>OENG01000035.1:2672171-3872171 GCA_900239735.1 Blumeria hordei DH14
AAGAAGCCTTGATTTATGAAAGAGGTCTAGAGAGGATTGATTTCGAAGAACTTGTGGCCCGTCTTCATGATATCGAGAACTACCAGAACTCTTACTTGAATGCATTATCCAAATCAACTATTAGACAACCCATGGACTCGAGTAATCTACAGTACATTCGGAAAATTTCGCAGCCTACTACCAAGATGACCCCTACATATCCGAGAATTCATGGACCCTGACAACTCAAGAGAAAACTCGACGTCTTCAGCACCGATTATGTCTTTATTGTGGAAATATTGGGCATTTAATTAATTCCTGTCCTGTGAAACCATCTAGCTCGAGGAATCTTGGCCACTCAGACAAGACTGTTCGATTTAATACCGAAGGTAACTTTAAACCAAGCTATTCGAAATCTCCTGCAAACAGCAAATTACCGACATTAGAACTTTCGTCAGCAGCAATCCACGGGGATCATGGGATAGTTCACGTCATTTTGTAATTAATTGTGTTGCACACAATCGAAATACTAAACCGATACCCTCCCTCGCATTGATTGATAGTGGTGCATCTGCTTATGGATTTGTTGATACCAAATTTGCACATATAAACAATTTAATGTTGATCCCTTTGCATGTACCTCGATCCCTTAGGGTATTTGATGGCACCGAATCCTCTGCGGGTAAGATAACCCACTTAGCCGAAACCAAATTATTAATTGAAGGTCACTCCGAAAGTATCTTGCTATTTGTTACGACTCTTGCTCATTTTGATATTGTTCTTGGCCTACCCTGGCTACAATTGCATAACCCGAAAGTATTCTGGTCTGAGAATACTATTTTATTCGATCATCCTGCCTGTAAGAAGCACTCGACTTACTTTCCTGTGAGGACAAATGCTATTAATCCGGAGGATGTTTCTCAACTCAAGTCTGCCAAAATTTCAGCCAAAAACCATCGAGCGCCTTTGACAATTGAAGCTTGCGACCTGAAGTCCTTTCAAGAGTCTGCCACCAGCGAGGATCATTCTATTTTGGCAGTCAGTTTAGATGATATAAATGAAGCTTTGAAGGACAAACCAATAGTAGACCCGGCTAAACTACTTCCTGTGGAGTACCATGATTTCCTCTCTGTGTTTTCACGGGAAGAAGCCGACAAACTGCCACCTCACAGACCCAGTGACCATCGAATAATTTTAAAACCAGGTTCTGAAGCTCCATGGGGTCCTTTGTATGGCATGTCTCGCGAAGAACTTCTTGTCTTAAAGAAGTATATTAAGGAAAATCTCCAAAAAGGTTTCATTCGACCAAGCTCTTCTCCAGCATCTTCTCCAGTTTTATTTGTTAAAAAGCCAGGGGGCGGACTTCGATTTTGTGTGGATTACCGAGCTTTAAACGACCTCACGATCAAAAATCGATACCCAATCCCGCGAATTCATGAAACATTGAGTCTCCTAGGAAAGGCAAAATACTTTTCCAAACTAGACGTTATTTCAGCTTTTAATAGAATGCGTATTGCCAAGGGAGACGAGTATCTAACAGCTTTTCGTTCGCGCTTTGGTCTCTATGAATACCTAGTCATGCCTTTTGGGTTGGCGAACGCACCGAGCTCCTTCCAGAATTATATTAATGACACACTCAAGGGCTATCTGGATGAATTCTGTACAGCCTATATTGATGACATATTAATTTTCAGCCAATCTCTTGAGGAACACGTAACTCACGTTAAGAAGGTCCTATCTCGACTTCAAGAAGCTGGTCTCCAGATCGACATCAACAAATGTGAGTTTCATGCAAAGTCTGTCAAGTTTCTCGGCCTTATAGTTACCACCGAAGGTATCAAGATGGATCCACGCAAGCTGGAGTCAATTATGTCCTGGCCAGCTCCCGAAAATTGCAAAGAACTTTCTCGCTTTATTGGATTCTTAAATTTCTACCGAAGATTTATTAAAGGGTTTGGTTCAGCTGTTATGCCCCTTACTGATTTAATGAAGAAAGATAAGCCTTTCTTGTGGGGTAGTGAACAGGAGAATTCATTCAATCTAATTAAAAGTAAATTTAAAGAAGACGTAACGCTCCGTCATTTTGATTGGGATCGCCCTGCCCGCCTAGAAACAGACGCCTCTGATCGTGGTACTGGCGGAGTTCTGCTTCAGCAAGATGAGTTCAACAACTGGAAACCTGTAGCCTTTTTTTCTCGTAAAATGTGTCCTGCAGAGTCTAATTATGAGATTTATGACAAAGAACTATTAGCAATTGTTCAGGCTTTCGAGGAATGGCGTCCCGAGCTTGAAGGCTCTTCTGAACCTATTGACGTTATCACAGATCACAAGGCTCTTGAGTACTTTATGAAATCCAGACTATTAAGTCGTCGACAAGCTAGGTGGAGTGAATTTCTTTCCCGATTCAATTTCAAGATCTGCTATCGCCCTGGGATTCAGAACGGATCTGCCGATGCACTCTCTCGGCCCTCCGGTTCCCCTGACCCAATGTTGCATAAATTTCTTGAACAGCGGCTTTTGAAGCCTCAAAATTTGTCTCCTGGTATGGAAGATCCAGAATTACAAGCTACCGACTTGGAACCCAGCAAATTATCGGTTTCGCTCGAATCACAAGCTCCACTTAATGAAGATACCTCCTCTGAACCATCGCCATTATCATTTGTAGAGAGAATCCGTCATTTTAGCCTTTCCGACGAGTCTATTTCCGCTGTTGTTGCGGCTCTCAAAAGTATTCAAGCGCCAAGAATTCGTAATTTTACTCTAGCTGAATGCAAATGGAACAATGGTCTCCTATTCTATCGTGATAAAATTGTTGTACCACAATGCGATCAGGACAAGTCTCTAGCAATGGAAATTATACAGTCGCATCATGATCCTCCAATGGCCGGACATCAGGGAGCTGCTGCCACATATTCAGCAGTCGCACGTATTTTCTTCTGGCACGGAATGCATCATCATGTCAAGCGATTTGTTAGAAATTGTCATACCTGTTCTCGTACGAAACCCTCGAGGGAAGGTAAACAGGGATTGCTCCGCCCTCTTCCTGTTGCGAAAGAGCGTTGGCGGAATATAGCGATGGACTTTGTGGTTGATTTACCTATCAGTAGAGATTGGAACAATGTTGAGTTCACTGCAATGTTGGTAGTGGTGGATAGAATGACTAAGCAGGTCCACATGATTCCTTGTAACGATTTGAGCGCACGGAGCACAGCACACATGTTTTACAGAGACTGTTTTCGACTGCACGGTTTACCAGATTCTATAGTTTCAGACCGGGGAAGTCAATTCACATCAGAATTCTGGAAATGGACATGTAAACTTCTACAGATAGATCATCGCTTGTCAACCGCATTCCATCCACAAACTGATGGACAGACCGAACGAATGAATGCACGAATCGAGCAGCACCTTCGCGCTTATGTAAACTTTGTTCAAAACGATTGGGTTCGCTTTCTACCTTCTGCAGAATTTGCATTGAATAATCACGACACGCACGTCACTGGGATGTCACCATTCCTAGTCGTGTATGGTTTACACCCGCGCTCCGGCTCCGAAAATTCGGCGCCTCTTTCTTCACCCCTCGCACCTGCATCTGTTCGATTTGAAAGACAAGACGCCGAAAATTTAGTATCAGATCTGCAAAAAATTGAAAAGAACTTGCTAGATAATATTCAATTCCATTCTGCTCAGTACGAAGACCAGGCTAATAGAGGGAGAACAGCTGCACGAAACTACCGGCCCGGCGATCTTGTTTGGCTCAACTACAAGAATATCAAGCTTCTCCGACAGTGTCGCAAGCTAGATTTCAAGAATGGGGGACCTTTCAAGATAATCGAACCCATAGGGAAGTATGCATTTCGACTAGAACTTCCCTCGACCAAGGTTCACCCTGTTTTCCATGTATCACTTCTTTCTCCTGTCGCCAATGATCCATTACCTAGTCAAATTTCTGGACCTCCTCCAACACTTGATGCAGAAGACCATAATCCTGAGTACGAAATCGAGAAAATAATTGGATCTCAATGGGTAGATAACGAATTGCATTACCTCGTCCGCTGGAAGGGTTATGGTCCTGAAGACGACTGGAGCATACCAGCTTCTCAAGCTGATGGATTCAAAGAAATGATCCAAGACTTTCACGACCTCAACCCCTCTGAGCCTAAGCCTAACGATAGACCCTCAGCACAAAATTTTAAGACATCTCGCAGGAGCTCGAAGAAGTTAAGGAGGGGGTAATGTCACAAACCATCTCTGGGATGTCGCGTTGCACCCAGTCAACCGAGTCATGACGTACATTCAATAACATAATTCAGGAATTGTAATGGTTACAGTGTTGTGATAGCAACAGTTGCCACTCGAAGTATTAGTTAGTTGCTATGTGAGAACTGTGGACTATTACACCCTTGGTTATAGCATTGGTGCTCATGTACTTAAAGAAACCCTGGGACTGGATTTAGACTGTAGCTTTTTGTCTTGTAAATTACTCATGTTTTAGAATCTAATTATTTATCTAAATATATCGTCCTCATTATCAGCTTCTGTCTTCGTCTCCGTCCTCGTCTTCGTCCTCGTCCTCGTCCTCGTCCTTGTCTCCGTCTTCGTCTTCGTCCTTGTCTCCGTCTTCGTCTCCGTCCTCGTCCTCGGCCTCGTCCGTGACACAATCAGACAAGTGAGATTATGGCGTTCCGCCCATCTCTCGATTTCGATTCCTTGTCCGCGTGGGCGGGTGACCTCTGGTTGCCACGCGCAGTGCACCGCGTTGAAGTCGCCAGCCGCGACGGATCGGGGTGGTGGGTCCCAGCTGAGGAGAGGTCGAATTGCTGTCGGATCGTTTGGGTCTTTGTACACGTTGAGAAACGTGACTCCGTTTACCACAACCCAGCAGTAGTCCGCCGTCGGGGATTGCAGGGAAAGATTTGAGTTGCCGAAAGGATTCTCCTGTTAATTAGTGTGTAAGTCACTGCCCTGGGTCGAATATTTACGCCGCCATGTGGTGTATGGCAGTCGTATCCAGGGTGTGACTTCGTTTCCTTTGTGGCTTTGTTCCACAAAGGCTCTTGTATTAGCACCACATCTACGCCTAGCTCGTAAGCTCGGGAAAGCGCGATGTCGTGTGATTGGCCTCCCCTACCTACGTTGATCGACATAAAACTTATCGTAGGTGAGAGGCTAGAAGGGGCCCGTGAGGGGCCCTTCAGGAAGACTCAACAGGATTCGTCGTTTCTGTGGCCGTGGCGTCGGGGGCGACGTCGGTCATTAGAACTTCGAAACTGTTGTTTGATTTCACCGCTGTTGGTGAGTCTTGCGTTTGCCTAGCAGCCGCTTGAACTGTTGCCTCAGCGCGACGGACAGCAGCTTTAGCCCTCACAACAGCTGCTAGCTCGCGTTGGCTCGCGATGCGAATATTGGCCAGTTGCTCTCTGCTTACCGGCCCGGACTTGGTGGGGCGCGCCAGACAGACTCGACTGTCGGACCTATGCGGTCCTCCGCAGTTGCGGCACTTGGTGTGTGCACGGCACTCGTCTGTCGAGTGCATCGTGGAGGTGCAGTTCCAGCAAGCTTGGGCGCGAGAGCAACCACGCGTCCCGTGGAACTGCAGGCAGCGTTTGCATTGCTGCACAGTCTGTCGCGGTTTGTGTGGGACCGCGACGCCCGAGTCGTCGAATAGGCGGAACCCTTGTCTTGGTGCCGCTCCCTTCTTGAAATGGGCCAGCCATGACTTGTATGGCGCGTCTAGCCGGGTCTTCCCGTGGGGCCGTACCTTGACTGGAATGGCCTTGGTAACTCTCGAGATCTCCTCGATCACCATCTCTTCTGTCACTTGTACCCTTCCAAGAAGAGTGTGGATGGCAACGGGGACCGTCGAGATCTGGAGCGCCACAAGTTCGGAGGCCTCTTCTAGTCTTCCCCCGATGGGAAGGAAAGATTCTGCCGCGTTCAATAGAGCCTGGCGGGATTCCTGGTCCTTCGCTCGGAGCGCGAAACCTGTTGGGACACGGTATACGTGTTCAATTGCTGATTGGGTCGCGTTAGTGAGCTGTGCCACGGCTTCTCTGATGCCAGCTGGCGAAAGATTTCGCCACTGGTGTTTAGAATTTAGTCGGAGGAACAGTCGGTTATCCGGCGTGGACGAAGGGGACGTCTTGGCCGATTTCTTGGTCGGCGGAGTCGGCATTTTCGGGGTTCGACTTATCATCACTGGTGTCGGCTGTTTGGGTAGCCCTTTCCGGGCTACAGTTGCCCAGGTTGAAGTGACCTGGGGCACCGCGACGGCAGGATTTGCTGTCCTGGCGGTCGATGGTGGTGAGGGCCCGCTGTTGCTGGCCTGCTGGCCGATGGGGCGGGGGGAAGACTTGTCGGCACTGATGTGGTTCCAGTGCGCAGGAAATGGGCGAGGGCGCCCCTCAGACACACGTTCATCGCGTCCAAGTATTCTTTGTTATCTGTCGTTTTCATGGACAGGATAACACTTTCCAATGTTTTTAACACCGTTGACCCTATCTCGAGCCTGGCTGAGGTGTTTGCAGCCCGCTTTCTTTCGGCTTCGAGTAAAGCCTCTATTTCCGGCGGGTGAATTGGCGTGGTGCCGGTGGGAGCACCACCAGAAGAGTGGTTGTGGCACTCAGCCGTCCCTGGAATCGAGGCCGGGGGTGGCTGAGGTCTTGAGACATTTGTTGCCTCTGCGCAGTCCGGGACTTCCGTTTCCCGCGCTGTATTTTTCTTTGGTGTCCGCTTTGCTAACGGAACCGCAATTTTTCGAGCCGCAACGTGTGCGGGCTCGGTCGTTGTCGACGGGACTGCTTTCTCGGCGACACTTTCTGGGGCAGTTGATGCCTTGCTGGTTATTATCTCGGCCCCTTTTGAGGGTCTGACTTCTACCAGTCGCGGTAGTGCTGGAAAGACTTGTTCTGCGTCTTCTGGACTGGATGATGCCCAAATTGAATCGGCGAGGGTTTTCAACCTGTCGACTTCTGCGTCCACCATTTCGACTTCGGGGACATCGTTCTCCTTCGCTTGGAGCGCAGCCGCGATGGCGTTCATGTTCTGGAGATTGGACTCGAGTCCTCGTCTTGCTAGCATATTCCTCGCGTGGTTTTGAATAGCCGTATTCCATTGGTAGGTTTTGCTGACGCGATCTTTGGCAGTGCCACTGACCGCGTTTTTGTGCGGTTTACGCGTCGGAGGCATTTTAAAAATGCCGCCGATGGCAAACAATTGCAATTCGATTCGATAAATAATGGGTGAAACGGGTGGAAGGGTGGAAATGGGCAAATTGAGGGTTCTCGAATTTTTTTTTTTTTATTTACTTTTGGTCCTAAGCTAACGCTATCTTTTCCACATTGGGTCAAGGACCGGCGGATCCGGCAGGGTTCCCTGTAACTTTTCCTACAGCCTAACTCGTTCCAACCTCGTGAATCGCTACCAAAAGTGCAGCTGATTGAACAAGAACGAAAAATCACGAAAATCAAAAACAACTCCGAATCCCAGAAGATTCCTCCATAATGGACCCAAGCAATGCGCTCCTCCCACATTCCCTCGTCCGTCACACCTTCCAAATGACAAATTTGCCCATTCTCCGCTGAGAGCAAAAGATGGGTTAGCAGGCACCTTTGATCCAGCCGGTATCCTGCTATTGGTTAGTAGATGCCCCAAAAGGGGACATCGTCGAGGTTGCTGTGTCCTCAAACTTCTTCTTCAGATCCCAGAGCTCCGAAACCTGTTGCCTCGGCCATCGAGACATCCTTCGCCGCGGCGATGATCGCCTCTTCGGCCTTTTTTGCTGCAGCTCGCGCTCGAGCCACCTTCGCGAACTCCCCTTGCTGGATCTGGCGGATCCGCGCGAGCTGCTCTTTTGGCACCGGTCCGGACTTGCTGGGTCTGGCTAAGCAGGCCCGGGAATCCGATCGGTGAGGACCCCCACAGTTACGACACTTGGTGAGGGCCTTGCACTCGGCTTCCGAGTGCATGTTAGATCCGCAGTTCCAGCAGGCTGGAGCGCGGGAGCAACCACGGGTGGCGTGGAAGCCCAAACAGCGTTTGCACTGTTCAATTTGAGGTCGTGGCTTGTGGATAGTAGCCATACCAGCCTCGTCGAGAATACGGAAGCCCGGGCGAGGGGCGTCGTTCCGGTCGAAAAGGGCTTTCCAATTTCTGTACGGCGCTCCAGGACGGCATGTCCCGTGCGGTAGCACCTTGTATGGAATCGTTTTTGTTTTTCGGTAGATCTCCAATGAGACCCAATCCGCATTGACCGTATGAGTACAGTCGGGTGTTTTTATGGTCGCCGGAACATTCGCGATCCGAAAGGCGACAAGGTTGGAGGCTTCCTCGAGCTTGGCGCCGAAGTCCGAAAACTTTGGTGCGGCATCTAGGAGCTCTTCCCTTTTCTTTTCATTCCCTGTCAGAATCGCAAAGCCGGTTCTAACACGGTGTATAGAGCAGGCGTCACTCAAGAAGCAATCTGGCTCACTCTGTAGTTGTTGCCATAGGCCAGCAGGCGTAAGCTGGCGCCACGGGTGCTCCTTTTCTAGGCGAAGGAACAGTCGTTTGTCGACTTTCGCCTTGGGAGCTTCTTTCTTTGAGGCTTTAGCCGCAGGTCGCGGCACAGCCTTTTTAGTTGGGACTGCTTTTTGTTGCAGTCCATTTCTGGCCACCGTGGCCCAGGTGCTTTTGACAGGCAGAACTGGGACGGCGGGAATTTGTATGCTCCTGGCTTCGGGAGCCCTTGGGGGAGGGTTTGCCGGGCGAGGAGGGAGGACGGGAGGCGTAGAGGCCTGGCCCGTGGCCATGTATTGCGCAATGGCGGCGCGTAGGTAGACTCGCATTGAGTCTACGAATTGTCTATTTGACCCGTTGGTCAAGGGTAGAAGGGTTGCTTCGACGCCAGAGATGGCGGCGGAGCAGAGGGCCAGATTTGCCGCCGTTTCGGCGGCGCGTCGTCGTTCGGCTTCGACAATAGGTCGAAGTTCCGGAGGGCAGTCTGCTTTCGTGGCAGCTTTGGGCTGCGACGTTAATTTTGACGCTGCTTTGGGTGCAGCGTTCTCCGAAGGAATTGACGAGGTCGGAGGAGGTTTGGACGATTCTCCAATCCCGTGGGGGATGGAGACTCGTTGAGGGATTTCCTCAACAATTTCAACTGACCCGATCATGTCAGTATCGGGCACAGTAACGGTGGGAAGGGCTTTTTCCTTCCCTTTCGAAACGGCCTGACCCATCTCCGCGCATTTCGAAGACTGGGCAAGGCCAGGTAATTTTTCGAGAGCCCTCGGGCGGACTCTCGTGTTGTCCAACTTGGCGTTGGGACGCTTTTTTCGAACTGAAGGCATCGTAAAAAAAAAAAAATGCCAGGAGGTCGTTCACAAATCAAGATAGATGCGACGAAGTCGAGAGAGGGGGAAAGAGGGAAAAAATGAATTTTCGAATTTTCGAATATTCGAATTTCTCGAATGTGCGTTTGTTTGTTTGTTTGATTGCTATTTGTATCAGGCATGTGCCCTACACCCAATAGGCGTGATACGGGTATGTGATCTATACAGACTCACCACTACCTACGTGCATGGCTTTACTTGCAAGAGAAACCATAAGAAATAAACAGAAGAAACAATGCAGTCGTTTTTTTATGGTCTTGATTGACATCTTTTTATATATAAACAAATAATCAATTCGTTCTTCTTCGCTCTGCTTTAAGTGATACTCTATCTCTTTCAACAATAACTGTTGGTAAACTGATTGGTCCCTGTAGCCTTTGTTGGTCAACTTAGGCCTGATTCAAGTGGCGCTATTAACCACTACCCATACGCTAATGTGCGACGCCACCCAATACAATACCTTTGCGTCGGCGTTTGCATGGCATTCACATTGAATCAAACTTGGCAGTACGGAACTGCAACACATGTTAATAGGCTTACACTAACTAGAATTATACGAGACCGAGTAGAATCCCTCCGGACCACAATGCAATAGTGCTGTTTTATAGGTATAGTCAGAACACTAGGAGAGCCCCGTAGCACAGGAAAAGGAGAAGTACTAGCCTCGGTGGTGAAGAGGATTTCGAGTAAATATTTGACTAGATAGATGTAGTGGTAGTTCTCCTTAGAATTATTATTTATTGAAGGATAGAAATGGTAAGAAGACTGCACTGCTGGTAAATGCCTGAAGCTTATTATGTATTTTGTTATGTTACAAAGTTCTACACCTACAATGTGATGCCCCGACATTTTTAGTGGCCATGCAGTCACTGGTCCAATAGTTGGTAAGCTGATACAGGGTCAACCCAGGGGTTCTAATAACTAGTTTCACACACACGAGTCTTGAGTGTGACAAATCACAATGCATAAGGTTTGTCATGGATATTGGTGTTACAGGCTGCGCCTATCTCCTAGTGACTGTCGCACGGACACTAATCATAATTACGTCATTAGCCTAACTATGTGGAGGGATGTCCAACTCAGCCATACAAATACAGGGTTGCAACAAATATGTAAACAGGATATTGTTGTAGCAAGTCTCATATGGAATAATGGACCAACAAGACCCAGATTTGCTATGACAAGGCTACTTGGAATATCAAGGATATGGTTTAGTAGAGCAGAAAACGTGATTAGCGCATTAGGAGTTGGGACACCTTAAGTAGCCTCCCCTTGGTGGACAGTTCCGAGATGTATGTAGAAAATAGACAGTAATCGGCCACCATTTATTTCCTATATTGTTTTGTTGATTGCCCATCACAATTGGTTTTCATTCGAAGCCTTTGGGTTTGAAGACAATGAGGGACGGGAGGTTTTGTGTTGGCAACTCTATTCGACAGTGGAACACTTATGTATATATATACAGATTCATATCCCTCTAGATACTATTCTCTTTAGTTTAGAATCTTATGATTTGAGTCCACGCTGTCACAGTCTAAGCATAGGCACTGAGGCAACCTTATGGTCAGAGGTATTCTATTTTCAACCTATGGTGAACTACAGATTGAAGAGGATAATAACAGTTACTTTATACATGATTATTATCCAGGCCAATGACACAGTTTTCTATCCGTATATCCATATCCATTCTCGTATCCCCTTATTGTGCCCTATTCTTGGAGGTGTTTGCCAAGTTGTAAGTCCCTGCTTCCAAGAATAGTCCCTGCCTAGTTTCATGCTAAGCCTGCATAAGACAGTGCAGGCTACAGGCAATTACCGGCTTACAAGCTGTCACACACGCCAGCTTTTGACCACTCACCAATTATCTTTTGTCCCTGGAGTTTCCACATACAATACATTCTATAGACCCTGGTTTAGACCAGCTTACAAATCAAGTCACATGTTGTCGGAATATTCCTATGGAGTAATTTAACCACAAGCTTGTTGCAACAGTATGGGCTGTTCTAATTTAATTCTGTAAACGTTATTGGCTCAATCTAGTATTGTAACTAAGTCACTAAGGTTCTCTACTGTTACAGGCTGTGGCCTCGTTTATCTGGAACCGGAGTTTATCTGGCTCCGAATAGGCGTTGTACCTATTTTGGGAAAAGCCTCGACCCTGCTTAGTAAAGTCTCACAAGTGACGCGTCGCGTAATGTTCATATTAGCCAAATCCTTTCGTAGCTTTGACTTTCTTCTCTAGATAGAAAATAAACTCATTTTTAACATACGATTGCGAGAAGCTAGCGTACCGTTCTTTTACATATTTTCTATCTCTTCTTTACACAACTAGTGCAAGTATTGGCTTATACCTCTCCTAGCTGTCCGGTTTTTAAATTGCATGAATACACGCTCTTATCAAGTTCCCTCTCCAGAATCATCTTTATCAGACGACGAATCAGTTACGATCCAAGATTTTTATTCGCTTTCCTCGTCTGACGCATTCCCATTAATCGCTAAATCCGTTGAAGAGAATATGACGGATAATATGGATACAGATGCTCATGACAATGTCAAGGGCAAGGGCAGGGCTAATCAATTCGTTTCACAGCAAACAACAAATGTCACGCTATCCTTGAATAGTGATCAGCTACAACGGCTATTGGCAATAATCGACACAAGTGACGTCGGTCAGGGAAAGACTTTACGACCAAATCCACACACTGATAAGAAAAAAGCGTCAAGTTGGCCGGAATGGGACGGTTCTAGAGAGATGTACCCGATATACATAATTCAGCTTACAGCGAAAATTGAAGCAGACTGGGACCTGTTGGGAGGCCACAAAGCGGTATGCATGGATATGATGAATACCATCCCCAAGAATCTCCGAAGTCGTGTCTCTCACTGGTACACAACAGGAGGACCAGACAACAATTGGGACTATGAACTCTACATAGAACATTTTAATGACAATTTTGAAGACAAAACGTCGGTTCGGACTGCTAATGAGAAGTTATCAAGGATGAGACAAGGAAAACATCAGACTTTCGCCTCGTATTTAAACGATTTTGAGCACATGCTAACGCAAGCGAGAGGTATCAACTGGGAAGGCTATATGAAGATAAATGGCCTCAGTCTTGGATTAAACGAGAGTCTAACGAAGCTTTTGATGCCATGTACTCTCTCTGAGACTAACTATACTCTTTTTGTTCGACAGGTGCGAAATATGGCTAGTAAGCTCGAATCACAGGAGGATTATACACCTAAGCATGGCCCTAGACAAACAAAGACATGGTACATTAGCAGACTGGGTGTCGTCCCTCATAATCCTGGCCTCAATTACCAAGCACCAGCACATTCACCATCACAGGATAGAGCAACTACTGTGGACATGGATGGCGACACCCCAATGTCAGGGGTAAGTGGACTAAGCACTGGTCAGCTTGCAGCAATAATAAATGCTGTAAACTCAAAAAACAGTGAAAAGAGCAAAGCTATCAGGAACAAGCCACCTGCTCCGTGGAAGACACCAGAAGAGTTTGCTGCCCTCCGTGCTGCGGGTAAATGCACTCGCTGTGAAGAGAAGGGTCACTACTTCAAGAAATGTCCTAATTTTACATGGGCCAAGAGACCTTCTGATATGAATGCGGTCTTCACTAAAATACCAAATAATTCTAAGTCCAGATTGATGGAATCAGACGAGGATGAAGATGAATTTGGAAATAACGTTTCGGGAAACGAGTAAACCCTGGGCATAGTCGGGCTCAGGGGGTGACTAAATCTTTGGTTGACGATTTAAGTGTAATTGTAAAGAATTTGGATAGTTCCCCGTTTTTATTAGAGATAATGCTCAATAAATGCTTTTATGTTGATGCTCTAATGGACACGGGATGTTTATGCTATGCTGCTTTCAGTCACTCGTTTGTCAAACGCCATAAGTTACCGCAAATATCTATTAAAACCAGGGAATTGCGACTCGCAAAAAAAGATTCCCAGCGAAGGGTCATAAATAAACTTACTTACGTAGACACAGACATAGATGGCAGGCGCGAAAAAATCTATGGGTACGTCATCGAGGATTTATCTTATGATATGATTTTAGGTGACCCATGGATGAGAGCCAATGCCGTGGTTTACGATGCTCGCCGACGCGCTATTCGTTTTGGTTCGAAAGGTGGTCTCATTGTGAAAGCTAAAGGATGGGAAGATCGGATGAGCCAAAGCAGTAAAGCAAAGATAAATTACCTCAAAGTAAAATTAGGAAGCGCTCACCAGGTTCTTGGTTCCCAATTCGCGGCAATAGCTACGAGAGTACGTGGTAAAAAGGATCAAGAAACGAAATTGTTTGCAGCATCAATGTTTGATATAAATAAGGCTCTTGAGACTAAAAGAAAACAGACACCTGATGAAATTAAGGCTGGTTTACCACTAGAAGTTCGTGACAACGCTCAGTACTTTACCGAGGACGAGAATCATGAGCTACCACCGCATCGACCTGGCGTCGACACTAAGATCGAATTGATTAAGGATGAACAGGGCAGGGAAAAAGAAATTCCGTTTGGCCCTTTGTACGATATGTCAAGAGCAGAGTTACTTGTGCTCAGGAAAACGTTGACAGATCATCTTGACCGAAATTGGATCCGGGCTAGCTCTTCATCCGGTGGAGCCCCAGTCTTGTTTGCAAAGAAATCCGGCGGGGGACTACGATTTTGTGTGGACTATCGAGCACTAAATTCAATCACAGTAAAAGATAGGTACCCCATCCCACTGATAAAAGAAACTCTACGGCAGTTAACAAAAGCGACCTGGGTTTCAAAGGTAGATGTACGCGCCGCATTTCACAAGCTAAGAGTGCGTGAAGGAGATGAAAAAAAAACAGTATTTCGCACGCGCTTTGGCTCATTCGAATGGCTAGTTACACCATTTGGCCTAACCGGTGCTCCAAGCGCCTTCCAAAGATATATTAATAGTGTCTTAGGAGAATTTCTAGGTGACTTTTGCTCAGCATATCTTGATGATGTACTCATTTATACGACTGGAGATGTCGTAGATCATTGGAGCAAAGTGAACATGATCATACAAAGGCTCGGACTCGCAGGTCTTAAAATGGACCCCCAAAAAAGTGAATTTGCAGTTAAGCAGACAAAATACCTTGGCTTTATTGTATGCTTAGGAGAAGGAATCAAGGTCGATCCTGAGAAAGTAAAGGCTATTACTAGTTGGCAAGCACCAGTAAGCACGAAAGGGATTCGTAGTTTTATAGGCTTTGCAAATTTCTATAGAGATTTCATACCTAATTTTGGACGAATTGCAGCACCACTGTTAAGCTTAACCAAAAAGCATGCTCAATTTCAGTGGGAAGCCCCTCAACAAAAGGCATTTGAAGAATTAAAACAGCGCTTCATAAATTCCCCGATCTTAGCCATATGGGACGATGAAAAAGAGACCGTACTCGAAGCAGATAGTTCAGGTTACGTATTGGGTGGTTGTTTATCACAAAAGGACGAAAAAGGGCAATTAAAGCCGATCGCATACCTATCAAAGAAATTGACTTCGGCAGAAGTTAATTATGACATCCATGACAAAGAAATGCTATCCATTATTCGTTGTATGGAGGAATGGCGGGGTATGCTAATTGGATTAAGTAAACCTTTCACAGTCCTATCGGACCACAAGAATCTCAGACATTTTATGACTATACGTACACTTAACGAGCGCCAAATGCGTTGGTCGCAGTTCCTATCAAATTTCAATTTCATTATAAAATTCAGACCGGGAAATCAAGCAGCAAGGCCAGACGCACTGTCAAGACGCGAGCAAGATATGCCACAAGGCTCGGACGATTATAGAATTAAAAATAGAGACGTACAGTTAATAAAAGATTCTTGGGTATCAGGCGTAGCTACCAGAAATCGACTCAAGCAAGTCGAGAAAAATAACACGAATATTATTCCCAAAGGTTCAAGTATATTTGAAGAGGAAAATTTTCAAACTCTGTGGGATAAAGCATTACGCGAAGATAAGGATATTTCCACTCTTTACAAAAGTTTGGAAAAGGGAGAAAGAAGCCTTCCACCAACTCTCAAACATCTGAAGATCTCTTTGGCAGAATGTAGCTTTGATACTAGAGGAGCGCTCAGATTTAGAGATAGAGTTTGGATCCCTAACTATGAGCCGCTTCAAACAGCTTTAATTCAGAAAACACACGATTCACAAGTTACAGGGCACCCGGGACGAGACAGCACATTAGCAATTTTAAGCCGTAATTTTTTTTGGCCAGGTATTTCAAAATGTGTGAGAAGGTTCTGTCGTAACTGCGATGTTTGCGGCCGGAGTCATGTTTGGAGAGAGAGTAAAAAGGGGTTACTGAGACCACTACCAGTACCTGATAGGTTTAATAGCGAGCTCGGCATCGATTTCATGACCGATCTACCGGCAAAAACGGCAAATGAACCACGGTATCTAATGGTCGTGGTAGATCGTTTAAAGGGAGGTGTTGCGCTTGAAGATATGACAAGTATGAAAGCCGAACACTGTGCAAGTGTATTTCTTAGATTGCATGTCAGACACCATGGATTTCCTAACTACATTACATCAGACAGAGGTTCTAACTGGGTTGGAGATTTCTGGACAGAATTATGCAGATTAACAGGTGTAAAGCAGCGTTTATCAACGGCATTTCACCCACAAACAGATGGGGCTACGGAGAGGATGAACCAAGAAGTTCTTGGATATTTAAGAGCTTTTATAACTTACGCCCAATTCGATTGGAAAGAACTCTTACCCTGTGCAATGCTTGCGATTAATAATAGAACCGTGTCTTCCCTCGGCATGAGCCCTTTCTTCGCGGAACATGGATACAACATTGAACCAATTCAACTGGTAAATCCAAAAGATAAGCCATCAGCACCTGAAAAACGAGCACAAAACTTTGTTAAAAGAATTCACGAGGCAGAAGAGCTAGCACAGGCTTCGATGGCTTCGTCACAACAAAGAATGGAAGAATATGCAAATAGAAAACGTTCTGAGGCTGAAATATACAAGGTGGGAGATAGAGTTTGGTTAAACTTGAAGAACATACAAACTCCTCAACTATCTAAAAAGCTCTCTTGGATCAACGCAAAGTATCAAGTCACTAAAATAATCGACTCCCATTCAGTAGAACTAAATACACCTTCAGGGATTTGGCCGCGTTTTCACGTAGACTTGCTTAAAAGAGCAGCGACAGACCCCCTACCATCACAAATAATAGACGATGTACAGCCGCCACCGATTCAACATGATATGCAAAATGATGTAAACGATTATGCTTTTGAGAACGCCAATATACAAGTCGTTGAAAAAATTTTGCGTTCAGAAAAAACTAAGGTCGGACGAGGTCACTGGCGTTTACTCCTGGTGAAATGGAGAGGATTTGCAGAGCCGACATGGGAGCCCCGTGAAAATTTAGAGGAAACTGAAGCGCTGGATATATTTGAAGCAATATACGGTAAGGGAGATAACACTGGAGAAGACGCTGGCGCAATCACAGGTCGCCGCAAACTGACCAAAAGTTCTCTGTTGGCGAAGTCAAAAACTATAAATATTCGGCAATAACGTTCTACCATGGGTACGAGGGGGGGTAATGTTACAGGCTGTGGCCTCGTTTATCTGGAACCGGAGTTTATCCGGCTCCAAATAGGCGTTGTACCTATTTTTGGAAAAGCCTCGACCCTGCTTAGTAAAGTCTCACAAGTGACGCGTCGCGTAATGTTCATATTAGCCAAATCCTTTCGTAGCTATGACTTTCTTCTCTAGATAGAAAATAAACTCATTTTTAACATACGATTGCGAGAAGCTAGCGTACCGTTCTTTTACATCTACTTTGTACAAACAGGGAGAGCGCCATCCCTATGTATTTTCGCGCTCGGATCATTTGCAATACCTGCATAACTCCCAGACCTTGACCCATGACTCTATAATCCTCATATGTCATACAACTATATTATGTAATGGCTGCAAAGCCGGTAAT
Organism: Blumeria hordei DH14; assembly: GCA_900239735.1. Classification (NCBI taxonomy): domain Eukaryota; kingdom Fungi; phylum Ascomycota; class Leotiomycetes; order Helotiales; family Erysiphaceae; genus Blumeria; species Blumeria hordei. Next base: position 2,689,509 of record OENG01000035.1, read on the forward strand.
TTCCTGTAGCCAGTACTGGCAAGTACTGGCGTACAACCACTGGGGGGTTGGGCCGGCGCAATAGCTTTGCAGAACATACCAGAACCATTGTCGAAGCTACTAGAAACAATATTCTCAGAGTTGCAACTGGAATTATCTAGAAATGAACTGACCTTAGATGGAAGGGCTTGGGACGTAGTAATCTGTATAAATACCTGGCTAAGTGTCTGTAACTTAGTTCTACATAGTTGAATTGTTAAAATACCATCATCCATACAAATGCTCCCTGCTTTCTATAGTTGATCTGTGACATATTACTAGAGCTGGTTATGCACAGATATGCATCTGCTCACAAATTCTTTCTAAACTTTTCTATCCCAAGAGACTATTTACATATTCATTGATTATTTTCCGTTATGCCATACCCAATTAGGTAGCCCCACCAAGTTACCCTTCAAATTATGAATTATGTTGGTAAAACTACCAGGTTCTTGGATTTGAATCCGAAAGGAAAGGTTATCAGTAGAATGTATTATATTGTATCTATCCGAAGTTTTCTGGGTGGCAGCTATTGCTAAGAAATATACTGAATTTGCACGGGCCTCCACAAACCCTTACTTGCTCTTGGCTAGTTTACAATTATCATATCATACACCCCATTACAATCACATGCCTATATCTAATTCCCAACAAATTACCATGGTGTTAATGGTTGCGACAAATTACATATTCTGACACATGTATTTTAAGGCTCAGTGACTGATACTTCAACAAACCCCCTTAATCTCAAGCCACGACTGGGACTTCCAGGTCAGACCTACGCTAATCTATATTTAAAATTCTTAAGTTCAAAATCTCAACAAATTTAGAGTGTTTCTGTCACAGGCTAGAGCCTAGCACAAGTCAGGCACAAGCCTAAGGCATTTGAATATTGGAGGATTAGTATGAGATAGGGCTGAAGGATGATGGGAGACCCAGACATCCTGCATCATAATAGTTGAATGGTTAAATGGTTAAATGATTAAATGATGATAGAGCTAGCTCAGGCAGATTGCAGAGAAGCCGAGCAACTAGGCACCTGGACATGAGATATCCCCTACATCCTGTTCTTCATATCATTCACTTCACTTTCATAACTCGAAACCTTGGCATAAAGCCAGATTATTCATATAGTGGGTTCCGCCAGTTACTTTCCTCTCCAGTTTAAGATTCTCTATTGTACCTAGATCTAGATAGTTTGTGAATAACATCTATCTTACGACCCTTACAGTTTCTTTTCCAAGAGTGACTTAGTTAGTCCATCAGCTACCATTTCATGTGTTGATATGTAGCAGGCATCTACTCTCCCAGCATCAATGTGTTTGTTAAGTGATTAGGGATCTGGTATGGAGATATGGTGTTGGATTGGGATACCCACGGAGGTTTGGCATTATGGAAGCACTGATGACATTTTCATTACTACTTGCTTAAATCTTATTATATATGTAATTCGTAGACAGAGCTTTGCTCTTTAGCTTTATTACCTTTTAAACCTCGAATTCTTGCTTGCCACAATCAGCGCGTCGTAACAGTGTTCACGTATAAAGTGATGCTTAATATCAATGTGCCTGCGGCGGCCAGAATAAACCCCAGTAGTTTCCCAGATCCACGCAATATATTCTTTTGCGACAGGTTCATCATCTTCCGGATCGCGCGAGGGTACTTTGCCGCCGGCTCTTGAGCTCGATTCCATGGTCATTGCGTACAATTGAACTGATGATTTGTAGATAGAGAGAGAGTAAACGATGCAATGCAACTTGATTGCACCACATAAGTAAAGATAATTCTTAAACGCTGCAAAGTATCAAATTAAAGGGATATCGCTTGGTGATTGAAAGATTCGATAATCAATGGAGGTTTAGGAAAACGCGATAGGGGCACGCCGTGCAAATGTAGTTGGCTCGGCCAATTCGGCCTATGCCTCGTACAAAAATGGTACAGAACTCTTGATATTGACTTCAGCTTATTCGACTTGATCGTGATCAATTGCTCTGCTGTAGCAATTGGATTGCAGTCCTTACTTTGCGTTAAAGACAAATCTACAAACAACTCTCTTCTAATAGGTGAACCTTGCTATTTACAGTGAGCCGAGTAGTTGGTTCGGCACTAATTAGTGTTGGGTAACTACCAGCTTCTTAGATTCGAATCCGAAGGGAAAGATAATCAGTAGAATGTGTTTTTGTATCTATCTATTGGAAGGCTTGTGGGTGTCGGCTAATGCCAAGAGATATACTGAGTGTACACGGACCTCCACAAAACTTTACTCGCTATTGACTACTTTACGTTGTAATTCTAACAGTCCTATACCTGTTACACTACTCATGCAGTACCTCGTTTTCGTTTCCGTTATTCGTATTATTTAATACGCCTCTTGGAGGGTATGACTGAACACCTGTACGCGGTGCCTTCTACGAACCTGGGAGTGAAATACTCTCCCAGAGCCAAGTTCAGTCAAATTTCGCAATACCAAAGAAGTTGGCCCACGAGGCAATGATTCAAAATACTCCGCCATGTCGAATTTTCGATTCCAAAGAGTTCAACTCTTACCTAAGTCTCATCAAGTCTACAAGTACGACCAAGTACATCCTTGTTTCAATGACCACACTTCTCATCGTCTAATCTCTGGCCTCAGCTGGCCATCAAATACACGCCCGCGCCGATAATTAAAATCCGACGGAGGAAACGAAGCGTGGCGCACAAATCTGGTAGATATTCTTTGGGATCGACGTGAGAGGGATTGGGACAAGTTTACAAGATGATGCAGAGAATGGGTACAACCTCGACAGGCGTGAAATTCTGAATTTTGGCAAGGAATTTCACGAATTGCGCTTTGTGTGCGCCAAGACTTCGCTTGCGAGAGTGCAGCTGACACTATAAAAACAAGCTTACCACGGAAGGTGTCGTGGTCCGCCTCTTGATGGTGTTCTCCGGTATAGTTTGAGTAGCCTGGGCAACTACTCCACTTGAGAAGGAGATGACTATACTACATTTCGCGCGAGGAAAATTCAGTGGATGATGAAGGCATTTCTGGATAGCTCAGGGTTTTTGAGACGTTCCCCTGGGTGGGTATTCACGGATGAGGGCTGACTGTGACGCCCCGACATTTTCAGTGGCCACGCGGTCACTGGTCCAATAGTCGGTAAGCTGATACATGGTCAACCCAGGGGTTCTAATAACTAGTTTCACACACACGAGTCTTGAGTGTGACAAATCACAATGCATAAGGTTTGTCATGGATATTGGTTTTCATTCGAAGCCTTTGGGTTTGAAGACAATGAGGGACGGGAGGTTTTATGTTGGCAACTCTATTCGACAGTGGAACACTTATGTACATATATACAGATTCATATTCCTCTAGATACTATTCTCTTTAGTTTAGAATCTTATGATTTGAGTCCACGCCAGCTTTTGACCACTCGCCAATTGTCTTTTGTCCCTCAAATTTCCACACTGACTTGGGGGAAGAAAAAGCCGTCATAACTTCGCAGTGGTACTTGCAAATGAAATCCGAGGCATGAGTGCTCTACTTGTAAATTGAGTCATCTTTTCTGTATATTTTCTCTGATATTGTGTCATAGCTAGATAGCTTCATACGCAATTAAAATCTGATGCAAAAAAATAACACAGTGCCGCATCTATTTTCTATAATATTAATTATTCTCGGCGCTTATCACAAGATATGTTGGAAATTATGGCACATGCATGATTCTGTCTTACACTCAGCTAGCTTGAGGGTCTACTGGTAGTCAAGACTTACTTACACCATGATAACGTCGCCATACTGAGACATGGGCGCATACCCTGGTTTATTTCTAAATTCGTCCCACTAGGACTAATTCCTGTAAATATATGTAATGTTCTTCTCCTCCATAAATCTTCAGTTCATTATATTTACTGAAATCTCTGAAGGTCTATCCATACCAAGCTTCACTCTTAAGCTCTATTCAACTGCTTCGTTGTTCGGCAGATATCCTTCACTCCCCTTTACCGTTTCAGTATTCCTCCTTCACGATCTGTAACCTCACAATAGTTTACAATTCTCATGTTATCCACCCCAATACAATCACATGACTATACCATTTTCCCAACAGATTACCATTGTGTTGATGGCTGTGATAACCCCTAACCATGCGTTGCACCAAAGTTTATTTCTTGGTGGCATTTGAAAATACAATTAGCTCAGCCTCTGTGATAGAAGTTATAACAGTTGCCTGTTTGGTGGAGCTATAGTGGATTGGTTCATTGAACAGTTTAAAGACATAGCCTTGAACATTGTGACGGTCCTCTGTATTTCCAAACGCGGCATCAGCTGAGCAGTAAAAAATATTTAAATTTTTAGAGGAACCAGAATAATCCATGCCTAAATTTTTGGTTTTGTGTAAGTATTAAATACAATGATTTACTGCAACATGATGAGCTGGACCTGGACTTATCAAGAACTCAGCTAGATGACCCACAACTCTTGAAATATCTGACCTGGTGACACCTGAGGCATAAATTAACAACCACACCTTGTGTTGATACAATTTTATATCTTCTTCAAGGGCCTGACCGGTGTCTTTCGGCAGTCTATCATTGACAATCGGTGTTGTGACTGCACGTCCCTGATTTCCTAATCCAAATTATGACATATCTTTTCAGCGTATGTCTTTTGACTATGCCACGACTTTTTATTCGATCTGTCACGAATTATTTTTACTCCCAGCAACCATTTAAACTTGCCCAGAACTCTGAACTCGTATTTTTGGCTAAGCTTATTGAGAACTACAAAAGAATCAGCATACCTTTCTGATGGAAAATATAAAACAATATCATTGGCGTAGGAAAAAAAAAGATGATGCCATTATTATCTGTGAAAACACATGATTGATCTTATGTGACAGCTATCGAGTCTAAGGATTCCTGTAGCCTACGCTGTCTTGCGTAGGAAATTACACCAAGGGAACCTCCTGGGTGGATCTTGAATGGAAGGGAACTCAGAAGATTTTCAGTGAACCTTCTGGAAAAGACAAAAGGTTTATGAGGGTAATAGGAGTATCAAGAATCTTCTACGTAGTTGTTGAAGAGTCTGACTCAATCAAATTAGAGAGAGAACCTTCTTGAAGGGGGATATTTCAGACTGTATACATAGATAGTCTTTAATTTAAGAGTTACTCTCTTCAGAGGATTATTGTTAACAAACTCTGCCAACAAGATCGCCCATGCATTTTGTAATGAAACCGCAACACCTATAGAGTGAAAAACTCCTTCAAATCTTGAACTTTCATCTATTTAATGATGTGATGAATCTTTTGTGTCACCTATTCTATCCATTTTCATATCTCGATCTTTCATCCCAAAAATATACCCCTTCAGTGTCCTTCATAGTCATAGACTCAGTAGGGACATTAATAAAATTCTAATCTATTCTATTCTATACCCCTTCAGATTTATGCGCCACAATTTGTGTCTCCCGATCAGAATTCTTGTTGTCGTGGGCAAGTAAATTGAGGTTAGAGACTTAATCTATAAGAGTTACAGCTATAAAGATTGGTACGCACTAAATAGTACCTAAAGGCTAAATGAGGATTTGGTTAGAATCAATATCATGAGAATGAAATATTGACTTAGATGAGCCTTAAATTGCTGCCTCGAGGGCTAACTTTGTTATATTAAATTTGAATTAACTTAGCCCAAGGTGAATAATTCCCTATGTCACGTTTAAAAAGATCTTGGGTCCATCCTGTAACATTAAAGATATCTAAATCAGCGGGATTCTCTCACTCCTAGGTTTATAGAGGATATTGAGGTTGAATTTTCAGTCTTCATCTTCCATATATTGTCGCTGTAGGGCTGAATTACACATTTTTAATGTTGTGCCGTGTCCCATATATCTATCTCATGAGTTAAAACTCGACTATAAATTGCATGGAGGTCGAGGTTTGTACCTCGATTTCTGATCCTTGTGGTAGGTCTCAGAAGGCTCAATAATTACGACTAGTCAATTAGTTTGTTGACTTGAACTTTCCGCAACTTGACATCATTGGATGTAAAACATAGGCGCAGAGAAGGATTATTAACTGGCCTTGTTTTATGGTTAAATCCCTGACTTAGACAGCACAGCGCTTACAATATCTTATCTGGAACTAGCTGGTTAGGCGCAGGGCGGCAAAAATTTTCTATTATATTTTTGGTTTTAATTCATGTAAATTTCTGGCTACATAAAGCCAGCTTCAGTGGTAGTTGTAGGTCCTTCGAGAACATGCACCCGTGTCAAGCCTCCTTGGTATAGGGCTTTAGCCTGATACGTTAAATTACTCAAATCAAATCAAAAAAACATGCCCGGAACTATTCTCTATAACTAGAGAGAAATTATTCGTTTTTTAACGCTAATTAATCATTAAACCCTTTTGAGAATAGTTGAGTCTTCAATCGTTAAGACAAAGCTGCATTAGCTATCTTGAATATTTCAAATTCGTTATACTTCCCCAGATAATTAGCACCTTTCCGATAAAATTTTAGTGTATGTAACAAATGACTATTATCTATTGTAGAACCAATGCCCATGATCATATCTTGAGAATCTGAAAATTTTGGGTCAAAAACTAATAAATTATTCGATCCATCTTTCCTCTCTTCGTATCCGATAATTGTCATAGAATGTCCTATTTTGGCACACTTAATGCTTGACTTTGAATGCGATGTTTAACGTTACCTTGATGCTGTAGATATATTGGTGGTAAACTGGTATTGTAGATTTTGGAGTCAACATCAACCACACAACTGCTAAAATATTTCTGGGCCATTGAAAGCAACTGCTTAAATGCCAGCTCTGGGGGCATTCTATTCCTTATTTCGAGGACTTCACTTCTATTTTAATCAATAAGTATGTTTGCTCAGGTTTTAGGTTAACATACGCGATTCCTAAGCGACAAAACATCGCTTGAACCTGTCTAAATTTAAGAGCCGATGACAGAGTGGATCAGATAGGTTCAATCTACCTCAGAGGTTCCAATATACTTTCTTGTTCCACGAATACCACCCGTTTCGACACGACCTTGAGGATTTATGCCAAGATCCCAAGCATCCTCGATGTATTCTTGTATTTCGAATATAGAAGGAATTTTCCCGTTGAAGATCTCGTGCCCTTGGGAATTTGATGCTATTATATATGATGCCATCATCTGGATATTTCTGTACCCGCAAAATCCACCTAATAGAATTAACTTGTGTGGCACAACTGTCAGAAAATTTACCCTCCTTCTTAAGCTTTGATATTTGTTTAACTTCTGGATGGCAAAGGTACGCAATCTTTGTTGATTCATCTTTTGCAAACATTTGTGCCAATATAGGAATAACTCCTGGCACAATATTTGGACATATTTCAAGCTTTATCGATCGTCCGTTCTCAATACGATTTACTGTTTTCACAATACCGTCTTTATTTGAAATTAAATTAAACAGCCAGGCTGGCATCTTATCTTCATTTGCATGTGGGCCAAGGCCTGAATTCTGACAAGAGCTGAGTAGCAGTTCAAAATTGTTCCTCAAGCATATTTACACATAATGAAGAGTTACTTACATCAAAGATCTGAGCTTTTTTGCTAGATGATGATCCAAATCGTGGAGTTCTCTCAGTAAATTTACTGGAGGTTGTGAGAAATTCGCTCAAATTCATTTTCATACCCAACTTGTGAGCTGAAGAATCGTTATTCTTTTGTTTGACATCATTCTCTTTCCATTCATGCAAATAAGGTGGTGTATTTTTGTCATGAGCTGATTCAAAATCCTCTCGGAGCTTAAATCTAGCCTGGTGGGGGTCAGGGATTTGCTTCGTTAGATTCAAATTTTTTTGATCATCCTGTTCCGGCAAGAGCATAACATCTCTAAAGCTATCCACTGGGCAACATTCAAATTTGTCAGATGTTTCGTCTTGGTAAAATTCTTCAGCTGTGTTGACATGATGTTGAACACAGTTATTAGATGAATCTTCTGGATGTGTAACTTCAAAGTGGTACTTTGATAGCAAATCAGAGTTATCTTCGGCAAGAAATTCGCTGAGCCTACCAATATCTGATATTCAGTAGTACATTCAAATCCGCAAAATGGGCATCTGATAACCCCTAAATCGGGCATCGTTACAGGATCAATGGAGGGTAAAGCGGGAGAAGCTTCAAGCAAGTTCGACAAATCTAACACTTTGATTTAGCGTTGTCGGAGTCTTACTAATTGCTCGGGAGGTATTAGTGGGGGTGCAAGGTCAAACACATCATTGAGTTCCTTGGAATTATATACTTGGCTAAATTTTAAAATTTAGATTTTAATTGGTGTATTTGTATTAGTGAGCTGAAATATATCTGAATATGATCAGATATAGGGGTTGAATCCCTACTTGTTATCTACCCCTGATTATGGAGGGCAAGCTATTTGACAAGTTTCTGAAGCGTACTTAGTTCCGGATTTTGCGACGATTGGCTGGATCGAGTTGGCCTCTATTGTTACATTGATGGAAGACACAAATGAATATATTTAACTCGTGTGGCCCTGGTGCCTAGGCCTCGCCTAGCTAGGGCTGCAGGTTTTTGTGAGTTGTATCGTGCAGATAATTGCTGTTGCTACTATCTTTTCCTCAGTAGGTATGTATGTTTTTTAGTGTACCACTTGAGTCGCAGACCATCTAGCACATTGGGCTCCCCTTTGACCTAGGTCACACCTTGTACAGTGCTCCTTGCCTCTTATATTATTTGAAAGATCTCTTACACATGGCCCATGATAGAAAGCCATTTAGCTCAGTGTTTACCCATTGAATTCAGCCACCTTTTCCACAGAACCTTCAACTCAAAAATGAAAAAAATGAATAAATAAAGGTAGCGATGGAATCTGCGTGCGCGGCAAAAAGTAAAAATATCTGAAGCCCCAGCTAGGCGGGGCCTAGACATCTTTTCGCCAGTACAAGGTTGCGTGGGAAAAGTGGCTGAATTCTATGGGTAAAAACTGAGCTAAATGGCTTTCTGTCATGGGCCATGTGTAAGAGATCTTTCAAATAGCAAAAATGGTAGGGGCACTGTTTAAGGTTTAGCATAGACTGGACAGAGTTCTATTGTGCCAGACAGTCATGGACACTTAAACGCTTGACATACATCAACAAGCAGCTCTTGTTACAGGCTACGCTTTACATCCATGTAGTTGCAGGACGAAGGCTGAAGACCTGTCAGTGGTGTCCTCTACGAACCTAGGAGTGAAATATTCTCCCAGAGCCGAGATTCAGTCACGAACAAAGGTGGGATGAATTTTATTTGATGGATTTTCGGCTTGAAGGAGTTGTACTCGGTATTTTGGTCGAAAAATCAGTCGACAGAGATTTCACAACCGCAAGAAAGTCGAACAAAAACTCATCACTACCAACATACGATTCACGGATGGACCAAGGTCTGTCTGGGGGTCGTATTCAAACATCCGACATTTCTCTAGCTCCCCATATATTTGCAACGAAGCATTTCTCAATCGGTCCTATACCCGCGACCCACCTCCATACTCGTCAGATCACCTACCTAAACACGCCCTAATGAGGAAAGTCATGATGGAAACGGGACGTGTACAAAGGAGGAAGAAAAGGGAAGATACACCGAGGGGATTACACAATTCCCCAATGACGACAACAACTCAACGTTACGATATGAAAGTGCAAGGCAAGAGCAACGATGAGATATTGGACGGCAATTATATTTCGGAGTCAATGAGGATGTCAAGGGCTCGGGCGCGTGGTGGCCGAGGCTGAGGAAGAATTTGCGCTTCGGCGCGTCAAAAGAGGGTTCTCTGGACGATTGGGCTTGACATGATTCAACACATGGGTGAAGTCTGAGGTTGTCTGGTCTTTTAGGTGGGACGAGGTAGATGTACTTCATGGTAGTGAACCTGATCCAGCTCGGCCCCACTCGTGCTCAAGCTCCAGTAGGAGTGCGGCGTGAATAACTATACCTAGCACATAAATGAACAAAAGTGAACATAACTTGCACATACTACACACATCCTGTAATTTTAGAGGGGGAGTCATGCACTGTCTTAAGATTCCACTGTATAGAAGATATAGTAGAAATCCTATCAAACTATGGATAGTTTGGAAGCGATTTATGTTAGATTTAGAGCTAAGGTGTTAGGTTTACAAAGCTTGGAGTTACTTGTTTCGGACAAAAGTGTTTCGCTTGGGCTATAGTAATAAGAAATCAATATCTTCTGACTAGAGATGTTTCATTCTAAACCATGAGAAACTTAGCTCATGGGGACAAGTAGGGGACAGATCGAGCATTGCCATTTTCTGAACATACATAATCTAGATAGTAATAGACAGAAGAAGGGCAGCCAGGAATCAATAGACACTTTTTACATTTTACATTTATTCAATTGACTCGAAAAGTCTAACAAATCCCTAGACATCGTTGACCTACGATTTCTGTATATTCACATTTTACCACCGTACCATCCTAGGAACTGTCACGTTTAATCCTCGCTGACTTAGGTGGTTAGCATAAACAAATAAGCGAGATACAATAAGTAGAATGGTCCTCTTGGACTTCTTGTAGCTTCGTGATCAATCTATCCATTAACAAGGATATCGTCTTTTTTCGTGATAGGAACTTATAACCTCAACAGTGCAGAATATGTCACTCTGGTTACGTGACAATGGACTGTGTCATGGGTGTAAATTATGTAAATATAAATCAGTTCTATCTACAGGACATATTGCATCTAAGAATAATTATCTTTCAGCTTGTCTCACCTTCTCAGAGTCCGATTATCTCTTTCTGCTCATTCGCTGTTACTCCTAGTTTATACAACATTCTAGATCTGCTCATAACCTCATCATAACGAGGTATCATTCAAACTCGCCATTGTAGACTATAGAGTGAGGGCTAGAGATTTGTGAGGGGACGCCACTGACAGGCTTTAAGTTTCGTCCTCCGCTCACTGAAAGTTTTATCACCTTTATCTAATTAACATTGAAGGCTGTGTTTATAGTAATTTTAGACTTGTCATTAAACCTGAACAGGTCCGAAAGAAGTAAAGCCTTGTATATAAGAAGTGAGAACGCTGGGTTCAACTCTTATCTGTTCAGAAGAAATGTTCCTGACGTAGATAGCCCACGATGTCAATTTGGATATTCTTCTTAAGATGTCAAGCAAATGATCATAGCCTGCTCTAATTGAACAAAAGAAAGAGTGTAGATTCTAAGGAAGATGTCCGGTTGTAACGGCTGGTGAACCGATAGTAAGCCCTGTAGCCTACATTGGCCAACGCAGGCACCATTTCCACCCGCCAGCAGGTCCCAGCTAATAGAAAACTCACTTCGCGGCTCGGACTACTTACGGCACTTAGACGTGCACGGAGATGGTTGCCTCGGCACGGGGTTCCACATAATGAAAGGACCGTGCAATAGACCGTGTGGTGAAACATCCACTCAGATAGTTAACGGCACTCAGACGGGCACAGGGAGGATTGTTTCGGGCACGGGAGGCACAATGTGGAAGGTAGCCGAGTTACAAATTTCCTGTCCGAAGTGAACAGCATCGTAGAACTCTAAACTTCCTACAGGTACATCTGTCCGCTTTGTAGGAATGAATGTTGGTCACGAATGGGAGGAGAGCGCGGGTATAAATAAGGCTTTCTTGTACATACAAATTCTCTCCTTAGAAGAATCGTAAACTATTGATCGTGCATCTCAAGCCAACTTGAGAATTCCCCCCGACTGTCACATACGATTCTTCTCTCCTCCCCTTCCCCACAAACGAACGAACGAACGAACGAATTTTTGTAGACGTACGAGCGTCAATATTTCCCTAACTCTGATTGTCATACGAAGATTTGCTATATTCATCATTCTCTAACGTCGTGTTATTTTTCCGCTCAATTTCCATTTTTATTTTTATTTTTATTTTTATTTTTATTTTTATTTTTATTTTTATTTTTATTTTTAAAATTGTTTTGGTCTTGGAAAGTGTGATTGATATTTTTATATCTTTATATATAAATTTTTTATTTGTATTATTCTCTTTTTTTCAAGTTTTCATTCTATTTTATTTTGTTCTTAACTTCCAACTAAGTCCTGTCTTTCACTTCTAACCCCTACGTCATACATTGACATGGCTACCTACCATGATCCCATGAGTGAATCGGAAGCGGAGGATGATAGAGTTCAAATGTTGCAGACGCAGATCGACGTACTAAGGGCTGAACTAACACGTCGTCCTATTGCCATCGAAAAACGCGTAATAATTGAAAAAGACCCCGTCCCAGCCGAGGGTGTAAGATTTCGCCCGACCAGTTTGCCCGAATATGACGGTAACAGGGCACATTACCCTGCCTGGAGACAAGCTGTCCTCGATATCTTCAGGATGGATTGGAACGCCTTTGGTTACAGCGACACTCGGGCTTTCCTAATAATTTACACGTCGCTGAAGGGCGAGGCCAAGACAAAATCAGGGTCCTTCTTCGAGGTTGGAGGCATTGGTGGAACACGACGCCCAGAAGATTTCATAGCCTTTCTCGATCGGGGGAACCTAGACGATACACGCTCAGACAAAGCCTGCGATGAGTTATACGCAATGAAAATGGGTGAAAATCAGAGATGGTCATCTTTTTTTACGTCCTGGGCAAGCAAGCTAACCGAAGCGGAGGGAGATGCTTGGAGTGATAGGAACAAAATCACGATGCTTCGAAATGCCCTTAACGAGACCATAAGACGTGCTCTGTCCGGAAACCACCTCCTGCCTAGAGACAATTACGCGGAATGGGTTGGAATTGTAGGGCAGGTCTCTCAGCAAGTTGAGGAATTTGCTACCCGCGGACGGCGGGTAGTACAGATGGAAAATTTGGAGAGAGGTGCTAATAATACAAGGAACTTCCAACAACCCATCAGTAGGGACAGGGGTCGATATGTGGGTAGGATAAGTCAAGGAAGGCCCTACGATGGGCAAGGCGATGTCATCATGGGTGGAGTGAACACGGCCCGACCTAGACAGACGTCAGACAACGAGTCTGGCTTGAACCAATACGCACAGCAACAAGCCCCTCCAAATAGGCGATCTCGTTGGAAAACTCCGGATGAAATTAGGCAGCTACGCAACGAGAACCGCTGCTATCGCTGTGAACGAAAGGGATGCAATACTAGGGTATGTCCTGTATTGCCAGCCATCAATCCGGTCGGAAATAATGTGAGGACTAACGCCGTCGCGCTCGATCCCATTGATGAGGGGGTCTACGAGGAACACGAAGGGTATTACACGGCCGGGCAAGCGGAAAACTAGTCACTCCTGGGGAAAGTCGCCCTCAGGAGTCAAAATTGGTCCATAGTTCTGAATTTAAGATGGTTTCTACACCGTTTCTCGTCAATGCATTGTTAAATGATGTGACAATGGTCCAAGCATTAATTGATAACGGATGCTTGTGTACTGGAATTATTAATGAGAAACTTGCCATCAGACTAGGTCTACCGCGCCTTCCAATTGAACCTCGTCCTTTAGAGACAGCGGAGAACTCAACTAAAGATAAACCCATGATTCGATTTATTACCCACGTTTCATTGGACTTGGATGGGTTCGTGACCCCAAAATTACTACTTTACGTAGTGCCGGGTAGCACACACCAGCTCATTCTTGGTAAGAGGTGGCTCGAAGACCAAGACGCCATAATACACTCAAAAGATCAACAGCTTCACCTTCGGAAGCTTGGTGGGTACGTACAGAGCGCCAAACGCTGGCGAAACGACCTAAAGGGCACTCCAAGACCGAAAGCATCAACTGCAAGCGAACTTACAAATATGCTCAAATCGGTACCAGTGTGTAGAGCGTCGCTCGAGGATATCAACAAGGCACTTCGATCAAAGCCTCGACTAACCATTGGAGAAGCTCGCAAACGACTACCAGAACAGGTGAAAGACTTCGCCCACCTATTCGCCGACGACAGTGGAGCAGACGAACTACCCCCACTCCGAGGCTCACTCGATCACGCTATCAATCTCATCACAAAAGACGGCAAACCAGCGCAGCCCTCCTGGGGCCCATTATATAACATGTCTAGGGAAGAATTACTGGTCCTTAGAAAGACGCTAACAGATCTTTCCGCAAAAGGGTGGATACGGTCGAGTAATTCGCCAGCAGCTGCCCCAGTACTATTTGCCAAGAAACCTAATGGAGGGCTCCGTTTTTGTGTGGACTACCGTGGGTTAAACGCTATCACGATACCAGACAGGTATCCGCTTCCCCTCTTCAAAGAAACACTAAGACAATTATCAAAGGCGCGATGGTTTACGAAGCTGGACGTAAAATCAGCTTTCCATCGTATACGTATACGAGAAGGAGATGAATGGGCTACGGCATTCAGATGCCGCCTAGGGTTGTTTGAATGGCTAGTTACTCCTTTCGGACTTGCTAATGCACCTGCAACTTTTCAACGTTATATTAACGAGCAGCTACGGGAACATTTGGATCATGACGCGACAGCCTACATGGACGACGTACTAGCATACACGAGTGGTATCTGTGAAGATCACTGGAAGACAGTACGAAGTATATTAACCCGGCTAGATAAGGCTGGCCTCTACCTAGACATTGATAAATGCGAGTTCCTTTGCCAAGAAGTTAAGTATCTAGGGTTTATTGTACGTGCCGGAAAGGGAATCACGGTTGACCCGGAAAAAGTAAAGGCCATTCAAAGCTGGGAAGCGCCCATATCCGTCAAGGGGGTTCGTTCATTCCTAGGCTTTGCCAATTTTTACAGGTGTTTTGTAGACGGATTTTCTGAGATTGCAGCTCCCCTGACTGATTTGACTAGGAAGTCAGCATTGTGGAAATGGGGACACGAAGAAAATGCGGCGTTCGAAAAACTGAAAGAAATCTTTGCATCGGAGCCCGTACTAGCCCAGTGGGACCCAGAAAGAGAGACCATACTAGAAGCAGATTGCTCTGGGTATGCCCTTGGAGGCTGTCTTTCTCAAAGAGACGAGCAGGGAAGACTCCGGCCAGTAGCCTATTACTCAAAAAGGCTGAACGGGGCTGAAGCTAACTACCCTATCCACGACAAAGAAATGCATTCCATAGTGACATGCCTCCAAGAGTGGCAGGCGGAGTTGACGTCGGTGGCTAAACCATTTGTTATCATGACTGATCACAAGAATCTCAAATTCTTCACTACGAAACGCCTTCTCAATGAACGGCAAGTTCGATATAACGATGTCTTGCAGCGATTTAATTTTGAGTTAAAATGGCGCCCAGGTAAAGCTTGCGAGCGTCCGGACGCTCTCTCACGCCGAGATCAGGATAAACCTACGAGATTTGACGACGAACGTACGACAGGGCGGGTAATGCAGTTACTCCCGAAGATCCCTGTGCACTCAACAAGTGCCAAAAGAAACGACGAAACGACCCAAATCAGGGATACGGCCTCAACGATGAGGATATTTGACGACGACGAACTTCAACGGCTATGGGAACATGGAGTTAACGAGGACAAGCAATGGCGACGTGCACGAGATGCTGTTCAGTCAGGGGAACGCGGGTTCCCACCGGAAATTTCTCACGATATGACAGCAAATATCGCAGAATGTACGGTGGCGGCCGACAACATATTACGAGGACGCGAAAATCGAATTTGGGTACCAAATTATGAGCCATTGCGGACGGCAATAATGCAAAAAACGCACGACAGTTACCTTACGGGTCATCCGGGAAAGGACACCATGGTAGGAATACTGTTACAACGATGGTTCTGGCCTAAGATGAGACATTACGTACGTCAATTTATACGTAACTGTGACGTTTGCGGCCGAACCAACGTTTGGAGGGAGGCTAAAGCAGGATTCCTAAAGCCGCTCCCAGTTCCTGAGAGGTTAGGAAGCGATTTAACAATTGACTTTGTCACTGATTTGCCAGAATCAAATGGGTGTACAAATGTCATGGTTATTACGGATAGACTGGGGAAGGATGTATTCATGTTCGCCGCGCCAACCATGGACGCCGAGAATTGCGCACGTATCTTTATCGACAGATATTATAGATACTACGGATTTCCTAAATTTTTGACGAGCGACAGGGGAAGCGATTGGCTTAGTCATTTCTGGAAATTCTTTTGTAAATCGCTAGGAATATCGCAGCAGCTAACCACAGCTTACCACCCCCAGTCAAATGCTAGTGAACGTGCAAATCAGGAAATGTTCAAATACTTGAGGGCGTTCACCTGCTACGCACAAAGTAACTGGGCAGAACTGCTACCTATGGCCCAGATGGCCTTGAATGCTCGACCAAGCTCGGCAATTGGGGGCATAAGCCCGTTTTTCCTCCGACACGGATATGACGTCAACCCACTTCCAGAGCCCACAAAAGAAAACGACCTATCACGTCACCCAGGTAAAGTTTTAGCAGAAAATTACATTCAACGTCTAAGGAACGCACAAGACTTCGCTCAAGCAGCCATGGCTTCTGCACAGCAACGGTATGAGGAAAATGCCAACAGACTTCGAAGGCAACCGGAAAGATTTAAAGTCGGGGATAAAGTTTGGTTAAATCTGCGAAACATCAGTACCCCGCAACTTTCAAAAAAATTGGCCTGGCTGCACGCCAAATACAGGGTAACGGCTGTACCCGACGCACTAACCGTAGAACTTGATGTCCCAGGTAACCTCCATAAACGTTTCCATGTCGAACTTGTCAAGCGAGCAGGGGACGACCCATTCCCAAGCCAAAAACGCGATGACGCGCAAAACCCGCCTTTGATTGATCAGCTAGAAGAACCAGAATATGAAGTGGAGTCTATACTGAGAGCAAGAACAGTACAACGAGGACGGGGAACTTTCCGTCAAGCACTAGTCAAATGGACAGGCTGGGCTAACCCATCATGGGAGCCAATCGAGCTCATAAAAGACACCATAGCATTGGACAAATACGAAGAAAAATATGGACAAATAGAATCAAACGACGGACCTCCCGAAAACAGTGCAGGTGCATATGTTGGACCAGCAGAACCCCACGCTATGGAGAAACGACGAAGCAGGCGAAAACGGCGGTCATCTTAACCCCACTTCAGCGAGGAAAAGGAGGGGGATTGTAACGGCTGGTGAACCGATAGTAAGCCCTGTAGCCTACATTGGCCAACGCAGGCACCATTTCCACCCGCCAGCAGGTCCCAGCTAATAGAAAACTCACTTCGCGGCTCGGACTACTTACGGCACTTAGACGTGCACGGAGATGGTTGCCTCGGCACGGGGTTCCACATAATGAAAGGACCGTGCAATAGACCGTGTGGTGAAACATCCACTCAGATAGTTAACGGCACTCAGACGGGCACAGGGAGGATTGTTTCGGGCACGGGAGGCACAATGTGGAAGGTAGCCGAGTTACAAATTTCCTGTCCGAAGTGAACAGCATCGTAGAACTCTAAACTTCCTACAGGTACATCTGTCCGCTTTGTAGGAATGAATGTTGGTCACGAATGGGAGGAGAGCGCGGGTATAAATAAGGCTTTCTTGTACATACAAATTCTCTCCTTAGAAGAATCGTAAACTATTGATCGTGCATCTCAAGCCAACTTGAGAATTCCCCCCGACTGTCACACCGGTCATTCGAGGCTATGATGATCAATCCAAAAGAAATTGCAATGATATCTAGATAGTTTTAGCAGGAAAGGCGGTTAGAACGGATTCGACCAACGCTTGAACTCGAAGCCACGAAAGGGAGAGAGAGGAATGGAGAAAAGATGATCTCCTGCCCGTAGTAAGGAAGTGGACGGTATTCACACTGGACATAACAGTGTTAGAGGTCATTTCATAGACACAAGAACACAATGTAGACAAATTGAATAGTTGAGGGTGTTTTACCACATAGGTTTCCTCCTGATTCAAAACTGGAGCCCGCAGACATCAACATGGGCCTGCAAGTGCCAAAGCGGGCTAAATGAATCAAAATCAAATAATACTTGTCATTTGTTTCTTTTTGTTATGCTCATTATTTATGACTACATAAGGACATGTATTGGCTTGTCATAATTAGCCTTCAATTTTGAAAATATGGAGTACAGAGATAAGGCAGGTGATCCTTAATGGAACTAATTGATGAAGGGTTTTGTTGTTGGGTTTTCTATTATTTCTGTATTTGGATATACTTTGTCGATCCTACTAGGCTCGATAATAAGTAGTCCCGACCGACTGGTGTTTGGCGAACGGAGATTGCGTATACCCTGTGTTAGCGTTGTTTATTGCTGTTAATAGGAGATCCCGCACGGGCTATCTATTGGGATTAAAAGGAGTCTGGTAGCTGTGTTTAGAAGAGTAGTCAAATTGAAATCCTTTTATCCTGTTAAAGTTGAAAGGTGCAGAGCATATCACGTGCTAATCAGGCAACGGGATAAATGGGTTATATATTGTGTCTCGTAAATATTCGCTAATGCGGGAGCGATAAGCGCGTAAGCGCATACCAGCGCGTGTAATAATGAGCATCTAGTGGATGCGCACACCAATTCTGTACTGAACTAATTCAACTCGATATAATAATTTCTAATACACTGCTTCCAATCCCTCGGTTGTAATTCTCGTTTACATGCTGAAGGGGTCATGTTTTAATAGGTTATGAGCCCGGATGCATATGTATTAAATTATTTTAAAGAATCTGATTGAATTCGACCACAGAGACCGTGACTCAGTCAATCTCTTACCCGCTTCTCCGTTACAGCGAAAGTATAAGAAGCATACTAAAGCGACTTTTCTTCCGGTACTAGGAAAGTACAAGGAAAAGATAATCGACATCCCAAACAATATGTCACCAAATATGGGCGAATCAAGCGAGAGCTATTGGGGAATTCCAATTTTAAATGGTGAAAACCATGACTCTTGGTTCCGACGATACAAGGTGAAACTTCGCGGCAAAGGAGTCTATTACGTCGTGGAGCAGTCAATGGCCGCTGCTTGTGCTTCAGCTCCTGTTCGTGATATAGAAGAGAACCTCGAGAAGCTTAGTCTGAGTGATGATGAAAAGCAAAAGACTACCGCTAAAGGCAAAATTGGAATGAATTGCGAAAAAATAGCACAGTATTACAGGGACGAAGCCACAGCAATTGATTTACTTTTCAGGTCGCTATCTCCAGATGATCAAGCACTTTACGATGAATACGACTCGGCCTACTTACTATGGACATATCTACAGAGTAAGTACCGGCAAACAGATCCTTCAACAGCAAATGAATATATGACAAAGATTCAGCTATTCAATCTGGAGGATATGTCTATCGTTGAAGCTTGGGACAGGTTGAAAGATTACCGCCGAAAGTTGTGTGCTGCCGATAGTAGCCAAAAGAACACATATCAAGACCCAGCCCTACTATTAATTCTGATACGTGCACTACCCAAGGATTTTACGGCAACAATCGATACACTAGATGCACAAACTGGTCTTTCTGTGGAGGAAAAACTAAAGCGATTGCAGTTAAAAGAAACACGGATGGCGACTGAGACCCAGTATGATGGTGCATTCGCTGGATCCTCTAAATTTCGCGGCACACGAAGACCAGCACCGCGTCAGCGCTCACATTTAGATGATAGCGACGAGCCTGGTTTCTCCTCTCCATGCTACATCTGTGACAAGAAGCATTTTATCAAGGCTTGTCCATACATGGATATAGCCAGAACTGCAGTCCGCGAACATATTCGCACAGCCAATGACGACCAGACAAGGGGTAAGAGTAAAATCAACCGACCTGCTAAATACCGTCCTCGACCATTAGACAAGCCTAAATCGGTCATTAAGCAACAAAAAAAGGTAGATCCCAAAGGAAAAGGCAAGGCATACAAGTCCACTACACAGTCTGACTTCGAAGTCGGCTTAGGGGTTTCGAGTGATGACTTGGATAACTGTGATCATGCGCAAATATCACGGGCTCTAATCAGTAAGGTCTCTCCTTCCACCTGGGCCAGCGATACTGGTGCATCTACACACATGTCTGACCAACCATCTCTGTTCAGGTCCTTAACACCAATTCCCTGTCGAACAATACTAGTTGGTGGCGGAAAGCTGTTTGCAAACTTTAAGGGCTCTGTTAAGCTTGCTTGCAACGATGGATCATCCATGATATTAGAGGATGTTCTCTTAGTCCCTGATTTAGGCATCAACTTGATGTCTGGAAGGCAGATTTGCCGAAATAAGGGCCTAAAAGGTGCCTTTAATGAAAACTATATGTATTTTAAAAAAGGAAATAGAATCTTAATCACCGCCACTATGAAAAATGGATTGTATATAGTATCACATATATCGAAAGCGTTTAAATCTGTCCAGCCTTGTGCTTTTAATGCCGCACCCGATGCCATGGATGTTTCTTCTGAAGATTCAAATTCAATAAAAGAAACTACATTATCAGCAAGTGAGAAAGATCGATACATGCTGTATCATCGAAGGTTTTCTCATTTAGGACCACAAAAGCTGAAAACACTTCACCATGTAACCAATCTTTCTCGGCCCATCAAAGTACCACCTTCTCTTGAGGAGCGCATTTGTGAGGTATGCTTGCTGACAAAAATGAGGAATAAAACTTCTAAAGAATTAGCTAAATGGAAAACTGAAAAACTCGCCTTAATACATATCGATATTGCTGGACCATTTCCATTATCTTTACGTGGAAATAGATGGTTTGTATCTATTCTCGACAGTTGTACGAGAAAACTTTGGGTCCTATGTTGCAAATCTAAGGATGAAAGTATTATTGCACTGGATCAATGGAAGCTTGGAGTAGAATTTCAATCTGGAGAAAAGATAAAGGCAGTCCGTTCCGACAATGCAGGGGAACTCCTCAAGGTGATAGCTAGATGGAAAGTACAGCAAGGGACCCAAATGGAATCGACAACAATAGCCACGTCAAATCAGAATGGCCCTGCTGAACGCAATATTCAAAGCTGCGAGAATGGTATGAGAGCATTACTCAAAGACTCGGATCTTCCTTTGGAATTTTGGGATGAAGCTGTTGAAACTGATGTTTACATTCGTAATCGAACGCAAACTGGGCCACTTGTTGATGGTGTGCAAGTAAGTCCAGAAGAAGCCTTCACTGGTATTCGTCCAGATATCAAGCACATTGCTGTCTGGGGAAGCAAATGTGTATCTTACATAAATCCAAATACCATTGCAAAGGGACAAAGGACAGACAAGCTAGTTGATCGTGGAAGAGTTGGTGTGTTTATGGGATATAGTGATACAACAAATAAACAGTTCCGAGTCTACAGTCCAGAACTTGGCTACACATCACGAACAAGCCGGCTTACTGTCATGGAGCATATTAAGGGAGGCACTGTCGAATTGAGGTTAAGAAACTGTACTTCAGGTCCAAACGGGACTAAAAATGAATTCGATGATCGAAAACCACGTGGAAGACCGAGAAAGGATGCTGAAATACCCCATCCTAGTGTTTCCCGGCATCGAAGTCTCCAACAAAATTTGAATACACCTATAATGACAGACATTGAACCGTCTGCAACGATGCCACAGGTACAGAAAATGCCTCACCATAACTCTCTAGAGAAAAAAAGTAGCCCCGAGAAACAACCTCAACAAAAGGTCCCGGGCGAGGAGAACAATCCTGAGCAACAACTTCAACAAAACACTCTGGACGGGAAAAGTAGCCCTAAGCAACAATTTCAAAAAAAGACTCTAGACGAAGAAAATAGTCCTGAGAACAAATTGTATCTAAATGTTGCGGGCGAAGAAAACAATCAAAATCAATTAATTCATCGAAACCCTCAAGATGAAGAAATTACTCCAGAACAACAACTTCACCAAAATGTTATAAGCAAACTAAATAGTTCTGAGAAAATATTTTATCCAAATTCTGCGGGCGAGGATAAGAATCCAAATCAAACATTTCGTCAAGACTCTCTGGACAATGAAAGTAGTCCGGAAAATCAGTCTCACCAAAAAGATTTGGACAAAATGAATAGACAAGAGTCAAGAAATGCTTTTACCGACCAAATGACATCTAACTCCACAAAGACAATCAAATCTGGAGCTTCAAATCCGGAAAAATCTCATCAGCAAGATTATGCCACCAGGTCTAAACGGACGGTTACCGATACCGATTTTATTCTAGATAGTGAAAAACGTTCTCAGAAAAGGCGATGCGAGCAGCCCGAGAGACCGCGTTATTTTACCAGGTCAAAGCGGAGAAGAGAATTGAGTGATCTCTCTCCAGAAGAGGATGAGCGTTACCAGAAAATAGCTCGAGCATTCGCCGCTAGATTACTTGATATAAATCATATGAAAGATGCTTTAGAGTGCTCGTTTCCGGCTGAAGTAATTGCCGGTATCCGAATTCCCAAAACCTACAACGAAGCTATCAGTGATTCCACATACAGTAAAGAATGGAAAGCGGCGATGTTACAAGAAATCATTAGTTTAGGTGAAAATGGCACTTGGGAAGAGGTAGTTCCACCGAAAGGCGCAAATCTAGTCTCAACTAAGTGGGTATACACGGTTAAACTTAATGCCGATGCTACTATTGAACGATTCAAAGCTAGACTTGTAGCTCGCGGATTTAGTCAAGTCCATGGCAAAGATTATACCGAGACTTTCGCTCCGACAGTTCGAATGGATACTCTTCGCCTGTTTCTCGCTAGGGTCGCTAGGGAGAATCTAGAATGCCATCATTTTGATATTAAAAATGCATTCACCGAATCGCATCTCAAGGAAGACATATATCTTTCAGCACCAAAAGGCATTCCTGTCAAGAAAGGGCACGCATTAAAGGCTCTGCGCAGCCTGTACGGCCTTAAACAGGCAGCCAGAGATTGGAATTTACTTTGTAAATCTAACCTTATACGTTGGGGGTTTATTCAAAGCCTTGCTGATCCTTGTTTATTCACCCATCCACAACGGCACGTCCAACTCTTAGTTTATGTCGATGATATAGCTGCGGCAGCTACCGAGACCGAAGACCTGGTCTGGTTTTATAAAAAGCTCTCATCTAGATTTAATGCCAAGAATCTGGGGGAGATCGAGAAGATCCTTGGAATGAGAGTTACAAGAGATCGTGCTAACCACACTGTTTTTCTTGATCAAGAACAATACCTTAGAGCGGTTCTTGAGAGATTTGGGATGTCTGCAAGCAAGTATAAGTTGAAAAAAATTCCCGCAGCTGACTACGAGGCTCTCCGTCCTGCTAATGCTGAAGATACAAGAATCGATATCACAGAGTACCAACAAGGAATAGGAAGCTTGATGTTTGCAATGGTACTAACCAGGCCTGACATAGCGTTTGTTCTAGGAAAACTCTCTCAATATATGACCGATCCAGCAGAACACCATGGCCATGCCTTGAAGGAACTTTTCCGTTATTTACGATCTACCGTATCCCAGAGACTTCGCTTCGGTCCTGGGGGAGACTACAGTCATTTCGTGGTATACTCTGATGCCGATTGGGCGAGCGACAAATCAGACCGAAAGAGTGTGTCCGGAAGTGTAGCAATGTTCTACGGTGGCCCAATATCTTGGTTCAGCAAGAAACAGAGGTCGGTAGCTACTTCAAGCTGTGAGTCTGAATATATAGCACTTTCAGCTTGCGCAAAGCAAGGTCAGTGGATTGCTCAAGTCTTTCGAGATCTTAGCTGTTCTCATTATATTGGGAACAACCCCGGCTTAGTACAAGTACTGGGTGACAATCAAGGGGCGCTTGCACTCGTTAAAAACCCCCACCTCCATGAGAGATCTAAGCATATTGATGTTTGTCATCATCATATAAGGGATTTGTTTGAACGAAGAAAGCTTGAAGTTACTTACATCCCCACTGCTGATATGGTAGCAGATGGTATGACAAAGCCATTGATGAGAATCAAATTTGAGAGGTTTAAATCACAACTGGGTGTAGTCGACTAGAGTCATACAAAGCACTGAGACAAGCTCTGTGGGGGAGTGTTAAAGTTGAAAGGTGCAGAGCATATCACGTGCTAATCAGGCAACGGGATAAATGGGTTATATATTGTGTCTCGTAAATATTCGCTAATGCGGGAGCGATAAGCGCGTAAGCGCATACCAGCGCGTGTAATAATGAGCATCTAGTGGATGCGCACACCAATTCTGTACTGAACTAATTCAACTCGATATAATAATTTCTAATACACTGCTTCCAATCCCTCGGTTGTAATTCTCGTTTACATGCTGAAGGGGTCATGTTTTAATATATCCTTCATTATTGCATAAGCTTCCCTCTACCAATAAGTCTACAAACTAAGTAGTTGCTTATACATTTTAATATTCAAGTTACATTGGATGGGTATTCGCACTAAATTGCGGACTTGAAGCCTAACAACGCTGAGAGAAGCATCTGCACATCTGATGGTTAACGTTTTACGCTAACTTGAAACAGAGATCTGGAGCACTACCATTTGCAAACTCATCACAGGAGTTAGAGATTGGCAAGAGATATTTCTAAGATATTGAATAACATAAAATGGCGGTAATTAAGATCTAGGAATGTCGATCACAGGCATACACTATCATGCAGAGAGTGGGAAACAGTCTTGTTGCAGGAATAATTTTAGTTAAAATACTATTATGCGTAAGACTCAATGTGATGCGTCATCAACAAAATATCCCAAACTTCAGGCAATAGAGGGAATACTGTGTGTCAGTCCAGGATCAGAGCCCGATGGAATCCGTATTCTTGTCTTGATGTTTTGTGATTCATGTAAATTCCATTCTTCTAACATGATTGTTACATTATTGTCAGAATAACATGCCAAGCTGGTACCTGACATAATTTGTGATTGCCTCAGGAAAACCTTGGCGTTTTGGTTATTTTTCAGCTAGAAAATACTTGGCGTCTGTGTAACAGACGTGGTGGACTGGTATTGAGTTGTTTTAGGATTACATCTTGGCTACAACATGTTTGGATTGTACCTTGTGATGTAAGGAAGCTATTTCTAGATATTATCATCATATGTCAGGTAGTAGATATTATTGAAGGGTTATGGTGTATATGGTTGTATACACTTGGGATCTTCAATTGAATGGTTGTGACTACTCAGGGGGCTTAGACTGTACTTGGGTGGTTATGGCAATAATGTGTTTGGGTGCAGATGATATCTTATTGCGTGATGTTATGTTATAGATTATTTACATGATGATTAACCAATCCTACATACTTCCAGATAGCCCCTTAACTAGTCTCCTTTAGGAGTGGTCTTCAGGTGAATGTAGCGATTGGGGTTATGTAATCTATCACTTATCTAGTTCCATTTCCTTGTCCCTGCATGCTACACTTTTTTTTTTTGCATCAGATTTTAATTGCGTATGCAGCTATATAGCTATGACACAATATCAAAGAAAAGTACAGAAAAGATGACTCAATTTACAGGTAGAGCACTCATGCCTCGGATTTCATTTGCAAGTACCACTGCGAAGTTATGGTGGCTTTATTATTATTATTATTATTATTATTATTATTATTATTATTATTATTATTATTATTATTATTATTATTATTATTATTATTATTATTATTATTATTATTATTATTATTATTATTATTATTATTATTATTATTATTATTATTATTATTATTATTATTATTATTATTATTATTATTATTATTATTATTATTATTATTATTATTATTATTATTATTATTATTATTATTATTATTATTATTATTATTATTATTATTTTTATTATTATTATTATTATTATTATTATTATTTTGAATTTGATTTCATTTATCCCGATTTGGCGCCCTATGGGCCCATGCAGGTGGCTATGAAACTATCTATATATATACATGAGGGGGAAACCATTACGATAAAAACCCCCTCCCGCTGTAAATTTTTATGTCTGTAGTCCTTCGTTACCTACAGGAAGTGCAATTGGCCTTTAGCCCGACACAGGACTAGCTAAAATTGTATTGGACCTCGCCATCCTTTCCCAGCCCTCGCGTGCCGAAAAGTGATGACTGTGGTCTTGAGTTCGACCCCGATGGCGCAAATTGTTGTGTAGGTGGGGCTGTGGCCACGGGATTTTTCCGCGGGCGCCCTGGCCCTCTCTTTCCGACCTCTGCCTTCTGGTTGGACACCAGTGTAAACCCTTGGTTGTCTACTTGTTTTCCCGCTGGTGATATTGTAGTGGCCGCTGCTGTTATTTCCTCCCTTCTTAGATCTGCAGTTCTTTCCAAAAGTCCATACCGTGCCCTCTGGACACTAACCTTGTAGGACGCGAAGTTTGGACACGCCCCCTTCTGCCACGATTTATGGGCTTTTCCGCAGTTGCAGCAAAGCACCGACTTCCTCGGGCAGTCTCTAGTCTGGTGAGTGCCCGCGCACTCACCACATCTTTTCGCCCTATTGCACGAGGCTTGAGTATGCCCCCATTGACTGCAGTTAAAGCACTGCTTAACTTGAGCCCGGGGTGACCAGAGCTGGGCCGTGTACAGCATTGAATTGAGTACAATGCCGTTTCGAATCACCTCGCGTTGAAGAGCCTCTGTCGGCAGGCTAGCGATCACCGACCCTCGAGTATGGCCGTTCTTGTTCATCCATTGGTGCTCCTTCCCGTCGTAGAGCCATCTTAACCTGTTAATTTGGATTCCAGGAATCCGAACATTTGTCTCCGTAGTGATTTGGTATATCATTCTGCCGTTGTCGGCATTTTTTCCTCCATGTATCATTGTCCCCAATGGGACTCCTAAAATTTCAACAGGATAATCCTGCTTCAAAACGCAGAACTCCTTTGGCTGAGCCATATTCAGGGCAGCGTCTCGCTGTGAGATCGACTGCACGAAAACCTCAGTATCGTTACTCCGCAACTGCCTTACGGCATATGCTCCCTCGATGTGTATTTTTGCTTTATTAAGCAGCTCTGCCGGCTGCATTTTTTCTGCCCCTTGAACTCGTATTCTTACTGCCGCTTTAGTTGCGGGAGGTGCAACGACCGAGGCGTAGGTAGGTCGACCTCCCATCATTTGTGCCGACTGAGGAACCGCCTTGCGCGACGGCCCCTCGAGACTCTTCGTAATAGCCTTCTCTAAGGCAAGCATCCTGTCCTCCATTGGCTGTGCCGACATCTTCGATTGTAACATCTGAATGTGGGCTTTGAAAGCGTCGAGAGCCTCATCTATTTCCACCATTGGTGCCGACGATATGTATGAACCTGCGTTCACAAGTCCGCGTCGGACCTTGCTTAAATATTTAGCCACTGTCTTTAAATAATCCATGTTAACGCCTGTAGAGGTCGCGAGAGACTCTACAGCCATAATTGCGGCTGTTCCGCTGCCCATTGTTGGTTTGGGTGGTGCCGTGAAAAAATTTTCAGCCGCGAATTCCGCCCTACTGGCTCCCCAACTCGCCATGCCGAAGCGCAACGAAAAAAATTCGAGGAATTAGGTAAGAGGGATTGATTAAGATGAATGCAATAATAATTACGATGAAATAACGTTCGTGGAACGTTGTGCCGCTTTTCGAGAAAAAAAAAAAAATAAAAAAATAAAAAATAAAAAATAAAAAAATAAAAAATAAAATAAAAAAAATAAAAATAAAAAAAAAAAAAAAAAAAAATCTTCGAGAAAAAAAAAAATCTTATTATTATTATTATTATTATTATTATTATTATTATTATTATTTTTTTTGAATTTGATTTCATTAACCTGATTTGGCGCCCTATGGGCCCATGCAGGTGGCTATAAACTCTACTTATAGATATTTTACATGAGGGGGAAACCTTCCGATAAAAACCCCCTTCTCCTTCAATTTATTACTGTAGTACTTCGTTAACCTACAGGAAGCGCAATATGCCGTTAGTCCGAGACAGGACTAGCTAAAGTTATAGGTGACCTCGCCATCCTTTCCCAGCCCTCGCGTGCCGAAAAGTGATGACTGTGGTCTTGAGTTCGACCCCGATGGCGCAAATTGTTGTGTAGGTGGGGCTGTGGCCACGGGATTTTTCCGCGGGCGCCCTGGCCCTCTCTTTCCGACCTCTGCCTTCTGGTTGGACACCAGTGTAAACCCTTGGTTGTCTACTTGTTTTCCCGCTGGTGATATTGTAGTGGCCGCTGCTGTTATTTCCTCCCTTCTTAGATCTGCAGTTCTTTCCAAAAGTCCATACCGTGCCCTCTGGACACTTGCCTTGTAGGACGCGAAGTTTGGACACGCCCCCTTCTGCCACGATTTATGGGCTTTTCCGCAGTTGCAGCAAAGCACCGACTTCCTCGGGCAGTCTCTAGTCTGGTGAGTGCCCGCGCACTCACCACATCTTTTCGCCCTATTGCACGAGGCTTGAGTATGCCCCCATTGACTGCAGTTAAAGCACTGCTTAACTTGAGCCCGGGGTGACCAGAGCTGGGCCGTGTACAGCATTGAATTGAGTACAATGCCGTTTCGAATCACCTCGCGTTGAAGAGCCTCTGTCGGCAGGCTAGCGATCACCGACCCTCGAGTATGGCCGTTCTTGTTCATCCATTGGTGCTCCTTCCCGTCGTAGAGCCATCTTAACCTGTTAATTTGGATTCCAGGAATCCGAACATTTGTCTCCGTAGTGATTTGGTATATCATTCTGCCGTTGTCGGCATTTTTTCCTCCATGTATCATTGTCCCCAATGGGACTCCCAAAATTTCAACAGGATAATCCTGCTTCAAAACGCAGAACTCCTTTGGCTGAGCCATATTCAGGGCAGCGTCTCGCTGTGAGATCGACTGCACGAAAACCTCAGTATCGTTACTCCGCAACTGCCTTACGGCATATGCTCCCTCGATGTGTATTTTTGCTTTATTAAGCAGCTCTGCCGGCTGCATTTTTTCTGCCCCTTGAACTCGTATTCTTACTGCCGCTTTAGTTGCGGGAGGTGCAACGACCGTTATTATTATTATTATTATTATTATTATTATTATTATTATTATTATTATTATTATTATTATTATTATTATTATTATTATTATTATTATTATTATTATTATTATTATTATTATTATTATTATTATTATTATTATTATTATTATTATTATTATTATTATTATTATTATTATTATTATTATTATTATTATTATTATTATTATTATTATTATTATTATTATTATTATTATTATTATTATTATTATTAAATCATTTTATTGTCCTGTCTGAGTCTAAGACTATGTAGGACATGCAGGTCCTCTCTGCCTATAGGCCAAGGATACCTATGCCAGTAGTATATCCCTTCCTATGCCTCCCATACAGCTCCCCTCAAACAGTACCACCCCTCACAAGTCCTCATTCGATCATACACTTAGAGGAGCCCTTTGCCCTTCATTATCTCCCCTCTCCAACCAACGAAACGATGGCCATTTGCGGGTGTTTGGCAGCCGGGAAAAATCGCAAAAACCACTGGGTGCGGAGCTCTCCTAATACCGACATTAGGACTAAATCCGAAGACATAGTGCCCCTTCTGAAGCGTTCGAAGCGGCAGGCCAGCTGGGCGCTGCAGACTTGTGTGTACCTCGGGAAATTCGCACTCTGCCTTTCTAGCCTCCTTCCAACTCCTTCCCGAAGGTCGTGCTGGAATGTCAGAAAAGTCTTGACAGAGCGTGATTGCTGTATGGTAGCTTAGCCTAACTTCTTTTGTGCCGTCCAGGGCGCTGGGGAGTGCCGTTGACTCATCGACAAAAGAAACCCTCCTGGCTAATAAGCCGAAATCTCGGTCTTGGCGCCCACAAACGTTCCAAAGTTGAAAACCCCTCTAGAATGTCAGTCCCAGCATCGTCTTCAGAGACCTATTCCCCCTCTCGCACCATATCTCGGCCGCCTATCCTTCCTCAAGATGTAGAACTCCATTAGAGCATCAGTCCCCCATAAACCATGACCCGAGCTTTGTATATTATGACTTGATTTCCTCCTTGCGGGTATACGTAGCGTCGTAAATTTGTAGTCGGTGATGGCCGGTGATTAATGGGGCAAGCTCCTGTTTGCAATTGGAGTAACTTCTTTATTGGTTGTTCAGGCGAGATGAGGCGTGGTTAAAAGGAGGTTGAGGACTGAGATGAGGATGGTAAGAAAGGCATTGTCGAGAAGTTGTCAAATGGATATGTGCTTGAGGTTGCTTTCGACTTCGATTCGGATGCGATTCTTCTTGGCTATCCCAGATATGCAGAGCATACTGAGAGATTACACCGGCACCACTGGAAGGTGAAGAATTCGTCTTTGCCGGCTATGGTGGCTTTTTCTTCACCCCAAGTCAACCCTCATCCGTGAATACCCACCCAGGGGAACGTCAAAAACCCTGGGTTATCCAGACATGCCTTCGTCATCCACCGAATCTTCTCCGCGCGAAATGTAGTCTAAGGTGTCTCCTTCCCAAGTGGAGTAGGTGCCCAGGTGTCACAGGCTCATACCTGGTTATCATTAGGCTGCTGCCTAAAAAAATAAGGCTTGAACTCTTCCAACCATGTTAAACACCATACATGTCATGAACCCCTCCACGACTCAATAGACCCAAGTATAGGCCTTGGCTCAGTTCATGCAAATCTATTCTTAAATGACAAATTTAGATTGCAGACAGGACGACTCGAACACCAGTCGTGAGTCATCTAAGCCACATGCATCATAACTATTTTAATAACTAAAATTGGTAACATTAAAATGAAGCTAAATTAAAATAGACAGAGATGCTGGTGTTTGTCGGAGGACAGGTCATGATCTATTTTGAGAATGGTATGAAATGAGGGAACGAGATCATAGTCTTGTAAATAAATAGGCGGCTTTCAGTCATGTCTCTTCTCGTTACTTTAAGATTTTCATTTGTATCTAGCTCTGAGTTCAGTTTGAATAAAACGCCACTTTAAGACCGTCACACCAGGCTACTCAAACTATACCGGAGAACACCACCAGGAGGCGGACCACGACACCATCCATCGTTTGCGTGTTGTTATAGTGTCCGCTGCACTCTCGCAAGCGAAGTCTTGGCACGCACAAAGCTCAATTCGTAAAACTCTGTCAAAATTCAAAATTACACGCCCGTCGAGATTATATCCATCTTCAGCATCATCTTGTAAACTTGTCCCAATCCATCTCACGTCCGTCTCAAAGAACTGTCTCCCAGATTTGTGCGCCACGCTTTGCTTCCTCCGTCGGGTGTAAATATCGGCGTGGGCGTGTATTTGGCGGCTAGATGAGACCAGAGAATGTTTGATAAGAAGAGTGGTCATTGGAACGAGGATGTACTAGGTCGTACTTGTAGACTTGATGAGACTTGGGTAGGAGTCGAACTTGTTGGGAGCGAAAATTTGACTTGGCGGAGAATTTCGAATTATTACTTCGTGGGCCAACTTAATCGGTATTGCGAAATTTGACTGAACTTGGCTCTGGGAGAATATTTCACTCCCAGGTTCGTAGAGGGCACCGGGTACAGGTGTCAGTCTTGCCCTCCGCATGCTACACTACGTGGATGACAATTTACTACTAATGTGAAAAGCGCATTCATGACAGATATGTATAGATATAAAAGCTGAGAGGAAGAGGAAGAGAGACAGACAGACAGACAGACAATCACATTTTTTATTTTACTTCTATTGAAAGCTCCTGTGCAAGCTATTCTCCCAGATACCTCCAGACTCAATCATTAAAGCTTCCGAACCAGCTGAAAAGGTTCGACACTGTGCGCGTATCAACTGGATGTTTATCTTGCATGAGTGGAGATAAATTGAGTTGGGATCTTGATACCAACCATCTGACATGAATGCTATCCCGACATAGCTGATCCATGAAGGGAATAATAATGGTAAGGTTGATGAATCTTGATGATGGGAAAAGCTTAAATTAGTAACATGTCTTAGTCCCTCTTACCATGTGATAAAGAGAACGCACTGCAATGAAAGTCTATCACAATATATAAACCCACGCAGTTTTCATCTGTCAGGAGAGAAAAATCATTCCATCATCACCATTATTGTTATTCTCGATTTCATTCCTGAACTCGACTCTTCAACTACAGGATATTATGTCACTCACTACCGGAATGGAGAGATACCTTGCAAAATATCCATTGGAAGAAATTTTGATCATTTTCCGTACTTTATATTATAGCTTGTTCACAACACCTTGCAACAGGGTCTTTGCCAAACCCAAGAATTCGAGAGATAACCTTCTTCCTGTGAGAAACTTGATAGACGGCTTTTCAACCTATATCAGCAATGCAAAACTGTTCCCGAAAAGTAATGATAATATAGAGTCTAGACTCAAAATCATCCGGCATTAGATAAAATCTACCTCATTTGACCTACATCCATTCAAACCCTTGGCATAATTGGAATAGTTCTGGATATTGGAAGAGTTAAATACTAGCCTTGAGGTTGATTTAGAGATATAATGAATGTGTTTTCTATATGAAGTTTACTGATATTTAATGGATAGTTAATTGTAAAGAAATTGCTATAGTTCTATCTGTGTAGCAAGAAGTCCCTCTATATACATGAAAGCGGGGTTTTCCGCACACTAGTGTGAACTCCACCACACTTCCTAATCTAACCTAAATGGGAAGGTTGTTGGAGATCCTGAAGCCAATGTATGCTGTCAGGCATCTAATGGCTAATTACTAATCATGCCAGTGAGTGATAAGGTGGGTTAATAATATCTCATGGCGCCAGTGCATATTATTCTAATATGAACTATTTGTCTACTGCAGTCATGTTGCTGCCCTAGTTACAACAGGCATCACTAATCCTGACCGATGCGACAGACATCGAGGTATGGAAATCTCTTTTGCAGCTTGTTGATACGCTTGAGTCAATTTTTGCATCCCAAGAAAAAAATGTGAAAAATCTATTGTCCAAATCAATTTTCAGACGAGCTGGAACTACTCACGCTTGTACAGAACAGAAAATGGAAATTTTAAAACTATTGCTTCTCAGGGAGCTGCACGGATTGGTATATTTAAATGTGCAAGGAACGCACACAAAAGGGCCTGGACGGAAATGTCCCAGAAGAAGTCTCCTATCGAGGAGAGGATGATGGTGCTAGAGGAAGTCGTTAAGAAAAGCCTCGCGGATCCCGCTCGTCAAGCTGCGCCAGCAGTGGTTTCGGGCACGCCGCCACCAAGGAGCTACGCGTCGGTCGTGGCTCCGCAAATGACAAAAACAGCGGTTCGAATAAGAATCGAGGGAGCAGAAAAATTGCAGCCGGAAGAGCTGCTTTCAAAGGCAAAAGAGCACATTCAAGGTGCATATGCGATTCGTCAAATGCGGAGCAACGATACCGAGGTGTATGTCCAGTCGGCGGCCCAGAGAGACGCGGCGCTAAATATGCGACAACTAACGGAATTTAAAATTTTGCGGCAAGATTTTCCAGTCGTGGTCAACGGTGTCCCATTGCGGACACGAATCGAAGGGGGCAGAGATGCCGACAATTTCGCCATCATCAGGGAGATAGAGACGGCCATGAAGGCACGAATTCCAGGCTTAGTCATAAGTCGTATACGGTGGTTATACGACGGAAAGGAACACCAGCGATCGAAGAAAAACGGTCGCAATCGAGGATCAATTGTGGTCAGCCTCCCATCGGAGGCAATGCAGACGGAAGTGGTCCGAAACGGCCTTGTTATGAACGCCATGCTCTTCACGGCGCAGGTGTGGTCACCACGGGCCCAGCCAAAGCAGTGTTATAACTACAGCCAGTAGGTACACACGCAGGCGTCGTGTGGGAAGGCAGCCAGGTGCGGCGAGTGCGCAGGCGTTCACCAGACTCGGGACTGTCCGAAGAAAAGGGTTTCTTGTGCGAACTGCGGCAAGGAACACCGTTCGTGGCAGAAAGCAGCGTGTCGGACCTACCAGGTCTACAAGGGAAGTGTGGAGAAGGCTCGGTGTCACGGCGTAGAATAGGCACAAGTGAAAGTACAGCTTGTATGGCGATTATTCAATCTGTCGAGCGAATACTAAGCTGGAGAAGAATAGAAAGGAACAGAATCTAATTACAAAAAGCCCTGAGGCTATTCCTATTCGGGCGGGTTTCCACTAAATTGCCGCGCACGTGCTTCTTCCCGCATCAGCCATTAATCTCACCTCCTCCATCCACGTAATCGTATATCATGACGGAGCGGAATGCCGTGCCGTGACACTCGGATGGAGCTATTATCGAGAACGGCGGAAATATGGAATGAAAAACCAACAATGGCGCCAATACAAACAGTCGGACCAACTGATGATCAGGGATTTACTTTAGCCACCAGTAAGAAGGCTGAAGGACTCAAAAGGGGGCCAGGACGACCACGTAAGGTAGTCGAAGCACCAGTGGCACCAACCATCTCCGCGACAGCACTACCACTATCGGGGCCAACTCTTGGAGCACTTCGAAGACCAACGCCGAGTGAGGAGGTGCCTTCTCTTTTCAATTTCTCATAACGTTAGTCTAATTGAAGGGGGAGTTAATGAATTCTGGGGAAAGTTTAAAAAATTACGGTTGAAAGGAACGTCCTCAGCATTAAGCCGGGTCGGTTCAGAGTGGCGGGACTTCGGGTTTTGTTTGATGAAAGCTTTTTCCCTAACCAAAGCGGCTTACCGTCTTCATGGTTCTGTATATAGATACCGCATAGGACGTTAAACTAGAACAATGAATGAATGAATGAATGAATGAATGAATGAATGAATGAATGAATGAATGAATGAATGAATGAATGAATGAATGAATGAATGAATGAATGAATGAATGAATGAATGAATGAATGAATGAATGAATGAATGAATGAATGAATGAATGAATGAATGAATGAATGAATGAATGAATGAATGAATGAATGAATGAATGAATGAATGAATGAATGAATGAAATGTGCAAGGGTTTTGGAAAAAGTACTTCACAAATA
The DNA here is from genome assembly GCA_900239735.1 of Blumeria hordei DH14. NCBI lineage: Eukaryota > Fungi > Ascomycota > Leotiomycetes > Helotiales > Erysiphaceae > Blumeria > Blumeria hordei. The sequence continues at coordinate 2,724,330 of OENG01000035.1, forward strand.
AATTATGGGTAGACAATTGTATTGACCTAGCAAAGGAATTAGTGAAGCAATCTGCGGAAGACGATTTGAAGTTCCCTGAAACACCAACAGAAAAATAATTTCGGAACTGGATGGAGGCAGTGGAAAAGAAAATATTCCTGTCACCCAGCAAGACTTGTACTGCCTCTATAACGGCATCGAGCTCCACGTCCGTGTGACAGGCTTTGCCCAGATTGGGACTGGTCACTAGGACCACACCGTCTCCAAGGTAAGGTAGTGGCAGAGCAACGCTCCTGGATAGACGAAAGGAGACTCCAAGGGGGTATTAAAGGGGGTACGTACCAGATGGGGGAGTACAATACAGCAGAAGAGAGCCGGAAGAAAGGATTAATTCTCATATGGCTAAAGGGGGGAATTAATACTAGCGTACGCGGAAGAGATAAAGGACAGGATACGATACAGTAGTTTAGCTTTCCCCAAGGAAAAATTATTCATTTCCATTGCGTTATTGACTTCAAGTACTTCTGAATTCCTTAAACCCTTTACAGTTCGGAGGAGATGATCACCATTATAACAAAACCCAGCTCCGAACAACCGAGGCCAGTGAATTCGATGGTGGTCGGACAGCTAGACAGGTTGACTACTTTATCAAACGGCGAGGACTATCGACTTCTAATTGTCACCACTGGTGCAATGTACTCGTGGTTGGAGGATTTACAGAATCCACCCAGACTGTGTTCATGGACAAGTTTCTTCAACTGTGGGTGTTAATACATGAGCTCTTTTTTGCTCAGCCCCTTCGACAGTTTGCCCACGGATTCCACTTCTGCTCTGGGTTTACGATAGATCAGGGCCTTACTGCGGCTCGTTCATCGATATTGGCAAATCTCCACAGACGCTTGTTTACGTTATGGCGTCATTCATGTCAATGAGCGATGCTGAACTTGGTCTCGACCCAAATATAAAGTACAAGGCCCGTCAGATTACTGTCACCCTTGACGTTCCAAGACCGGAGGAGAAGCGTGTTGTGCTGGCTCGGTTGAGTTGTTAGGAGACAGGGGAGCGGAGGATGGGCTGCTGTATTAGGAAAGGGTAGAAAATACAGGCTGGTGCACAGACGCTGTTCATGTACTTTACAATCTCTTCACCTGCCGAGTTTAGTGAATTAAATCTATCCAAAATAATATCATACTTCACATCATCCATTAGATGATATTATCAATTGTCGGGATGCACATCTAGCATCACCTTCATAGATCACCATTGTCAGTAAGAGTTCACATTTGATACCTACTGACACCCATTTGGCCACAGTGATACGCACTCAGTGTCCATCGTGCCATCACCCAGCGTGAGCGCGCCATCTCCGCAACTCACCATTGCACATGAGCCCGTGCCACTCCACCGAAGGACAGCAGAGTCATTTAATCGCCATATACCTCACAGCTCATAACCACAACAAAGCGTGAGTTGAAACTTTTGCCCGAGCCAGTTGCACTACAGACTTCACTTGTCTCCAGGGGTACCAGCTGCTACCATACTTTGCTACCATACTTTAGAAGGGGACTGTGCAGTCAAGTTCTCATGGAGAATGTGCGGAGATAATTCGGAAGCCGAGCCACTCAAACTTGCGAAAGGCATCAATGGCATGGCAGATCTTATGGGATTGCGTGACTTTGTAAAGATTAGTGATCTTAGAAAGGATCTGATTTTCACTAACAAAATGATGAAAAATACACTTCCGGACAACAAAGCCATAGCCACACCACTCTCATTCACAAATGGTATTATGCTTCGCGAAAGCAAGAGCACAAGTATGGCAGGGGCACGAAAACGAAAAAATGCGACCAGTGATTCTGGAACTGAAACCGGTCGGTCTAGTAAAAGATCAAAGACTTCATATGGACGTAAGTGAATCATTAAATATGATTTCGAAAGATTCACTAACAATTATCAAGCATCTTTCACTAGAAACACCATCACTGAGGGTATTACAACCAACCTCAGGTTGATATTAGAAGGCTCCCTTGAAAGATAGAAGAGTAATTGCTTTGTATTTGGACCTAAAGCTACGCACAATAACTAAAAGAAAAGACAACGAGAGAAAAAGGCATGCAGCCTTGCTGGGCTGAAAACTCTGCCAGCTCGCTTCCGGGACCGACGCTTACTCAACCAGACTGCACATCACGTGATACCATAAACCTATCAGTTGTCAACTCTAGCCGTAACAGAAGGAATACCAACCGTTTCGTTGAATGCAATCATCGAAGAAGAAGAACCTTCCGTCCCAGCAAATTGGATGCTCAAAAAGACAGAAAGTTCCCCGAGAGGAAACGCAGAGTCTACTGGAGAGAAACGAAAGAGCATAGAGAAAGATGAAGTAAATGGACGTATCAAGAGACTGCATCTTTCGAGTAAAGCAGTGGAAGCATCTTCTGTTCAAGATTCCGCAATAAGTACAGTACTTAGTCAGGACAAAAATGCCAGCAGTATACCTTTTATATCTGGAGAAGCTGATTTCGAGGTGGAAACTGATAATGTTGACGGCTACACTGAAGTAGAAGTCAAGTTTGCAGAGATTCGAGATCGTCATTCCTTGGCTGTCACAATATCACCTTACGGGCGATTGCTACACAAGGTGGAATCATCACTAGAGCTGGTCACCATACTGTGTGATGCCATCAATGCCCACTGGTTGTTAATGACGAAAGCGAAAATATTACACCGTGATATTTCTGCAAATAATATTATCATGACAGGGACCAAAGCTCACAAGAATTGGAAAGGATATGTCATCGATCTCGACCTAACCGTCTTGCTTACGGATGGCAAAGCTCAAGAGAAAAGACAGGCCATGACCGGGACAATGGAGTTCATGGCACTGGAGATTCTGAGTGGTAGTTGTGAAACTACGGGCACCGTGGTGGAGCATTCATACCACCATGACCTAGAGTCTTTCTTCTATGTCTTCCTCTGGCAACGCTTAAGCTGTGGATGGGAAGATGGGAAAGAGCCGAACAGAGAATACCTGACCAAATAGTCTACGGGAACATCCAAAGATATTCACAAGTTCAAAAAAGGTGAATTAAATGATTCTACTTTTGACAAAGAATTGTTGCCCAAATTCTTGGTAAGATTTCAAAATCTTTGGGACCTCACAATGGAATTCAGAAAGATTTTATTCTTTCTGTATGGAGAACTCTTTTTCGGATCTCACAAGGATAATAATGCCCTTTACAAAGCTACCATGGAGGCATTTGAGGAGGCCATATAATTGTTGACAATGTATGTTATATTTTCTTTAATATCAATCCTCAATCAAACCATATCCCACCCAATCTGGTAAAGTAATCATCGCAAAGCCTTTATATTTATCTTATCTATTATCAAGTTTTGTATTGACATTGATTCTGGGAGACAGTAAGCAGTAGTTTGTAAGATCGAAGATAGAGAGCTCAATTGGCACTTATGACTTGACACAATTCTCTAGTAAAGTAAACTCTGTATAATTTAAGTGGTTTCCGGTATAGGCCACTTTGCTCATCACACAATGTTGCTTGACTCACTAATTAATTGCAGGACTGTCAACAAAAGATAATTTGTTTCATGAGTTATTGCAATCCTATTGGTGCAATGACATTACCTATATTTTAGCCCATGATAAGGGATATCTTATAATTAGATTAAAGTCTGTAGTTGCGGTATAGCACCAACCATTATCATTTGTTGGACTAAGACTTGTTGTGGTTATGAGCTGTGAGGTATATGGTGATTAAATGACTCTGCTGTCCTTCAGTGGAGTGGCACAGGCTCATGTGCAATGGTGAGTTGCGGAGATGGCGCGCTCACGCTGGGTGATGGCACGATGGACACTGAGTGCGTATCACTGTGGCCAAATGGGTGTCAGTAGGTATCAAATGTGAACTCTTACTGACAATGGTGATCTATGAAGGTGATGTAACGGCTGGTAAGCCGATTGGTCCCTGTAGCCTATGTTGGTTAACTTAGGCCTGATTCGAGTGGCGCTATTAACCACTACTAATGCGCTAATGTGCGACGCCATCCAATACAATACCTTTGCGTCGGCATTGGCATGGCATGCATGTGGCATCGAACTCGGCAGTGCGGCACGGCAGTACGGCACTGCAACACATGTTAATAGGCTTACACTAACGGGAAATATACGAGACCGAGTTCAATCCTTCTGCGCCACAACGCGATAGTGCTGTATTATAGGTATAGTCAGAACACTAGGAGAGCCCCATAGCATAGGAAGAGGAGAGGGATTAGCCTCGGTGGCGAGGAGGCTTTCACGTATATATATGACTAGATAGATGTAGTGGGAGTTCTCTCCTTAGAATTATTATTTACTACCATCGACCACATAGTTGCCCCAGCGCTTATCCCTCGAAACCGTGACAGGTGATGCTAGATGTGCATCCCGACAATTGATAATATCATCTAATGGATGATGTGAAGTATGATATTATTTTGGATAGATTTAATTCACTAAACTCGGCAGGTGAAGAGATTGTAAAGTACATGAACAGCGTCTGTGCACCAGCCTGTATTTTCCATCCTTTCCTAATACAGCAGCCCATCCTCCGCTCCCCTGTCTCCTAACAACTCAACCGAGCCAGCACAACAAGACTCCATAGAATAGAGCAGTGTCACGGACTGACTGATGTGGAAATGATTCATGGTGTTGAGTTACTTCGAGGGCATTCTAAGCTATTCTAGCAATTAGTTTCTAGATGTTTCGGGATGGTGTTTTGTACTCTTACCAGTTCACTGAGCTTCGATAAGATTCTAGGTCACTCTCAGGAGCTCGACAGGAATCGGGCTGGAACTAGATTACTTTAGTCTGTAGTAGATAGTGTCGAAGTATAAGTAGCTGAGGTATCTTCATGTCGAAAGCTCTCCAGCTTTCAGTCTTGTACTATTCCCTAGATACCCAAGAATCAAGAACCAAGTCTTCTGTTAATATACTATCTTTATTATCAAGTATCCAAGATTTCACACCAACCATTTCCGAGTTAAGCAGCCAAGTCCCAAGAGAGCCTTGACAAGCAGATTGGATAAGATAAGAATGGAATAGAATAGAAATGCTATGGAATGTTACTGGACAAGATGAAATATAATGTATGTTAAATTATTCAATGCAGTGAAGCACTTTCTACTAGGTATTGTAACATTAACATGAATTAAGGAACTCGTTCATTTCATATTGTGAAGATTTTGTAATATGCAGCCTTTCCTCATTTCTTTAACTATGATTTTTACGATTTTGCACATCATGAAAATGTTGAAATAATAATTGCTGAGAGACGAAAATACATCACTTGTCATTGGTATCTTGAAGACACTTTTTTTATACACCAGATTTTAATTGCGTATGAAGCTATCTAGCTATGGCAAAATATTGGAGAAAAGTAAATAATAGATGACTCAATATACAATAAGAGCACTCATCCCTCGTATTTCATTTGCAAGTACCACTGCAAAGTTATGGTGGCTTTTTCTTCACCCCAAGACAACCCTCATCCGAGAATACACTCCCAGGGGAGCGTCTTGAAAATTCCGAATTATCCTGACTTGCCTTCATTATCCACTGAACTTTCTCCGCGCGAAATGTAGTATAGTCATCTCCTTCTTGAGTGGAGTAGTTGCCCAGGCTATTCAAACTAGACCGGAGAACACCATCAAGAGGCGGACTACAACACCTTCCATGGTTAGCTTGTTTTTATAGTGTCAGCTGCACTCTCGCAAGCGAAGTCTTGGCGCACACAAAGCACAATTCGTGAAATTCCTTGCCAAAATTCAGAATTTTATGCCCTTCTGTTGTACTAACAAGGTTATGAGAAGTCTAAGAATTGTCGCCATGGATGTAACAGTCAACTTGGGTGGATATAGGATAGCGCTTTAAGTCTAACTTGAAGAAGAAGGATATGTATTGTAGATCTGCTATATTGATGACTATTGAAAGTAGGAGTGGAAAATGTTGACCATGTACAGAGTTCTAGCAGCAAGTATTTATACACAAAAATGGTACACAAACTATACCCTCTATAGCAATAAATCCCAACCATTCAGCCATTCAACAATTATATCATTAGATATACCTGCGTCATATGATCAAATTATCATGAATGGCTGAGATACTGGTGTTGTCATTGCTGTGTGCCGATGACGTATCATTGATACAGGATCGCTTTGTGACGGTGTGACGGCTTGTGAGCCGATAATTCCTGTAGCCTTCGATGGCTATCGAAGGCAACCTTCATGTTCTATCACTCGTAGGATTCTCAGCTAACTAAAATGGATATGTAATCGCCACTGAGACTACTTAAAGGATAGTGCCAAGGATATCGGAAGCGTTACCTGTGTGGCAGAACAAACCTTAAGCTAGTATTATTGCCACTGTAAACATAGTGTTGTAATCCTAGTCCGTGCTAACATAACGTAGAGACGTGCATGGTCTAGGTCATGGATTAATATAGTCGCTGTGCCTACACAATTGAGGTAAGCTACGTAGTGGTTGTAGAGATCTGTTGAGGATCAGGATGTTGAGAAGTGATAGCAGTGCACGGACCAGCTTCTCATGTATTTAGACAGGTGGTCAGGCACTGCCCCCAAAAGTGTCCAACATAGATCACACACTTTATCCAATATACTTTAGTAAATAATAATCCCTTCTAAAGTCTACAACTCAGTTCTCGAGCATTATATCACAACTGTCTCTAAGTCTATCCCAAGAATATCTCCAGTGCTCATCATTCACAACACATAGGCTATATTTAGATACCTCTGGATGAGTATAAGTAGCACGGGAGACTTGTAGGTAGTTTACTTCTCCATAGATGAATTATAGCTTTACCTTTCAATCATACAAATGCCCATTTGCTTTCTATATTGGAACTGTGACACGCTTGTCCTGCTGGTTACATTTGCTTAATACTAGCCATTTCAAGTTGTGTGATCTATAAGTGGGCCTGATCACAACATTAGGTCATTGAAACCAGGATGTACTAGGTTGTACTTGTAGACTTGATGAGACTAAGGTGGGAGTCAAACTCATTGACAGCGAAAATTTGGCAATGGCAGAGAATTTTGAATCATTGCCTTGTGGGCCAACTTGTTTGGTAGTGCGTAAATTTGACTGATCTTGGCTCAGGGGGGATAATTCACTCCAAAGCTTGTCATCTGAACAGCATGTAGACAGTAGGGCAGAGACATGGGTCAAGGCTGTGGTATTCAGGCTAAAGGGTGCCATCCTACATTATGCATTAGACAGTTACATATTGTCAGGGTTGTTTGCTAGATCAGAAGACACGGGTCGGAACGGGTCGGAGTCGGAACAGATATACTTGGGACAGGATGTAATCGGAACAGGATGTGATCGGAACGGACGAAGGCGAGACAAGACGGAGGCGGAACGGGACGGAGTCGGGGTATAAGGTAAAGCTTATAATTGGATCAATCTAAAGTCTAGAATAATTACAAGACAAAGAGCTACAGAACAAATCCAGTCCTAGACATTCCTTAAGTACTCAAGACCGGCTACTACAATCAGGGGTATGATAGTCTACAGCAATAACATAGCAACTGATTACTATGTTGATTAGTAACTGTTGTTATCACAACATTGTAACCATCGTAACGCATTGACTATGTTGCTAGGGAAGCTCCTAACTTGGTTGACCAGATTAACGTAGCATCTCAGTATTATCCTAGGGCACAATGGTAGTAACAAGCAGGCCGTTTTCCTCGTGGGAAACCCGGTCTGTGACACATATCCACTAGGCCAAAAGGCCAGACCAGAATCATAGAACACTAGATACTGGTTATTTCCAGATATATAGATTATATAGAAGGCAATTGTTGGTATAACAGCGGCTTGGGGATTTAATGTGCTAGCACAAATGTTCTGGTAACAGATTGTATTTTTAAAATTTCTATGTATTCCCTATCTAACTAACGCGTAAGGAAAATGCTACCTGAGCCAGTCTACAAGTTGGCCTTAGAAATTAGGTTTACACATGATAAAGTCCCTTATAGTTGTCATTATTTCAACAGCAATCCTGACATTTGTAGAGGACACCACGTACAGGTGTCCAGTCTTGCCTTCCGCTTGCCCTACTTGTTCACACCCATTTTAGAGCTAGTAAATCATGAGATTTTTAAACTATTGGAATATTATCATGTATTTGATGATACTAGAATGACATGAATAATGATTCTGATAATATTTTGATTGATTGCTTAGTTCTATCTATCTGAACATAAAGATATTGCTATATCATATACAAGTCTCTTGTGTAAGCCTTTATCCCTGTAAGGATTCCCTGTTTCATTCTTAATTTAGTATATATTTTTAGTCTTCTTCCAAGTGTGACACCTAGGCAATCAAGTTGAAGAAGGGCTCGGAAATGGATCCTAAAAGCATAAGATTTAAAGGTAATGACAGAAGTCTGGGTGTACCGCCCTCTAATCTACAACTATTCTTGGTTCCTCAGGCCAAATATTACCAAGCTAAAAGTACAGCGTTATCAAACGGCAATAACTCAATAGTAATCCTCCCTAGATACCATATGAAATGCCTGGGGGCACATCCATCTATCTTTGTGGTTTTCTGGAACAGGAAGTCACACCAAGCAGCTATGACAATACCGTAGCTCTTGGCACTGGGTACTCTATTATTAGGATAAGACTTATGTCATGATGGAACAATGGAAAGAAATCATGTAAATAAATAAGGGCTTGGTCTACTGAAGCTGAGCTCTTCACGCTTAGTTTTCTGTCACAACCACCACCTTCAGATTACCTCGGATTACCTCTTGTACCTTTAGTTACCACTAGTACCCACTCAAACCTTTAGATCTCTTTAGCTATTTATATTACCCATCTTTCAAACCTTTAGTTCCTCCTAGTTATCTCCAGTAGACCTTCATGGATCATTGTGGCAAAGCGTAAGATGATACTTCATGCAGAGTTCTAGGCTAAAATACAACGAGTTGTGTAACGAACTTCTAAACCGAGGAGGAAGGACTCGAAACATAGGCTAGTTTTACAAAGTGCTGTGTAGTAGATCGTTCGGGATTGAGATAATGCGCTATTTGGTTATCTGGTTATTTTATGTATATAAATACTCGGCATGGAGAAGTATTCTTCTTCACGCAACGTCTTCTAATTACACTTATACCTTATACTCATTAATACATCTTTTCTTTAGGAAGACCGCTGTCCTTTGCACATTGTAACTCACGTTCTCGCCATATTTCATCACCACAGAATTATTCATTCTTCCAAAGACCCCACAACTCGTACCCTACGGAACATTGATAACACAACTCCCTGAGATAGACATTCATGTTAAAGTTATGAGCTTGAGCAAATATGAAGGTTATAGCGGAATCAGTGTCGGCGGTTAGACCGATACAGTAAGTCTTGTATGAAGTTGTAGAAGGAAGAATTGACTGGAAACAAGTGTATTGAGATGTATGGTTCTGAGTAAACTGAGCTGATAAGAGTGAGATTGCGTATGCGCATATCTTATCAACTGTGGTTTTTGACTAGTAATTATCAATCTCCATGGATCATAAGTTATGATCCCTGTAGATGTAGATCTATATACATACAGAAATATAAAGCTAAATACATGTGTGTCGGTAATAGATCCGAGAAACCTATAACCTGCATTTGAGACATAATCATCTGATGGAATGCTGGTGTGAAATAAATGCCAATATGCATTAAACTTTCCGTGAGAGATGTAATGATGACAATGATATAGGATGGGGAATTTGATAGTCTAATTAGCCAGACTTACTGTCGGAATACTTCGGTGGTAATTGATATCACAAGCTTGATGTAGCAGTAATAATTATGGTACGTATAAAAAATGATCTATCTCTCCCCTGTCTACCTAGAAGGAAACATCTATAAACCGTAAAACCCCCTGTCTCCTAATGCCATTCCCAAACGGGTACCTCATTACTCATCAACACAATTAGTCATTAGTTCTAAGGAAATACATATTGATCATTGGATTGTTAAGTCATTAAACACTTACAAATGAGTTATTCTTGGCATACCAAGATATATCATATTTCAACACTTCAGTCATCTCTTGCAATCCATCCGACCTCTTCTCACCCTACAATTCCGCTTCAGGTCAAACGCCTACGCTTCAATCTGACAATCTCACATGACTACGCCAGTACTACATGATTGTAAACAGAGACTCATTGACCCAGTTACATCTTCCGTTGCCTACGTATCACTAGACCTTAGCTTCGTAACTATGACACAATGCTAAGTATATATGATAGTCCTTGGCTGTGACATCCTGACCCGGATGCTTCACCCAAGCATATCTAACTCTACCTCAAACTTGTCACGCGTAGTTGTTTGCCGCACCTGCCAAGGTATCTATCATAGACCTTGTATCTGTCGTAAATAGTCATTTACAAGTCATGCTCACAATATTCACAACATTAACAAATATTGTAGTGAAGAAAAAGAAAAGAAATAAACAAAAGAAATAGAGGGGCATATAACTCTACCAGCAGCAGGGTTCTAGAACACGAATCTTCGGTTCTCCTGATAGAAATATAGCTGAAACAAAGGAGGGTCCAACATGTCGGACTATCAGAAGTACTAACTGTCAAGAGAACAATACTCTCTACGTGCAGTAAAGTCAAGCAGACCACAAGGGGATCTGAGAGCAAGCATGCCAAGAATTGAAAGCTAGACATTGAAGTGTGGAACAGAATTTGTGGCACCGAGAATGAGAAAAGGTGGCAAAAAGATGCTGGTAAGGTGGCCGTGTTCCAGGAGTGGAAAGGCTCACAGACACATCAAGGAAATGTTGTGCTCAGCCATAGTTGACGCAAAGCATGACACGTGATGCTTTGGTGGCATGGCTGTTGCCAGATGAGGCGCAAGGCTTGACAGGTCACATTAAGTGGTTTGGTGGGTTTGCTTGGCTGGGACAGATGGCACAAGATTTTGGAAATTCTGACTCTCGAATTTAGGACTCAACCACTATCTGTTTCGTCTCAGCTTCCCGACAAGATCGACACTCTCTACACATGTCTTGAGTGCGCTAATCGCGCCTACTGTTGCATATACGTTTGGATATTTACGTACTACAGTGTGTCTTTGCTCATCATGGTAGATGAGAGGTGGCTGGTCATCACTAGGTTTGACAGGCACATGAGACTAGTGGGGATTTCTCCCTTAGATGTATATGTAAGTCCAATGTTCTCATAGTTGTAAAATACCAAGTCTTCTTTACTTCATCACTTATATCCATATCATATTGTACAGAGTATATTTTCCAACACAAGATAGCTTAGTAGGCTTTGTAATTGGTCAGTAAACGAGCTGACAGGATATAAAAGCATAGATATTTCTACTGTAAATAATCAATCAAGCACATTAACATCTGTTCATCACTCTCACACTCCCACTTCCAATATTGCAGTGTCACAGATCAGCTATAGAAAGCAGAGAGCACTTGTATGGGTAATTGTATATTAACAATTCAACTATGGAGATCTAAGTTCTACATACTACGCTAGATATATGTACAGACACTTTGGCTTCTAGGTTCTTCCCTCTAAGATCAGTTCACATCTGGATGATTCCAGTTGCTGCTCCAAGGATATCTTTTTAGCAGCTTCTCCGACTTTCAGCTGTAGTTATATTCATATGGGATCTTCTAGACACTTCATCAGTAGTTCTAGTACATTCTGTGGGGCTCTTTCTTCAGCCCGACCCTAATAGTTGTACGCCAGTACTTGCCAGTACTGGCTACAGGAAAGTACCGGCTTTTTAGCTGTTACATGCAGCAGTCATTGCAAGTGTACATTCCCCATTTCATAGACCAAGTAAAAGAGAAAAAGACAAACTATCTGGCCATTGAGCTTCGACAGACCCTGAAAATTGGAAAGCTGCAAATATTGTTACATATGAGACAACAAGCAGAAAAAGTATTACCCACAGAAATATACCCTCAAATATCTGCCGGAACCTTAGCAGGGCCCAAAGCAGTATTGCAGTTCAGATAAGAAGTGAGCACATTGGTCTCAACTCTTATCTGTATCGAAGTAAAGTTCCTGGAGTGATTAATCCAAAATACCAGTGTGGCTATCCGTCTCAAAATGTCAAACACATGGTCTTGGCGTGTTCTCAGTGAGCAAGTGGAAGAGGAGAGGTGCGTGGGAAGGCAAAATATAGGTCCTTTGCAGCAATGATGAATAACACAGATGATATGGAAAGAATAACTAAATGGATTCTGTCAAAAGGCTGGTTTGAACAATTCCAGCTTGCAAGAGCAGTAGAAACTGTAGTGGACGAAAAGATGAGACAATTTGGACAAGGATAGGACGGACGTCACACTGTATGAACAGTGTAAACGCACTTCCTATAGTAAACCTTAGACAAACCATTAGATATAAAAAAGTCAGCTTAGGGGTTTTTACCAAATTGGTTTCCCCCTTATAAATATTATAGCTAGATATACCTGCATGGGCCCATAGGGTACCTGAACGAGCTAAATTACTATTTGTCGGGATACTTAAACATGGTGCAAAGAACGTAAACTGTATGTCACGTTTCTGCAGTTGTGTTGGTGGATCTTGTCTATTCTCCTATTCTACAAAAGGTACTAATACTCATAATGAACGATGACTAATCTATGACTAACATTGGAAAGGGAGGTCAAGACATTTATACCAACAATTAACAATAGAATTTTTGTCAGCAAATACCATAGCAGTGCAGCCACTATCAATCAAGCTTGTTGTGGGAAACATAACTGAATTATTTGTACGCGGGTTAGAGAGAGAAGAGCAAAGAAGCATTGAATTTGAGGAACCAGTTGAGCATAATTCCAAAGTGGAATTATCCATCAATATATCTTGGATAGCCTTGTCTTCATCTCCATACCAATTGTACCCCTGTCAGCGACTTAAACTAGGGGTTGGTCTTTTAACTGTTCACAATTTCTATAAGCTTGTTTTATATCCCCCGAATTCTGAGATTGGCAATGTTCTTCAAATCCGTGGTTTCCATTTAACACTCTCAGACGAGATTGAACTGGGGCGTCGGGGTATAAAAGCTGTGAGTTTGAGAATTGGTCTGGTGACTGATGGTATTTGGGTAGAGATCGAGATGGAGGATAATACATCATTTGAATTGGCAAGGGCTGATTTTCTGGTGTTAAATATTTAGTGCTAGGTAGATCATGAGTATTAAAAGTAGGGAATTGTTTATAGTCATTTCTCTCACGAGACATCCATTGATTGATAGGACGCTTTGGCATTGGCACTGGGTCAATTTTGCGATGGTTATCTATGGCCATATGTCCAGTTTGACCACAGGCAAGACATGAGCCGTTTTTCATTCGAAATTTACAGTCAGCACTTGATATTGAAATGCGGCTGAGGTCCATAGAATCTTCAGAATCGGATGTTCCAGCACAAGGTAACTGTCACAGTCTAAGCATAGGCACTGAGGCAACCTTATGGTCAGAGGTATTCTATTTTCAATCTATGGTGAACTACAGATTGAAGAGGATAATAACAGTTACTTTATACATGATTATTATCCAGGCCAATGACACAGTTTTCTATCCGTATATCTGTATCCATTCTCGTATCCCTTTGTCGTGCCCTATTCTTGGAGGTGTTTGCCAAGTTGTAAGTCCCTGCTTCCAAGAATAGTCCCTGCCTAGTTTCATGCTAAGCCTGCGTTAGAAAGCGCAGGCTACAGGCAATTACCGGCTTACAAGCCGTCACAGTAACAAATGGTCTGTTGGGTGGTAATTCTGTTGTATTGAGTTAGATGAAGATTGCAACATGAGGATGTGCTCCTGTTGTTTGATATTGCGAGCAATATTATTGATCATATCACTCCACCCAGTGTAATTGTCTGAATCAGGAAGATTTACTTGGTTGTTAATAACGCCAGTAATCTTTCGATTAAGTCGTTTTCTAAGGAGGTCCACTTTAGTTCGGTCATCGAATTATGCCCTTTCTATCTAATGATCAAAGTTGGCCTTAAAATCTCCATAAGTACGTTTGTCTTGTTAAAGTGTGTCTAAGGCATTCTTTGCCATCTGGGTAGTATCAAGTAGAGTGTATCTACTATCAAGGACTTGCCATAAGTCTGTTTGCGTTCTCCAATGCCACTTCTCTGAATCACTTGGGTATGAATTCATTTTCTGAACACCGTCTTTAATAGCTTCCCATGCTTTCCCTGAGAATTGGCTGGTTATATACGATATATAATTGAAATTTCCAGGAAAGTAACTACCATCCACAATCAACACTTGTTGGATCTGTATTTTCCAACTCTCATATAGAGTTTGACGTTTTTCAATGCTTGTTTGTGCCGCAGAAAATTTTTCTGGATCTGATCTAGTCCGGCGAAATCTTGTATTTGTAGAGTCAATGTTCGAGGGTTTCATGCTGAGAATGGTATCAACCTGTAGTTTATTTATTCCAGACTGTAAGCTTGAAATTTTTATCATTTAAAGTTGACATCTTGTTGTTGTCTAAAGAGCGTGCTAAATTTAAATTAGATATAGTTGAGTTTAAGGATATAATTTCAGTCATATGTGTATTTTTAATTTCACCAATTTTTGAATCAAAACAGTGAAGCAAGCTACAAAATAAAATAGTTTCGGATGTGTTAGTGGTTGAATCAATCGAGCTCAGCAGAGAAGCTTGATTCGAATCATTTGGGAACTGATGCCCTTCAATTGCTGCGCTCAAGTTCGGCCAGCTCTTCTGAAAAAGCATTGATAATTTCAGTGGCTCTGGGGTCGGAGTCCATGTTGTTAACAATTACGATATTTATTTTATTTTAATTTGATTTGTTGAGAAACTCTATGGGATGATTGCTGGGATTTACTTCAGGTTTTGTGTCAGGTCGCAGGCAGGAGTCAGAATAAGGTAGTTAATTTTTCTATTCTGTCGGGATTCAAATGCGATGGAACACTATTGAGATCGCACAAAATTTCCCGGTGGCTCACGGGCCAGGTACTAAAGAAAAGAGATTATAACTGTGTTGTGCGATAGTAAGAGAAGAGAAATCTAAATACAAGAGATATCTATTTTATTTATTTATTTATTTATTTATATTACTTAGAAGAGATATCTATACATATGTTCTAGTCTATGCCGCTAGCCCTTAGTCCCGTGACACAGAGTGTCACAGTTTCAGTACAAGGTGCATGAACGATCTTGTAGGTACAGTATACTTATTATAATTCTCTGAGTAGAGAATTCCTGAAACTTAAGACTACATATATATACATTCTGAACTATTGCCTTTCGAGAAGATTCTTCCTGTAACCTGAATGACTGAGACTATTCGACAACTACCTAGAAGGTTCTCGGTACACCTGTCATTCTCATGAACCTTCAGTATGTTTTCAGAAGGTTCACTGAGAATATTCTAAGCTCCGTGGCTCCCAAGACCTCTCCCAAATATTCACTTTGTGTCATTGCCTACGCTAGCTAGCGTAGGCTACAGGAATCCTTCGGCTCAACAGCCGTTACATTCATAACCGCCTAGTGAGAAGAATGCAAGAACAAGGATGGCTAGACTCAGTTTTATATTGGACAACGTCGTTCTTTGCACAGTGAATGGTCCAGGTACGACACTCGGAAGGAGTCACGACGGAGCGACAACTACTCTGCGGAGTCCCGCAGGGCTCGCCGATATCTCCACTTCTCTTCCTACTCTACATAGCAGAACCAATGCGCAGCAGTACGACTGATCTAAGTTTTAGTTGTGCTGACAATATTGGCATACTTGGATTATCCACTGCTGAGTCTACTGCCGCTGCTCAGAAGGAAGTTGATCACCTACTGGATTGGGCGCAGGAGAATGCCGTCAATTTTGACACAGAGAAGTCAGAGGTAGTACAATTCCCATCTCGACATCGCGAGGCAGCTGTTAGCGTCCGTGTAAATGGCACTTTAATAGAACCAGCCGAACATATTTGCTGGCTTGAAGCTCACCTCGATTCGCAACTTAACTTCAAGCATCATGTGATTTCCTGGACCGGAAAAGCAATGAAAGTCGCACATCTTATGTGACGTTTCAATTCTAATTTTCGAGGGGCCGCACCAGGAGCGCTGATACGAGTAGCAAACAGTTGTATTGTTTCAATCGCGACTTTTGGTGCGGAAGTCTGGTGGCCAGGCCTCAAACGCCCAACAAGAGCAAGAATAGCCACGCCAGCTACCACGAGCCTCTGTACTATGACCGACAAGGCCATTATGATGGGTCTCCGATCTGCACTTCCAGTTCTGCAGACTACGCCAAAATTGGTCATGCATATGAAAGGGGGAATCCCACCTTCAAATATCATTCTAGAGGGAAAACGACTACGATTTTTAGCTAGAATAAAAGCCCTCAATGATCAGCACCCGCTGAGATCTCGTGCTGCAATGTGCCCAAACGTTGGGACTCGAAAGTACAAGAAGAATCCATGAGGATTTGATCATGTTGATAGACAAAGAACACGTGCACAGCAAGCTTATCGACAACTTCCTGACGCAGAAGCTTCGATGCCTCTGCCGCCGCCATCCTACTCTGCTAGATCCATGACTAAGTCAGAAGGAAAAGAAGCGAGCAAACTTTGGATAGATAACGTTCCCATACCAGAAATTTGCGCCTAATCAGACGTCCCATCAAAAGGAAACGGACAGTTAGCTTGGAGTTTTGTTCTCACGAGATATGGCAAGACTCTTCTAAAGAAGAGTGATATCCGACATGGAGGAGAGGTCCTGAACGCGAAAATTACAGGAGCGCTAAAGGCTCTTGAGGCGGCGCTGAGAATAAAAGTAACGCAACATCAGCAGTGGGGGCGATACGGCGAGTGAATGTGTCGCTGGACAGTCAGCATACTGTAAAAGCATTTGAGACTGGCATCTGTTCAACCAGCCTCGAAGAGGTAAGTGTCAAGGTTACTAGAGGTGTTCGCATTCCCAGGGTCAAGAGTTCGATAATTTAAGGGTTCGACAGTTCAAGAGTTCGACATAAGATAATATTCAATAATTCTAAAGAGTTCCTAATAATTCAAGACCATAATCTGCCGAACCAGAGTTATCCCAAATACCCATTATATACTCCTCTCTATTGTTCTCGAAATTTCCAGTATACTCTGGTACAGAAAAGAATGGAGTGATATAGAAAAGTACGGATAAGTACAGATCGGAACAGAACGAAGTAGAATAGAACAGAAAAGAATAGAACAGAAAAGAATAGAACAGAATAGCACACATATCATCGTACATAGTTCCTATTGATTTATAATAGGCCCTTGGTCCGTGACAGTAAGGCAGTTTCGCATGCTTTCAGCATCAGCTATTGAGACAGTCAAGTGGATCCTCGGTCACTCAGGAATAAAGGAGAACGAAGAAGCAGAAACAACTGCGTGCTCCGGCTTACAAATGTTGCCAAGTCCGCACAATCAACGAGGATCTATCTCGTTTGCATACCTCCGCCGTATCATGAATAACCGGCTACAAGCTTTGCTCAGGAATTAGGGGATAAAGCGTGCTCTGTTCGGTATCGAAAGTTAGATCTGTGCATGAAACGGCGCAAGCCGCTAGAACTGGCTCTATCAAGGCATCTGCTCTGCGAGCTGATTGCAGCCCGTATGGGCCACGGCAATTTTGCAGCCTATTATTGCCGATTCAACAATGCAGATGCACCTAATGAGTGTGCGTGTGGGGAGGAGACTAGTCCTACACACTTCATGCACTGTCGACTAGATTCTCATCAAACACGTCGAATAAAAGGTTTAAAATCTCACGACGACTTTTTACACCAACTTCTCAGACCCAAGTTTCTTAAAGACTTCAGAAACTTTGCACAGAAAACCCGATGTTATGGATGCTCACCTGCAAGTTAAGTCTCTGCTCTCAGCAAGCTCCAATTAAATTAGTCATGGAACATGACACGATAGGAAGAGAAACGAGGCGAGGAGCTTTGACTCCCAACCGCAAGTGCTAGTATTAATTTGGAGCTCACAGTTTTGGAGCCGGGAGTTTCTGTTATGATTTCTGTTTTATGTATTGCTGCATGTAATTTAACTAGCTACTATTTGTGTAGTGGTTCACGTGGTGGGAACAAGCTGGACGTGTCATAGATTTGATCTTAGCTATAAACACCGGTCTTTGACCCTTAGGGGATAGCGGGTGTAACCTAGGACTTGAAAATTTATACAAACAAACAAACAAACATGGCCGGTACTATGCAAACATATTGGATAACTCTTTTAACGTTAGAGACACTCAAACTCTGGATTTCATTTGCAAATACCACTATGAGATATGTTCGCTTACACAAACAGTCGACCCTCCTCTGTAAATACCCACCAAAGGGAAATTTAAAACCTTTGATTATCCAGGCATTCCTTCATCGTCCATGCATACCAGCGTCGCGAAAGATGTAGTTAGGTTTTGCCGGATTTGAACCAGCGGTCTCCTGTTTCGAGTGAGATATGTGTCCTAGCTATCCAGACCATACTTTAGAGACCGGCCAAGATGATGTACCACCGCACCATCCAACCATGGCGGTGTTTATAGTGTCGCCTGCACTGTTGAGATAATGATGATCAGGGGTGTTAATAGGGTAGAATTAGATATTGTAGCGCTAAGAGTTCATCCTCTATCTGTCCCTTAATCCGCATCTTTCAAGATGCTGTACAAAAATCCAACGCAGAAATTAGGTGGATCCCAGGGCACTTGAACATAGAGGGGAATGTGGAGGCGGACAAAGAAGCTCGGGCCGCACTTTAATTACTTACGGATAGCCAGAAACAATCCAGTTATATCAATCTCGCTTACTTTCGGCGTCTTATGCAAAGGTGTAAACAAGAATTGATAGACAAACGGTGGTCAACCGCTTGTCTAGCTCGATTCCAAGACTTGGACCTGCAAATCCGACGACTTAGACTCCCAGAACTATCGTTGCCATGGAGATTACTACACGAACTTATTGCTGCGAGAACGGGGCATGGACATTTTTCGGCGTACTATTGTGGTTATGAGCTTAGGTTAGTGTCACTATGCATGCTGACCTTGTACGAGTATATAGATTGATGAGTTCAGGTTGTGGTTGAAGGTGTATCTGAGGTTCACTGTATTGAATTGTTCTTTACTAATTGTGTGCCGAGCACTCGCTACTTATACTCATGTGCGGCCGCTAGTCGGCTCCTGACCACATGAGCTTTCTCCTGCAGATATCCCAAACGATACAGGAACTACACAAACAGCGTAAACATCTAATCACGTTATGTACATGCAAGTATCCTAGCTGTATAACATGCCCATCACAACACTCCCCTTGTCGGTAACGACTCTTAAATGATGTGGTATTGTTTAGGGTATTTGTTAGATTGCAGCAGAGGGTTACTGTATTGGGACCGGTGACTTAACCTTTGTGAGACTGTCAGCTAGTTGTCTTGATGTAGGTATATATACAGGCTTCATGTATCCTTTGTCGTATTGTTCTCTGCAGTAGTAATTTCGAAGGGCGATATGCTTAGATCGTTTATGGTTGTCATGATTCTTAATTAAAGATATTGCCGATTGGTTATCTATGTAAAGCTTCGTGCACTCAGAACCATCAATGCGATCACTAATGCCCAGCTCTTCAAGTAGAGATCTTATCCACTGGAGCTCACGGCAGGTTTCAGTGGCTGCTAAGTACTCAGCTTCTGTTGTTGAGAGAACTACTTCCCTCTGCAACTTCGAGCGCCAGCTTACTGGGCCGTTTACGAGCGTGATAAGCGAACCTGACGTTGAACGACTACCAGAAGTTTCAGCTGCAAAGTCTGCATCTGTATATGCTTCAAGTTGTGGTTTCGATCTTGTTCTAGTATATGTAAGGCCTCGATCGGGATCTTTTGCAATATACCTTATCACGCGACGCGCGGCTTGATAATGCTCGGATGATGGGTTTGTTAGAAAACGTGCAAGGTGGTTGACTGCAAACGCAATGTCTGGGCGTGTGTTGTTTGCTAGAAACTGCAGACCGCCGACAATTGAGTTGTATTCCGTCTTTTGATGCTCTTCGCACGTTGTTTCATTAGGACCCATGAGGCGTTCGAGTGCAGAGGATGCTGGTTTACAATCTGATAAGCCGTGCCTCTCTATTAATGCGCGAGCATATCGACCCTGTGAAAGTGATAGCGTGTCTGTATTTGGGTTCAATATGTTGATTCCCAGAAATAGATCAGTGTTGACTGCTTTTAGTTTGTATTTTTTGTGAAGTGTAAGCATAAGGTCGTCTATTTTCTGGATGTTAGGTCCCAGAACTTGGAAGTCATCAACGTACATCATGACAAATAAGTCCTTTTGTTATTTGTATAGAGACATATATCTGATATTGTTGGAAGAAGACCGTGTTTGGCTAGGGTGGCTCGTGCGTCATCATACCATAGTGCTGCCGCTTGTTTGAGTCCGTATAGGCCCTTGCGGAGTTGTATGAGACGGCCACCCCTTTCAAATCCTTGCGGTAGCTCCATATACAGATCAATATCAATGTCTGGGTTCAGGAAGGCCGTTGGAACATCACCTTGCTTTCTGTGCCAGCCAAACTGGTGTGCTAAAGCTAGCAGTATTCGTCCAGTTTCGGACCTGGGTGTAGGTGCGAAAGTTTCATGGTAGTCAACTCCTTCTCGCTGAGTATATCCCTTGGCTGTACATCGAGCTTTGTATCTTTCAAGACTACCATCTGCTCTAAACTTCTTTTTGAATACCCACTTGCACTTCATTGGTCTGCGTCCTAATGGGAGTTCGTCACGCTGTATTATTTTGATCGCACCTTTTTCTTGTAGTGATTGGAATTCTTCGTTTGCAGCGTTTTTCCATTGTGACGCTTCAGGAGAGGACATGGCTTCAGCCCATGTCTTAGGGTCAGTTGATGCAAGCGCTACTTTGCCATGGTGTAGTCGTTTGTAGTCATGTCGCACTACTTCTCTACCACTTCTTGTATGCATGGTTTCTCGCTCTGGGGAATGTGCGCGTTTCTGCCCTGCTAATGGAATTACCGGATCCCAGCCTGTCATGATTTTATCGAGGGCTTTGGGCTCATGCTCATCAGTCTTGCTGTGCACAACATCCAAATTTTGCTCCCCTTCATCCTCTGCTTCTGAGAGCTGGGATTCTGTGTCAGAAAAGTCATTTGTAATTTCTTGCGTGTTGAGCCTCGTTGCTGGGCTATGATTTACCAAGTCTGTCTTGGTAGGCAGGGTTTCAATTTGAGTGGATGAATGCTCGTGTTGTTGCTCAAATGGTGGAGGAGGTGGTACATGCTCTCCCCTTTGCTCATTTGGTGGAGGTGATATGTGATTTTCTATTTCATCACTTGTTGGAGGAGGTATATGCTCTACTCTTGATGGTTTGCTCGTGGCATCGTCTGGTGTTGCTCTTTGGGCTGCTAAAGAGGGTATAGATTGCTCCCCTTCAGACGATGGCAGAGTTTGATTATCTGGCCTAGGATGCGGCGTTTCTATATCTATGGGAAATGATTGATCATTAGTCCAATAGCTCAAGGTATGTTGTTGTACGATAGGGTCTAACTCATCTCCAAACATCACTTCCTCATTAAAGGTTGCATGAGGAGTAAAACTTTCAATCCATTTCCAATCTTGTGAACTTGTTTTGTGAGGATGGTAAATGATGAAATTTTTGTTAGTGTTTTTCTGGAAACCAATAAACCATCCCTTCTCAGCTCTAGCTGTAAATTTGCCAGGCTTTGGAGTGATTAATTTATAAGCTCTACACCCAAATCGTGGAACGAGAGACAAATCTATTTGACCAGTGTGCGGTTGGCTTAAACCTTGCATGAAATCAATTAGCGGAGTATTCTTCGTGCGCATACAATACAGTCTATTGGTAATGAAACAAGCGTATTCAACTGCCCATGGCCAGTATGTCACTGGCATGCGGGCGTCAATCAGCATTGATCGAGCTTTCCTAAGCACTACTTTATTTGTAGATTCTGCAACACCATTTTGTTCTGGTGTGTATGGAGCTGATAGGTCTGTGCGGATGCCATATTTTTCGCAGTGTGCTTTGATGCGAGAGAATTCAGTCCCTCCGTCTTTGAAGATTATGCGAACTCTCTTACCATATTGATGCTGTTGGGTTTCGATCCACTGAATCAATAGTGGTGCGATTTGATCTTTGGTCTCGGTTGTTATAGCCCAGCGCATTCGCGTTTTTGCGTCGGTAATAATAACTACATACTGATGCCCGTTGATTGCGGACTGGATCTTTCCCACTGTGTCAATATGAATTTCGTCTAGGGGTTCATTTGGGGTTGGTCTAGGTTCCCTGGACACAAACCTTTGGGCTTTACTTAAATGACATGTTTCACAGGTCGTGAGTTCACTTAAATCAATGCCCTCAAGTCCTTTCGAGACTTGTGCTGTTTTCTTTAAAATTGTCTGACCCGTATGTCCTAGTCGCTCGTGCCATCGCTGTGCACTGGTTGTTGTTAAAATTCTTGCAATGCCAGGTGCAGCAATCATGGAACTAGACGGCTGGCTAGTCTCAATTGGGAAAATGTAGAAAACGTCATTTTTGCATACAAGCCGGGCTACTGGTCTGTCTGCCTCAGGCGGACAATGCAACACTAAAAACATTCTGTTGTAATCTGGTAGAATCCCAGATATTCTCTCTAGCCTACCAGCAGATATGATATTGCATGAAGAATCTGGTGAGTACAATGCATCATGTAGCTTTAGTGTGAGTTTACCAATCTTGATACGTGCAGTTCCGAGACTGTCAAGTGATGATACTCCTACTGCTTGATCAAATCTAAATGGCTTAGTAGTTTTGTTGATAAATTCAAAAGAAGATTCATGTGGCACAAAATGGTGTGAAGCACCAGTGTCGTAAATTGTACGGCTTTCATTAACTTGAGCAGTTGCAGCTACAATAAAGTCTGTATCACTATCTCCGATGTCATAAGTGGCCGCTACTCTATTTCTTCCTCCGCTAGAATTCGTGCTACCCGACTGTTTCTAGATGCAAGTTCGGGGTGTTGTCTAAAACAATCTTTGTTCTGGTGTCTATGACGACACTGCTTGCAGATAGCCTCAGGATCTACGTTCCGTGTAATGGGAAGAGATGTTGCATGCGCCACTTGGGCTGGCAACATCCGATTTCCTGCAACAGAACGTAGCGATGACATCATTGTCTGCAATGGAACATATTCATTATTGGGCTCATGTATTCTGGTGTCCCTCCAGTTGTTCAACCATTCAATCCTCTTGGTTCCCATCACAAATATGGCTGCTGCCTGACCATCTCCAATGTGGTAACCAGAGCGCTTTGGCGCAGCATGCGACGGTAATGCGTCCGCTGCGTTATTTACGCTCTGAATACCCGCTAAAAACCTGTCAATATAGTCATCAGCAGTGGTCATGAATCTGATCATTAAAAAGCTTTCGAGAGCTGTTGCGTACGGGGCTGTAGCAGTTTCCTGCCGGGTGCAAGCTACCGCATCGAACAGCTCTTTTGCTGTCATGTGATCATAGTTCTGAGGGCACGTTGATGATGAAAGCCTACTAGTAATCACGTTCTTGGCCTCAATCTCCCCCAGTAACCATTGCTCGAGTTTAATTTCATGCTCGGTAGACAGGTTAGGGAGATCTTCGGGGCTCGTATTACTAGAGCTAGCGTCGACAGGGGCGTGCACTGGTCGTAGTCCAGGCATGTTGTGGAATACGTGTCCCAAAACATTGCGTCGTGCGAGTTTTGCTTGGAGACTTGTCTTCCACTTTGCAAACGAAACTCCCGGCTGGAGGATGAGCTTATTGTCGTCTTTTGCCATAGTTGTTTAATACTTGTACGTGTTAGCGTGATTTTGGCGCAGCGGAATCGCCCGGGCTCATAACCTATTGTGGTTAAGAGCTTAGGTTAGTGTCACTATGCATGCTGACCTTGTACGAGTATATAGATTGATGAGTTCAGGTTGTGGTTGAAGGTGTATCTGAGGTTCACTGTATTGAATTGTTCTTTACTAATTGTGTGCCGAGCACTCGCTACTTATACTCATGTGCGGCCGCTAGTCGGCTCCTGACCACATGAGCTTTCTCCTGCAGATATCCCAAACGATACAGGAACTACACAAACAGCGTAAACATCTAATCACGTTATGTACATGCAAGTATCCTAGCTGTATGACATGCCCATCACAACACGTACGAAGGTCGCTTCAAGCACGAAGGTACAAACCTAGTTTATCGCTGTGGACTAGAAAAGATGCCCATCCACTCTACACGCTGTCGGAGAAACAATACTCTGACGCGTAAATTTAGAAAAGACATGAGCTTAGATGCTTTTACTCGGCAACTCCTCGGACATAAAGGGTTAGAGAAGTTAAAACATTTTGCACGGGTCACAGGCTGCTTCGGCACACTGGACTTATATAAGCTCTTTGCTGAATGCAAGGACGGGTTTTGAGATAAATTCCAGGAAAAATACGCTGGCGGAGGAGGGCTCAGGATGAGGAACGCTGACTCAACACCAATTACTATTTCATTTGTATACTTCTTTTGTCTTTACTGTATTATTTGTACAATGAGCTCAAGGTTTTTTAGCTCTAAAATGGGTGTGAACGAGCAGGGCAAGCTTAAAGGTTAAATCTCGGCCGGCTCCACCGGTCCTACATCTAAATAGATTAAAGGCTTCGGCCTAGGACTTAAAACTAAGTAAATAAATAAAGTAGTACTATGGGTTCGTCGGTGCGCGCAGAAATCAATTCATTCGTTTCTCTAGTTTAACGTCCTATGCGGTATCTATTTACAGAACCATGAAGACGGTAAGCCGCTTTGATAAGGGAAAAAGTTTTCAACAAACAAAACCTGATGTCCTGCCCCTGTGAACCGACCCGGCTTTATGCTAAGGACGTTTCTTTCAACCATGATTTTATAAACTTTCCTCAGAATTTGTTAACTCCACCTTCAATCAGACTAGCATTGGGAGAAATTAAAAAGAGAAGGCGCCTCCTGTCAGGTATCTGGATGTCTGACCTGTGGCAGACGATGTGTATTTGTGATTGAAGAAAAAGATAACTCAGTAAAAACAACTTGATTCTATTTTCCCGGAACTACAGATCTATATATACAAATGAATATGATCATAAGGAAAATAAAAGACTTGACCATCCAACTAATTTTAGGTCATTCTAATTGAATGATGTCGAGTTAAAAATGTAATTTGCCTAAAATAGCTTTGTAAGATTGCGAGGCTGAGTATACCTAAACTTAGCCCTTACTCGCAACAATACATAAGAGTAAGCTTTCGTGTGATTCTCATCAACCAGCCTATGTTTAGCAATCTTGGCTGTTACCTCGTCTTCCAATCTATTCTAATATTTATGCGCATAACGAATAACTTATTCGACACCTCCTCACTCGGCGTTGGTCGTCTAAGTGCTCCAAGAGTTGGCCCCGATGGTGGTAGTGCTGTCGCGGAGATGGTTGGTACCACTGGTGCTTCGACTACCTTACGTGGTCGTCCTGGCCCCCTTTTGAGTCCTTCAGCCTTCTTACTGGTGACCAAAGTCAATCCCTGATTATCAGTCGTTCCGACTGTTTGCATTGGCGCCATTGTTGGTTTTTCATTCCATATTTCCGCCGTTCTTGACAACAGCTCCATCCGAGCTTTCTCCACACTTCCCTTGTAGACTTAATAGGTTCGACATGCTGCTTTCTGCCACGAACGGTGTTCCTTGCCGCAGTTCGCACAAGAAACCCTTTTCTTCGGACAGTCCCGAGTCTGGTGAACGCCTGCGCACTCGCCGCACCTGGCTGCCTTTCCACACGACGCCTGCGTGTGTACCCACTGGCTGCAGTTATAACACTGCTTTGGCTGGGCCCGTGGTGACCACACCTGCGCGGTGAAGAGCACGGCGTTAATTATAAGGCCCTGTCGAGCTACCTCCGCTTGCATTGCCTCAGATGGGAGGCTAACCATAATTGTTCCGCGATTACGACCGTTTTTCTTCGATCGCTGATGCTACTTTCCGTCATGGAGCCATCGTATTCTACTTATTACTAGGCCTGGAATTCGTGCCTTCGTCGCCGTCTCAATCTCCCTGATGATGGCGTAGTTGTTGGCATCTTTGCCGCCTTCAATTCTTGTCCGCAGTGGAACTCCAAAAACCTCGACTGGAAAGTCTTGCCGCAAGATTTAAATTCCGCTGGTTGTCGCATATTAAGCGCCGCGTCTCTATAGGACGCCGACTATACAAACACCTCGGTGTCGTTGCTTCGCATCTGCCGAATTTCAAATGCGCCTTTGATGTGTTGTTGTGCCTTGGACAGCAGCTCTTGTGGCTGCAAGTTTTGGGCGCCATCAATTCTTATCCGCACCGTTCTTTTCGTCATTTGCGGAGCCACGACCGACACGTAACTCCTAATTGGCGGCGCGCCCGAAACCACTGCTGGAGCAGCTTTTCGAGCAGGATCCGCGAGGCTTTTCTTTATGACTTCCTTTAACGCAATATTCCTCTCCTCGATAGGAGACTTCTTCTGGGACATTTCCGTCCAGGCCCTTTTGTGCGCGTTGAAGGCCTTCACGGCCTCGTTCACGTCCTCCATGGATGGTAAGTCCTCCTCATTCATCTCTCCCATCACTATTAGTCTAATCTGTTTTAGTAGTTTCCCCAGGATTTAAAGGTTTCTATCCTTTGGAGCTGTCTGCGCTCCGCTGCCGTTGTTCGTTGAGGCCATTTTCGCATTTTGCGACACGTCGAAACTGCTGTATTTGCCCTCACCAGCACCCACACTCGCCATGTTGGAGCACGGAAAGCCAATAGATGGAAGGTTGGTAATGAAGATAAAAATGATAATCACGATATCAAATTGATGATACGGGCAGCATGGAAGGCTGCGCAGCTGTCTGGCAAAAATGATGTCCTTTTTTTGCAGAAATCAATTCATTAATTCTTTTTTTTGAATTTTTGAATTTGAATTCATTTAACTTGATTTGGCGCCCTATGTGCCCATGCAGGTGGCTGTAAACCTGTCTATGTATTTAAATAGGAGGAAACCTTACCATGGAAACCCCCCAAGCTTTCTTATTTAATTCTTAAAGTTTGCAATTTATCCTTCAGGAAGTACAATTACACTTTAACGCCGTCAATGTGTACCAACCACGTTCCTTCTATCAACCCCAACTTTGTACATGTTTCGTCTCGTTACCTGAGCAGCATTTCGACTGCATTTGTCATGCGGAATTGTTCTATCCAACCATGATTAACAATCCATTGTGTGATTCTTTTCATATCGCTGGGATTGTTGGTCATTGCTTCAAAGGATCGATTTCGGGCTTGTCTCCAGATTTCTCCTCTACCAATTGACCACTTAGGGCAGGACATGATCATGTGCTTGGGATTTTGTGATTGGTAGCCACATGGACAACTTGGGTGACAAACTCCTGGTACTTTTCTTCTGTATAAATAAGAATTGAGCCCTATATGCTCGCTTCGAATTTGGATTGCTAAGCTATTTTGGGCCCTCGTCAGGTTTTTGTGGAGAGAAAATAGTGACTCCCGGAAGCTTATTTTAGTACGTCCACAATGGCGGCATTGGTAGAAATTTGCTGCTGCCAATTCATTAATTCTTGTATTCGCTCCTAGTTTTTGACGTTTCACGTGACATTCACACGAAACCCTCTCTAAGTTTTACAAAAACAAACCATCCGACTATTCAATTACTTTGCATCTTATGTCCTACTCAGGATTTGTATCAGATAGGCATAAAATAAAAAACTACCCATTTCTATTGTCCATCGCAATCCTGGGTATCAACACGAGTTACGATTCTATGGCATGCTTGTACGGATCGATAACAAGACAGTAATGTTTACACAGATCGTGGTTAGCTCTATGACAATGTTGATTTGGGTTGTTGAGCGGGATAGAGATAACATAGATCGCAAAAGCCATTGGTAATACTCATTGAAGTGAAGAAGATGTCACTCAATCTCGGCTCAGTAGACTCTGCAGTGAGAGTTGGCTGTTCGTAGGGTACACCACTGACAGGTATTGAGAATAGTCCCCCTTACCCTCCGAATTATCTTACCCTTACGCCGGCAAAGACGAATTCTTCACCTTCCAGTGGTGCCGGTGTAATCGATCAGTATGCTCTGCATATCTGGGATAGCCAAGAAGAATCGCATCCGAATCGAATTCGAAAGCAACCTCAGGCACAAATCCATTTGACAACTTCTCGACAATACCTCTCTCACCATTCTCATCTGAGTCCTCAACCTCCTTTTAACCACGCCTCACCCGTCTCTACGACCAATAAAGAAATTACTCCAATTGCAAACAGGAACTTGCCCCATTAATTACCGGCCATCACCGACTACAAATTTACGACGCTACGTATACCCGCAAGGAGGAAATCAAGTCATAATATACAAAGCTCGGGTCATGGTTTATGGGGGACTGATGCTCTAATGGAGTTCTACATCTTGTGGAAGGATAGGCGGCTGAGATGTGGTGCGAGAGGGGGAATAGGTCTCTGAAGACGATGCTGGGACTGACATTTTCGAGGGGTTTTCAACTTTGGAACGTTTGTGGGCGCCAAGACCGAGATTTCGGCTAATTAGCCAGGAGGGTTTCTTTTGTCGATGAGTCAACGGCACTCCCCAGCGCCCTGGACGGCACAAAAGAAGTTGGGCTAAGCTACCATACAGCAATCACGCTCTGTCAAGACTTTTCTGACATTTCGGCACGACCTTCGGGAAGGAGTTTCGAGGAGGCTAGAAAGGCAGAGGGTGAATTTCCCGAGGTACACACAAGTCTGCAGCGCCCAGCTGGCCTGCCGCTTCGAACGCTTCAGAAGGGGCACTATGTCTTCGGATTTAGTCCTAATGTCGGTATTAGGAGAGCTCCGCAGCCAGTGGTTTTTGCAATTTTTCCCGGCTGCCATACACCCGCAAATGGCCATCGCTTCGTTGGCTGGAGAGGGGAGATAATGAAGGGCAAAGTGCTCCTCTAAGTGTATGATCAAATGAGGGCTTGTGAGGGGTGATACTGTTTGAGGGGAGCTGTATGAGAGGCATAGTAGGGGATATACTACTGTCATAGGTATCCTTGGCCTGCAGGCAGAGAGGACCTGCATGTCCTACATAGTCATAGACTCAGACAGGACAATAAAATGAATTAATAATCTTACCCTTACGACTTTACTTTCGCAATACCCCAACATCCAGACTTCAAGCTCAAACCCTACAACTACAACAAATACAGGAGAAGGACTCAGGTTGAACACTTTTAGGCAAGGACTGGCATTGGAAATACTTTGGATTACCTCAAAAAAATTGGAAAATCAGAAAGTGATTGGTGTGACCACTGTGGGGAAGGAAAACAAACAGTGCCACATTTAATCCTTCATTGTAAAAAATTCAAGGTTGAAAGGGGAAAACATTTTGCTGGAATATCACCATTGAAACAATCAGTTATTTTTGGAACATATATTGAGAAGAAAGCATCACTCTGCTTCCTTGATTCAACTAAATGCCTTAGGGCATGCTGAAGATAAAAAGGAGTGAAATTAAAATTACTTGAGGAAGTAAAACATGGAGAAACCTTTTAGATATACTTTGTATGTTAGAACCGTGTCATAACTATATCGCTGAATACACTGTGAATTATTTTAAAAAATCCCCCCCCCCCCCCAAACATACTCTTTCTAATAATCTCCACCCCACTGAGCGCTCGATGCACTTCGACATCTCCTACCTCTTTGTTAGTGATTTATATGAAAACAAGAATGAAGACCTATGGTATGTTCCGATAAATTTGGCTACAGACGGTTTCTCAAAGCTACTGCCTGAACAAAAGTTCAATAAATGGATACTTCAAATTAAAATTGTTGGTAAAACACGAGGTAAAACTTAGCAGATGCTTTCACTGGGTTGATGAAAAAAGTAGATTCACTGATATCTCGAAATATATATATCGTTACCTCTTCCTCTGTCTCTCTATACCCTCTGATCTTCCACTCCAGGCGCCTCGCTAATGAGCTGAGTCGTAGTCCTGACTACATTCCGAACATCTTTGGTATATAGAACAATTCATAACGCCCAAATATGATCCTTTTACCGACAGGTATGATACTAGTGCGGCAGTTATGAAGGTCCTAAAGAATCAAAATCCTTAGTACACAAGTTGAGAATTCAAATTAGAAAAGTGGTACAGTTTATGGTGATGTTTGGCCAATAGGGGATTATTATATTGTAAGATTATTGGACAAACATAATCATTTCTACACCTCAACACAATGGAGTTAGGGTTATGATTTACACTGATCTGGATGGCTATTCATCGTGGGCAACATATCAGAGATCTTTGAAGTAACGAAATGGGATAGGAGCACTGTTAATTGTGCGGCCTTGATCAGAGAGAAGCCCAATGTGCTAGATACTCATATACTCAAGTAGGAAAAAAGAGAACACATACTTAGGGCGTAAGATAACGCTAGATGCTTTTGAACTCATGTTCGTTTTTGGCGCCGGCGTTCACAACACACGACACGAAATTTCAATGTTAACATCTGATGTATCCTACCCCGATCAATCGACACAAGGTCTCCTGTAGATGTCCTTTTCTCCCGACGGAGGATAAGTAGGTTCCTTGGTCAATGCGCGATCCATCGGAAAGAATCCTGTTTCGTTTACGGACAATTTGCAATTTATACATCCTTTTATCAGTTTACGAATTGCACAATATACCCCTCTGTTTGGATAAGCAAATGGGCTACGGCTTACAGTTAAAGGGAAACGCTTGACGCAATAATCTCGCGACGGATCATTAAGGACCGAGTTTGGGCTAAAAGCTACTATTTCCACAATATCCTCTGAAATCTATCAATTGAATGGGAAATCTATTAAATTTTCTTTGCTTCCTTAGCTTAGTACTTTATATCCACGGCCATAGTGGCCGGATTAACTGCCCAAGCTCTGGGTATTTGGATTGCTTCGAGTAAATCATCACACTTTGTTGTGATAGAGCGCATATGTTTCAGGAATTATGCAGTTAATTAAAACACTTGTAATAAGATGCACTTACGTCCGCCAACATTTGATCCAACCTACTACTCTTGCAGGAGACTCGGAAAATAAGGAGTAACCGATGTGGCCCTAAGTATGCGTGAAATGTGGCCATTATTGGCGAGTTTGACCGTGCAGTAGTTTCTGAAAAATCAACCCAGACATCGTAAATTAACTCACCCGTGATTAAATTCATGATTTTGGTGACCTTTTTGAAAAATATTGATCACCTGCAACTAGTTTATATCTCCTCCAACGTTAGGTCCGTTGAATTTCACCTGATTGATCTCGACCGTGCATCTTTCAAGAACTTGATATTTGATGCCCCAGGCGAGCCGCGCTGCAAGCTTCAAGTCCATGCGCAGCTCCGTACACACGCGCTAAGCGTTATGCAAGCACACACAAGCACTCAATTTATCTATCTGACTACCTCTTGCCTACCTGTGTTAGCCCCACACCCCCCCCGATCATTGCAGCTTTGAAGCCAACGAACCCACGCTCAACCATAATCATAACATCACCTTCCCACTACCACTTGCTACTTTGCAGTCAAAAACCAACCCAGTAATCAATAATTTTGTTAATGAATGAAGCCTGCTAATATTGCAGCTCTAATTCCCCAGAGTAATCTGGAATTGAGAGACCATATCCATTGGATAAAGATAGTCTAGATGGCTCACACTTATGATGTTGGAACAAAAGCGTGGCAGCCAGATGCCTCGGAAGGCTGGGTGGCATCCGAATTGACTTCGCAGAGAAAAGAGGGCAACAAGGTCTATCTAACCTTCACTCTAGAGAATGGCGAGGTTCGTCTTCCTGCCAACCAATGTTCACAATCAAGTCCGTCTTCGCTTCGACAGTGCTAAAATCATAGATTATGGCAGATCAGAATTATTGAAACAACTCCCGAGATGCTGGAAAAAAACAGTGATCCGAACCTACCCCCCCTCATGAATCCAGCCATGCTCGAGGCAAGCGATGATCTAACAAATTTATCTCATCTGAATGAGCCTGCAGGTAAGACATGCTGAGACTAGTCGTGCTGTGTGATACTTAGTGGTCAATTCTAGTGTTACAGGCTATCCGGCTACGATATCTACAGAAAGAAATTTATACATACAGTGGAATTGTACTTATTGCTACAAATCCCTTTGCTCGAGTGGATTCGCTTTATGTCCCAGGTATGGTTCAGGTATACGCTGGAAGACAGAGAGAAACGCAGGCTCCACATCTTTTTGCAATTGCAGAAGAAGCCTTCGCGTACGCATCACATGTATTTTGCTTAACACAACGAGCTAACGGTCATCAGGGATATGTTAAGAAGTGGAAAGAATCAGACTGTTGTGGTATCTGGAGAGTCTGGTGCCGGAAAGACAGTAAGCGCCAAATATATTATGCGATACTTTGCTACCAGAGAAGCGCCAGATGACTCTGGCTTCAAGCCAAAACGGGGAAACGAATCAATGAGTGAGACTGAAGAACAGATTCTTGCTACTAACCCCATCATGGAATCTTTTGGAAACGCTAAGACCACGCGAAACGATAACTCGTCTAGGTTTGGAAAATATATTGAAATTATGTTTGACGAGAAAACCACTATTATCGGCGCAAGAATACGAACCTATCTTCTCGAGCGATCCCGACTTGTCTTTCAACCCTCAAGAGAACGAAATTACCATGTCTTCTATCAGATGGTTGCAGGTGCATCAGCTGAAGAACGCCAGCAATGGAGCTTGTTAACTGTAGAGGAATTTACCTATCTAAATCAAGGTAATTCTACGACAATTGATGGAGTGGATGATAAAGCCGAATATGAAGCATTAAAAAAATCCTTGTTGACTATCGGTGTAAATCCTAATCAACAGGCGTCTATATTTGGGTTACTAGCAGCATTACTACATCTTGGCAATGTTAATATCACACCTACTCGATCTGATTCCGCTTTATCGTCAACTGAGCCGTCTTTAATTAAAGCAACAAACCTACTAGGAGTTGATCCAGTCGAATTTGCTAAGTGGACCGTAAAAAAACAATTAGTAACTCGAGGAGAGAAGATTGTATCGAATTTGACCCAACAGCAAGCAATAGTTGTCCGAGACTCTGTTGCTAAGTTTATTTATTCTAGTCTATTCGACTGGCTCGTAGAAAATATAAATCATGCTCTGGCTGCCGAGGAAGTGTTAAGTCGGGTCAAATCGTTTATTGGGGGTCCTAGATATTTACGGATTTGAACATTTCGCTAAAAACTCATTTGAACAATTCTGCATCAACTACGCGAATGAAAAATTACAACAAGAATTTAATGCTCATGTCTTCAAGCTAGAGCAGGAAGAATATCTTAAAGAACAGATAGATTGGACATTTATTGACTTCTCTGATAATCAGCCTTGTATAGATCTCATCGAAGGAAAGCTAGGAATATTATCCCTCCTAGACGAGGAGTCAAGGCTTCCCATGGGCTCTGAGGAGCATTTTGTTAACAAGCTTCACCAGCACTATGCGTCTGACAAGCATAAGTTCTACAAGAAGCCTCGATTTGGGAAAACGTCGTTCACGGTCTGTCACTACGCTGTCGATGTAACCTACGAATCAGACGGATTTATAGATAAGAATCGGGATACTGTTCCAGATGAACATATGGCTATTCTCAGAGCCTCAAGTAATGAATTCCTCGGACAGGTTCTCGATGCGGCAATCGCTGTGCGAGAGAAAGATAATGCATCTGCGACTTCTGCCGCTGTAAAACCCGTCCCTGGTCGCAGAATAGGTGTGGCTGTCAATCGAAAACCTACATTGGGGGGTATATTTAAGTCATCATTGATAGAATTGATGCATACCATAAACAACACAGATGTTCACTACATCCGATGTATTAAGCCCAATGAAAGCAAAACTGCGTGGGCTTTTGAAGGTCCTATGGTTCTCAGTCAGTTGCGGGCTTGCGGTGTTCTCGAGACAGTTCGAATTAGCTGTGCTGGATACCCTACCCGCTGGACATTCGAGGAATTTGCATTAAGATACTATATGCTAGTTCCCTCAACTGATTGGACCCCCGCAAATCCGCCTTATGGCGAACAAAATTCTCACCAAGGCTTTTGGCACAAGCGAGGAGAAAGGATTGGACAAATATCAGCTCGGCTTAACAAAAATATTCTTTCGCGCGGGAATGTTAGCTTTCCTTGAGAATCTTAGAACTAATCGCCTGAATTCTTGTGCTTGTATAATTCAGAAGACTTTGAAAGGTAGATTATATCGCAGTAAATATTTAAAAGCGCGAAAGTCTATATTAGACTTCCAGTCTGTGGCCAGAGCCTACGTTGCTCGACATCATGCCCAAGAGACCAGGACAATTAGAGCAGCAACATCAATTCAACGTGTCTGGCGAGGACAGAGAGAGCGAAAAAATTTCCGTTCTATTCGGGATAATGTAATTCTAGCACAAGCTACTGCAAGGGGATATCTGTGTAGAAGAAAAATTATGGATACGCGTATCGGAAACGCTGCTGTGATCATTCAAAGAGCATGGCGATCCCGAAAACAGATGAAAAGCTGGCAACAATACCGACGCAAGGTGGTTATAATTCAAAGTTTGTGGAGAGGGAGAATGGCACGTAGGGAATACAAAAAAGTTCGAGAAGAGGCTCGCGATCTTAAGCAAATTTCTTACAAGCTTGAAAACAAGGTCGTTGAACTCACACAATCCTTGGGAACCATGAAACGGGAAAACAAATCTCTCCTCAGCCAAGTTGAAAACTACGAGAACCAAATAAAGTCATGGAAACTCAGACACAATGCTCTCGAATCTCGTTCTAAAGAGCTGCAAGGTGAGGCTAATCAAGCCGGTATTTCAGCTGCTCGTCTTTCGGCAATGGAAGATGACATGAAAAAGCTGCAATTTAACTTTGATGAGTCGGCATCGAATATCAAACGATTACAAGAAGAAGAGAAAGAGTTACGAGAGACTTTAAGGATATCAACTGCTCAGCTGGAAGAAACAAAAAAGTTAAGTACAGTTCATGAAACTGAGAAAATCACCCTTCGACAACAGCTTTCAGAACTCCAGGACCAACTTGAACTTGCCAAGCGTGCAGTACCAACTTTGCCTGACTCTGCCAATGGTACCTCTACGCAACAACTCCCCAGTGGTCTCATCAACCTGGTCTCGTCGAAAAAGCCAAAGCGGCGTAGCGCCGGAATCGAGCCTCGAGAATTAGATAGGTTCAGTGCAGCATTCAATCCTCGACCTGTTTCAATGGCAGCCCCAGGCTCTAATCCGAGTCGTCAAGCGCTTAGCTCAACATTCCTTCCTAGCTTAGATAACATTGAATTTGAGCTTGAGAATCTACTTGCTGATGAAGAGGCCCTCAATGAGGAAGTTACAGTGGGACTTATTCGCAATCTCAAGATTCCTGCCCCTACATCAACACCAGCTCCGACAGATAAAGAGGTGTTGTTTCCATCATACCTCATTAATCTCGTTACATCTGAAATGTGGAATAACGGATTCGTTAAGGAATCAGAAAGATTCTTGGCAAATGTTATGCAGTCTATTCAGCACGAAGTTATGCAACAGGATGGAGACGAAGCTATAAATCCAGGTGCTTTTTGGCTATCAAATGTACATGAGATGCTATCCTTTGTTTTCCTCGCAGAAGATTGGTATGAGGCCCAAAAGTCAGATAATTATGAATACGATCGCCTTCTAGAAATTGTCAAGCACGACCTTGAGAGTCTAGAATTTAACATATATCATACGTGGATGAAGGTTCTAAAAAAGAAACTGCACAAGATGATTATCCCTGCCATAATCGAATCCCAGTCACTTCCAGGCTT
Source organism: Blumeria hordei DH14 (assembly GCA_900239735.1). Taxonomy (NCBI): domain Eukaryota; kingdom Fungi; phylum Ascomycota; class Leotiomycetes; order Helotiales; family Erysiphaceae; genus Blumeria; species Blumeria hordei. The sequence continues at coordinate 2,760,251 of OENG01000035.1, forward strand.
TGTTACGAACGAAAGCAACCGATTTTTAGGTAAATTGCTTCAGAGCAACTCTTCACCAGCCTTCAGTATGGACAATTTATTAAGCCTTTTAAATAATGTGTACAAAGCTATGAAGGCCTATTACCTCGAGGAATCTATTATAACTCAGACCGTTACGGAGCTTCTAAGACTAGTTGGTGTGACAGCTTTCAATGATCTTCTTATGCGCAGGAATTTTCTCTCCTGGAAGCGAGGACTCCAAATAAACTACAATATAACTCGTATTGAAGAATGGTGTAAGAGTCATGATATGCCAGAGGGGACCCTACAGCTTGAACACTTAATGGTAAGATTCTTCGCAAGACTGTCTCAGAATACTAATTGGATAATAGCAAGCAACCAAGCTATTGCAGCTCAAGAAAGCTACATTAAACGATATTGAAATTATCCAGGATATATGTTGGATGTAAGTCAATGGCGACTTCACTAGTATTCCCAGAGCTTTGATCTAATTTTCTCATAGGTTGTCTCCGAATCAGATTCAAAAGTTGTTGAACCAGTATCTTGTCGCTGACTACGAACAACCTATTAATGGCGAAATAATGAAGGCTGTCGCCTCTCGTGTTACTGAAAAAAGTGACGTGCTCCTTTTGACTGCCGTTGATATGGATGATAGCGGACCATATGAAATTGCAGAGCCCCGAGTGATAACTGCGCTAGAGACATACACACCATCATGTAAGTTCTCTTTTTTTATAGTTTGAAAAAAATAAGCAATGCGGCTGGATCCGTATCAAAAATGCTCTTGTTGGTACGCGAGCTAATGAGGTTATAGGGCTTCAAACTCCACGCTTAAAGCGACTCGCGGAGATTGTATCAGCACAAGCAATTGCACAACAAGAAAAGCTCGAGACCCAGATTGATGAAGAACTCAGCGACAGCGAACTTAACGGGGCATAATTTGAGATTGAGCCTCTCCAAGTTACAGGAGCTGGTCAGAAGGTAACGTAAAATTTAACGATCCCACACTATAAAACATCACTTCTTCTCCAAACATCCTGGAGGTCTAAATTTGATCAGCTTTGGAGCACTTTGTATATTTGGAAGAATCTTGGTTTTGAGCGTATTTGTGTAATGTAGGTGGGACAAGTTTTTGACATATGAACGTGGACGTTGTGCATGTAGCTCATTGTAAAAATGATACAGACCGGCGTTACTCAAAGATGGATATGGGAATGATAAAAACGTATTTTACGAATGCAATTTGGCAAATTTGCGATAGTAGAAGCAGTCTGAGAAAGTTTTGCACACGTAATAGTTGGGTCCAAACTCTACTGTAATTTCCCTGGCCCGAACTCAGCCTCTGCCATACTTATCCTCCACTCATAACCACAGATATCCTTGTATGAGCTCACGGTGAAAGCAAAATATATGTGCCTATCCCACGATCACAAAAAGCCTTGGACTATCTACGGAACTAATGAATATGATTTCGTTTTATCTAAGAGAGCAGGGGTTTTGGTTGGGGGGCAAGGACATGATGGCAAATAACGTCGAAAGCCACTTGGTTGGGAGGTTGATCTTGATTTCATTTATCCGGCTCAGGCGCCCTTTGAGTTTGTGCGGGTATGTAAAGCTAAAGTATTTAGACGAGAGGAAATCAAATCGGTAAAAACGCCGTGATGCTATCCGTATTTTTTCTACCGGATTTCTAGGTTATCCTTCAGGAGGTGCGTTTAAGCTATTTATCCCGTATGAGGTTCGCCCTGTCCTTTTCCCAGTCGGGTAATCCTTTCAATGACTGATATTTCAACTTTTCCTGCAAGTCAGAACTGTTCAAGGCAACCGTTAATCAGTGTCCTCTCTATAATTGTCTTCATGCCATCCGGGCTGATCATCATAGCTTCAAAAGGCCTATCTTTGGCCTGTCGCAGCACCTCTCCTCTTTCCTTAGCCAACTGAGGACAAGCGCGGAGGGCAAGACTGACACCTGTACGCGGTGCCCTCTACGAACCTGGGAGTGAAATATTCTCCCAGAGCCAAGTTCAGTCAAATTTCGCAATACCGAACAAGTTGGCCCATGAGGCAATGATTCAAGACTCTCCACCTAATCAAATTTTCACACCGGACGAGATCAATCACCACCAAAACCTCATCAAATTTGCAAGTACGACTTAGTACATCCTTATTTCAATGATTACACCTCTCGTCGACTTTCTCTGGCCTCAATTCACCACCACGTACACGCCCACGCCGATATTTATACCCGACGGAGGAAGCAAAGCGTGGCGCACAAACCTGGGAGACAGTTCTTTGGGATGGGCGTGAGAGAGATTAGGACAAGCTCACAAGGTGCTGCAGATGGTGGAAACGATCTCGACGGGCGTGGATTTTAGAATTTTGACAACGAGTTTTCGAATTGAGCCTTGTGCGTGCGCCAAGTCTTCGCTTGCGAGAGTGCGGGCGACACTATAAACACCGCCGTGGTTGGATGGTGCGGTGGTACATCATCTTGGCCGGTTTCTCAAGTAAGGTCTGGATAGCAAGGACACATATCCCACCCGAGACAGGAGACCGCTGGTTCGAATCCGGCAAAACCTAACTACATTTCTCGCGGCGCTGGTATGCATGGATGATGAAGGCATGCTTGGATAATCAAAGGTTTTAAATTCCCTTTGGTGGGTACTTACGGAGGAGGGTTGACTGTTTGTGTAAGCGAACATACCTCATAGTGGTATTTGCGAATGAAATCCAGAGTATGAGTGTCTCTAACGTCAAAAGAGTCATCCTATATGTATACATAGTACCGGTCATGTGTCATAGCTAGATAGCTGAAAACACATTAAATGATTTAAAAAAAAAAAAAAAAAAAAAAAAAGAGGACAAGCGCGGACCATATATTTGACGCTTTGTGACGAATATCTAGACTGGCACCTTGGATTTGCCACTCCCGGCACCCTTATTCTATGTAGATGAGAGTTGAGGCCAATATTCTCACTTCTCATCCGAACTACAATACTGCTTTGGGCCCTGCTTAGGTTTCGGTAGATGTTAGGGGGTTTGTTTATGTGGGTGATCCTTTTTCTGCCTGTTCTCTTGTCGGTGATGATACTTGCTGCTTTCCAATATGCTGGGCCTGCCGACGCCCGACGAGTAGAAAGTCGCTATTTCTCGAAAAAGTTTCATGTGCCTCACCACTCCTGAAATGCTGCCATCTTGCCAGCTTCTTTTTGTCTGACCTTCAGCTTTTCTTTGCTACAATTACTGTAGCATTTGGCAGAATCTCGGGTTCGATCCTTGGTTTGGATGTTTTTGCTCGCACTATTGCTGGGTTGGGCGTATTATGGAGCCAAGCTATCTACATTTTATTTTGGGTAAATTATTGCGACTGGCTCTGTGGATGCTAGGCCAAAGCAATAATACACAACATTTTATCTATCCCATGATGAGCCGACAAAGACGAATTCTTCACCTTCCAGTGATGCCGGTGTAATCTCTCAGCATGCTCTGCTTGTCTGGGATAGCCAAGAAGAGTCGCATCCGAATCGAAGTCGAAAGCCATCCCAAGAATATCCAAAATCAACTACTTCTCGACAAATGTTTGGTCTATCATTCTCACGCGAGTCCTCTACCTCAATCTTACTACACCACCTCGCCACAAATACTGATAACGGCGCCACTCGAATTGAAATCGGACACTTGCCTCAACAAAAACCGGCCATTTCTCACTATAAAATTACGATGCTACGTATACCCGCGAGGAGGAAATTAAGTCATAATCTACAAAGCTCGTACCTCGGTCTGTAGGGGAGCGTTGATCTGATGGGGCTTCACATCTTGAGGCAGGATAGGCTGCTGGGACGTGGAACACACTAGTGAAGAGGTCTCAAATGAGCATTCTGGGATGCACATTCTTGAAGTGTTTTCGACTTTGGCGTACTCGTTGGCGTCGAGACTACGATTCCGATACTGCTACCGACATTTTAAAAAAACAGATAACGCTGGAAGGTATTGTGGACCGCCTCCCGGTCGCCATCTCCCCAATTAAAGTCTGGGGAGCCTGGACACTTATCTTACTCGCGCGGCAGCTATGTACAGGATTTCAAAGGCATGTTAAGGCAGCCAAGGGTTTTCCTGTTTTTCCTTTGGTGGATTTTAACGGTTGAGGGAAGGGTGAAAGCCACAAGATAGATTGACGAGGTCTAATCTGGTGATTGAGATTGTCTACAACGAGGAAAGGTGACTGCTATAGAGTCTTGTAAATATATTCATTTACTTTTATGTCTAGCGGGTAGCAGTTATACCTAAAGCCCCATCCTGCTGTAGTGGAAGCTGCGTAGAGAAGCTTAAGCTGTTAGATTTGTGTTTAATATCACCTAGTGAAGCGAGTTGGGAGATTGAAGAGTCTGAAAACTGTAGTCGAGAGTTGTTGATTGAACCAACTTGGAATCGGAGCGCTATTTAAACTAATCACTACAGCTAAGTGAAGGAGCCTGACTTGTGTTGTTCACAATTATGAGTCCATGATTGAAAATATATTTTATCCAAGCAGGAGAATGATTGAGAGGTTCCTGCGAGATCTTTTGTTCCCATCGAGCGCGTTTTCCCGTGACAGTAGCATGCTCTTGCTCATAGCCGGAGACGAATATTTCCGGATCCACACTCAAGGCCACAGTCTTTAACAAGCCGAATCTCAATTGATCGAGCAAGCGATGACTCATTATGTGCGCCACATCAGCGTCTGTTCAGATTAATATCGGTAGATCTTCTTATTGTCATTTCCAAGTCTATAACTATGCCTCCCATTCAGCTCCCCTCAAACAGTACCACCTCTCGCCAGTCTTCATTCAATCATACGCTAAGAGGAGCCTATTACCCTACATTTTTTCCTCACTCCAGCCAACAAAAAGGTGGCCATTTGCGGGTATATGGCAGCCGGGAAAGATTGCAGAAACCACTGGGTGCGGAGCTCTCCTAATACCGACATTAGGACTAAATCCGAAGATATAGTGCCCCTTCTGAAGCGTTCGAAAAGGCCGGCTAGCTGGGCGTTGCATACTTGTGGGCACCTCGGGAGATTCACCCTCTGCCTTTCTAGCCTCCTCGAAACTCCTTCCCGAAGGTCGTGCTGAAAAGTCAAAAAAGTCTTGATAGAATATGATTGCTCAGCCCAATTTCTTTTGAGACTTCTAGAGCTCTGATGGATGTTATAGACTCATCGACAATAAAGTCCTCCTGGCTAATTTGTTGAAAACTTGGTTTTGGCGCCCACAAACTTTCCAAAGTCGAGAACCCCTCGAAATTATCAGTCGCAGCATGGTCTGCAGAGAACTACTCCCCCAGCCGCCCGTCCTTCCCCAAAATTTATAGCCCTATAAGAGCAACAGTGCTCATAAACCAAGACCTGAACTTTGTATATTTCGACTGAATTCCTCCATGCGGGTATATATAGTGTTGTAAAATTGTCGGGTGAGGGCTAGTAATTAATGAGGCATGTTCCCATTTGCGATTGGAGTAACGCCTTTATCAGTCTTTGAGGCGAGATGGTGTCTAGTTAGAAAGAGGTTTAGTACTCAGATGAGAACGGTAAGAGCGGCATTATTGAGAAGTCATCAAAAATAGATATGCTGGAGGTAGCTTTCGACTCCGATTCCGTTGCAATTCTTTTTGGCTATCCCAGATATGCAGAGAACACTGAGGGATTACAACGGCACTACTGGAAGGTGAAGAATTCGTCTCTGCCGGCTCGTCGGTTCAGATATTTCTGGGCGCTGTCTCCTTATTTCTTAAATCATATCGTATTCAACTATGACTGTTGCCATCGCCTCTCGCATGGCTTATATCGAAATAGTAATGGCAAGCTATCCGAAATTGAAAAATTAATTATCACACGTCCGCTGACCGACTTATCGGTAGCTATCAAAAGCTCATTGTTCCAACCATTGCGGATATGTATTTTGCAAAGGTGATAAATTTATGACTCTATATAGTGTTATATTCAAGTTATACTAACAGACATCCGCATTAGTGTAGGGGTTAACATACTCCGCTTTCACCGGAGAGCCCCGGGTTCGATTCCCGGATGCGGAACAATTTCTTTTTGCAATCATTTGTTGAAGTATATCCATCTTGGATCATCCTAAGTAAGTAATTTGTGCTTGGCTCGCGCTGATAAATCCGTTCACGCAAAGGAATCTTCGAGCGTGTCAATGCTTTCACTTTGACTCGATTTGATCACGATGTCCCTAGTTTCTGAGCACAAATTGCGGCGGCCACCCTTCAGGCCTACAGCTTAAAACAACTTTCGATTAGCGTTGGGTGAATTACGGTTGCAATATTTGTGAGGATTTAAAGGCACTTCAAAGTGAGTTTTACGTATGAACTGCAGAACTCAGAATTTCCACAGGTCCAAGAGCGATTTCATACCTACACCAGCGCACCATTAAAAACATATGTGGAGTAATGAGTGGGTGGGTGGGTGAGTGGGTGGGTTTTTATTGTACTACTTGAGTCTTCGACTATCTAGCACATTGGGCTCCTCTCTGGCCCAGGCCACACCTTGTACAGTGCTCCTGTCCTCTCTTGTTACTTGTAAGATCATTGATATATTGCCCATGATGAATAGCCATTCAGCTCAGTATTTACCCGTGGAATTCAGCCACCTTTTCCACGGAACCTTCTACCCAAAAAAAAATAAAAATGGTAGCAATGGAAACTGCGTGCGCGGGAAAAAGTCTCAAAAAACCTGCAGCCCCAGCCAGGCGAGGCCTAGACACCGGGACCACATGAGGTGCGCATATTCATCTATATCTCCCTTCTTTGTAGCATTCGAGGCCATCTTGATCCAATCCACCATCTCCGTATCGGGTGCTGGGTTCGCTCCGGAAACTCATCGGATGGCTTTTCCTCCATGATCAAGGGTTGGTGACGAGAAGGGCTTCGACCCTAACGTCTGATCTGATCGTGGTTAGCTTCATGATAATGGTGATAGGGGGATGTGATGAGAAATGAAGACGATACAGATCGCGAAGGCGACTGGGAATCCTCATCGAAGTGAGGAGGTTGTTACTCAATCTTGGCTCTGCAGACTCTATAGTGAGAGCTGGAGGTTCGTAGGGGACACCACTGACAGGTGTTGAGAATAGTCCCCCATATGTGGAGTAATCAATGATTATATATTGAATACTTTTATCACGAGATGTACTTTTGGGGTTCGCTACCAGTCTTCGAAGGCTTTTTTAGCATCTTACTTTTTGTCTTGGATCAGAATGTATTCAGCTAAAGTGTTTTACATTGTGGCGGGGAGGATAATTATATTGGCAAAAGTCCCTAATCTATGTTACGACTAAGATGAGGTGTTGATCAACATCTCCATTAGAGTTAGGTATCATCATCTCCAACATTTACCCCATACATGCGTATCGTTACATCTATCCCCGAATCAAAACCCGTGAAATCAAGCAGCATCATTGCTGCATACAACTGGCCGTCGTCCTCTTCGCCAATCGACCCAGGCGACCATTAACACCCGAGCCTTCTTGGGATTGCTGCTGCCATGGAGCAATCAGAGCGCCAAAGAAAGCAGCGAATGAGCCTAGCTCAGGATTTCCTGCAAAACATCGACGTATGGGCAAAATTCAAGGCAGGAACCGAAGGTGCGGCCTTAGAGGCGCCTCTCATTGAAAATATTTCACCAATCGTGACAGCGCTCGCAATAGATAATGCCAATGCCGCGATTTCACAAGGCAAGAATACATCCCATGAAAGTACACAGTTAAACACTTCTGTACATAGGGCGACGAAATAATGCGACAAACCTCTCCATGAGCTACCAAGAAAGCCCAAGGAGACTACTTTTTCGTGACCCACAGTAGCCTAGACAGCAGCCAAGCTCCCAGACCCGCCAGCCAATATAGTAAAACGAGGATCGGCTGTGCAGACAAAACCAGTCGGACAAGAGCTCCCGAAAGAAGATAAACGACTCGTTCTTCATACGGGGCGAGAAATCCAGTGGCGGACGTTATCACCTGTCACAACAAAGAAGTTCATCACAGAGAAAGCTGGAGTCACACTTTTGGCAATCACAGCGATGACACAAGTTAGGTATAGCCTAGTAGTGGAGTGTGCATCAGACGCACTCAGGGAATCGATTCTGAGTGTGAGTCCTTCGCTTCAAAAGCAGGAAATCACAATTGAGCCTGCTTAAAACTGGACGTCCGTCATGATTCCTCATGTCCCAATCTGCATCCGTACTTGAGACGGAAAGATCAAAGTAATCACAGAAATGGTGAAGATAGAGTGCCAGGTAGCTTGTGGAGCCACACGAATATAGGTGCGCCCAAATAATACAAAATTAGGACAGTACTCCACTAGTTGGATCGTGCACTTTAATCAGGCACCAGCTAACCTAAGGTTTGGTCTGTTCGAAGAGAGTGGGCCTGCCATTCTATTTTCTCGTCGACGCCGCATTGAGCAATGACAATGCGGCTGGGCTACCACTCAACAACAAACTATATCAATTGACAGCGGTGTGCCACGTGTTATATCGCGCACGAAGTAGCTGAATGCATGTTGAACATCCCCAAATATTCAAACTGCGCTGGTCCGCACGAGTCAACTAATTTGAGCCGTGTATCCGGATCGCCCGATCATAAGTGGGTGGCTCGTGCAATGATAGAGATCTACAATCGACTCCTATTTACGTTATTTTATCTCTTTAGCGTACTTGGATTCATAGAGAATTTTAGGTTAGAAGGAAGCAAACAACTTAAATCTGACTAAACGACTTACAAGGCATTCTGTGATACTATTTACAGGCGTGCCTTTTGTCCCTAGTCTACCGTAAGCAACACTGAAACCATACGCACACTGCACGGCCCGTCAAACGCGATACAATGGACAAGCAACGCCTCGCTCACCGGCCCAGCTGCAAGTTATTTGAGCGCGAGAACATATAGCGTTCAAGACGGCTTTATTAAGATCTCGTGAAAAATTGCAGGCCCGCAAGGTCATACATAGACCAGAAGAAGCTATGCATCAAAATGGGTAGTATACCGAACTCTTAACATCATAGCTACAAATATAGCACACTTATATTTCACCAAGTGAAGGTGGGAAAGGCTGGACCAAACATGGACATAGCGCTGCAACAAGCTTGGAGCGCAGAAGTACACATAGTGCTATAGATACAAGGTTATGGTAAGTGGAGTAGTTACCGGTTAGTAAGTGCACGTCTACTGAGTCCTGTAGATAGAGGTAGGTTGTAAAAAAGTAGTAGACTTGCCTGCTTTCATTCAAGTTGCGAGAATCACTGCTTTTACTTACATAGACCGCATTCTATGGCTTCCCCTATCGCCCATTGCCCAGTTTCATTCAACTCTGAGTCATCCCATTCTATTCTGCCCGACTCTAGTCTCTTCTGTTTTAACCGTCTGATTCTGCGCCTCTGTGATCCACACTAACCAGATGCAGGGGTAGTTATGTAATCAATCACAACACATAGTCATAGTTCAAGAACCGTGGACCTTGCAAGAGGATGGAAAGTTTGGAGCCAAAAGCTGTTATAGTTGGACTTGCTAGGCCACTTGGAAGCAGTCTGGTGCTAGAAGCCGGGATCATGTGAGAATTGATAACGTGGACGTGAGCCGGAGTAAGGTGGAGCCGCGGCCGAGCTTACCTCAAGCTCGTCGCTCCCAGCACTGTTTTATCTCTGTCTTTTCTCCTATCTACGTATCGCAGCCTAGTGTCTAAATACAACTTCTTGGAGACCTATATCATCCTCAGGTCAGTTGTAACAGTTGCATACGGGGCTGTAGCAGTTTCCCGCCCAGTACAGGCCACCGCGTCGAACAGTTGTTACACTGTCATGTAGTGATAGATCTGCAGGCACATTGATGAAGAGACCCTTCTTGAATTGACTTTTTTAGCCTCAATCTCCCCGAATAACGATTGCTCGAGTTTGATTTTATGCCCGGTAGACAGACTAGGGAGATTTAAGGAATTCTAGTCACTAGGGTCGATGTCAACGGAAGCATGTACTGTTCATAGTCCATGCATGTTATGGAATAAATGTCCTAAAAATTTGCAGTGTGCAAGCTTCGCTTGAAGACTTGTCTTCCACTTTGTAAATGATATGCCTGGCCGGGGTGTGATCTTGCTGTCGTCGTTTTCTATAGCTTTCTTCATACTTGTGTGTATTGGCGTAATTTTGACGCAGCGGCATTGCCCGGTTTCATAATCTATGACAACGATGAGCTTAGGCGAGTGTCGCTGTGCATACTGGCCCTGTGCAACTACATAGATCAATGAGATAAGACTGTGGTTGGAGGTAAATTGAAGGATTCGAATATGAATATTTATTTATTCGTGACGGGCACAAGCCCTGCAATCAAAGAGCATGACACGGAGAAGACTAGCTTCTCCGACGACCATATACGACGATAACTCAGTTTGAAACTTGGAATACTCATGTAGTGGGTGAATTTGTTGATACTACTCAAGACTTTGGTGCTAGGGACTTTCACCCTTCCCTCAACCTTTAATATCCACCAAAGGAAAAACAGGAAAACCCTTTGGCTACCCTAATATGCCTTTGTCATCTTGTATATCTACCGCGCGAGATATGGCCTCGCATTCCGCCCTTTCTCGAGTGGGGCAGGTGTCCAGGCTACCCAGACTTCAATTCGGGGAGATGACGACCAGGAGGTGGACCAAAACACCTTCCATCGTTGCCTGCTTTTAGAGTGTCGGTTGAACTAGCCCAAATCGTTGCCTCCGCGCCCAGAGACACTCTTAAATCAAAAATACCCGAAAAATGTGCGTCCCAGCATGCCTATTTGTGACCCCTTCACTCGTTCGTCCTACGTCCAAGCTACCTATCCTACCTCAAGATGTGAAGCCCCATTAGAGCAACGGTCCTCCATAGACCGAGACCCGAGCTTTGTAGATTATGACTTTATTTCCTTCTCGCAGGTATACAAAGCATCGTAATTTTGTTGTGGGAGATGGCCGGTTTTTGATGAGGCAAATGCCTGATTTCAATTTGAGCAGCGCCATTATCGATATTTAAGGCAAAGTAATGTAGTAAGATTGAGGAGGGAGACTAGCGTGAGAATGATAGGTCAAACATTTGTCGAGAAGTCTTCGATTTTAGATATAGTTGAGGTTGCTTTCAACTTCGATTCGGATGCGATTCTTCATGGCTATCCTACATATGCAGAGCATACTGAGCGATTACTTCGGCACCACTGGAAGGCGAAGAATTTGTCTTTGCCGGCGTAAATTGAAGGATAATTGTGCTTGATTTTGAATTTTTGAATTTGATCTCATTGTCCTGATTTGGCGCCCTATGGGCCCATGCAGGTGTCTATCTGTTGTGATATAATCATGCTGTGATGTAATTGTGTTGGCAGAATGAAGATATAGTTGGGAAAGAGACTGGGTTAATGTTAGCGTATGCTGACTAGGCGGAGCTTTATTTCTGGTATAAATATTCAACAACGGATGCATTGTAACGTTGTGGATATATTTAGAGAAGAGTAACATAATAAACCACCAACAGCTCTCTCGTCACTTCCAGACCTCATCAACGGCTCAACATCCGCTCTCACGTGCATCTGAAAATATCATCCTCTAGCTCATATCCATAAGACTATCAAATTATCTAATTTATAGAGGAGGAAACCTTGCAGTAAAAACCCCCTTAGCTATCTGATTGGATGCTGTATCATTATAGTCTTACCTTTAGGAAGTGCACTCACACTGTTGTTGCAAGTGTGGATTCCATCCTTGTCCTGTGTTCCGGTTTTCTCCTCTTTGCTTGATTAACGCCTCGATTTCTCCCGTCATCTGAAATTGCTCTATCCATCCTTCCTTCTGAATCCACTGCGCTATTCTAGTAATATTTTTGACGTTATTTACCATTGCTTCAAAGGATCGGGTCGTCTATTTACGAAGCAACTCGCCTCTTCCTTTTGCCCATCTTGGACAAGACATCACCATGTGCTTTACATTTTGGGACGGATATCCACATTGACAAAGTGTTTTTCCTACTCCTGGAACATTTCTTCGGTATAAGTAAGCATTGAGCCCATTGTGCTCGCTTCTTACTTGTGTGGCAATGCTGCTCTGGGCCCTGCTAAGGTTTCGGTGGATTTGGATGGGTGACTCTCTGTAGTTCATTTTAAGCCTACCTGTTTTCTTGTCATTGTATAAATTTGCTGCTTTCCACTTATCCGGGTCTGCTTGCACTCGGGGACGCAAGCGCCGCTCCTTCTTTTGTCTCGTCCAGGATTCTGACCATTCCTTAAATGCGGCGTTCTTCCCGGCTACTATCTGTCCTGTTTTAGAATCAATGTTGCTGCAGATTAAGGTCCATTCCACAAGATTATCTCTCCTGTTCTAATCACCCTTATTTAATTTTCCTTCATCAAAAAATTTGATTTTTCTGCGTGCAGTTAAAATTGTCTGTTGGACAGGTAGATTGTGAGATAGCCCGATATATTGAAGCCTCCTCTGCTTTAAGTAGATCTCCATCCTTATGAGGTAGTTAACTCGGTTGGAAATGAATAGTCCGTCGGATGATAGATATTGTTGAATAGCTTCGTCGTTCCAATCTCTTAGCTCTTCTTGATGAATTAATTCGAATAGAGTTTGGGATATGGGAATTCTCGCATTTTTGAAGCCATAAACACCACGTTTGCGAAGAAATATACGAAGCATTTGAATGATAGTTCAAGGTACTGCGGTAAATCTTTCGGAAGTATAGGAAGCAAAGTCTTCTCGTAATGATTCCCAGAGATCTAAATCTTTCAAGTCGCACTTTTCATATACATATGTCTTTTCTTCAATAAATTCAGTATCGTTTTAGAAGGTACTGGCTATTATGTGGTCTGCCATTTTTCTATTTTCTGATGCACTTGAAGAATGAGACACTGGAGATATATGGTGAAAATTAAATAACGCGTGATTGACGCAGTCATAGTTCCTGTCCAGAGACTAACTTCTCATACTCTTTTTGGACTGAGTTCCTTAGTAGAAACAATTCTCTGATTGTATCCTTGGCAGAAATTAGTAGACGGGGATCCTCAACGAGGGAGTGTCTGGTGCTTTCTCTCTTCGTAATAATCTGTATCCTGATCTGTATGTCTAGACAGTATGAATTTTAATTCGCAATAGGAAGACTTTCAAGTCAACATTTCAACTTTAAATCGTGGCCCATGTATTTCTATCAGGAGCTAACATTTTTTATCATTAGAACTTAGTACATTGTGACATATCTAAGCTCTTATACCAAGATTTTGTGTCATTTACAGGATACATGAGCAGAAGCTCTCAATATATCACAAGGGAGCTTTTATTCAGATTTTCATTTAAGATTGTATGCAGGAAATATTAGTATAATATTCTTGACGAATATGAGCAAATCGTTTTACCCTTTAGGTCTTCTATCATCCTTTTTTCTCTTCCTAATATTAATAATATTATAGAGGGGTTACGCGATCCTCTTAAAGCGTTGTAAGCTTATATGTTGAATCATTACAGCCTGAGTGTACGATTTGAATTCCAAACGTGAGCGATCACTGATATGTTACTCATACTAGAGAAAAGTTAATTCAGACTTATTCACAGATATCTTTTGGATTATTTGCAATTTAACTTTTATCAAGCTAGTAGACATTGGCGTTAATCCCAATCACAAATACAGAGTATAAACCTTGTTACAAAAGCTATATACTACTAGAAACGACTTTATATATTTTCCTCTGCTTAGGACTCCGTCGATTCACAACTTTACCAATGAGCCTAGCAAGCCAAGGGAGTAAGTAACTTTCTGATAACCATGCGACTATCAGATAACTAGCCCCTAAACAAAGGATAAAAATTTGAAAATCTCTGCTCATTTTTGTTAATTGCATGAATCTCATTAGTGCTGCTGAAGGGTATAAGAGCATGTAAGTAGAAAACATTAGAGTACCAACAACGACCATCATTAAAGGTACTACGTGGGGTTAGTGAGTAAAATCTTGCACTAAAGTAGGACGTACAGTTCAGAGCCACGCTTTGTCGGAATGGCGGTCCAACACTCAGTATGACACTAGAAAATATGTACAGGAAACATGATAGTAAAAAGAGAACCGTATTCTCTGAATGCGTAATATTTGATTTGTTTTTATCGAGGACAGGAGGTATAAACCTAGGTATGTGAGTATCAAATGTTAGACTGTAATGCTTGCATTATACTCACCAATTTTGTTTCCTAACAGTAAAAAATCCAATTGATTGGTATAATATAGATATAATCATCTGACCTACTAGGGGTACCAAAACTTTTCTTGAAACCAAATTGGCAGTTGGTCTTTTACGAGACAAAACCGGATAAGCTGCCGTCCATCCCACTTGGATCATATTAGTCTAGAGATACAACCTAATGTGTTGGGTCAATTACTTACTGAAGATTGCAATTGGTAAGATTATAATCAGATCTATGTATAAGAACTAAGATAATTCTGAGTCAGTTTGTGTACCGCGAGAACTAAGTTGAGTGTATTATATGTACCTGGAAGTCCCCAAGGTTTGATCCAGATGCATAGAGAAAGGTGACTGATGTAAACTGGATGGCTGAATATAGACTCATGTACTTGAAGCAGCTGAAACTAGTGACTAATGCTGCTCGACCCTCGCTGAAAACCCGAATTAGCATTCAGTGAATTGAAATAATTTTAGAATTTTGTTACCGAATAACCTCAGGAACACAGGTAATGTCGAAGACTTGACTAGTTATCGGTGCGGCAACAGAGGCTTCCGCTTCTGAGAGAGATATTCCAACATCTGCTGCTTTTAAAGCGCCGCAATCATTTGCACCGTCGCCACAGAATCCACAACAGTAACCAATACCTTGAAGCTTTTCGACTAACTCTTGTTTCTCATCAGGTGACATTCGAGCAAAAACTTGTCCGAGAACAAGTACCTACAACAGTTTACACTAATCTCGAGAAATATTTGCGGAGGAAACTGACCTTATTGAGAACGTCTACAGGTGCAAAGTCTACCAACCATCGAAATACATCGCCGCTTATTGCTAATGAGTACGAACGGAATGTGGATTTGTCTGGCTGGGAAGGGTTTGTGCTGGCTGTATGTGACATAGGCTGGACGATCGTAAGCTTTATGATTACAATATGATTGCGCTAAAAGAATTGCTTCTTACTGATAGATTTGATTCATCTAGGATGAATGATTCTTCGTCAATACTATCCCAGCGCAGGCGAGCATTAGGATCTTGAGAATGTCCTAATTTTTTCTCAGTTAATCGCATTTTAGTTGGAGTTTTCTTACCTTCAACAAAACGAGGAACGAAGCAATGTTCCGTCCGCTTAATGAGGTTACACTCTCTTGCCACGCTGATGGCGGTCAAAATATTATCACCTGTACACATTACCTTCCTAACTCCCGCTTCTGTTAGCTCATTTATAACTTCACAAGTTGTAGGCTTCAATTTGTTCTCAAAAATGATAAAGCCAACAAAGCTTAGATCTGATTCAGCTTGATCCCTACACATCTTTTGAATTTTGACCCAATTTAACTTAGCTATATGCTTAGTAGCACATGCGATTACTCTATATCCCCTGTGCGTGTAATAAGCTAGAAGCTTTTCGTAATCAGGGGGAACTTAAAATTTGTTAGTAAGAAAGCTTTGAATAATATATTCTTAACACAGAATATGATTGACGTACAGCTCTCAGGTTTACATATGTCCCTCATACATTCTGGAGCCCCTTTGACATATACATCACACCCTAAAGAGCCAAGATTTCTTACTATAACACTTGCACGACGAAGTCGTGGTAGAAACTCAAATGATTTTAGAATACCCAGCTCTACAGGAGACTTCTGTAATTTGTAAGTACGATGTAGCCCCAAAAGTTTGATACTCCTCACGCTTGAGAATTGTTCATCATTATTTAGTCCACAGGCCATGACAGGTGGTCTGACTATTGAAGGTGATAGGCTGCTCTGTTCCTCTCCGTCTATGTCATCCCCACCCTCCTGCCCTTCTTCCAAAGACCACCCGATGAACTCAAACATTTTGACATCAAGTGGGTCTCCAATAATTTCTGGCCCGATAACACGAAGGGAGTGGCAAGTTGCCATTGTGTGTAGAACAGCATTTTGCGAAAAATATTCTGTGTCGGTGACTCCTTCACAATATGGTACAGGAAGTAGCGAACGCGCCGAAGAGTAAAGGTCACTGAATCGATCCTTGCACGGTAGAACAACTCGAATACCTAACACATCCAAACCATCTTCTGTTAGAGTCCCAGTTTTATCGAAGCATATTAAATCCAGCTTGCCCCCTACATTTACCCTTTGAGGGCTTATACAGAATATCTTCTTCCTTCTTAACCTGCTTAAGGCAAAGTTTGTACCGATAGTGAGAGTAGCAGGTAGTGCAGGCGGGACAACGATGGTTATCAGATCTAATGCTCTAACAATTATGAGATGCCAAGCTAGTTTTAGCCGGACAAAATTTATGAAAGAAACAATAAAACCAAGGAGGGCAATTCCGGCCATAACTGAGATATAGCGAAAGGAATCTCGATAAAATTTGAACCCAGATGGTTTTGGAAAAAGAATTGAACGGATGAGGGCACCTTTGGTTGTATTAAAACCGATACGAACCGTCATAGCCAGTGCTACGGCCTCGTCTTCTCGGTGATCCTGAGGGCGTCTCGCCCGTACGATCTTTGTTCCACCATAAAGGAAATGTCTGGCGACTTCTGGTGAAATTGAAGGAGCGTTCAAGTTGAGAGCTCGAAGGGTTTCATCCCTAGCTGGTATTTTCGATACCGGGACCGATTCCCCTGTAAAAATTAAGCGGAAGAAAATGTGGGTAATACTAGAATTTTACCTGTCAACATGCTTTCATTTACTACGCAGTCACCAGATAACAAGATACTGTCACAAGGGAATTGCTTTAGAGCAGGATCTGTAACCTCAAAGATATCCCCAGGAACAAGGTCACTAGCTTCCACGTATCTCCCTGATGATGTTGGTTAACGTGTTTTTCTAAGGAAAATAATGAGATATTCATCTTACAGAATGAATTTCGTAAAACGCGGACATCACACTCTAGCTTGGTAATTTCACTAAGTCTTTTCATTGACTGCTGTAGGTTAGCCAAATTCATGTGATGGATACTGGCTAAAGCTTACAGACCGAGTCTCAAAAACTGCTGTGACGATACTAATGACCGATATTAAGAAGATGCAAGCCGCATAATAGAAGTATTGATCGAGTGACCATAGGATCAGACTCGCTACTTGGAAAATGTAGAATGGGTGGAATACCTATTTACTGTTAATATTTGGTCATATAGCGGTTACTTCGTTTAACCTCGTCGATCAATAGTTGCATTAGAGGTTTATTTTTAATATCGATTAGGTTCTTCCCAAATACCGATTCACGAGTTTCCTTTTTGTCACCGGCAATGCCGGCCCGGACAGATTTTACGTCGGTCCATGCAGGGTCTTTCCAGCTATTATTTAAGATAAACTCATCTTTCAAGGGATGAAATGAAAACCTCAAACAGCGATATTCTAGAACGCGTAAATTTTCCATTATGGGATCTTCTTCTTCGTCATGGAAACTGTGCATCAATGGAGATATGCCAAAAACTGTAGATAATGGATGACCGTATTTCTTGTTGTCTATTCGCTGTGTAATAAAATCTCCTCTTTGATTCTAGATTATCAATTTGTATTAATACTAAGGTAATTCGATATTCTGGCTGGTCCTGGGGATCACCTATGGGGATACGACTGACCTCGATAGCCACCCAGTCGCAACATTGTAATTGACAAGACTTTCCTATGAGGCGAACCTTCCATCGCGGCAGCCAGCGTAAAATTAAATATCCAATTCCACACGAAATGAGACAAATAATGAGGTATAAGATATATCTAGCTGTGGAAGTGTCGAAACCGGCTATAACTATGGTGAGATCATCTGAAGGGAGATGTAGCTTTTGACTAAATCTATTGTCGCGATAAACATGGTTAATGCTTGTTTTTTTGTGATTATTTCCTAAAAGTTCGTCGTATTCGGAGAGCTGCGATGGATCAGAGAATCTTGGTCCTGGTGGCGATAGCGTGCCTGCTTCCAAATCGATAAGAATTTCTCTAGAGTCCGATTCAGAGTCATCATCGATCGTTGGACTGTTGTATGGCTGTTGATTATCTTCATCGTCTTGGTGAAAAGTGAAGCTGGTGGTGGAATCTGCACGACTTCTAAAATGCGCGAATGATGACAAGCTTGTTGGAACACTTTCGCCCATTGGTCCAGCAAAGACCTCATCTTGAGCCATTTGTACAGTATCAGCAAAGCTGACACATGACTGTGTTGAATTTCGTCTGATTAATGCATCCGGTTGACCGCCAGACGGACCGTGTTCATAATTGTTCTGATGCCGCCTTGGGCCGTTCATTTGTTCTTCGTAATCTGAATTCATATTTGCTGAAATGTGACAAATTTTTGGAGCATTCTAGTTATTTGGTGTGTTCACCGAATTTTTTCGAACAGCTTGCACCTAATATTCTCTAGCATGACTCAAATGTAAATTATCGACCAGTGTGATAGATTGGAGCCTTGCGCACGCGAAAGACATTTTGCCCCACATCATAGCGCCAAGCTAAATCCTAGTACAAACTCAACGCTCAACTTTCTCCGATTCTTTACATCAGGGCTTTCCACCACGATCATTCAGCTGAAAACATTTGTTGGCCATCACACTCTAAATTCAACGTCTTGATATATAAACGCAACAGATCACACCCCTTCCATTTCTCCATCTTTCTGAAAGATGTCCGAAATTCCCAAGAAAAGCAATAATTCCACTGCACCGTGAGCAGCACAAATGATTAAATCTTGATGGGTGTACTGTATCTGACAACGCAAATAGAACACCGCAAAATACACCTGCTAACAATGCCCCAATCTCGTCACATGCGCAGCAGCCCGGTGTTGGTACTATAAAAGAAGGTCAGAAAAATCCACTTCCTACCCACCCAAATATTTCGCAATTTAATATATTTTACAGAGGAATTAGATCGTACGGCATCGGCGTCAATCTTTGCGCACAACCCAAAACTAGTCCAGATGATACAGGGTAAACTAGGATCACTCGTTGGAAGATCATCAGGCTACGTAGAATCTCTTCCCACAGACGTTCGCCGTCGTGTCGCGGGTCTCAAAGGCATACAGAAAGATCATTCTAAGTTAGAGGCACAGTTCCAGGCCGAGGTTCTAGAGGTTGAGAAAAAATACTTCGGTAAATTCACGCCATTATATATCAGGCGTTCCCAAATTGTTAGCGGAAATGCCGAGCCCACTGAAGATGAGGTCAACGCAGGTGTTCAAGATGAGGAAGATCAAGACAAAGAAGAGTTGGCAGAAAAACCCAAGGAACCCTCTGACGTGAAAGGAATACCTGAATTCTGGTTATCTGCCATGAAAAACCAGGTATCATTAGCAGACATGATCACAGATAAGGATGAGGCAGTACTCAAAGACCTTACAGATCTACGAATGGAATATCTCGAAAAAGCTGGATTCAAACTAGTCTTTGAATTTGCCGAAAATGAATACTTTACTAACAAGACTCTCACCAAAACTTATTACTACCAACACGAAAACGGTTATGGCGGAGACTTTATCTACGACCATGCCGAGGGTGACAAGATTGATTGGAAGGAAAATAAAGATTTAACGGTTCGCATTGAGAGCAAAAAGCAACGAAACAAAAGTACGCCCCTTCAAAGTCAATTTGTATTTCAATTAACATGAATAGCTACGAAACAAACTCGTATTATCAAGAAGACCGTACCAACAGATTCCTTTTTTAACTTCTTCTCTCCACCTACTGTTCCTACAGACGAAGATAACGACGACGCCGCAACCGACATTGAAGTTAGAATGGAACTTGACTATCAAATTGGTGAAGATATCAAGGAGAAACTTATTCCACGCGCCGTTGATTGGTTCACCGGCGAGGCACTACAGTTTGAGGAGATAGACGAAGATATCGAGGAAGGTGACTTTGAAGACGAGGATGATGACGAGGATCGTGATTTTAATGACGATGATGATGAAGAGTCAGACGAAAATGTAGGCTCTACTTCTAAAATATGACTGATAATCCCATTCTAATATTCAATAACAGGACGATACTGGAAAGCCGAAAACTGAGGCGGCTGAGTGCAAGCAGAGCTAGTTTTAATACTATTTCCTGTTCTTGGCGTCAAGAATTCTTTTCGTTATCGGAATCTCAAGAGCCACTGCCTGTACTCGAACGTAACGTATTGGCGCAGTTTCATAGGATTGAGACTGCTCTGTCTGTGTCTATGCACCAAGGAATTCAAAGCACTTAGATTAGTCTAACTTGCATGTAGCTCACGCTCTTATACTTCCACGTACACACTCATGTAGAGAAAGTGAGTAGGAGCGTTATCGAATGCCACCGAGAAAAGAGAGGCTCATCGCAAACAGTGTGAAAGCTCTAGATCGTGTAGTTCAGCTCAATTATGAATGCTAGTATAAGGTAGGCTTGGAAGGAATTTACATGAGCAATATAAAAATTGAACTCCGTCGGGAAACCGAAAATTGATGAATTCCAATCATATTGACGTACCATAAAGGGGTAAGGTCTTTGCCTATTTTAGCTTGCCGGTGAACAGTAATGTATGGCTTACAAATTCTCGTCTGTTACGTATACGTAAAGTTTGCTATGTACGGCACCCGACTACCATGGATTCAAGAAGAGACTTTGAACAATATAATATGCATATAGTATCCAAAGCCAACCTTTTATAAGGGAGATGTAGTATTCTGTAAATATCTAATCTTCAGCTTGCTTAATCATGGGAACACGACTCACCAACCCCCAAAATTGAGTCGAAAAAATAAAATTATACAGGAGCAGATTGTTACGTAGAGGCAGGCTAGAATGCTTTTGATGGAGGCTAAATAAGGAGACATGAATAAGGGAAAGGGTAAACAGCCAATGTCGACCACAGGGTGGGTATGGGAAGGCCAGGGGCGAAAGGGTCTAGACAGCATGAGGATGAGATCACGCGATGCTGCCTGCAGATCAAGGGCGTGAAGTCCGAAGTGTTCAACGTTTATATCAGAGGGGGCACTATAACCTGTAAAATTGGGCGTCACGGGGGCCAGCGATCTACTGTTGTACGCGCGCCTTGGCCGACCTCGAAGGTGGGGAAAGGGGGTGGTCCGTCTGTCCGAAATTCATAGACAAGTAGCGGGGTGAAGAAAAGTGACAGGGGGTCGCGCTGAACAAAGTCTTGCCACCCATGTCGACGTAAGTGCAGCCATGCTTGTCGGGCAGAGGCAGATGTGCCTAATATTT
Organism: Blumeria hordei DH14; assembly: GCA_900239735.1. Classification (NCBI taxonomy): domain Eukaryota; kingdom Fungi; phylum Ascomycota; class Leotiomycetes; order Helotiales; family Erysiphaceae; genus Blumeria; species Blumeria hordei. The sequence continues at coordinate 2,781,651 of OENG01000035.1, forward strand.
TGATGTAATCCTCAGCGTTGGCGATATGGCGAGTTAGTAAAGCTGCTTACCCGAGGTCTGTGAGAAGACGCGTCGCTACTAGGACACTTGATGGTTCGTCTCCCTTTAATTGCTGTCAAAGGGGGTCGCATGTAGCCCGTGAGGCTTCGAATGCGTCGGGGCTAGGGGAAGCCGGGCCAGACATTATAGACAAAAGAAATGGGATCCACCCCACCTGCCCGCAGTGCAACCAGATCCTGGATAGAGAGATCTAGGGGTCAAAACTACGCATGCGAATATGGATCCCAATTGATGGAAAGCCGACCCTGCAAATTGTGCGCTGTTGATTGGCTCATGTGGCGCGGGGGAAATATTTACATAAATTGGCATTTTAATAAGATGTCTTGTTCTATGTATTCCTATTCCTAAGCACTACTCACATTATATTGTTGATTAGTCGGAGCTACGAGACACCTGCGTGAAATCATTGTGATCTAAACTGCCCAACCAAAAGCCACACGAATGCAGATTGCGCGTGGTATCGGTCGATAGAATACTGTCGCGGCCTTTTCGCTTTATTTGACAAACAGTCGCGACTGCCATGTAGTATAAGAAATTGTCCATGGCCTTGACCTATCATGCGTGTCGGTATATCTTGGGCTGGCCAACGTCCATGGAGAATAAGCCTTTCACGTTAGCCCGTTCAACTGTGTGGATGATGGAGGATCGATGTGAAACACCTTTACGCTATCCCCTTTATCCATTCAGGGATCAAAAAAATTCTCCAAATCCGAGTATCTGTCACGACCAAAGATAACCTTGAGCGTTTTTGTCGACATGTCAATTGAAAGGACTGGCATTGGCATCGACAATTTCATGTTCGGCAAGCCGATCATCAGAGATTTCATGTCTTATATGCCATTGACCTGAATTTCCCAGACACTAAATACGGACCGCTGACGGGCTTAAAATATAGGGAGGTTTGTGTCGCGACACCATACATTCTCCACTATCTGTAATTTTCCCCAAGAGACCCACCTAAGCTAAAGCCAAACTGTAGCTCTCTCTATAATTATTGCAAAGTCCACCGAAGCAACTCTAAATCCTGAATTCAAAAGTACATCCTAAGATGAAGATATACTTTCATCTCTCCGCAACTGATGTATAATGCTAAGGTATGGACGAAGTACTGGCCTCGTATTAGTCTATTCCTCGACCAAGGACATCAATAATTGGACCAGCGACCAAAGTTCGCCGTCTCATCATCCAATGTATTCGACAAGAACTGATACATCAGTGCCTCGATCTCGAGCACTCCGAAATATATTCGACCTACATAGCTAAGGGAACGGCAGCGATGATACAAGTACAAACTTTTGATGGACTTTATGTTTATAAAATTGGACGTATTGACAGATGGTATAAGGAAATACTACAATGGTAGGTGAAAAGAGAGGCAAAGCCGAGGAGACCTCCGTAAGCGACGGACTGAGGTCTTCAGTTAAGAAAACAAATTTAGATGAGATGAGTCACATCTTGGACTGAACGGAAGGTAAAAGTTTGGGAATGTGATGGTGCAAAAGTCGCGATCTCTGGACGTATGGGCTTGTCATTCTCAACACATGGGTCAAGTCTGAGGTGATTCCGTCATTCAAGTGGGACGAGGTTTATGTAATTAACGTTAATCTGATCCAGCCCAGCTTCACTTTTGATTAAGCTCCCATTAAAGTGCAGAGAGAATCAATTGACTAGCACGTTTATTTACAAACTGCGCTTATGGGTTTATACTATGAAGCAGATGAGAAGCCCTGCAATCGCCACTGCCACGGGGCTTATCGGGCCCGTAGGTGGAGAGCATTTACATAGATGGTATTCTATTTTTTTTTCAAAGCGTGCTATTAGGGATATGAATCTCTTATCAAGACACTCTCAGTTAATTTCATCAGCCCTCATACCACGGAACTGCCTGGACTATACACATTTATCATTCAGCAAGATACTAGTTTCACTAGTAATATAACTCAATTCTTTCAAGGAGGTAGCATGACTCGACAGTCATAGTGAACACTCGTTCATTGATAAGTGTCTAGTATACGGAAACCAATGTACAAATTATCACGGTATAATGCGTCCAGCCTAGATTAGACAGATGGTCCAGCACTTTCATGCGGAGAAATTCCCTGCGAAAATAATTGGTAAAAAAATTTGACGAGGCGTAGGTTATCTGAACTTTCTTTTTGGCCTCATCTACAATTTTTCCGGCACTTCAAAGCTGGTTATACTATGGACTCGTGCTTCTGCTATAACATGCCTTGCTTGTTGGTGAAGAACAATTTTTCATACTCCAGCGATGCCGGTGTAATCTCTCAGCAAGTTCTGCATGTCTGTGATAGCCAAGAATCGCATACAAATCAGAGTGGAAAGCAATTTCAAGTACATTTACAGTCGACAGCTTCTCATCTAAGTCAGGTCATTCTTTCTCACGCGAAGCCCCTAATTTGATGTTACCGCACACCAACTCGTCTCGACCGATAAAGGCTTTACTTCTGATTCAAATAGAAGCTTGGCTTAATGAATACCGGATATTACCCAATACCAAATTTATAACACTTTTTATTTCTGCATGGAGTAAAATAAGCCATAAAAAGAAGTTCGTTTTTGGCTTGTGGAGACCTTTTTTCTCACGGAGCTACATAACTCAGGTACAGACAGCTGAGATTTGAAATAACTGAGGGAAGAGGTACCTCTTAGGCATGCTGGGACTAACATATTTGAGAAGACTTCGACTATGGAATTTTTGTGGGCGCCCAAGAACACGGTTTCGGGAAATTAGTGAGGAGCACTTTACTATGGATGTATCGACAGCACTCTCCATTATTCTAGACGGTATAAAAGAATTTTGGCTAAGCAATTATATAGTAATCACATTTTGTCAAGACTTCTCTGACATGTCAGCACGACCTATGGGAAAGAGTTTGAAGGAGGCTAGAAATGCATATTGTGAATTTACAGAGGTACACACTAGTCTACAAACCCCAGTTGGCCGGTCTCTTTGAACGCTCCAGAAGGGTCACTATGTCTACTAATTAAGTCCTGATGTCGGTGTTAGAGGAGTCACGCATCCAATCGTTTTCGCGATTCTCCCAGCTGCCATAAACCTGCAAATGGTCATGGGTTCGTTAGCTGGAGAGGGGAGATAATGAAAGTCAAATAGTCCCTTTAATTATATGATCAAATGAGGGCTTTTGAGGGGTGGTACTGTTTGAGGGGAGCTGTATGGGAGGCATAGGAGGGGATATACTACTAGCATAGGTACCATTGACTTATAGGTAGAGAAGACCTACATGTCCAGTGTATTCACAGACCAAGAAAGGACGATGATTGAGCAAATAAAATAATTCTCGCTTGAGCTGCGTAGAAATTTAGTTTGGCACCATACATATAATTAGATATATCAGTGAAGTAAATGCCATGGGCTCCAGTAAACATGATTGGAGAACTCGATGAGCCGCACAAGTGGTATGTCTGGCCCGGGACCACTCGAGCGAAGAACTCTCACGATCCTCTCAGACAAGTAGAGCGGAGGGATCAACTGATTAAAATATCCAAGTCGTGACAACATGGCTTATAATAAGCTGTTGGCACAAGTGGTCAAGTGCTGTCTGGGCCTTGTAGAGGCGGTAGCTTACTGTCGGAATACTTCGGTGGTAATTGATATCACAAACTTTATGTAGCAGTAATAATTATGGTTCGTATAAAAAATGATCTATCTCTCCCCTGTCTACCTAGAAGGAAACATCTATAAACCGTAAAACCCCCTGTCTCCTAATGCCATTCCCAAACGGGTACCTCATTACTCATCAACACAATTAGTCACTAGTTCTAAGGAAATACATATTTATCATTGGATCGTTAAGTCGTTAAACACTTACCTTTTAACATGACTTATTTAGATATGACTACGGCTACTCGTCGAAAACGAGTTCGAGAAGAACAGTCGAGGTTTTCCCCACAGGATTTTCCATCAGTTTTCCTGGGCATGTGACCTCAGGGTTATGGTGAAAACGTTCCTACCCATCCAACCCGATGGGACTACCTGGCTCAAACGCAGGTTTTGGGAGATTTGGGAGATTTCGGGCACTGGTTGGGTACTGCTGTGGCTTAGAGCATCATGTATCCTACATATTCTTCATTCGTCCTATTTCGCTACGGGATGGTTTCCTTGCCCGCATCAGAGGATAAATACTAACTCCTCCTACTCCTCTCGCATAGCTAGTGGCTAGATGGAGCCTCAGGCTAAACTGTGGCGTGTGCTGAGAGCAGATAATCCGTAAGATTTTATGATGGTTGGATAGTGGGCAAACCTTGATAGACCATTCCACCGGCTAGCTGAAGGTCTCTTGTATCGGTACCCGGTGCGGTCGAGGCCAAGACGTGATTTCTAAGAGATTGGCTAGACTCCAAGGAGAGACGGGTGTTCGTAGGGCAACTAAACACAAATGCTTTCTGCGCTAACCTCATCGTCTTTGATAAACCTTGACGCTCCTGCTCATGGTATTCCCAACACTGCGCAGTCGGCCAGGACACTAGCAATGCCATTCCCTCTCATTCCGCCACTAGGCAATCCATACTTTAAATGTCGTGGTTCAAGGGCCGATGGAGATCAGCCGAGGCTTCATGGACAGCTCTAGCTGCTGCTGCGAGGCCATGGTTCTGGAGGGCAAGACTGAACACTTGTACGCGGTGCCCTCTACGAACCTGGGAGTGAAATATTCTCCCAGAGCCAAGTTCAGTCAAATTTCGCAATACCGAACAAGTTGGTCCATGAGGCAATGATTCAAGACTCTCCACCTAATCAAATTTTCACACCTGACGAGATCAATCACCACCAAAACCTCATCAAGTTTGCAGGTACGACTTAGTATATCCTCATTTCAATGATCACACCTCTTGTCGAGTTTGTCTGGCTTTAATTGACCACCACGTACACGCCCACGCCAATATTTATACCCGACGGAGGAAGCAAAGCGTGGCCCATAGATCTGGGAGACAGTTCTTTGGGATGGGCGTGAGGGATCAGGTCGAGTTCACAAGATGATGTAGCGGATGGCTACAATCTCAACGGGCGTTTAATTTAGAATTTTGACGAGTTTTACGGATTGAGCTTTGTGCGTCCGCCAAGACTTCGGTTGCGAGAGTGCGGGCGACACTATAAACACCGCCATGGTTGGATGGTGCGGTGGTACATCATCTTGGCCGGTTTCTCAAGTAAGGTCTGGATAGCTAGGACACATATCCAACCCGAGATAGGAGACCGCTGGTTCAAAATCCAGCAAAACTAAACTGTATTTCTCGCGGTGCTAGTACGCTTGGATAGTCAAAGGTTTTAAATTTCCCTTTGGTGGGTACTTACGGAGGATTGTCGACTGTTTGTATAAGCGAACATATCTCATAGTGGTATTTACAAATGAAATCCAGAGTATGAGTGTCTCGAACGTCAAAAGAGTCATCCAATATATTTACATAGCTATATTGCTGTATAAAAATTAAATGATTAAAAAGCAGAAGAAGAAGAAGCAAGACTTTTCTACGTGATCTCCGCGCAAGTGTTGTGCTTTGCAAGCCGTCAGGCGGCATATTTTATAACTATTTAAATATTTGAATAACTTTCAAATGGGAGAGAGAATCTCTAACGATGCTGCTATAGATGAATAGGAAGCAAAAATATCTTAATCTGAGTGTTATTTCCATTTCTGACGGATAGCACGATCCGAAACAGGGCTAGGCCCTCAGAATGAGAGCCGCGTATAATAACGCAACGATTCCCGTAGTTAACTGGGCGTTGGCCAGTGTTTACAGGTTCAGTTGCTCACGTCACTAGCCTTAAAACGACGTCTATCCATCGCATTATTACCTCTTTAATTTTAGGGCGAATCACAACCAAAACTTTTTCCTATATCTACGGTTCTTTTTAATTCGTGCTGCTGTTCAACTAGTGACTCTGCTTACTTGATGCAAAAACAACTTCAGTCGCCACGCTCGGCGTCCATCTATATGAAGATTGTACACAACATTTTCATAGAGTAAGGATACTCAGTTAAGGTCTATGTTGATCATCCTTGAGAGCTTTATTCAGTATTTTGGAGACGGGAATGCTTAATTTTCTATTATCTACGGAACAGGACTGTCCAGTTTGTGCAGATGGTTGCTTTAGAAACATGTTAGTAAAACATATATGTAGAATCACTTCATGCAACCACATTGGTAATTATGTGCCCTAGAAAGTAATTTGCAGTCATACATTGCACAAAAATATGGCAAGCTCCCTTACTAATCTTGAAACAAGTTACAATATCACTAAGATAGTGCATAGACTTAATGGTAGTCACTTGCTTGTTTTCTAATTATCGTCCGTCGGGTCACCAAGCCTTGGCTTACGTCTCTACTACCCACTAAACTATCTAGAGGAATGGACGCCAGTGCTTACTGCCCTGCTGTCTTCGCCCTTGCAACTTCCCAACTAGGTGTGTAAGGCAATTATCAAATTACATGATAGCGTGTATCGTAGCACCTACACCTTAACGGCTAGTAGCCGAGACTCTTACTCCTTTGATATATTAGATCCATTCAGAAGTACAAAACCATCCATCTATATCGCAAGGCTCAAAGACGGGGCAGAGTTTAAGACCAATTTATTCCTTCTCTGGAATTCATAGGGCAGGTTCTTGTGTAAAACTCACCAAGGGAAAGCCACTTTGCTACATGCAGGACCCCTTCCCAGGTTTCTAGCAAAAATTTATTTGGATCCCTTGAAGATGCTGGAGCTCGAGGGAGCCTGTGGGTGGTTAGGTGGCACTTTGGGAAGTGCAATGGGGCTCTGAAATGTCCGCAGCCACAATGTAGGTTATCGCCCTCGTGTCTGAAACGGCGGTGGTACTATGGAAAGTCACAAAATGGTAGTCATTTGTGGCCAAAACACGCAAGGCTTTACGATTAATACGCCAACACCACTTCACGTGACACCGCGTGCAGTGGGTCGCAAAATTATTGTAACAAACATTTTGAGCTCATCTGAGGCACAGTGACAGAACGCTGAAAACAAATGTCTACCAATCCAAGCAAAGACAAAGGCGAACCATCCACTAGAGCCGCAAAACAATACTTAGAGTCGAATTATAGTGGAGTTGAAAATTACGAGTTACCATGGTACTAATCTACCTTCACTTATCTAAATTCTGTTCAGCTAACAACATAAGGGTTGAAAAGTATCGGCCAGTTTTTCTTGATGATATAGTCGGCAACACAGAGACCATTGAGAGACTAAAGATAATTGCAAGGGACGGGAACATGCCTCATGTCATCATTTCAGGAATGCCCGGCATTGGAAAGACAACATCAGTACTGTGTCTTGCTCGGCAACTTCTGGGAGACTCTTACAAAGAAGCTGTCCTGGAGCTTAATGCCAGTGATGAGAGAGGTCTGTCAACATGAAGATTAGCTCCAGTCTCCGTGCTAAAAGCCTTGGTAAAGGTATTGATGTTGTGAGGAACCGTATAAAGGGGTTTGCCCAAAAAAAGGTCACTCTTCCCCAAGGGCGTCACAAGCTAGTGATACTCGATGAAGCAGACAGTATGACTTCTGGTGCCCAGCAAGCCCTCAGGCGAACTATGGAGATCTATTCATCAACAACGAGATTTGCGTTTGCTTGTAACCAATCCAACAAGATTATTGAACCTCTACAATCGCGTTGCGCTATCCTTCGATATTCGCGCTTGACTGATGCCCAAGTCGTAAAGAGATTGTTACAGGTCATCGAGGCTGAGAAAGTAGAATACAGTGACGACGGACTGGCGGCACTCATCTTTAGTGCAGAGGGAGACATGAGACAAGCAATTAACAACCTACAATCAACCTTTGCTGGCTTTGGATTTGTGAGTGGGGATAACGTTTTCAAGGTCGTTGATTCCCCTCATCCCATCAAAATTCAGGCTATGATTAAAGCTTGCTACGAGGGAAAGCTAGATTCGGCTCTGGATACTCTGAAAGATTTATGGGATTTGGGATACTCTAGCCATGATATTATCAGCACCATGTTTCGCGTCACTAAAACTATTCCTTCTCTCAGCGAGCACTCCAAGCTGGAATTTATCAAGGAGATTGGCTTCACTCACATGAAGATTATCGAGGGATTACAGACACTTCTTCAACTTCAAGGATGTGTTGCGAGATTGACTAAGCTGAACATGAATCCTAAGCTTTTCGAACCGTCAAAATAAGGGACACCTGGTGAAAATACAATTAATTCGTACCATATTATCACAAAGAAAAAGCATAGCCGCACCAACATCTAGGCACATCAATATTATGATAATTAACTCCGTGAAACCCTTTTATGCATGGAAAGTAGGCAATAGTTTGATATAGTATTTATTTTCTTTTTTGGTCATCTGTCACTCTGTAATCTTCTTCATATCCGTCCCATACCGCCTGATCTCGCACCATGCGTTTGTACATCCGTACTTTAACCTCATACTCCCTAATCCTATGATCTGCTTCCAAGCAGGCTCCCAAAATCATTCCTAATGTTGTAAGCATCGAAAGGAGTCTTGCGAGAACATTTCAAACTATTTACCTGACATCTGGAGGAATCTGAAAATATTTAGCAAAAGAAATGGCGAGCTCCCGAAATCATTACTCACACCTTGAATTGAACAGTTAATCCGCGGTAAATTGGGGATATACAGTATCCAACTCCCCCTAGCGCTGCACAGCTGAGACCCCACTGGAACTCCAAATCAGCATCCGGCTCTCATCTGTGAGTATCACAATACCTTGGCCGCACCTGCAACCGCTCCCTTTCCGCCCTCCCAGGCTGCTTTATTTGCTTCCTCAGATCTCAAGCCGCCCGGCAGCCCCATTTCGATAAGGGTTTATGTATCTATGCGCACCACCAAATCAAGTCTATTTCTTCACTCTACAAGATTCACAAAAATCGACTAGGCGTCGTAGAAAGTACTAAGCTCTGCCTTCGTAATTTCCCGTAGTATTTCCCGTAGTACCTGGTCGTGGTAAGGATGTAGGTCGGAGCACCGTTTGTCGCCAACCAAGCGCAAGCGCAAGTTTCACGATTTATATCACGTGATATCCAACCGAGTTAACAGCTCGAGGAATGAGGCTACAAAGAACCAGAACCATTTTGACTGGTACGGGTATCTAATATGTCTAGGCCTTAATAACCAGTCTAGTATTAGCTTTATATATTACCGTTCATCCTTAGTCTTTGAAGAGAAAAAGGGACCAATAGCCATTGACGATGCCCTCGTTGAAAATTTAGCTCTTACCGTATGGTCTGCAGAATTGGCTTGAGTCCGACACTATCCAGGACAAACTTGACTTCCATGGGCCTAGGGCATGCTCGAGTACACAAGGCGAAGAAAGTAGTCAGAGAAACTCCTGAAACAAATACTGTATCGAGACTTTTCCGGCTTTTCAAGAAAACCTAAAGTTCTTTGAGAAGCGTAAATGGGGGAGGTACTTTTATTGAGGACAAGGAGGTAGAGCATGACTCTCCTGACTCCAGATAGGTGAGGGTACTGGTAAGTAGTTGAGACAGTTATCGCTCGGGACTCACGATATCAGATTCACAGGGTGATCAATATCGAAGTCTAAGATAAGCAGAAGGTTGTCTAGCCTTTCTTCTAAGGACTACCATGCTCTATATACATCATACGCTATTGCCCTGAGTGGCGTTCCGGTCTTACCGAACTAGTGGTAAGACGACGCTCGTACCTTGTCTCCAGCTCCCGATTATCTACACCTTCAGGATCCACACTACCTCCTTTCCCAGATGAACAGTGCCTGTTCGTTATATTCTATCTGTCGATTCCTACAGCTGAATTTAATCATCTGCGGTCACTTTCCAAGAGACTTTTACTTCCATACCACAACGATCTAACTGGATGTCCATCGCGGATGTAGGCTGGAAACAATCGGCTTCCGTTGTACCGGTTCATTAATGCTATTCCTCCTGGGGAGGAAAGCGAATAAGTATTCCCTTGGTGACATCCTGTTATTAGCCATGGTCCATCGTAGAAAGGTTCGTGTTTGTGTTTTCTGGATCGTTCTCGTAGGACCCAATCTCCCGTACCGTATACTCTGATGATTGCTTTGTGCTCTTGGGTGTAGGCTCTTGTTTGGTCGCGGGCAGTCTTGAGTGACGCGACATTGACCCTGGCGGGCGGCGCAGCGTGCATTTTAGCCAATTCAGCCGCAAATGCCTTGTCTTCTGACTCCGATGGTTCTCTCTCATAGGCTGGGTATATTTGGTGTTCTAAGGGGGGTTTGGTGCCAAACATCAGAAAGAATCTGCTGTACCCGTTAGGTCCCACCCTCCTATTGTAGATTGATACAGCTTGGTTGAGTAAAGTCTCGTATGTGAAATTTCGATGTTCGAAGACCAGCCGGTTCAGGATGTATTTTAATTCGCCATTTGCCTGTTCCACTTTGCCATTGCCGCGAGGTCTTTGTGGTGTAATCTTTATCTGGGTGGTTCCTTTCGACGCGTGCCACTCGGATGCGGATTTTCTAACAAAGGCGTTGTGATTGTCGCTAACATATTCCCGTGGTCTTCCAAAAATGTTTTCGATAAATTCTAATAGTGGACTAACGTGTTGAAAGCCTGTAGTTGGTACAACTCTGGAGACAAGCCAGCCTGTTGCATACTCAACTGCATTGAGGATTATATGTCCTCCGGGTCCACCCGGCCCGGTATGGTCTAAAGCCCATCTAGTCAGTGGTTGTGGGAGTCTAATTGGCATTAGATTAGGCAATGTTGGATCGGGTTTGTTCATTAATTGACACGAGTGGCAGGAGCGGACGGCGTCGTTTACTGCAAGCATTACCTCTGGATGCCAGAATCTTTCGAGAATGTATCGTTGGGTCAGTCCAATGGTCGCGTGCCCTAGTCTAGAATGGATCGATTTGGCTTTTGATAACAGTTTTTCGTATTCTATGACCTGAAGCATTACAATGGATCCCGAAGGGCCCGGTGGGTCTCCGACGGATGATTCGTCATTTTGTATAAGGCGATATAATTTCCCTAGGTGAACCGTGAAAAGATTTCTAATCCACTTTGGATCTAGTCGACCAGGGAGCGGTTCGCCTAAATGAAGGTGCTCGAAAATTGCTTGTAGGTCGAGGCGCGTCAGTAGGTCAATACGGTCGATGAATTTTTGAACCACAGGTTGGTCTGCTGGGCTTTTCGACACTGACTTTGAAGAGTTAGATTTATTTACTGGTTGTAAAACTGTAGACCAGAAATTTGGCTTGTCAGAGGTTTGATGTACGTTTTCCATTGGTCTTGACAGGTAGTCGGCGAGGACATTCGCTTTTCCTTTGCGGTAGACAATATTGACTCCATAATGTTCTATGATGTTAATAAAACGCATCATTCTTGGAGGTTGGTCTAATTTTGATTGGAAATTTTTTAAGGACTCGTGATCCGAAACAACCGTGACGTCGTCTCCTTCCACCCAAATTTTCCAATGTTGTAGACACAACACTACGCTAAGCATCTCGCGTTCCTGAGAGGAGTAGCGCTGTTGGGTGGGCGTCAATTTCTTAGAAAAATAAGCTATTGGATGTAGCAAGGTTTTTCCAGATGTTTTAAGTCTCGGTTGCAGTAATGCGCCCCCGATGTGTTTTTGAGAGGCGTCAGGTTCAACTACAACTGGCAGGCGAAAGTCGAACATTGCTACCACAGGAAGTGTAGTCATAGCATCACGAATATGTTTCCAACTTTGAATAATTTGGGGAGTTATCTCGATTTTCGCGTTCTTTGGGCCTGTCATAACTTCGTGTAGTGGCTCGCATAATTTAGAGAAATCTTCAATCAGAAAGCGCATATAGCCTGCAGCAGCAATGAATGCCCTAATTGCTGTGGTAGTATTTGGAATTGACCTGTTTCTAACAGCAGATACTTTATCTGGGTCGGTTTGTATACCTTGTTCTGATATTAAAAATCCAAGAAAAACTCCTTTGTTTACAAAGAAACAACATTTTGAAGGGTTCAAGATTATACCGTATTCAATGAAGCGTTGCAGAATCTTGTCTAATCTTTTGTGGAGTTCATCCCTTGTGTCTGCCCAGACACAAACGTCATCGAGCAAGCCAGCTACCCATTCACGAAACAGAGAAAGCACGTCTTCAACGAAGGCTTGAAATGTCGCTGGAGAATTGCAAAGTCCAAATGGCATCACGAGCCATTCATAGAGACCCCATGGTGTAGTGAATGCTGTCTTTGGTACATCTTTATTTGCTATTTTGATGTGCCAGAAACCGTCTTTGAAGTCAAGGAATGCGTACCATTTGTGGCCTGCGGCACGTTGGATTTCGTAGAATGCGTTGGGTAGTGGGTGAGCATTTTTCTTTGTGACTTTATTGAGTGGCCGATAGTCTACGCAAAATCTGTAGACAGGGTATGGTGTTGGTTCAGGAGTCTTTTTTATTATGAGGAGGGCGCGTGAAGCCCAAGGGCTGGTACTTTTCTGAATCAACGAACCAATTTTTCCGTCAAGAAATTGTCGAATGGCTTTTTCATGAGCTGGACTATACGGCCTTGGCGACACCCGAATAGGCGCACTGTCGCCTGTGTCGATGTGGTGTTCCACTTTAGAGATTTTGGAAGTTATGCGCAGTGATGAATTAAAAAGGGCAGGAGATTTTTTTTTCATAGCTCCGGACAAGAGTGTGTGCCCATACCGGGGTATCTCGGTGAATAGGAATAGTTGATGTAGGCGTAAGTTGCGTTAAAAAATGTGTAAAGTTAGGATTGCTAATTACTGAATTCGAAATATGGGTATCATTAATAGGAAAGCTGGAATTGGTGACAGTGTATAAAGGATCGCAATTATGTAAGATGGGAGAATTAGGAAAGTCTTGTAATGTTACTTGTCCTTTCGGGTCTGAATAGAAACCGAATTGATGATAAATAGTTTGTCCTAGACAGATGTCTCCTGGAAAAGTACCGTTTTCTACAACGCCGCATGAAACCGTAACCTTTTCCGACCATCCATTGTTTGTTGCTAATTGAAAGGAAATAATAGCATCGTGATTAATAGATTGACCTTTACCGCCTACGCCTGAAATAATGCTAGGAAAACGTGAATTATAAGGAATTGCTAATTTTGAAAGATCGTTCGATATATAGCAACTCGGACTGCCGTAGTTCCAGAATACTGTAAATCTTATTTTCGGATTTGAATCCAGGCGAGCAAGAGTTGTTTTGTGTGGCTGTCCGAATCCTTCCCGAATCGGGTTATTGCGATTCTGGGTGTCATGGCCTCCTCCTACAGCCACAAAGTAGGAGGATTCGGGACCCTAATCCTCTGTATGTTCTAGGATTTCGTTTTCTAATTGGTCGATTTCCCAATCAACATCGTCGTCTCTGTCAATACGGTCAACTGGGGAATTGTTGATATCTTCATCATCTTTATCGGACGCGACGAAATAGACCTTTCGACCCTGACTTGTCTTCCCTTCTCGTAGACGTTTTCCCGCTGTGCGAAACAGGTTGCCGACTCGGGAATTTTCTCTAAAAAGAGTTCCTTTGATTGTAACTTTTTGGCCTTTATGCTGCGTTTCCATTGCAGGCCTAATGTTCGGGGTATTCTCTTTTTTTTGGTGGGACAATTTGGGGAGATGTATCCTGCTTTTCCACATGAGTAGCAATTCATCGTTCTTTCCACATACGCGCGTTCTGACGTAGTTGCAGTTAATTGATCGTCCGTTGTGGGGTCGACAATTTTTAGTCTCGAATTACCTCCCGTTGCGTCGTTTGTAATCGGCTCAGATCTTTGCCTATAATACGATTGTGAGTTGTGTTGTAAGATCATTCATTCCGGCGATCTCTTGTAGATGTCTTTTTCAATTTCGCAATGGGCGATATGCTTAGCTTGTCTAACAGCTCGATCCATCAGTTCCCTAGTTGACATTTGTCGTTGGTTTTCCCTGATTTGTGACCAAAAACTTGGCATATATGTTTTGAGATTTTTTATAGCAATGCCTCTGACTATATCCGAACCTCTGATGTGCATTGGGAGATTGAAAAATCCATTTCGAACACGCCATGCATAATCTAAGTAGGATTCATCCTTGTAGGGAGCGAGGCGCGCGAATTCTGGGACAGGTTCTTGAAGTATTTCGTGATTCTCTAAAGTCTCGAATATAGCCTCCAAAGTTTGCATCCATGATATATCAAATTGTTCTATTAGCCGTCGCACCAGAAAGAAATCACCGTCCATTTCGATGGCTACCCGTTGCGGCCATAAGTTGTAAGGTATCATTGCCAGGTATAGTGCGGTCTGAATATTTCTCAGCTTTGAGAAAACGTCATTTGATGCCCTGGATAATTTCCATTCTGGCTTTAAAACGACTCTATTTCTATTGTTGGAGCTCCCTGAATCGGAGTAAAAGATTTCTGACTCCAATTTTGCTTTCGGCCAGATATCTTTGACATATTTTTCCTGGATTGTCATGTTGTTGTGAAACGGGGGAACTGTTCGAAAAAAATTAATACGGCCATCTGGGAGTCTGGCCTGGTCGGATGGGTTATGTTGAGGTGGGATAGTCGTAGAATTTGGTTCGCCCTTCGATATAGTGGGATGGTTGGCATGTCCCTGCTTCTCTTCCACTTTTGCATCGTGGTCTGGTTTGAAAGATTCATTTTTGCTGATATTTGAATCCTCGAATCTTGATGCGTCTGTCAGACGAGTTGAAAGTCTGGCAAACTCTTTCATCATTAAGTCGAATTTTAATTCTAACTTATTCTCAAGTCCATCCAGTCGTCTGTCAGTAAATGCAAATCTTTCATCGGTTGCCTGCTGTAGGGCTTTTATGGTGCGATGATAAGTAGTTGCCGATTCTTTCTGAGGGACTGAATCTTCCTCAGCAAGAAAAGAGTCTGGATAATCGCCCGGTGCGCTCATGGTGACGATATAAAAATTTGAAGTAAAATGCATTTTTTTTTTAGTTGAGCGGTTGCTCTACAAAAATAATTATTTTTGAGGGTACTGGTAAGTAGTTGAGACAGTTATCGCTCGGGACTCACGATATCAGATTCACAGGGTGATCAATATCGAAGTCTAAGATAAGCAGAAGGTTGTCTAGCCTTTCTTCTAAGGACTACCATGCTCTATATACATCATACGCTATTGCCCTGAGTGGCGTTCCGGTCTTACCGAACTAGTGGTAAGACGACGCTCGTACCTCGTCTGCAGCTCCCGACTAACTACACCTTCAGGATCCACATAGGTCTGAAACGCTTGGATTTCTACCATAATCGAACGCTCTAGAAGCGTAGTCGTGTCTTGGGACTCAGTGTCCATGTCAGTACTAGGGGAACCCACACCGGATGTATTTGTAGTATTTGTCCAGCCTACTCCAAACATGCGAATGGCTTTCGTTTCGTTGGATGAGGGGACGACGAGGAGCAAAAGGCCCCTCTAACCGTAATATCAAATATGGAATCCTGAGGATTGGTACTATTAGATGCGAGCAGTCAAGGAGGCAAAGAAGAAATCTTTACCCTTCAGCGGTACAGGTGTAATCGCTTCGTATTCTGTATATCTGGAACAACTCGAATTACATCCGGATTGAGATCGAAGGCAAACACAAGTATATCTAAAATTGACGAATTCTTATCAATACTGC
Source organism: Blumeria hordei DH14 (assembly GCA_900239735.1). Classification (NCBI taxonomy): domain Eukaryota; kingdom Fungi; phylum Ascomycota; class Leotiomycetes; order Helotiales; family Erysiphaceae; genus Blumeria; species Blumeria hordei. Next base: position 2,797,338 of record OENG01000035.1, read on the forward strand.
ATCTATCATCTTCACGCGAGCCCTCAAACTCAAATTTACCATAAACTATCCCAACTAAACGACTAATTAATGGGGACTATTCTCAACACCTGTTAGTGGTTTCTCCTACGAAATTCCAGCTCTCACTGTAGAGTCTGCAGAGCCGAGATTGAGTGACAAAGTCCTCATTTCGATGGGGATTCCCATTCGCTTTCGCGGTCTATATCGTCTTCATCCCTAAGCACATCCCCCTATCACCATTATCATGAAGCTAACCACGATCAGATCAAATGGTAGGGTCGGAGCCCAACTCATCACCAACCCTTGATCATGGAGGAAAAACCATCCGATGAGTTTCCGGAGCGTAACCAGCACCCGATATCAAGATGTTGGATTGGATCAAGTTGGCCTCGACAGTTACAAAGAAGGGAGATATAGATGAATATGCGCACCTCATGTGGTCCAGGTGTTTAGCCCTCGCCTGGCTGGGGCTGCAGGTTTTTTGAGACTTTTCTTTTTCTTTTTTTTGGGAAGGTTCCATGAAAAAGGTGGTTGAATTACACGGGTAAATACTGAGCTGAATGGCTATTCATCAAGGGCAATATATCAATGATCTTTCAGGTATCCAAAGAGAATAGGAGCACTGTACAAGGTGTGGCCTAGGCGAGAGAAGAGCCCTATGTGCTAGATTGTGTAAGTCTGAAGTAGTATATTAAACACACCTCTCTCTTCATTCCCACAACATAGGATTGGAGGGCAAGATTGAACACCTGTACGCGGTGCCTTCTACGAACCTGGGAGTAAAATATTCTCCCAGAGCCAAGTTCAGTCAAGTTTTGCTATACTCAAGTAGATGGCCCACGAGGCAATGATTCAAATTATTCCACCACGTCAAATTTTCACTCCCAGCGAGGTCGACTCATGCCTTAGTCTCATCAAGTCTGCAAGTACAACCAAGTATATCCTCGTTTCAATGACCACACTTCTCATCGACTAATCTCTGGCCACAGCTGGTCGCCAAATACACGCCCGCGCCGATAATTAAAATCCGACGGAGGAAACAGAGCGTGGCGCACAAATCTGGGAGACAGTTCTTTGAGATGGACGTGAGAGATTAGGACAATTGCACAAGATGAGATAGAGGATGGATACAATATTGACGGACGTGTAATTTATAAATTTAGCACGGAGTTTCATGAATTGAGCTTTGTGTGCGCGGCATGACTTCGCTTGCGAGAGTGCGGCTGATACTATAAAAACAAGCCAACTATAAAAGGGGCCGTGATCCGCCTTCTGGTGGTGTTCTCCGGTATAGTTTGAGTAGCCTGGGAAAGTCCTCCATAGTCTTAGACTCAGTAGGGACTATAATAAAAGAATCTAAAAATCTTGAGTAGCCTGGGCACCTACTCCACTTGGGAAGGAGACACCTCAGACTACATTTCTCGCTCAGGAAATTCAGGAAATGATGGAGGCATGTCTGGATAACCCAGGGTTTCTGAGACGTTTCCTTGGGTGGTAGTCACGGATGAGAGTTGAGTTGGGGTGGAGGAAAAGCCGCCGCAACTTCGCAGTGGGCGCCCTGGACGGCACAAAAGAAGTTGGGCTAAGCAATTATATAGTAATCACATTCTATCAAGACTTCTCTGACACGTCAGCACGACCTTCGGGAAAGGGTTTGAAGGAGGCTAGAAAGGCAGAGGCTGAATTTCCCGAGGTACCCACAAGTCTGCAGCGCCCAGCTGGCCGGCCTCTTCGAACGCTTCAGAAGGGGCACCATGTCTTCGGATTTAGTCCTAATGTCGGTATTAGGAGAGCTCCGCACTCAATGGTTTTGGGACTTTTCCCGGCTGCCATATACCCGCAAATGGCCATCGTTTCGTTGGCTGGAGAGGGGAGATAATGAAGAGCTCCTCTAAGTGTACAATCGAATGAGGGCTTGTGAGGGGTGGTACTGTTTGATGGGAGTTGTATGGGAGGCATAGGAGGGGATATACTACTGGCATAGGTATCCTTGGCCTGTGGACAGAGAAGACCTGCATGTCCTACATAGTCATAGACTCAGATAGGACAATAAAAAAAATGAAATAATAACAACTTCGCAGTGGTACTTGCAAATGAAATCCAAGTCATGGGTGCTCTTCTTATATGTTGAGTCATCTTTTCTGTAAATTTTCTCTGATATGGTGTCATAGCTAGATAGCTGCAAACGCAATAAAAATCTGATGCAAAAAGGCTACATAAGATCGCCAAATAACAGAAATATTTCCCCTGCACCTCGTTGGATAATCAATATCGCAGAATTTGCACGGTCGGTTTTTCATCAATTGGGTCCACAGTGGCCTACTTGATAGCCTCAACTACTAACATCCAACAAAATGAGATTTAAGCGAGGCGGCTAAACTGTGAGAAGCGAATTAGTTTGTCATGAATACTTTAATCGCACTCGACCAGCCCCGTCAATCCCACAATTTCCGTCCATGAACACTTCAAATTTCTACTGATTTATTTTAAATATTTTAGCACGAACATAGATTATCAATACAATACATCAACTTCAACAAGTCAGTAACGATTAAGCACAGATGACGGAGCAACAGGAGCCAAGAGTACGATCGGCCGTCATACAACGATCGACTAATGAAACAAAAATCTCACTAGCGCTAAATATAGACGGAGGAGAATTCCCGGCTGTCACTACCGAAACATTGATGTGCGAGTCAAATGGTCATGCAACGCAAGCATCTCAGAGTCAGGTTATTTCCATCCAATCGGGGATTGGGTTTCTTGATCATATGTTACATGCGCTGGCGAAGCATGCTGGTTGGAGTTTAGCTCTTCATTGCAAGGGAGACCTTCACAGTGAGTTTCGGTGGTTGCAGGTGGCCAGGAGTCATTAATAAAGCCGATTTAGTCGATGATCACCATACAGCAGAAGACGTCTGTCTAGCATTAGGAGAAGCATTTCAAGTGGCACTAGGAACCAAGATGGGCATCGCACGATTTGGATCTGCATATGCGCCACTTGATGAAGCTCTCTCACGTGCCGTCGTGGATATTTCCAATAGACCCTATTGCGTTTCCGACTTAAAGCTTCGACGTGAAAAGATTGGCGACTTAAGTACTGAAATGATTCCTCATTGTATGCAGAGTTTTGCGCAAAACGCTAGGATCACGTTACACGTACATTGTCTCCATGGAGACAACGATCATCACAAAGCAGAATCTGCGTTTAAAGCCTTAGCAATAGCTTTACGGGCAGCAACAACGGTCGTCCGTGGAAGGGAAAATGATGTTCCAAGTACTAAGGGTACTCTCAGTGTATAAGTCTTATCATGCAAATTTCTCTTGTGTTCAAAACAAGAATCTACCCATTCCTCCCTGCTTTCCTATATATAGGTACCTGGCGTTTACAATAGATGACCAGAGTTACTTTAGAGCGGTTGCTCGAAATCTCTAACAAAAGCCTGACCCTAAATTTTAACATATCACTATGATATGGATCATTCAAAGGAAAATGACAGCCTGAATAATTGATGGATAGTTTATCAGAGTACGTCTCAAGATTTTCTAATTCCGGACCTTTCCAAGATACATTCATGTCCTATAGTAGATCTAATTTAGCTCTCAGATTGAGGAAAAAACTCAATATCTGAATGTCAACAACATTACGAAAATTTATCTTTGACTACGTGACTCAACATCCAGGGTTTGTCCTGAAATAAGAAAATTTAAAATTTATTTGAAGGAGAAAAACATTGATGAGAATATTTAAAACAAAATTAGTTATATTTCACTAGTCAGAACAAAGGAAATTATGTGGCCTATGAGTTAAGCCGTTGGGCATGGCAATTAAGAGATAACCTAAGAGAACTAGGATGCAAAAACTTGAAAACCTATCATTTCAAGGAGATAAATAATATATTTGGACTACGAAGACGCAAGAGAGTTTATCTAATGAAATTAATCCATTTTTGGTCGGGGTTTGTAGTGTCAAGATGACATATCTCAAGTGATACACTGTAGCAGTACATGACAATGAGCTAGTCATCACACAATGAAATCTTTAAGCTCTTTCACTACAGCTTATGGTCTTTGTTATTTCCACTGCTAGTATAGCGTTTGTGACTTAATTACACCACATCAATTACGTATTCTCTTTTGATAATCTTCGTTTTTCGCAGAAAACTTCCGACATTATATCGGATTCATCTTCAAATACCTCTATGAAGGCAATTACAGGTGCAGATTACACAGCATTAAAACACAAAGAAAAAAATATTACTGTTGGGAGAATACAGCTTTACACTGTAACAGATATTCAAGATTCACTAAGGTTATATGCCAAGATAACTGAATATTAAACGCTTATGGCACATCTCGAAAATATTAATCATATAACTTCAATTTCAACCCTCTGGCAATCAATTCTTTAATCATTTAAGGACATGCCGGCGCATAAGACTACAATACAGGACCAAGTGCCGATTAGCTCAGTCTGTAAAGATTACCCGACGCGCTAGCGCCCCAAAAGAGCCCAGCAAATTAAGAATGAAGCTCAGCCATTGCTCAGCGCCTCGGAGATGTACAAGAATTTTGATGGGTTGACTGTCTCTGCCAACCTTCTAGGTGATGCCCTTGCAATCTTGACTCCTTTAATTTAACCACTTCCAAAGCTTCTACGGCCTAGCATTGCTCCTTACAAAAATGTTAGTAAGGAAAAAATAGATTCGGCCGTTGGGGAATGGCTGAATCTTGGCTCTGGAGGTATACTTCAATGCTAAGTTCGTAGAGACATCTCAGACGGATGTTCGGCCTTTGGCCTCCCAGGCAAGCAAATTGAAATCAATATGTAGTTGGCCGGAAATTCTGCTTTATCAGCTGGTTGTTTAGTTAAATACTGCCCCCACTTTCAGAAGCTAACCTACACACATCATCCTGTATTCCCATAATATATCACTTATTTCTCTATGTGCCGTGTATCATCACCCCTGCGACTCTACTTCCTCAATATCTTAACATTAGTGATAGTGCCTCACATACCACGTGATGTATCTTGTGACTTATATAAACAGATAAATCAATTAGCAACACTTAGATTAAAGATCCTCAGCACGAGGATGCCACCCTCACCTGCTCACGCGGAGAAGAGAAGAGCCTCAATCATATTTTCTGTTGCCACCTCGGGAAATTTCAGGCACAGCTAAACAGGGCACAGAATTTCACTCCCAGCAAATCTTGGGCTCTTGTTAATGGAATAATAGACTCTAACTTACGCAATATTTCCTGGGCATTTTTTTCATGAGACACTAAAAGAGTTAGAGCTGATAGAAGAACGAGAAATTAGAAAAGTAGAAAAATTAGATGATAATGTTATTGTATCGCTATGTTTAATATATTCTATTTGTTTATTTGATTTCATTGTCCTGATTTGGCGCCCTATGGGCCCATGCAGGTGACTATAAAACTAAACTATTTATTTATATGAGGGGGAAACCATTACGATAAAAACCCCCTCCCCCTATCAATTTTTATTTCATCTATAGTCCTTGGTTACCTATAGGAAGTGCAATTGGCCTTAAGTCCGAGACAGGACTAGCTGAAATTATATTGAACCTCGCCATCCTTTCCCTGCCCTCGCGTGCTAAAAAGTGATGAGTGTGGTCTTGTGTTTGACCCCGATGGCGCAAATAGTTGAGGTGGTGGATTAACCAGGGGCTGTTTGCGCGAGCGTCCTGGCCCCCTCTTGAATACCTCTGGTTTTTGATGGGACACTAGTGTGAACCCTTGGTCGTCCGTTATTTTTGCCGCTGTTTTTACTATGTTGGCCGCAACTAAATTTTCCTCTCTTCTCATGTCTGCCGTTCTCTCCAAAAGTCCATACCGTGCCCTCTAGACACTTGCCTTGTATGACGCAAAGTTAGGACACGCCCCCTTCTGCCACGATTTATGGGCTTTACCGCAGTTATAGCAAAGCACCGACTTTCTCGGGCAGTCTCTGGTCTGATGAGTTCCCGCACAGTCACCACGTCTTTTCGCCTTTGTGCACGAGGCTTGAGTATGCCCCAATTCGCAGCACTTGAAGCACTGCTTGACTTGCGCTCGGGGTGACCAGAGCTGGGCTGTGTACAGCATTGAGTTTAGCACAATGCCGTTTCTTGTCACTTCGCGTTGAAGTGCCTCTGTCGGAAGGCTCGCGATCACCGATCCTCGAGTATGACCGTTTCTTGTCATCCATTGGTGCTCTTTACCGTCGTAAAGCCACCTCACCCTGTTGATTTTTAAATCTGGAATCCTAACTTTTGTCTCCTCCGTTATTTGATTGATCAATGTGCCGTTGTCGGCATTCTTTCCTCCTCGTAATAATGTCCCCAATGGGACTCCTAAAATCTCAACAGGGTAATCCTGCTTTATAACGCTGAACTCCTTTGGTTGCGTCATCCTCAAGGCAGCGTCTCGTTAGGAGACCGACTGGAAAAACACCTCCGTATCGTTACTCCTAAGCTTCCTTACAGCATATGCCCCCTCGGTATGTTGTTTTACCTTGTTAAGCAGCTCTGCCGGCTGCATATTTTCTACCCCTTCGACTCGTATCCGTATTGCCGCTCTGGTCGCTGGCGGTGCGACGACTGAGGCGTAGGTAGGTCGACCTCCCATTGTTCGTGCCGACTGAGGAGCCGCCTTGCGCGCCGGCTCCTCGAGACTCTTCGTAATAGCCATCTGCAAGGCAAGCATCCTTTCCTCCATTGGCTGTGCCGACATCTTCGATTGTAACATCTGAATGTGGGCTTTGAAGGCGTCAAGAACCTCATCTATTTCCACCATCGGTGCCGCAGATATGTAAGAACCTGCATTCACCAGTCTGTCTCGGATATTACTTAAATATGTCCCCACTGTCTTTAGATAATCCATATTAACGCCTGTAGAGGTCGCAAGAGACTCTACAGCCGTAATTGCGGCTGTTCCGCTGCCCATTGTTGGTTTTGGTGGTGCCGTGAAAAAATTTCAGCCCCGAAATCCACCTTACTGGCTCCCCAACCCGCCATTCCGAAGCACAGCGAAAAAAATTCGAGGAATCAGGTAAGAAAGATCGATTAAGATGAATTCAAGGATGAAAACGATGAAATAACGTTCGTGGAACGTGGTGCCGCTTTTCGTGAAAAATGATGTTTTTTCTAATATATTCTATTGCTTTTTCGTCTACGCGCGAATACCGTATTATACCAACACATGCTTCAGCAGAGGGACCTTATGTATATAATAGCTGAGTGCGAGCCACAAATTTCTTCGAGAGAGCACGACGACAAGTTTGTTTGGAACGGAATGAGGAATTGATTTAACCAATTTCCTCCTTTTTTTTCTCCTTTAATACCATCTAAAATCGTAGAATTCGTTGGGAGGACGACATCCATGTATACTATAATCTTCGAGCGCAGGATGAAAAGATCCTGGCTTTCATCTGCTTTGTTGGGTCCATGTAAGCACCAACACGCCGGATAGTTTTATTAAGACTGGGCTAGCTGGTAAGTGAATATTTCACGTGCTGCGCGTGGGCACGACGTTAAATGCTATAAATATATTTCCAAGCCGTCGGTTCGGATACGGTTGGACGCTACGGATAAGTCGTAGCCAGAACAGATGCAGAGGAAGCCGCAATATCTTGTAACAAGATCACACGCCGTCAGATAAATGAGGAGTAATCGTACGGAGGTATATATGAAATTTGTGGCTCAGAGGGATGCAGCTTTGAATATGGTTCAGCCAGAGGCATTCAAGATTCCAAGGCAGGATTATTCAGTGGAAGTTATCGGAGACCCACTGGGGACTAGAATAATAGGAGCCAAAGACCCGTGCGACGAAGATTTAATTGAGAAATTCAAATCGGCGATAAAAGTAAGGATTCTAGAGAAGAAGGGCTGATATCCACCGGAATATCTCAGTCGGAATGGCCCTTAGGGCAACAAGTAACTCGAAAGAGATGAATAAAAGGTTCACTACGTTCATCTGCAAGAACCCAGGAGTCGGATACTCAATTCGACGCGGCGCAACCCATGAGATTGCCTGCGGAACCATCCCTCCATGTGCTTCAGCAGAAGTTTACGATGTAGAAATATCTGGAGCAATAGAGGGTCTAGCAGCTGCCCTCCACAATCCCATGGTCTTTTACGCAACAAACGTAACTATCTACCGAGATAACCATGAAGCGGCTCTTCAACTCCCCTTGTTAACACCAACTGCAGCAAGCTTTCGCCACATTGCAAAATTTCGGCAGCTAGCAGCTAGTTGGACAAACAGGACACGGGCATCCTGTACTAGAGCAGGAGCAGTCAGTGATAGATGGTGCTCCGGAAATTCTGGAATCCCTGGAAATAAAGCAGCTGATTTTCTGGTGAAGTCGGCTTGTCTAATGACTGCACCACTCCTACCTCTATCTATGGTACGAGCAAAAAGAAAAATTTCTCTATTGTACAACACTTTCACCACCGCCTACTGGTTTCAGGAAGGTCCCACCAGACACAAGGAACTCGGAATTGGCCGTAGTATAGATAAACGCCAGAACTAAAAGGTTTAAACCGACGTGCACTTAGGGCGTTAATTGCGGCTCGTTCTGGACACGGAGATTTAGCCCAATATCATCGTTGCTTCGCACACGAAGATGCCCTAATGACTTGCTCCTGTGGCGAGAAAAAGAGCCCAGATCACTTCTTCTACTGCAGTATAGGAAGAAACCGTGCCCGTCTTTGCGGTGGACCTCGACACCCCCACTCTGGAATCAGATGGATACTCGGCACGCCTGAGGGCGCCCTTGCCTTCGGAAAGTAGGTTGAGCAGACAAAATTCTATGACGAAGTCCAACGAGCCCACTAAATTCCTCCTGGCAAAGAAGTATTGAAGGATAGAAATGGTAAGAAGACTGTACTGCTGGTAAATGCCTGAAGCTTATAATGTACATTATTGTACTACAAAGTTCTACACCTACGATACACTCTATAAACCCTAGTTTAGACCAGCTTACAAATCAAGTCACAAGTATTCTAGGGCTCAGTGACTGATACTTCAACAAGAAGGTATCTTGTAGTGAGCTAATGTTGGATGGAAGGACTCACAATATCTTTCTTCGTTGCGTTATCTTAATGCATTATACAGCCTACGAGAGTAAACTCAAACTACATATAGATCATATGTAAAGTTCCTGGTAGAGGGAAATTTGCTACATTAAAATTGGAAAGCAGAGTGGCGGACAGCTGTTTGTTTGTTTGTTCGTTAACGTGCTAGGTATATTTATTCCCGTCGCACTCCTACTGGAGCTTGAGCACGAGTGGGGTCGGGCCGGATCAGGTTGACTACCGTATAGTACAAGTGCCTCGTCCCACCTAAATGACCGGAAGCATGCCAAGACGCATCTATGTGTTGAATCACGACGAATTCAGTTGCCAAGATTAAAAACCAACGAAAAACTTCCACGCGAAATCCCGCACTACAAATGAAAACTTATACAATCTCCCTTCCATCGTTCTTCCTCAGCCACCACGCGCCTGAGCCCCGATTCCTATCAATCTATCCCTGCCATCCCCCGACTAACCTCCGCGTATATTCCGCTCCCCTGGACGTAGTCCCTGAACAGCTGTCATCCACTTGATCCGTGCATTGTTTCCAGAGCTGGTGCGATTCGCTTTCCGCTTTTCAGCCGCCATGTTTCCAGTGCTTTTCGACACTGAACAAGCTGACCAATTGATTTTTCCCTCCCGCACTCGCAGTAAAGTGTGGCGTCGGTGTGGTTGAAGCGGCGGTGAGAAGCCGCAAAGTCTCCATGTCCAGTTCGAGCGGCGATTAAGTGGGCGTAGACCGCTCTCGGTAGCGCTAGCTCTGGCGGTTTCTTGCGCCTCATCTCGAGTTCGAGGTCGGCGTAACGTTGAGGGCGATTCGTATGCCACCAGTGCATCAACATTTGCCTGGCCAGACCGCGAGCTTTCCGTCCAGATGGGGCGAGGGTCATCAAGCCCTATGATGATCTAGAGTTGTCTACCGATTCAAGCTCTCTTCGAGCGAGGTCATCAGAAATTTCATTTCCTATCAGACCTTCGTGGCCCGGGATCCATCCTATTTTTACAGGAGCGGCTGATCTTGTGGCCTTTCATGAACTTTTGAGTTCGCCAGGATGATGAGCCCGTTGTTCCCGTCAGTAAAGCCAGGACTGCCGCGGAATTGTCGAGCAGTAAATAGATAGTGCTGCGGCCTTGGTCTCGCTTCCTGGTATTGATTGCTTCTAGGGCTGCCAAAACCCCATGAGCCTCCGCGTCGTAGACCTTCGCATTCGTTATTTGCCTGAGCCACTTTGCTCAATTACCGTGCCTGTGCCACTGATAAAGGTCACAAAGGCCCATGACACTTTGTCGGTGGACACCCCAGAGTCATCACTGTACACGTAGATATAGTCGGGTGGGAGCGTGGTTAGCCACTCTCTTATAAACCTAGCCGCTTCTTTCTTGCTTGCCCAGCAGGGGTTCAGCGGAGGAGGTACTATGGGTCGGAGTGGTGGAGGAAGTTCGGCCTCTGGTAGAAGTCGGTACATCCTCTGGGCCCTTGAATTATGAACTCTGTCGAAACCAAGTCTGGTTTTGTTGCATGTATTTAGTCCGAGTCGGCGACGAGCGCTGTCAGTGCTTTTCGTGGCCCGAAGTCGAAGCGGGTGATAATCATCCAGTCTCCGGATTCGTGCGGCAGTCTTGAGCCTGCGTTCCTCAAGCAGAATGTGTGCTTGTGGAAAACCAGTCTGTCTTCTCAGGGTTGCAATAGGTATCGTGCGCCAGGTTAGTAGAGGCACACGGATTCCAAAGGTAGAAGTTTGGTCAATAACCTTGCACTGTCTCTTGCATGAATTTCGCGCGACACCCCGATGTGTTTCCCTAGTTGGCCCCGGGCACCAGAATTCCGCTGCGTGCAACGCAATTGGTAGAACTACCGTGCGAATGACTGTAGTTAGCAAGTCGGGCCTTGGTCCCTGGGTACACTGAGTGAGCCGTCGGAAGTGTTGCACTAGGCGCATAGCTTTACTGGTCCACTTTGCGACGTGGCTATCGAAGGTCAGGCCGCGGTCCAAGTAAACTCCGAGGCATCGAATGTTGTCGGATGCTTGTACATCGTGAGGACCTACCCTTATGGTCGGAAGTAAAACAAATTAATTATACCCTACTGCTTATCCATGAAAGTAGCTCCCTTGTTTAAACGCGAGCTCCTGCGAGGCTTATTCTTTGACACTGCTAGGGGTCCAGACTTTTTCGGGTAGCGCTCATGAAAATGGTCAATAACAACGGTATCATCAAGATTATGCGCTGGTTCCCATGTTGCGTCGTTTTCCCCTTTCCATTTGACCAAATATTGCAGTCCACTGTGTCGAGTAACACGCGAGTCGTAAATCTCCTCTACATAATACTCTATTTCTTCGTCTATGATTACAGGAGGAGGTAGTGATTGTATTTGTCCAGGGAGCGGGTCTTTTGCTGCAGGTTGAAGGAGGGAGACGTTAAAGACGGGGTGAATTTTCATACTTTGGGGAAGGTCGAGCCTATATGCGTAGGGAGAAATTACTTCTTTTATTGGGTAGGGGCCAAGTTTTCTCCGATCGAGCTTTTGAGAATTTCGCGTGGTCCTAATATTTTTTGCTGAAAGAAAAACTAAATCACCATTATCGTAACGAGGGGCAGGCCTTCTTTTAGCGTTTGTAGCTAGTTCTTGCTGGTCCTGTGCCGACCTGATGTTGGATTTTAGGTAGGCATGAATTTCATTCATTTTACTTGCAAAGATTTTGCATCAAGCTCAGGCGGTGCTTTAGTGTATGGTTTTACCGAAAGGGTGAACCGTGGGTGGAAGTTACAGTTGCCGAAAAATGGTGATTCCTGGGTCGAGGCGGATACCTGGTTGTTGGCTGCAAATTCTGCCATGGGGAGCCATTTGACCCAATCATCTTGTTGATACGATACATAACTGCGTAAATATTGTTCCATTACCGCGTTACACCGCTCGGTTTGACCATCTGTTTCTGGATGAAAAGCTGTCGACATTCTTGACTCAATCTCAAGATAATTACAGAGAGCTGTCCAGAATTTGGCTGTAAATTGGGTTCCACGATCGGAGGTGATGTGTGTAGGTAAGCCATGTAGTTTCCAAACATTACGCAGATATAGCTGAGCCACATCCCTTGCCTTAACTGTCGTTGTACAGGGTATGAAATGTCGCATCTTTGTGAGCCTATCGACTACCACCATAATTGCATCAAATCCATCGCTTTCTGGAAGACCAGTGACAAAATCCATCGAAATTTCTTGCCAGGGCTGCTGCGCAATTGGAAGGGGTCTGAGAACTCCGAATTTAGCATGGTTATTTGGCTTCGACCTTTGACAAGTACGACAGTTTCGAATAAATCGCGCTATATAGCTGCGCATGGAGGACCAAAAATAATCTCGGCTCATGAGTTCAAACGTTTTGTTGCGGCCTGGGTGCCCGGCAGAGGGATCATCGTGATAAAGTTTGAGGAGGTGAATTTTTAGTGGGTCATAATTTGGAACATATATGTTTTCCCTGTAGGTCAATCTATTGTCTACTTCCACTCATTCAGCTAATGAAATTTTGCTCAAGGTTTGTACGCCGTTTTTTATTAGGCCTAGGACCTTAGAAACGGATCGACGGCATACCCCTCGAGGAACAACTTTTCAAGTGTAGTATGTGATGCTACTTTGCGATGACTCATAGAGGAGGATGAAAGATTAAGTTGCTCAACATTTTCTTTTATTAAAATTACCTGACTCTGATGTCGAAGTCTTTCATCATTGCCGGTGGGTATATCCTCAGATCTTCTGGTCAACGCGTCTGATTTTCCTCCAAGCTTTCCCGGCCTAAATTTTATAACAAAATCAATTCGAAAAAGGTATTCTGCCCAGCGGACCTGCTTCGGTTCAGTTGTTTAGTGCTCATCAAATGTTCTAGGTTCTTGTGATCGGAAATCACCGAAATTGGAAATGTAGCTCCTTTCAGCCCGGGTCTCCATTCTTCAAACGCGCGAATTATTGCTAGAAGTTCTTTGTCATAGATTTAGTAGTTGCACTCTGTTGGGGAATGTTTTTTCGAAAAGTAGGCAACTGGTCGAAGAGTTCCAGCATCATCAGACTAGAAGAGAATTCCAGCACTAACATAGTCTGAAGCGTCTGTTTCCACAATTATTTTCTTATCGGGATCGAAGTGTGCTAGGATAGGCGCTGTCGTGAATGCTCGTTTTAAGGTTTCGAAAGCATACTGTACGTGGGATTCTATGAAATAGGTGTATCTTTTTGAGTCAGCATGGTAAGTGGAAAGGCTACTTTCGACAATCCGCTGATAAATCGTCGATAGAAGTTTGCAAATCCAAGAAACGCTTGTAAATCTTCAAGTGTTTTTGGAATAGACCAGTTTCTCACAGTTTTTACCTTTTGGGGGTCCATTTTTATGCCACCAGACTCGATTATCAGGCCAAGGTATTTTGTTGTTTGCATATGAAACTCACAATTCTTAGGCTTCAAGAGCACTCCTTTATTTTGAAGAGCTTCTAAAACTTGCTCAACATGGTCTCGGTGTTCTTCTAGGGTGTTGCTATAAATTAGGATGTCATCCAGGTATGCAGTGCAGAATATATCCAAATAATTACGAAGACAATCATTAATAAAGTGCTGAAAAGTGGCTGGGGCATTTGTTAGCCCAAAGGGCATGACTGTGTACTCAAAGTGACCATATCGAGTACGAAAAGCTGTTTTCCATTCTTCTCTCTTTGCCATTCTAATTTGATTATAGCCTTGTCGCAGGTCCAATTTTGTGAACCATTTTGCCTTTGAGAGGCGGTCAAGTGTTTCTCTTAGCGAAGGGAGCGGGTACCGATTTTTAACTGTAATTTCATTCAATTTACGATAGTCTACACAGAGCAATAGAGTTCCATCAGATTTTTTGACAAATAGTACAGGTGCACCAGCTGGCGAGGAACTAGCTCGAATGAATCCTTTTTTTAGATTTTCGTCAATATATGATTTTAATGCAATAAGCTCGTCCCTTGACATTCCATAGAGTGGTCCAAAAGGAGGGTCCAGTCTTTCTTTGAGAGGTATTTTGTGGTCATAAGGGCGACTTGGCGGCAAATTATGTGCATACTTTTCGTCCATCATGTGTAAAAATTTATGGTATCTGGCTGGGATTTCCTCCTTTCAGCTGCCTTTTGATTTTGTATTAGGCTCGTTGACAAGTCCAGTTGTTTCTGTAGAGCATACTGCAAGTTTATCTTTTCGAACCATCCGCATGAAGGCCACAAAATTCATGATTCGAGGTAGCAGTAGTAACTTTAGTCCTTTGACCGGAACCAGCTTCGAAGTTAAGTTGCAACTATTTTTGCAATGTTCTGAACTAAATAAAATAGTATCTTCTTTAAAATTGAGCGCTGGGTTATGACGTTGGAGCCAAGGGATTCCAAGTACCAATGGGTAGGTTCCAAGTTTTTTTACAAAGGTTAATTTTTCTACGTGAGAATTTATATGTTATGGCAGTTGGCATATATGTGTGACACTCCCAGAGGAGATAGGCCTTCCGTCAATTACTTGAAATGTACGGGGGTAACTGAGAGCAGTAAGTGTGAAATTGTTATGGCGCGCAAACGATTCATCAATAAAAGCAATTCCAGAGCAGCCGGTATTAATTAGTGCGTAGGTATGAATAAGTTTATTATCTGTTGCTAATTTACAGGCAGCAACTAAATGATCACCATCCAAATTATTCTCCGCTGATGACACCGAAAAGTCAGAAATACACAATGCAGAAATTGAAGAACTACATGATGGTCCCGGATCAGGGCCAATGTTCAAATCCGGGACACCTGAAAACTTGCTTCTGAGGTCGAAGGTTGCGAAACTATCAGATCTTGGGCTACTGGTAAGTTAGCTAGCATTGCACCCGACATTGTTACTTGGTTAGTTTTCGAACGGTTTGCAGTAGGGCAGTTACTAAAAGCGTGACCGGCTCTTGCGCAGTACATACAAAGGTTGTTGTCTCATCGCCATTGCTTTTCTGCAGCTTTTGTTTTTCGTATTCCGTTTACAAAAAAAATACCGCTGTTCAGGGGGCGGCCTTAATGTCGGCTGGCTCTGAATTGCGGAAAGGTCCATTGGTACGAAGCCACCAGCAACATGCGAGGGGTGAGCTGTATTAACAGTAGGAAATTGAATGGCGGTGTTACGATCGTTCCTTTGTAGGCTTTACGACTTCTAATCGTGTTGTCCAACATCATTAATGTCGAAGCAAATTCTTTCAAAGTTTTTGGACGCTCAAACCGGTATGCCGTTGCGTCTTTCAAATCGTTAGACAGTCCCTTGGCAAGGGCATCGATTTTGGCCGATTCGTTGTAGTCCAGATACGCAATATTACGAAGGAAACTAGTTTAATAGGTAGCAAAGTCTCCATGTCCTTGCTTCAGTGTTTCGAGTCCTTGAAGAGCTGTACTTCGGGGGGTCTGGATCTCCGAAAGAAGCTTCTAAATGGATAAAGAACGCCGAAATCGATGGAAATGGTGTCGAAGGATTTGCGTTAACAAGGGGGACCACCTGATCGAGTGCTTTTCCCTCTAGTCGGTTGATGGAGTAAATTACGGTTGCCGCTTGATTGCTAAATCGATCCCCGTTCATCTCTAATTCATCCGGAGTTGTGTGATAAATCCAGGAAGTTTTGCCCTCGTTCTGTCAACCTTTTCAGGATCAGAGAATTTTTCGGAGCGAAAAGTGAATTGAGGAACTGGTAGTGGGTGTATATCGTGAGTAGGCGCAGTAGGAGTAGAGCTAGCTCTTGCAATGCTTAAGTCTAGGTTGAGTTGAGTTACTTGCTCTTCGAGGGTATCATTAGCAGTGTGGGCGTCAGAAAGCTGTGACCGACATGTATCTCTCTCTTGGCGCAGGCGATTTACAAGGCCTGTAAGGCCGGTGAATAGCGCAGGATTATCTGCCTCGTAAAATCGTCGAAATTCTTCGAAATCAGTGGGAGAGATCCATGTCGAGATGTTTTGTGTGGCCATCTCGTGCAGTACGGATAAGGACGCAACGTAATCTCAGGGAGCTTACTACTAACGTTCCGTAGGGCACGAAGGGATATTGAATATGATTATAGAATAGCAGTTAAATGGTCTTCCGTAAGGAAGAGAGATGTGAGGTGGTACAATATGTGTACAGAATATGAGAAGACGTTGCGTGAAGAGAGAACTCACCCAAGCCTACCAGAATCTATACAGGACATTACCACAAGCGTTTCAGCATAGGAGGCGATGTGGCGACTCCTTGTTTACCACCAGACCACTTTTACTTTTCTAGACCCTTGCATCCACACCTACTCACTAGCTTACTAAGATCAAGCACTACCCTAATAGTCTACTGTCATATAGACTGCGTCGGAAGTAAAACAAATTAATTATACCCTATTTCTTATCCATGAAAGCATTCTAGGTGAATTGGGTCTGTTACTCCGTTCTCGTGTCTGACACGGGCGGATCGTTCGTCCAGGAAAGACTTTATCCAAGTGATAACTGGTTTTGGCCACCCAACTTTGTTCATCCTTTGTAGCAGCCTTCTGTGGATTACAGCGTCGAAAGCCCCCTGTACGTCCAGAGTGACAAGGACTGCTTTCTTCTGCCTTTTAATTGAATGTTCCACATCGTAGATAACGCATGAGACAAGGTCATTAGCGGATCTGCCAGAGAGTACTCCAAAGAGCTGCTGTGGCACGGCCTTGTGCGAAATGACGGTGTAAGCCATACGCCTTGCGACGAATATCTCAGGACCTTTGCCGAGAGAGGAGAGTAGTGCGATGGGCCTCCATCCTTTAGCTGTGCTGAGATTACGGCCAGGTTTGTGGAGAAGAATTACTTCCGCTAGCTTGAATGCCTTCGGGAAGTGGTTCAGTCGAAGTGAGCTCTCAAAGAGTACTCTCACTGCGTGACCAATTGACGGCCAGGCTGTCCTAAGAAGACGAACAGAAATTGCGTCTGCTCCAGGGGCTTTATTTTGGCAGGCCGTTGTGACCCACATGGCTTCTTCGTCCGTAACGCTTGAGACCCATGGAAGGTTTCCGCGCCCTGGCTCGAGGTGCTCGGTGTCAACGTCGTTTTGGCTGGTGAACCGGCCGAAGAGGAGGTCGCGCAACAGAAATGCACGCTTTCCTGGATCCGAGACAAAACCATCCGGAGTTTGGAGTGGTGGGGCAGCGGATTCAGGTTGCGGTTTAGCCCTGCGTGCCATCCGATACATGTCGACGTCAGTTGTAGCTTCCGAGAACTTTCGCCGCCAGTATTGGCGTTTCGCACTTTTGACTATGCGATGGAAATCCTTTCTGCTCTCTTCGTCTCTGAATATCCTGTACTCGCGTTTGGCCTGTGCGCACTCTAACGTCCACCAAGGTGCTGTCCTACCCTTCTTCGCACTCCCGCGTCTTCCGGTAGCTCTAATAGCGTCGCTAATAATTTGGACCAGCTTGTTGGCGAGGTTGTCCACCGAACTTATTGAGACCATTGGCTGCATCCCTATTCCATGGGCCCACCTACTTAGTACCTTGGCAAGGTCTTCGAGGGCTGTTGAAAGGTTAAGGATCGTGAGAGCTGAATGCTGGAGCGATGGAGGAGAGTGAAGAGTTATCGCCGAACAAAGAAGCAGGTGAATAGAGATTTATGGAATAAATCTTGGTAGGTTGACACGAAGTAGGTATGAATATGACCTTCAGAGATATTCAGTAAACGTAATGAACTGAATATTTCTGAAGGATAAGGCCACTAGATATATAAAGGAATTAGCTCTAGTGGGACGAATGCAGAAAATAACTAGGATATGCGCCCTAATTCCACTATGGCGACATTATTAAGGTGTGGATGTGTCTTTACTACCAGTAGGCCCCCAAGCTAACTAAGTGTAAGACAGACCTTGCATGTTCGTCAAAAGATCGAAATGAAAACGAGACAGTGCATGGCCAGGGTTACAGGTGCAGGACTGTTAATAATTACAACAAGGGCGTCGTCTGTCACTCGTACCGGTTGTCCAGTTTTTATAACAGCTCTGGCTTTCGAGTTCGGACGGGGGACGTCTCCTGCGAGAGTTCTGTGGTCTGATGTCGAGTCGAGCTCTATTGAGACATCTGCAAGGGCACCAGGGTTGGACCACACCAGGTCGAGTGTGTTTCCGAGATCGTGTGTCGGGACGCCCGGTGTGGAAGATAGATCCATACCGTGCTCGAACATCCATTCGGTGAGTACCTGGCCGTCACCGTGTAGTCTGGTAGCCATGGGCCGCCAGTCGGTGTGAACGGCATTGAAATCTCCGCCAATTACTGTAGGCCAAGATGGAGCCCATGATAGCAGCGGCAAGAGGTCTACTCCAAGAGCGCGGTATACGGAGACAAATGTGACTACTTCTACCTTTACTGCAGTGAGATCTGGTGATGTCTCGCAGACTGTTTGCTGTTGGAACTTGATCCCCTTTCACGTGTAGATGAGGGAGCGTGGCCTTGAAGAGTTAGCAGCGACACGGGGAGGCAAATGCCTGTCGAATCCGGGATGCGATTTGGTGAGCCAGTGGCCGTCCTTAAGTTGAGTCCAGGGTTCCTGGATAAGTAGGACATCGGTTCCTGACTCCCAAGCGGATTGCAGGATGATATCTGTAGTGGGGTCTCCTCTGCCCAAATTAGCACAGAGAAACAAGATGGTTGCTGCCGTTGTATGTAGCTCGGTAAGGTTGTGGTCCCTTACGGGCATTGAGCAACATTTGAAGTTTCGTTTTCAGCAGTCGCCTCGGTGGCTTTCTGCTTTGCTTCCACCTCTCGGATCGAAGCGTTTCTTTCGTTTTGACCCTGCTCGCGGATCACCGACAGCTGGTCTCTTGAACGTTGCACAGTCTTTCCGCCGGCCCGCGTCGGCCTGGCCATGCAGCTAGGCTCGGTTGCGGCATGTGGCCTATGGCAATTGATGCACCTTGGGACAAGCTGTTTGCATTCGGCAGCCTTGTGCTCAATTAAGCCACAGCGAGAGCAGCGCTCTGCTCGTGAACAAATCTTTGTTGGGTGGTGTCCCCAGCATCGGTTGCATTGCGCAATTTTGAGCTTGCGCTGGAGTTCGTGGAGACGTCCGCTTTCTTCGAACAGTCTTTCTCCAAGCTTTGGTTTTCAAGTTACAAAGTGCAACACCCAGTCGGTTGACGGCCTAGCCAGGCTAGATGCGAAAGCACGAGCTGAGGTTGGTCTAACTCCTGTTTTGAGAGCTGCTTCTTCTATCACCATTTCTGGTGTTACTAGCGTTGGCCTTTCAAGCGTGTAGAGCTTGTCTGGGGTATTCGGTGCCAGAACTGAGATCCAGCTGGAAGCGGCTTCCAATTTCATTTCAGAGCTATCCAAGTTGGCTCCTCCTGATAGAAGTGCACCTCGAGCTCCTTCCCCTTCGGCTTGTATTGCGAACCCTGAGTTCATGACAGTGACCTACTTGATTGCCGAGTTCGCCAGACGAGACTTGCTTGCCAGGCTTATTTTTACGAAGTGTGGTGACATACGTCTCCACGGGTGGTCGGGTCTGAGGCGTAAGAATACTCGCTCGTCTGGTCGTTGTGGGTTTGGTGCTGGTGCTTTAGGCTTCAGCGTGGAGACGGGCCTCACAAGTACTGTCTTGGGTGTGGCGGATGGAGTCGCTTGGTTTGCTGGCTTGTTCCTTTTTCGCAACACCTCAGTCCAAGATTTCTCAGTGGTGTTATTGTGGTTTGTGTTTGTGCCCTGGTTAGGCTGGTGAGTTGTTGGTGCAGCCGACGGCCTGGATGGTGCCGGTCTGTTGTTTTCTCTAGCAAGGATCTGCACTGGACGCGTGACGCTTGCTGGGTTTGGTTGGGGAGGCTCTATGACTTGAGCCGGATTGGATAAGTTGGCCTGGCCAACAGCAGTCCGTTGGGGGAGGGTAGCGTCTGCTTGGGATGGGTTACCCCACAAGATTTCCATGATCTTGCCCTGAAGGGCCAGTAAGTCCTGATCAAAGAGTCTCCGGAGTCTCTCGTCAGTGACGGGTTCCAGCAGCTTGCAGAACCCGATGATGAAACGCTCCGCTTGTGCAGAGCGCGTCTGGAATATCCTGCCCTGTTCGGCGAGGAATTCGGTCGCGACAATTTGAGGCGACGGAGTTGGGTTTGGGGGAGAGTTTCGGTGACTCGCCTCGCAGATTGGCTCTACGAATTGTTGTGTGTGTGTGGTGTGTTGCTGTTGAGGCCCGTTGAGGACCATTTCGACGTCAGGACGCGTCGAATTTGTGGGTGGGAGGGGGGACAAAGAGCCAGCCTCTGCTGAGGAATGGGGCGGCATTGCAAGTAGTAAGTCAGAGAAGATTGGACAGAAGATAATCGCGTGTCTGGCGCGTGGGTACAACAAAATGTGTGGCGGACAGCTGGTCGGACTCTTTTGTAATTTCTAGGTGCTATAGGGCGCGCTAGAGCGTCGGGTAGTTCTATAGGGACTGGGCCGTCCGGTATATGACAGTAGTCACGAGCTGTGGACTGGTACGATGTTAAATTCAATCAAAAATCAAGGAAACGAATAATGCGTAGTAGTTGTTCAGCTTTGGTCGGAATTTGAGACATTCATGGTTTGTAATGACTTTTATATCTCCGCCTTCAAGTTAGTGTCGACAGTATTGCATATAGGAGTATACCTAATAACTCTCGTTCCTGCGCATAGTAGCATTGTTGCGAGGGATTTAACTTCCTGGAGAAGTAGGCAACAGGGTGAAGAAGCTGATGCTTGTGGATGTCATTATGCGAGTGGAGATGAGGTTTCAGAAGAGCTGCTCCCACGAACCGTTTTGGAGCGTCGCTTTCTAAGACAGTTGGTAGTCTCCAGTTGAATTTTTGTACTGCTGAGGCTATTGCGAGGGCATTTTTGGTAACTTTAGGTCCTATTCCACCAATTCCTGGAATTGTAAAAATTAATGAAGTATCAGAGGAATTAAGTCGGGTGGCCAAGGAGTTGGAAACAAAACAAGCGGAAGATCCATAATCAAAGAAATTTCGAGAGACGTGTAAGGAAAAATTTGTGTGGCTTGCCATATTCCTCAAGAAGTGGATTCTCTTCAAGAGTAGCTTTTGTATAACCTGAACCTATTGCCACGACATAGGCGTCTTGGCACACTGATTCTGCTTCTTCCTCAACAATGACCTGAGTGAGCAGTTCTTCTAGTTCCTGGTCAACGTTGCCGTGTTCAATAGTGTCTGCAGGACCCCTTTGATGATCATTGTCTGGAGTCATGGGTTCAACAACAAACAATTTCTGGTTGGGACTGAAGCGCTTGAATCCATTTTTATTGATGGACGCAAAGCGTTTCTTCAGGTCATTGCTGAAACTAGAGCGGGCTGGAAATCGACCCAGATTTGATTAATTTTGGTTATTTTTAGGCGATGGATTCGAGTGACAGTCTTTGGACTAGTGCCCTGGTCTTCCGCACTTGAAACTGTTACTGTGTTGAAAGTTTACGGCGTATTCCCCACATCTGCCGAGTGGATTTTTTGTGGGGAATGAGTTATTTCCCTGGAGCCTAGGATCTATTATTGTCTGGCTTAGTGCAGGTTGGGCAGTTTAACAGCTAGTTTTGACTGACTGGGATCACGCTGAAAGTTTGTATCTTCAAACGGCCAGCTGGTAATGACTTCCGAAGATTGGATAATGTGGTCGGCCAATTTTTCATTTGAAAGAGATGAGGCTCAAGAACTAATTGAGGATCATGTCGGAGGTAAAAACTGTCAGACATGTTGGCTTAGAATGTTTCGAGCCTCGGGTCCCACTACCATATCAGTAGGGAGAAATAAAAAGGCTTTTCTTAAGCGGCGTGCAATATCTAACGTTGCCTCGCTGTTGATGGCAGTAAGTTTGGCGAAGTTGGTTAGAGGAGAGCTTAAATTGTTATTGTTATGCAGGATCTTTATGATGCACTCGGCTGAGCTCACCCAGTCTCAACAGCCTTTGGTCATAGCTGTTCTAGCTGTTATAAAGTCATGGTCCATTATTGAAGCTACCCTAATTGACCAGACCGAATGAGGCAAAATGGACTGCACCATGCAGTCTTGCATTAGGTATAGTTTTTCCAGGGTGTCTATATTAGCGAACCGTTGTTTCCTGTCGTTTTGGAAAATCGTCGTTTCTTTCGGTCGCGTCGCGTGGAGGGCCATTGGGTTTCTCGGCTTCCTTGCGTATGAAAAATCCTGGAATATATCTTTTGGCTCGCAATTCTAGATCGTTAAGACCTAAAGTTTGAGGATTTACGGATTATTAGAGGTTTATTGCTACGTCGGCAAGAAACTTGTTGCTGATTCTTGTTAATGGAGCGTTAGAGAATTGAATTTGAGTCGACGATGGATTATTATTCCGGCGAATTTCAGTGCGCGTGGAAAGTGGGAACTCGGACGAGGCTTTTGGTAATGGGGGCTTCAGTTTAGGCGCTGCTGAAGATAAGAAGAGGCTTTCTGGATGAAGGTTGATGCTTGAGGTCTCTGTTTACCCTTGTTCAGCGGTAGTACTTCTTGAGTTGGAGTATTTACTGGACGAAGACCGTTGTTCACTTGACTTTCGCTAGCCTTGGCATTAGCCAGAGAGGAGAGTTGAATTAGGATGAGCGAGAGCGCTTCATCATTTTTATCTGCCTTCTCTGAGAGTTCAGTTAAAGTCAATTTGGTTTTGTCCGTCAGCTCTTGAATTGATTTATAAGTTCTTTTGCGAGCTTCTCCAAGTGACTGCTCAATTTTAGGGATCGCCTTGTTGCATCTTCTGGTATGTTACCTGGTCGGCAATTGCTTTCATTAACTTGAACTCGAGTTTCAAATTTGTCAGGCCTATCATTTTGTTGTGAATTGGTTGTGAAGATAGGTGGCATCGTTTATTTTTTCATTGAGATTTTCTCTACAATAGTACATTTTTTGTGGATCTCGATCGATCACAATTGAAACTGTATGGTGACAAATGTAACTGTAGGCTGTACTAAAGCTAATTCCGCAGAATGCAATAGTTAAGATGAGTTCTAATAAATTTTTCTACCATCATCACTTACCCCCAACTCCAAAATCTACACTTTGTGTGTAGCTTATTAATCACAAGCTAACCGCCTTTAATGGTCTATGTTACAATATGTAGCCTGCTTCGTTCAAGCTGCACACATCCATTGCTATTATCCATCTCAATCCTGGATAACAACATGGACTACAGCCGGCAAAGACGAATTCTTAACCTCCAGTGGCGCAGATGTAATTGCTCAGTCTGCCCTGCATATCTGGGATAGCCAAGAAGAATCGCATCCGAATTGAAGTCGAAAGCAACTTCAAGAATATCTCCGGATGGCAAGACTGAACACCTGTACGTGGTATCCTCTACGAATATGGGAGTGAAATATTCTCCCAGAGCCAAGTTCAGTCAAATTTCGCAATACCAAAGAAGTTGGCCCACGAGGCAATGATTCAAAATTCTCCGCCATGTCAAATTTTCGTTCCCGAAGAGATCGGTTCCCACCTAAATCTCATCAAATTTACAAGTACGACCGAGTACATTCTCGATTCAATGACCACACCTCTCGTCTACTTCCTCTGGCTTCAGCTGTTCACCAAATACGCGCCCACGCCGATATTTACACACGACGGAGGAAACAGAGCGTGGCGCATAAATCAGAGAGACAGTTCTTTGGTATGAACGTGTTAGTGTTCAGGAAATGTTCACAAGATGATGCAGTGGATGGGTACAATCTCAACTGGCGTGAAAGTTTGGATTTTGGCAAGGATTTTTACGTCTTGAGCTTTGTGCGTGCCAAGACTTCACTTGCGAGAGTGCAGCTGATACCACAAACAAAAGTCAACGATGGAAGGTGCCGTGGTCCGCCTCCTGGTGGTGTTATCCGGTGTAGTTTGAGTAGCCTGGGCACCTACTCCACTTGTGAAGGAGACACTTCAGATCATATTTCGCGCGGAGAAAATTCAGTGGATGATAAAGGCAAGTCTGGATAACTCGGAATTTTTGAGATGTTCCCTTGGGTAGGTATTCACGGATGAGGGTTGACCTGGGGTGAAGAAAAAGCCGCCATAACTTCGCAATGGTACTCGTAAATAAAATCCGAGGCATTAGAGCCCTACTTTTAAATTGAGTCAGCTATTATGTACTTCTTATATGATATTGCGTCATGGCTAGATTACTACAAAAGCAATTAAAATCTGATGCAAAAAAAACATGTTACTCACTCACACCTATGCACACTCTGCAGTGAGGGCTGGAGGTTTTTAGGGGACACCACTGACAGGTGTGGAGAATAGTCCCCCTCAAATGACATGCGAAACCATGGGAACCCGAACCTATCTCTAGAGCTATTGTGAATCAAACTCAGATTTAAACGGATCAGTTGTGAGCAACCACAAGGTCGCGGGCTACTATTACACCACACTGCCTTCACTATGATGTATGCTTGCTTACGCAAACATTCGACTCTCCTCCCTGAGTACCCACCAAATTAGCCGTTTCAAAACTTACCTTCATACAAGCATTCCTTGGCCATACATGCATACCTGTATCGCAAAAAATGCAATCGTGTTTTACCGGAAGCGTATCGGCGCCTTCCTGCCTCACACGTGACATATCGCAATGCTATTCAGAATCCAATTGAGAGAATATCCAGGATGATGTGACCCTATACCGTGGGCCACTATAGCTACTCTCAAGAACCTTCCACACTCTCGTAAATGAAGCCGCGGTTTGCATTAACTCTTCAATGTGGAAAACTCATTTTAAACCCCAAAATTTTGCTTCTTTCGAGATCGTATCTATTCTCAGTGTAATGTCGTCTAACTATCCAAATTTTTTTACTCCCATACCAAATATCTGAACTGTCATTTTTGTAGGCCATGATTTTCATCGCCATGTGGTTATCTTAATTGTCATGGTCGTATTTTCGACGGCCAGCTTAAAGTAGGCGTGAATGAATGTTTGAATAAATGTTTATTCGTGAAGAGCACAAGCCCTGCACTCAAAGAGCATGACACGAAGAAGACTAGCTTCCTCGACGATTATATATGACGACAACTCAGTCTGACATTTGAACTACTCATGTTTTGGGTGCATTCGCTGATACCACTCGAGACCTTGGTGCTAGGGACTTTCACCCTTCCCTTAACCGTTAATATCTAACAAAGAGAAACAGGTAGTACCTTTGTCTACCCTGCCATCCATTTATCGTCTTGTGTCTAGCCGCCGCACGAGATATGGCCTTAAAGTCTTCCCTTTCTTGAGTGGGGCAGGTGTCTAGGCTACCCAGACTTCAATCCGGGGAGATGACGACCAGGAGGCGGACCAAAACACCTTCCATTGTTGCCTATTTTTAGAGTGTCGGATGCACTATCCGTAATCGTGGCCTCTGCACCCACAGGCAACCACAAGTCGAAAACACTCCGAGAATGTGCGTCCCAGCATGCCCATTTGTAACCCCTTCACTCGTTCGTCCCACGTCCAAGCTACCTATCCTACCTCAAGATATGAAGCCACATCAGAGCAACGGTCCCCTACAGACTGAGATCCGAGTTTTGTAGATTATGACATAGTTTCTTCCTCGCGGGTATACATCGCATCGTAATTTTTTAGTAAGAAATGGCCGGTTTTTGATGAGGCAAGTGTCCGATTTCAGTTTGAGTGGCGCCGTTATCAGTTTTTGAAGGCGAGGTGGTGTAGTAAGATTGAGGTAGAGGACTCGCGTGAGAATGATAGACCAAACACTTGTCGAGAAGTCGTTGATTTTGTATATGCTTGAGGTTGCTTTCGACTTCGATTCGGATACGATTCTTCTCGGCTATCCCAGATATGCAGAGTATACTGAGGGATTACAACGGCACCACTGGAAGGTGAAGTATTCGTCTCCGTCGGCTGAGTATAGGCTTGATTGCCAGAGTTTATTTTTTATAACCAAGCTCTACATATGGCTGAAATTGGATTTAATGTGCTGGCGCGCTATCCTAATATTGAATATTCATAATCGTCGTGTATCAGCCTCTGGTGGACTCTTTCTTCAACAATTTTGCAATGTTCTCTGTGTGTGAAAAATACGGGAGATTATTCAAGACAGCTAGATAGGGCTACAGATTTCAAACGAACTACTTCAGGGGTTTAAATCAACTTTGTAAGTAACTTGTCTAGTCTCACACATTTTTAAGATTTTTGATGTTTCCAAAGTGTAGGTAAATGAAATAGTTATATTTGTTTCGTGATTTTTCAGTTTATTTAGGATTAAAATTAATTTATAATCTAAGAGATCTGGATAAGATAGAGGGACCTTGCTGGCTAGCTATTCCTTGGTTGAAGATAGTTCGATGGAAGCTATCCTCTCATCATGGCTCAGAATTGTAGATAAATTGACTTGGCCTTCATCATTTAAGCCACAAGTTGCATTCTTTGATGTTACCCTAGACCTTGAACCAGTCCCCATGTGAAAGTCAGTCTACTGGCCCATGGACCAAACTTGTTTCCAGTAAATTCTGGATTAGGATGTGCAGAATGGAAATCTATGCTTATGTACGCAGCTGTACAACTCTAGCTTTGTCCAGAGCTGTAGAAAAAGTGATAGATTTCCTGAGAATCTAACACCTGGTAAGCAGCATAAAAAATCAGTAGGGGTTTAGGTAACGTAACTACCCATCCAGTGGGTCTACATCTTATGCGTAGCACTCAACTCCTTAAAGCTCGTAGTCTCTCGCCAAGTCCATCCTCTTCTACCTCAGATGGGCCAGCCCGCACTGGTGCAGACTTTAAAGCCTGGGCACCCTCCATTTCTTGATGTAGCTCTACTCCAGCTTCATCAGCAACTTGGTTTATAAGTCTATCAACATCATCTTGTGGCATTCCAACAGCTGTAGCCGTGGCAGTAGCATTTTCGTAATACCCGGTCGCTACATCTAGATCTTCAAACTGGGTCTCGAAGCGGTCCATGACAGCTGAAATCTGGGCACAGTATGAGCCAACTTCCCGGCAAGAGTCATAGCTGTATTGAAACTCGAGTCCAACTTACTTTTTCTAAATCCATGGCTTTCATAGCTTGATCCATTCCCTTGACAACATTCATCATGCTGCCTGTGACCTGCCTCATCGTCACTGCCGTCTGTACACGGCTAGCAACTGCATCAATTCGGCTACCTAGTCGTAAGAGATTTAACCGTTCATTTTGCTTTCGAATCGCATTTTGTGCATAAATCTTAGAAATATCTGTATGTCCAGCTTGAATAGCTTTCTTGAGCTTATCCTTCTCTGCTTTCTCGTCTTTCGAAGCTTTGGCTGCCTGCCGATTTAATTGCTTGGCCGTAAACTGCAAGAAAAAATTAGCCAAAATATGAGTACTTCAAAGAAGTGAAAGAGATTAGAAAGGCTAGATTAGCAATCTTGGTGGAAAAATTATTATTTTTACGAGCCGCAATTACCAGAAGATGCTAACGCTGCCAGACATACCTTTAGATTAAAGAGGGCCTTTTCAAGACTAGACATTTTCTTTGAGATTTAATGTGTGTGCCGGTTTTGATTGATGCTGCTCTGGCCCCAGAATACTTTCTTTGATAGATATTTTAGAATCGGCTGATGAATTCTCGCTGTAAATATGGTGGGGGCTACCAGCGCTCTAATCGGGTGATAGAGTGGATGTTTCACGTGGAGCACAGAGGCTTATGACTACGCAAATCTATGGTAAACCGAAGTCAAGATTCATACTAGTGACATATTACTTTAACTCCAAACGTTAGGTCCATTTAGAGTTATAATTGCCTTCCCTCGTCCACGTGTCTGCCAAGCGTCAGGATCAAACACGGTCAGTAACGGCCAAACTCTAGTCGTAGCAGTCATAACTTCCCTACTGATAACAACGAATACCAACCCTCTGATAAGGATATGGTATAATTGTGCCTCTAGGTTGCCAAGGAGAAGGAGCTATGTCACGTGATTTGTTCGAGCTAATGGTCACCTGATTATTGAAGACCTCGCGCGATCAAATAATTGATGCCACAGAAGTTTGAAGATAATCTATGTTAGAAGTTAGGATAAATGGGGCTACAAAACATGATACTTTGTTGGTGTATATGTAAATGTATGTCATTAACTTAGTTTTACTTCACTAGTCACTTGAAAATTTTCAATCTGCAACTTTTATGACTGAAGGTCTATTATTTCCTTGATATTTTAGGAGATAAATGAGCTATTTAATTCTCTACATGTCTAGCTTATTGGGCTCTTTTCAGACCTAGGCCACACCCTGTACAGTGCTCACATTTTTATGTTGGTAACAAGATTTCTGATGTAGAACCTGTGATAAACAGATATTCAGCTCAGTATTTACCCGTGGAATCGGTTCCGCGGAAAAGGTGGCTGATTTCCATGGGTAAATACTGAGTTGTATGGCTATTCATCAAGGGCAATATATCAGTGATCTTTCAAGAAACATAAGAGGCAAGGAGCACTGTACAAGGTGTGGCCTGGGTGAGAGAGGAGCCCAATGTGCTAGATAGTCTATGACTGAAGTAGTACAATAAACATATACATACATACCTGTGGAATCCAGCTACCTTTTCTACGGAACCGTTAACCAAATAAAAAAATAAGCATTGGAATCAACGTATGCGGGACACTTCCTCCAAAAAAAACTTGTAGACCCAGCTAGACGATATACACACGTCATTTTATTTCTCCTGTCTTTGTAACAAAAGAGACCAACTTGATCCAATCCATCATCGCCGTATCGGGTGGTCGGTTTTTTCTGGAAACTAATCGCACGGCTTCTGTCCATGATCAGATATGTTTTTTTTGTTTGTATATTAACGTGCTAGGCAATTGACACCCTCCGCACTCCTATGGGAGCTTGAGCACGAGTGGGGCCGGGCCGGATCAGGTTAAATACCATTAAGTACATCTACCTCGTCCCACCTAAATGACCTGACAACCTCAGACTTCGCCCATGTGTTGAATCATGTCAAGCCCAACCATCCAGAGATTCCTCTTTTGACTCGCCGAAGCCCAAATTCCTCCTCAGCCTCGGCCACCACGCGCCCGAGCCCTTGACATCCCCATTAACTTCAAAATATAAATGTAGTCCCACATCTCATCGTTGCTCTGGCCTTGCACTTTCATATCGTACCGTTGAGTTGTTGTCGTAATTGAGGATTTGTGTAATCCCCTCGGTGTATATTTCCTTCTTTCTTCCTTTGTACACGTCACAGTTCCATTATGAGTTTCCTCATTAGAGCGTGTGTAGGTAGGTTATGCGACGAGTATGAAGGTGGGTCGCAGGTGTAGAATCGATTGAAAAATGCTTCGTTGTAAATATATGAGGAGCTTGAAAAATGTCGGATGTTTGAATACGATCCTCAGATAGACCTTGGTCCATCCGTGAATCGTATGTTGGTAGTGATGAGTTTTTGTTCGACTTTCTTACGGTTGTGAAATCTCTGTCGACTGATTTTTCGACCAAAATACCAAGTACAACTCCTTCAAGCCGAAAATCCATGTCGCTAAAGTGGGTGTGATAGGATTCTATGAGATGGCGGTGAGTCATCGACAAATAGAGGACATAATTGAAATATGAAGCAAATACTAAAGAATAATTTTTATATTTTTTGTTTCACCTATAATAAGCCCCGCATCATTTCATTACATGTCCTCCATCATGTAACGCCTTCTGATCTCTATCTAACATTCAAAACTAATCCTTTCTTGGAACGTGCCCAGTGATTCTCACCGAATCCCACGATTTAGTTTTTCTCAATCTGAGATGGACGATTAGACCAAGACCTGACAGATCCTTTATCATCAGGACTTCTAATTACCCATGAAACCATTAATATCTACTTTAACCTTTACTCCTAACAGACAAGCGCAGCGGCGAAAAGAACGGCAGCACCCACTGCACAGAGAGCTGCTACCTCCCTACCGGAGTCACTACTTAAAGGTCTAGTCGTATTTAGCGCGTTCGATGGAAGATTTTTTAATTCCGTTTCGCCGACGCCAATGTAGCTCTGAGACCCCTCCATTTCGTCCAACGAGATCTTGGATGAGATTCTTTTGAAAGACTGAAGAGTGGATGAGCGAATTGTCCAATATCTTTTATATGGGTTTTTATCTTTCAAGAAAAGATCCTGGAATATGGTAAAAAATGAGGCAATTCCCTCTGCATCAGTCTTTGATTGACAGTTTGTACCAGTGATTAGGCGGCTAGACTTCGTCAAGTCATCATGAACTAGATCTGGTACTGGATACATAAACCTTAAAGAAGGAACGGTGGGAAGAGTTTTCATGTTATGGCCCAATTCCTCAGTTGATGAGTTTATCGCATGCGTGATAGGGGTCAATAAAGATGTAGTCATCGAGCTATGGCTAAGCTTTGAATCAAATCTGTGCCAAATCCCAAGAGAGGCGGCGAAAGACGCTCTAAATTTACGTAGGGCGAGGCTGTGATCATGACTATGAACTCTTAGTTTCATGGATCCAGTAGGAAAGGTTAGATCGTTCTCCTATTTCATAATGAGCTCAATACACAATGATTATGTCAATCCTTACCTGGGGCTGGTGCCCGTTGATATACATACTACGCGTAGTCTCATTTGTACTTGGTAATTCCTTTGCCACCGGTTTATGGGCGAGACAATTTTTCCAACAAAGTGTTTGGATGGTTCCCAACTTTCCTAGATTAAGATCGCCTTTAAAAATTGTGGCAAGGTTGTTTGTCGGAAACACAAAGGTATTGAACCATCTCATCTATGTCTTTTCAGTGAAGTCAAATTTCTAGGTGGTCCAAAACTCACTTCCATGGCTGTAACCTGAATGGCGGTTAAAATAGACACCACTGCAAAAATAAAAACACCCATGATGTAAAGAACGGATTTGGTAATAAAGGGTATAGTATAGAATGAATTGTGTTAAAAGCGTATACTACTCGATCTTTCTGTATTGTATCGAGAAATAGAAAGAATGTGAATAAAGAGCGATACCAACCCTCAGGACAAGCAAGAATAGTTCATATGAATTGATTTTGGGGAAGAGATAGAAACCCCAATTCAAAGATTGTAAGGGAAGACACAAAAAAAACTGTGATGTCGGTAGAAAGGTAGATGGTTCACTGCATTGAGGATCGTCTCAACGTAAATACTGAAATTCTCCATAACTGAGATTTTTTGGCTACCATCTACTTGGCTGCACAGGGTGGGTATTTTACGAAACGAATATTATTATTGCTGCTACAGGCTTGTAAGAGATAGCAAGCTTGTATCTACAGCGAGTAATATGTCAGACGTCGCGAGAGGTTCGGGTCTGCATGGTGGCAGTGGCTGACTTGCGTGCGACGAGATAGATTGTAGAGAGAATTGATAGGTATCCTAGTATAAACAATGAAAAATGACAAGGAAACCCTATTTGTAGGGAGCTGGGCTAACTGTCAGATTTATGTATATTTATGTGGGATAAAGAATTCCTTAAGCAAAAGACCACCTTGATAATTTTGGAAGCTCGGAATCCATCTATGATACAACCATGTAAACTAGAGAATATTTGAACTGGAGTATACCAAGGTTGTCCTCGGTTTGATTGTTACTACTATGGCGAGGTTACAAAAGCTGCCGATTTTAGCTAATCTACATCGGTACTGAATCGTTACTCGTGAAACATTACGACAAAGAACTGGGCAGTCCAAGGGTCTTGTCTGCTTGTCTATGGTTTGATGAAGCCACAAAGAAGTAGCATACTAAACTCCACGTTGTCGAAGCGGCTAAAGTTAAACGCTACCCGCTAATCTCATTAAAAGACTCAAAGGCGTTGCTGCATATTCCAAATCACAGACAAAGCTGTCGATCGTGAAGCTCTAAATCTTCTGAAACTCGTACGGACTAAGCTGACTTGTTCTCGCTGCCGGCGACTGGAAATCATATTTTGAGCGTCTCGGCTGTTATTCGAACCGAGCAAGGTAATCGTTTCATTGCTCGAGACTGAAACGGTCAACTGGAGGAGATGATGGTTGGTGAAGACGACGAAGATGCTGGCTACTCCGCTGATTGAATAATTTCTATTTTTGTACATCTACATATCATCAGGGTATGGCCTGGCTAGCGCTAGAGATTTTCTGAAATGTTTTCCCGCGAACATGGTTTCCATTGCCATATTTTCATTGACGATATCTTTCGAAGATTGAGTCCTTGGCCTTGGGTTGCCCCGAACATACGCCCACACAAATACGTATACTCTAGCAGGTGAAAAATCGTAGCGCATATACGCCAGGGAGAGAGCTTCGCAAATGGTGTGAGAGATGATAAGACAGAAATGCAGAAATAAACCAGGAATGGATACAATCTTGAGGGGTGTTACACAGGGCATGACCCTCGACATCTATTGGAAAAAATTAATTTATCAAAACCACACCCCTCAAAAATAGCCTAGATTTAGTTCATTGATTCTAGAATTCTTCCATAGTCTTAGACTTGTAGAGGTCTACAATAAAACTCTTATCTTATCTTGGAAAGGGTTAGATTTAGATTATTTCGAAGGGAGTTCTACAAATTAATCGTTCCTCACTATCTACAATAAAATATTAGGCATTAAAATGGTTGAATTTATAAAAATTCGTTAGTCTCTTTCATGTAGAAACTAGATGTCCTCCATCGTCATAGACTCAGATAGAACTATAATAAAATCTAATCTAATCTAATCTACAAATTAAGCTTCGTGCGCTGGACGACTTCAAAAGAAGTAGTGCACACAATGGCTTCAACACTAATTTGGTTGGATGGCGCAGAGGTGTATAATTCTGACTGGTCGCCCGAGTAAAGTGTGCACACCTTGAATACACGTCTTGCCCGACACAGGAGATTGCTGTTTTGTATCCGGCAAAGCTACATATCTCGTGGTACCTTTGTTCATGGACAAAAAAAAGGCATGCTTGATTAGCTAGAGGTTTTGAGTTCCCCTTTGGTGGGAACTTACGTGTGACGATATTTTTTTTTTGAATCAGATCTTAATTACGTATGCAGCTATCTACCAATGACACAATATCGGAGAAAATGTACAGAAAAGATGATTCAATATACAAGGAGAGCACTCATGCCTCGGATTTCATTTTCAAGTACCACTGCGAAGTTATGGTGGCTTTTTCTTCACCCCAAGTTAACACGTACGTGGGTCGACTGTGTGAGCTAACATACCTCAGTGTGGCATGTGCGAATGGGATCCAGAATAGATTAGATTAAATTTTTATTTATGTCCCTATTGAGTCTATGACTATAAAGGACAATGGGATCCAGAGCATGGGTATCTAAAGCCGAAAGAGTCAGCCAATGTGTATGCATAGTATTGACCATATTATTATTATTATTATTATTTTGAATTTGAATTCAATTAGCCCGATTTGGTGCCCTATGGGCCCATGCAGGTGTCTACGAACTCTAATATTTATATAAGAGGAAACCATTATGGTAAAAAACCCCCTCAACTTTTCAGTTTATATATACTTTAAAGTTGTGTTACCTTCACGAAGTGCAATTGGCCTTTAGTCCGAGACAGAACTAGCTGAAATTATGTTGGACCTCGCCATGCTTTCCCTGCCCTCGCGTGCTGAAAAGAAAAACCTGTGGTCTTGAACTTGACCCCGATGGTCCGAATAGTTGCGGTGGGGGGTTGACCAGGACCTGTTTTCGCGGGCGTCCTGGCCCTCTCTTTTGTACCTCCGGCTTTTGGTGGGACACCAGTGTGAACCCTTGGTCGTCTGTAGGTTTTGCCGTAGTTGTTGTTGTAGATGCCGTAGTTAGTTTTTCTCCTCTCCTAAATTCCGCCGTTCTCTCCAAAAGTTCATACCGTGCCCTTTGAACACTCGCCTTGTATGACGCGAAGTTTTGACACACCCCTTCTACCACGACTTATGGTCCTTACCGCAGTTGCAGCAAAGAACTGACTTCCTCGTGCATTCCCTGGTCTGATGAGTGCCCGCGCACTCACCACATCTCCTTGCCCTATTGCAAGAGGCTTGGGGACCATATTATTATTATTATTTGTTAGAATTTAGAATAATTGGGGCTATCAATTAGGCCACAGTGCTGGTACACACGTGACTACAAATTCTGTACTTAGTTTCACCTCGGTAGTTACTTGAATGAATGCGCTCTACAACCTCAATGACAGAGGGGTCATTATTTCCTTAATATTATTATTATTATTATTATTTCATTCTATTGTCCTATCCGAGTCAATGACTTTGTAGTACATGCAGGTCCTCTCTGCCTACAGGCCAAAGATACCTATGCCAGTAGCATATCCCCTCCTATGCCTCCCATACAGCTCCCCTCAAACAGTACCACCCCTCACAAGTCCTCATTCGATCATACACTTAGAGGAGCCCTTTGCCCTTCATTATCTCCCCTCTCCAGCCAACGAAACATAAGTCATTAGCGGCTGCATGGCTGCCAATAAAATTATCAAGTACCACTAGGTGCGGGGCTCTCTTACTTTAGACACTAGGATTAAACCCGAAGACAGTTTAAACCTTCTGAAGCGCTCGATGAGGCTGGTCGGCCGGATACAGCAGGTCTTTATATACCTAAGAGTGTTTCTAAAAATTCCTAGCTCTCCTGTTAAACCTTACTTTATTCCTGCTGCAAGAAAAATTGAGGATAGCGAAAAGATGTCTGAAGAGTTCTGATCGAGGGAAATTATCGTGAAATAGCTTGGTCTAGCATTCAAAAGTCGTTATAGACGTCGGGTTGTCGAGTAACTCGTGTACTTTAGATGCCCTTCTGGCAAGTAAACTCGGAATCTTAGTTTACAAGAGACAACTTTGTCTACGAGTTGAAATCTGCTTTTCTCGAGGATGAAGAGTCGACTGCTTTGCTTCAGAGAGCTATTTGTCTGCCCGCTGTTGGATGGCATATGTTGATATATAACAAGGGCATCTCCGACTACCACCGAAGCACTAAACAGAGCAAATCTCTCCTTCTTCCCGGCATAATTATCGTTGTGTATTTTATTGGAGGAATATACCCGAGGAAGAGACGACCCAGCTATAAGCTGAAAAGTTATAACTCATTCTTGGTTCTATAGGCTCAATTGTGAAGGCTGGAGGTTTGTAGGGGATACCACTGATAGTTGTTGAGACTCTGCTCTCTTTTAGAATTAGCAAGTCTCCGCGTAGGAGGAAGAAATAGATAAGATAGTATGTCAATAGGTTATAAAAAACGACCATAGCCCGCAAGCGCATTTCATAATTATACTGATGAATAGAAAAGATAATTAAGCTATAGGCTGGGAGCTCCTAGCCAACAAACTTTCCAAGTTGTTAAAAAGAAAATGGGAAGTAGCGCGTACAGGTTAATAAGATGCAAATCCTCATCCTACAATAGTCTTAGACTTATATAGGATGTAAATGGATAAAAAAAAAAGATGCAAATCCAGGGTAATTCAACTCTTATTTTTTATACCAAACCCAATGAAAGATCATCAATTATACAATTGAGGAAAAATAACCTTAATTTTTTGCCTCAAAATAATTTAATAAAATGTAATAAATAGCCTCTTACTCTCGAGTAAGAATTTAAACCAATTTTGGAATTCAACAACTTCTCCAATAATCTCCTACTTATTCGTAACATATATTTGTCCTCGTAATTCACTAACGCCCTATATTCTTACAATAAAAAACGCCTAAAATTTATCGCTGAATTATCTTCTTATCTTGGTCTAAATCGCTTACTTGAACTTGCAAAGAAATTTAAACAGATCGAGCCACTATTTTATAAAAGAATTATTGGAGTGAATACTAATATGCTTGTGAATGTGCAAGGGTTTATCGCATGAGCTCGAGTAAACTAGAAAGAAATATTTTGAAGATATACCCAGTAATCCCATGTATTCAAAGACCTATTGATGTATTTGTCGGAATATTTCCTATGGATTCTTTATTTGTAGTATCTCAATAACGATAATTGCATTTATTCGTGTCTGTCTTTCTTTGTGACGGAGCGCCAGGGCCTTAGTGACCTTGAACACTCGTCACATGATACATACTTCTAAAGCTATTACTAATCATTACCTATTTGTTATTACATCTTCATAATCATCATTACCGCCCAAACTCCAGTATCCTTGCTTTATACACATCCAAATAAAACTTGTGTCCTATTATTCGACACTGGCAAAACAGATAAATAAATGAAAATAAAATGAAGTTCCTTTTTATAATTGATGTTTTTGAAAATATAATCTGCAATGGGAAATATATTAAACCCTTTCCACCCATTCGTTTTCCTCGACTATAATAGTGTTAAGATCGATAAGACGTTTCAAAGCATTGCAGCAATCTGACTTTGTCATTGCATCTGCTGGATTACTATCGCCCTTGATCCAGCGTACTTGAGCTATTTCCCGTCTTTGGTAAGATTGACGGAGGCACATTACATCAACCATTAATCTCTTTTCACGGGTTGTACCCAGCTTTACTAAGCACTCATATAGCGACTTAGAATCTGTACATAGAATTAGTGGCACTTTTAAGTGTAGAATCTTATCAAGAGTTGATTTGATGGCTGCGCCATAATCAAATCCATGCACCATTCCATACAGTTCCGCTGCTAGTACGCTTCTTGTTACTCTTTTACATTTTATAGAAGACCAGTGTAGAATGTTTGCTTTATTATGACGGTCTTTGAGCACAATTACGAAGCCGATTTGAGAGGAAAAGTCATTGTTGTTGGCAAAAGAAGAATCTGTAAAGACAAGTAGTTGCAGAGAGTTTTTATCCAGTGGCACAAACTTTAGCCCTCTGTTCTGATTTTTGATTTGCCACAAAACCCTTTTATTTAGCTTCTTAATGCTATTGTTGTCGGGATCC
The DNA here is from genome assembly GCA_900239735.1 of Blumeria hordei DH14. Taxonomy (NCBI): domain Eukaryota; kingdom Fungi; phylum Ascomycota; class Leotiomycetes; order Helotiales; family Erysiphaceae; genus Blumeria; species Blumeria hordei. The sequence goes on from OENG01000035.1 coordinate 2,834,227, forward strand.
ATGGTTTGAGCAGCATAAGAAAGGTCGAAAGAGGCTTCTGGCTGGCACACACTCGCAATATATGCTCCTCGCGCTCGTTGCGAAATAAATTGATCTTTTGTCGAGACGCTAGTTCTGGACTTATTTCTAGAACCGTGAATATCAATTGGCTCACTGTGAACAGGTTTTAAATTTCTGCATTGAAGCTCCTGCGTTAAGTTAATAGAGCGCGAGCCACTATCTCTGCTGATGTGTCCGCCGTTGAAATTAATGGGCGCGGATTCAGTAAGTATTTTCCGTTCTTTCGCTGCAAATTTAGCCTTGTCGAGTTGAAGTTGTTCTTCGCCAGCGAATAATTTATCGGCTATAAATAGGGTATCATCAGTCTGTATTCCAACAACACCAAAACCTTCATCACATTCGTTTCTGTAGAGGAGACAAGGGTCGAATGTCGATTGTTTTAAGGATAATCTTTCAGTATGGTGCTGATGATAAGTGAAGAACCAATGATTTCCTGCTTCTGGCACGCCATACAACGGTTTGATAACCTTTAAAATAGTCCCCCTGCCTCCTAACTCCATTGGTGCCCGTATGTAGAAGTCACGACTTAGATTTGTTTCTGATTGGACATAGGCTTGAGTTATGTCTCTAAGATACAAGTCCACTGGAAGCATTGCTGCAAGAGAAAGAATGATTCGTTGACTGACTCTTTGGATAGTCGGAGCCTGAGTAAGAACAAAGTGTTTGTTTTCGTCTTTGTAAGCTTGTACAACCAGACGAGATTTTTCGAAGGCTTTATCTGTACCTTGATGTTTTATTTCATCAACAAACCTTGAAGAAAAAATTCTTATCCCAGGTGGGATATCGGAGGGTTTAACTTTGATGAACACCCCTCTTTCGAGTAAACCGTCTATTTCTTTTTGTCTTGATTTTTGGAAAGAAGTAGCCTGAAAAGGTTCTGTATCGTTGACAAAAGCAGATAAGCTTGGCTCGTCACAAAATCGGGCAGGTGGTCTCGGGTTCTTTGGATACGGGCTGGCATGTCATTTGCTTCATTTACACCATGTTCTCTTTCTTTAGTTTGTTCTTGCAAACTTGAAGGATCGTCAATAGAGTTACGGAAGTAAGGTTTTACCGAGGTTGATCGAAAGCTTGTTGGACCTGAGGGTAACTGAACTTTGCATGTTTCCTTTTCTATATTTATTAATTTGAAAGGACCATGCCACTCCCCAAGATGGCCTGTATTTCCTTCTCTCCACACTAGGACATCAGAGTTAGCAGGTAAGTTATGAACCGGTTCAACGTTTGGTCCATTTCTTTCATTCAAAGCACTGTTTACTTGATTTTCTGCCCGAAATTTTCTTATCTCATTCGTAGCTTTTTGGATAGCCATTGAGCGTTGAATTACTGAAGGATTGGGAGGGTCTAACGTTGTCATTCGCGGGTATGCTCCAAAAACTAGGAGAGTTGGAACTAGGCCATTGGGTCCAGCAGTGTCATTGATGGCTTTTATTGCCATTTGGAGCATAAATTCCTTACTAATCTTGGCTCCAGCTAGTTCTTGAGAGATTATTTTATACACTCGTCGTATGAGAGAGTGTAGCGCTCCACTATGCCAATAGACCAATGCGCCTCGACAGGTACGTTTTTGACAGAAATTGCCATTGAAGCAGCGCTTTGGTGAAACTCTTTTGCAGTGAAGTTGGTGCCGGCATCTGTGACAATATAGTCAGGAGGTCCAATGTACACATCTATCCAGCAGGCTCTTATTGCATCCCAAATATGCTTTGCGGAGATATTCTGGAGCCATCGGGCAGCCTGGAATCTGGTTTCTTCGTCGACAACATGAAGGACTGGGTTATTGTCAATATACATTATGTCGACAAAGATAGAGTGGTTGAATTGGATGTCGTCATCCTGCAGCTTGAACTTGAAGCGTCGAGGTGGTCCCTTGTGCTTTTGGCAATAGTCACAAAATTTAGTTAAGTGGTCTATATGTTCCTTTTGTATGTCGTTATGACCGGATCTTTGTAAGACAGTATAGAGGCGTTGTGCCGAAGGGTGGCCGAAACGCCGGTGTAATCTTCGTAATTCCGTATCGGTAAGGAAACAAGGGTTCATGAAAAAGGAAGAAGATATTAATGATTGTAAGAAAATTCCCCATAATAGAAAAGCATGTCCAAAACGCCGTATTACTTTAACCTTTTTACTAGGTGTTATTAACTGGTTTTGAATATTATCATAATAAACGCCTAAGTTATCCATATCTGAAAGAGCGAGTAGGAAAGGAGTGTCAGCTTTAACAATGTGGAATTCTATGACTCCTATAGGCGTATCCAATTTGATAGCTCCTATTGAGGAACTGCTTCCAATGCCGAATTGAACGTTTACGGCGCCTACTTTTGTGGTGTCAATTGTGATATTGGCAATTCTTTGGAGTGCCTGAAATTGCTTAAGTCCACCAGTGGAGTATTTTGAGGCACCCGTATCAATGATAATTCCATAAAAACAAGAGCTATTGTACCTTGAGGAGGCTAAATAATTACATGGATCATCTTCGGTGACAATTGCTGGGGTAGTTGGATCATTTCCGGTGATTGCATATTGGAAGGAGAGATCGGCGAGGTTTAACGCAGTTTCTCTTGGGTTCAGGATAGTCCCAAAGGAGGTTATAAAAGATTCATTGTAAAGTACGTCGAGTTTATCAGTCTCGGCGGGTGGAGTCGTATCTAGAACTAGCATTTCAATTTGGTTATCAAGTTCAGATTCGCTAGTGCTAAGATCTTCTGGATCGCCTTCATATTGTGCAAGTAGCTGGTCTGTACGATCATTGATTCGACTCATCATCTGTTTTTGGAAGCCTTTCTTTGCCGATTCTTGCTCTGACACAGTATGATTTCGAGACCAGCAACCAGGGCGTTTACAAACATAACATCTTTTCTGAGACGACCCGAGTGATTTATGAGACCTCCAATGAGAATTTGAGCGCGAGATTTCAGCATTTCTTTGGCTGTTTTCTTTATAGTAACGGCGGTCCGTGAACAATTGGGATGTTTGGGCGCCTTCATTTAGCTCAACAGTTGAAATAGATGATTGGAGATCGTTGAAAAGTCCCATTAGGGTACTACTTGGTTTAAAGCATGCAAGCTGGCAGGCAGGGAAGCTGCGACAGGCATTAATTAGCTTTGTATGAAGATGTTTTTCTGATCTATATTCTATATCGAAGCTAAGTTGCAAGTGACGAAGTTCGGTAAAAAGCATTTGTAAACATTCCAAGGTCGACTTCCCTTTATCTATATTTTCAGTTATGACCAAGCGGAGAGTAAGCGATTCCCATCTAGCAATCTTGGTTCTTTTGGTTTCTGGACCTTCAAAATAATCTCTAGTTGCAGTGCATAGCTCGTCGAAGTTTGATCGGTGTCCATTGGATGTTACAGAAAAATAGTGTGTTAGTGCCGAGCCACTGAGCATTATTGAATATGCCTTTGCGTATAGGAGCTCGGGTACATCGGCCTTCTCGCACAGTTCCATAAAAATATTTAACTTGTAATCAAAGCTATCGCCTTCACCCTGATATTTGAGCTCCGGCCCGTACATTTTTGCCAAGTTTGATAACTCTCTGCCATAGCCAGTGATGGGATATGCTGAAAGCTCTGAGGGTTTCTTTTGAGGGGCTTGATCTGTAGATGGATGAATAGATTGAGACCTTTTTGGTACTTCCTGAGTTGACATCCGCGGGTTTCCCAACTTGGTTTGAACGGAATAGTTTTGAGAATTTTTCATGACATTGATAATCTTAACCGAGTCAAAAGTTTCATTGGAGTTCATTATGTCTTCCCTAGTCCATTCTGTGGGGCTTTCTTCTGATAATGTATTGAATAGGGAAACTGCCATAGTTGTATGCCTGTCCCATTTGACCCAGACACCGTGAGAACGTAGGTATGTTCTGAGTGATCGCAACACTGTCCTTGAAGCAGCCTGGAAATCATCAAGGGTTTTATCGCTGAATTCATCTTGATATGCTTCCCAAAGATTATCGTCTTTGAAATTGTACGTTGAAAATTCCTTGAGAGTCTTCTTGATAAAATTATCGATTTCTTCCTGTTTGGAAAGCGAGGAAGTTTCTGGTTTCATGTTTGAAATTCCTGACATTTTCTTAGGAGTACAAACCTAACAAAAACTTGGGTTTTTCGGAATAGAAATGGTTAAAATTCTGGGTGGAGTGTAAGCGTGATGGACGCAAATCGAGGGCCTTGGTTAATAAGGGGTCGATTTCTTGAATAATAGCTTAAAATTGAGGGCCTTTCTCAGGGGTCAATTAAAATCTATATTCCTTAGCAAATACAATATGAACTGAGGCCTTTAACAGGGACTGAACAAATTGTATCTCTCTTCACAGGTATTCTGATCTGAATTCGAAGACTGATCAGTGTCGGAATATTTCCTATGGATTCTTTATTTGTAGTATCTCAATAACGATAATTGCATTTATTCGTGTCTGTCTTTCTTTGTGACGGAGCGCCAGGGCCTTAGTGACCTTGAACACTCGTCACATGATACATACTTCTAAAGCTATTACTAATCATTACCTATTTGTTATTACATCTTCATAATCATCATTACCGCCCAAACTCCAGTATCCTTGCTTTATACACATCCAAATAAAACTTGTGTCCTATTATTCGACAGTATTTTTTTACAGTACTGCGTTAACAAAATTTTAAGTCTTAGGTTTGCTCTAAACCTAAATGGTACTCCTCGTAAGTCCATCTTTTTGCTATCATTGGCACAATAGCTACGTAGACGGTCTATAAATTAAAATTGTCAATTTCTATCAAGGATGGCCTGGTGATAAAATTATCGAATGAGACTTCTTACATCGACGAAAAATATTAAGAAGTCTGATGCCTAATTTTTGAGAGTACTAGGTTATTTTGTGAAAATATTTGCATTTAATCAAAGAATTTTTACGCCTATTTGATTCCGAGGTCGATTCCAGTTGCCGAATAGGTCAAATGATTCTCTACTCCAGGGACCATTAGCCGCATCGTCGCTCTTGGACATTTCAATAGAGTAGTTTACAATGTCATCGTCTAGGCTTATTGACTCTTCTACCTGGCTTCCAAACCGTGAAATTGGTACTGTGTCTGTAACTAATTGAAGTGCGTCAATAGTATTGGCTGTTATTACTTGAAGTGATAGACCTTTAGTAGCTGGGTTGGACAGCATAACTCTTGGACGAGTAAAAGCTTTAGAAGTAGATGTGGAGAGACAAGATTTGATTTTTGCTTTCCCGCTAGAATTGGAACTACTGATGGCATCTACGGATGGTCTACAACTGGCCACTGATATAGAAGACAAATTTTCTAACTCTGAACATATTTCCGCTCCTTTTGAAGAAACAGTTTCTTGTCCTGATTCGGGTTTACTAGCTGCTTCATTATAGAGATCTATACTCGTCTGTCTAGATTTTCCACAAACTTTTTCATACGTTGAGGGAGTAGTTGGGGAACAGCTATTGACTGATATTTCTTCATGTTTAGATTCAGATTCAATCCTTTCTTTTTTTGATGTTGTGAGGGGCGACGCTCTCACATCACGGATCTCGTTTAATGGATACTCCGCTAATTCATCAGTATTTTCTGAATGCAAATTGGTTTTTAAACTTGGCCTGCTTATGTGAGCTTTATCGGCTGAATTGAGATGAAAACTTTGCCCTATGTCACTATGGATATTTGTTAAAGGTTCTTTTTCTTTAACTGTAGCGTATTTTTTACTCATTTTTTCAGATTTATCTTCCTCGGCATGTGATTTAGAGTGGTTTTTCGGCTTTTTAGGTTGAGGATCATTCGAGTTGTTGGCATTAGAGTTCAAGCTCTTGGGTCGAAAATCCATATTCTGGTAGTCTACACTAGCTTCTAGAATCAAAGAATTTATGTCGTTTGATGATTTTAAATTTATTGGGACATAATTTGAATTTTTATTCTCTCTTTTTTTGCAAAAATGACTACGCCTAGGTGATAGCGTTGGTTGATTTTGATTCGATTCTGAGTTAACTGTTATGGACTCTAGACCTTTGATTTTATCTACTGAATTATTGATAGGCCTCTTCTCAATAATTGGATTTTTGGAAAAAGATGGATAGCTTACAGGGCTCTCCATGAACATCATCTTTCTTGGTGGCCTCGACTTTATTCGTAAAGTAGATGTCAATTCACCGGGAAAAGTTTGTTTTGCAGGTGAAGATGATTTTTCTTCATTTTCATTTTCAATGTTATGCTCGACAGAGGTGATTATTTTATCTTTTTTGAACAAGGGAGTAATTTTTTTACTTGATGAGCCATTTTGATTCGGTTTTTGTCTCTCCACTTGCAACACAGCATGCACAGATGAAGTGTTTGTGGCTGAATTAGATAAAAAGTCAGAATTATCGATTAACAAATGGTTATCTGATGAGATATTGTCTGGAATAAGAGCACTAGTTAAATTGTTTTCACAGATCCTCTGTACAGTTTTCTTTTTCTCTACTATATTTGTATTATTAGTCTGACAATGTTGGTTTAGAGAAGCTAGTTTCAAAGATTTAGATCCCTTCTGCTTCTTCTGTGCACTATTTTTAGATGTGCTTAAAGACAGGGTTACTCCTGTTAGTTGACTAGCATAAGTATTTTTCGACTTTCGAGATGAATAAGCCTTCTGTTCTAAACTTTTGCATTGCGTGGATAAGTCTGGTTGATATTTATGATCCCCATTTTCAAGAGATGATGGGCTGATTGGACTTTCTTCCGTCAAATCGACGACAGCCAGGGGATAATGTTTTTTACTTTGGTCTTCCGCGATAGATCCAGATGGTATTGTTATGGCACCTGATGTGGCAGGAAATAATTTGAATTTATCAACTTTGGAATTTTGATGGTAGCTAATATCTTTTGGTGGTAAGAAAGTTAATTTGCAGCGCTTTGCCTGGCGATCGTTGTCCCATGGTTTGTCGGCTACTTTTGAGGGATATTGACTAAATGTTTTTGGTGATATAGTCTGTATGCCAGTCTTACCATGGTGATCGTTTGGAGTAAGCATCGTGTTTCGTTCTTTAGGTTGACGGTACAGGATTCCATTTGGCTTGCCACTAGATTTCATAGCTTGTAATCCATTAGAAACCCTCGCAGCTGCTCTTTGCTCTCTATCCTTAATTCTTTGACTTATGAGGCCATTTAAATCTTGATCTTTTTTACCATAATACTCTACAACCTGTACGAGAATTCCATTACGTTCTAGGTGTAGTTCTTCACCTTCTTCTATGCCATCCTTTTGCCAGTGTGCATCTCCAACAAAGTTAGAACTTTCATCGTATACCATAAGCCGCCTATTGAATGTGTGAAATCTAAGACGCCCATCCTGCCAACGTTTCTGCTTCCTTTGAACATCTCTGGTGAATAGACAGCGATATTCAAGGACTGGTGCAGTATTAGGAACAGCTGTATCATGTGGTTCCGGGGTTACAATTTGTGATATCATTGGTAAGCACAATATGTAGATAATTGAGCATCCTAAGTTGTTGCTTTATTTCTGGTACTAATTTCAGTTTGAATAGTTGCGCCGTTAGATGTTGACTTAAGGACCTCGCTGCTATCTTCGATATTTACATCACGTGCTCACACACATCCTAGTCTTACACAGTCCCCCTAACTCCCATATCATATCAGTTGTCATCGTCCGTGTAGGGTCCTAGATCCCAGCACGTACTTTTCAATGGAAAGAGCGATCCTTCTGATGAAGAGGTAGCTAATAATTCAGTGCTTTACACACTTTGATAGCCTTGAGCTATAGTATTTAACTCTTTCTCAATATGAAGTCCATGAACCGCCAAGTTGCGAAGTTTCTAAGGAAAGATTCAGGTAGGGCTTCAGATGTAGCAGTATTGCTTAGTGAGTATGAGGAAGCTGATAGGGTGTTGACGAAGGTGTGTTATCTGAATTAGGTATGAGATAGCAACTGATCTAAGCTTTCAGATAATTGAGTCCTCTAAAGCATGGCGAGATTCTTGGGTATCAATACTCACTTTTCAAAAAGAAATGACCTCAACCTTTTCAGAAATATACAATCCAATCGTTGGCTCAAGTGATGGACATGGGCAGGAGCCTAAGATAACACCACAGGAGCAGCTCGATGCTACACGTAAACTTGAAGCGGCTTATGCAGACTTGAGATCTGAACTTCAGCAAGAAATACAAATGATAGATTCTAGAATAATTTCGCCAGCTATTTCTATCAAAGAATACATGCAACCATTAAAGAAAACAATCAAGAAGAGAGAAAACAAGCGTCTAGATTGGGAAATGTACACTGATCGCGTGAATGGATATGCGAGAAAGATGAGAAGGACGGACAGCGATAATGCTGCTCTCGCAAAAGCCGAGCAAAATATGGCCCATGCTGCTAATGTTAGTTGCAGTGTGGTCTTAACTTCAGACTTTTTGACTAATATACTAGGCCTTCCAAGTTATAGACGATCATCTTCGAGAGATCCTCCCTCCTATCATATCCGCCGCATTCTCTATTCTCCCGCACCTTCTCGGAGCACAAATACTCATCCAACATGCCTTATTAGCTCTGTATTATACAGCACTTCAAAACTACTGTGATCAAACGAACTTCCTTGGACAACCGCCGCCCACAGAAGATGTGTTAACAGTATGGCGTACAAAATTTAACTTTGCACTGGAAAAAACTAAGCCTCTGAAATGTATAGGAAAGGGTAGATCCGCAAATTATCCAACAGATGTTACGGAGAAAGATCCCGGCTCTTCCATGGTCAAAAGTCCGTTTACAAGTGTTAAGAGTCAACAACCGAGTCAAAATCTTGTAGCTATATCTCAGCATGAATCAAATTTGCCTGACACCCGAATTCCTCGCATCCCATCACATCAGTCCTTGACTACGGCCTCATCCAAGTCAATTAGGCGCCCTTCTAATAATGGTTTACGTCCAAGTATTTCCCACAGCAATTCATTACCGCCTCAATCGATATCCAATTCGGGGTCTTTGGTCTCCGAAATAAAAAAGAAGAAAAAGCCACCACCGCCGCCACCGAAACGAATTGGTCTCAAAAAGCCGGAAATTTATGCAATAGCTTTGTATTCATTCGAGGGACAAAATGACGGTGACTTAAGTTTTAGTGATGGTGACCAAATTAAAATTTTAAAAAAGACGAACAGTACAGATGATTGGTGGGTAGGTGAACTTCGTGGGAAGCAGGGCAGCATTCCGGCAAACTATTTTAAGATCTGCTAAGGCGATATCTTCAATGTAATGAAAGAAGAGGATCGTGCAAGGAAATTTCGCATGATAATTGGATATAGGATCTAAGTAATCTAGGTATTAGAAAGTATGAAATAATTTTAATCAGCAATGTGGGCGAGAAGGATCTAGACTCCAAAATTCAGGCCAATAATAAATAACTGATTTATAAAAGTATACAGGAGAATTTGATATTTCAATAATAGTATAAAGCTTTGATCCATAATAACATCAAAGGATATGACATGAAAAAGTTGATAGTGTGAAAAGAAGCTTTGTGAACTATTGATAAGTAAAGGTTTGGTCATTGCAGAAAATAAATTAATTATCCAGAGCTGTAAAACTAGACTGACAATCCCTGTTCTTTTTCAAGTATTTAAAAGAAAGTTAGTTATTCGCTAGGACATATATTCAATGCCCTGTATGAAACATTTAATATGCATTCATTAATCTAGCTATGAAAGGTGAACGGTAGTTTGTGTGAATATCGGATGAACATCTTGATCTCAAAGACACTTACACTCTAGATTTCATTCCCAAGTACCACTGAGTTATGTTTATTTACACGGACCGGTTGTCCCTCAGAGAGTTTACATTATGGGGAAGTTACAAAATCTTTACTTGTGCGATCATACCTTTGCCACTCATGCATACCAGCACTACGAGAAATTTAATTGACTCTAGTTTGATTTGGATTAGTGACTTCGTGTCACGAGTGGGAAAATTGAAGTAAATTATTGAGGCAATTACTTGAAAGCCTCTGACACAAAAGATTTGAAACGAGTACATGATATTGGAGGAATTACTTCTCGAACAAGAGTTGGCTTCATTTGGTCTGAAATTTATGTGATCAAAAAAATATCAAGAGAAATTTTTGCTTCCGTTACTCGACGCCCTCCAACAACGAACTTTGTTGTAACAATTTTCCTGCAATTTATGCATCCCGAAAACGTCGGTCCCTCCAGTCTAACCTTGCTGACCGTATCATCCCGTCACAATCAGAGATCGTTAAAATTCAACCCAAGCATTTTCTCCCAATGGAATCTTTATGTTCGGGGTTTTTTCTGCGTGGAGCTTCAACATTGTTCAAGCATTGTCTTGCATTTAAAGAAACGTCGGAGGCATCTTTGTCGACTACATGTGCACTTGAAGTCAATTCCTTTATGACTAAACCTCTAACTATGTCAAGCCTTCAGTAGTCAGTTCTAGCCGCTATCAGATAACGATACGCCTATCTTGATAGAGCTAGCTCTGACGGTCATGTTTGTTTCATCGTTAATTCTCAGTCTTTGAATCGACTGATCATCTTCTCTTGCTGTCAAGATTGAATAGTCTATTCGTCATATTCCCTGACCCATCATTTTAGAGATTTAAACATTTACCTTTGCCTGTGATTTGGCTGCAAGATGTGAGTTGTATTTTAACAAGATAGAAGGTGTTTCAAAGCTCATTTTGCTAATTATTCTGCATGAACTTTTTCGGTTATCCCAGTATAGCCTGGGATTCATTAAACCGCTGCCGACCCGTTCAGTCGTAGTCAAGTTGTGAATTGTTTGTTGGAAATACAGCTTCCTCCATTTCTTTCAATCAACCAATATGGTTGCATGCATCTTGCCTGAACTATATTTCTGAGTTCAGGCAGGAGTCCATACTTGTGATCCATTTAAACTCAACATTTGATTCCACTTGAATCCCATTCTTCCCGAAAAAAACCAGTAATTGGTTTGTTCGTGTGTGTTTGTTTATTGTACTACTTGAGTCATAGACTATCTAGCAAATTGGGCTCCTCTCTCACCCAGGCCAGACCTTGTACAGTGCTCCTTGCCTCTTATGTTTCTTGAAAGATCATTGATATATTGCCCTTGATGAATAGCCATCCAGCTCAGTATTTACACATCGAGTTCAGCCACCTTTTCCACGGAAAGTTCTACCCAAAAAAAAAAATGGTAGCAATGGAAACTGCGTGCGCAGGAAGAAGTCTCAAAAAACCTGCAGCCCCAGCCAGGCGAGGCCTAGACACCGGGACCACACGAGGTGCGCATATTCATCTATACCTCCCTTCTCTGTAACAGTCGAGGCCGGCTTGATCCAATCCACCATCTCCGTATCCGGTGCTGGGTACGCTCCGGAAACTCATCGGATGGCTTTTCCTTCATGATCAAGGGTTGGTGATGATAAGGACTCCGACCCTAATATCTGATCTGATCGTGGTTAGCTTCATGGTAATGGTGATAGGGGGATGTGCTTAGGGATGAAGACGATATAGACTGCGAAAGCGAATGGGAATCCTCATAGGAGTGAGACCTTTGTTACTCAACTTTGGCTCTACAGACTCTACAGTAAGAGCTGGATGTTCGTAGGGGACACCACTGGCAGGTGTTGAGAATAGTTCTCCATGATTTCTACCATTTAGATTCTTCGAAAGCTCTCTAGCTACTAAAGCTTAATCCTCAGGATCAACTAGCATATAATTGTAATTTTCATATTAGAAATTAACCCATAAATTAAGGAAATAGTTAGGTAGACCCTTGAGCAGTCATTCATTGTCTAAGACTCAGTAGAGACGTAAATTTAATTCAATCAAAGTTTCCTGGAAGATTCTTTATATGCCTACCACTCCCGCGAATCTTCAGAATGTTTCCGGAAAGTTGAGTGAGCATCTTCTAAGATACTATTCTTCCGACACATTTCCAGAACAATGGCTAAAAGGGTTTCCTGCGCTAGCTAGCGTAAGTTATAGAATTTCCCGGCTTAACAGCCGTCACATCTCCCAAATGACAAATATACTCAATTTCCGCTGGGAGCAAGAGATTGGTAAGCAGGCAGCTTTGATATAATCGGCATCCTGCTGTTGATTAATAAATACCTACGACAAGCATCGTCGAGATCGCTGTGCCCTCAAGCTTCTTCTTCAGATTCCAGCAATCCGAAACCTGTTGCCTCGGCCATCGAGACATCCTTCGCTGAGGCAATCATCGACTCTTCGGTCTTTTTGGCTACAGCCCGAGCTCGTGCCACCTCTGTGAACCTCCCTTGCTCGATGTGGTGAATCCATTCGAGCTGCTCTATTATCACCGGTCCCCCACAGTTGCGATACTTAGTGAGAGCCCTGCTCTCGACTTCCAAGTGCACACTTGATCCACAGCTCCAGCAGACTAGAGCGCGGGAGCAACCGCAAGTGACGTTGACCTAAACAGAGTTTGCACTGTTCGATTGGTCGACGACGCTTGTGGATGGTAGCAATACCAGACTCGTCGAAGAGGCGGAAGCCTTCACAGGGAGCAGAGTCCCGGTGGAAGAGGGCATGTCAGTTGCGATACGGGGCCCCAGGCTGGCATGTCCCAAAGGGCTGCACTTGGACTAGTCTCTCGCCAGTCACTCGTCTAATTTTGTCCGCGACCCATAGTTTGCAGAGCGTCTCGTCTCCGTGCTCCATAGTGATCTGTATGGGTAAGTTGGGGATCCTGAAGGCGACGAGTTCCAAAGATGATTCAATTTTGGCAATGAGTTCCACCGATCTCGACGAGGTATCTAAAAGAACCTGTCTATCTTCTTCGGAATTTGGAAGAAAGGCAAATCCGGAATTGACTCGGTATACTGAGTTGATGTGGTTGCCGTTGCGGATGAGTCCCTCAACGGCAGCTTTAGCACCTGGGGGAGATAGTTTCTGCCATGGCTGGTTGCTTTCAAGGCGAAGAAATAGTCGTTTGTCGTCTTTCGCCTTGGGAGCTTCTTTTTTCGAGGCTGTGACCGCAGATTGCGGCACAGCTTTTACCGTAAAGACTGCTGCCTATCGCGGTCCGTTTTTGGCAAGCGTAGCCCAGGTACCTTTTGTAGTGCAGAAGCATGAAGTTTATATTAAGTGTTCTAACTATGTATATATACTTGTGTTACGTAACAGTTAGTCACGTGGAATATGTTACATATCCATTACACCCCCCCAGAAACTGAATGCTTTAGATCTAAATTAATTTGATTACAGAATGATGAATGTTTTAGACGTTGCAATGATTTTGTCAAGCCATCTGCTTTGCAAATGTCTGTAGGAGTATATTTTAATTTTATGAACCCATTTTGAATCGAATCTCTAACTGTTGATTGTCGCATTAGAAAATGTCGATTCCTTGCAGATATTTTATTGGAGTTAGCGGTAATCATTGCGGCAGTGTTATCAATTTCTGTTGTAATGGGTGAAATTTTTATTTCAAATAGTTCTTCATACAAAGGCTTAATCCACTGCGCAGCAACAGATAGGGTTGTTAGAGCGGTATATTCTGCTTCACAAGTACTTTGGGCAGTGACAGATTGTTTCTTAGACCACCATGCAATCGGAGTGCCATTAATAAAGAAGAATATCCCCGAGGTTCCTTTTGGAGAAGTGGAATTTCCCCAACTGCTATCTGATGATGCTGTGAGTTCATGTTTGTTACATTTGGGGAAGAATAGAGTAGCATCTTTTGTTCGAGAGACATATCGAATGAGATGTTTTAGTAATAGAAAGGCATTTTGCGAGGGATTTCGTACATAGCGACAAAGCTTATTGACTGCGTATTGGATATCAGGTCTTGTTGTATTTGCGATGTGTAAAAGCGTCCCGACAGCTGAACGATATAATACTGATTCAGGATTTGAACATAAATTATCTGTATCACGATCAATTAGATTTTCGTCAGAAATTGGAGTGTTAGCTCCTCTACACTGAGCCATTCCCATATCGCTACAAAGAGCTTCGATTTTATCTTGTTGATTGATATGAATACCATCTGGCTCATTCTTTACATTAATACCGAGAAAGTTTGTCATATGACCTAGATCTTTAAGTTTAAAAAAATTAGCCAATGCAATGACTGTTTTATCGATTTGAGCAAGGGATGTAGATAGTATCATAAAATCATCAACATAGGTTGAGATTATTGTTTTCCCTCGACGAAATACATTTGTATCATTTTTAAGTGGTTTGAATTCTAGGTCACTTAAAACTTGTCGAAGTTTTAATTGCCATCGTTTTGGTGCTGTTCGTAAGCCATAAATAGCCTTTTTAAGCTTGCAAACTAAGTCTCCTGGTTGTTCCCGATTGTGAGGCTGTTCAATAAAAATAGGCTGATCAATTGGTGTGTGGAGAAATGCTGCTGTAATGTCGACATGACGGATGATGAGCTTGTAAGTTGCTGCATAAGCTAGAAGCATCCGCAATGTAGTTGGAGGAAGGACTTCGGCATAGGTATCGTCAGCAAATGGTTCTGAAAAACCACGAGCGCACCATCTTGCTTTTAATTTTCCGTCTGGTTTTTCTTTCAATATCCATTTCCCAGTCATTATATTACCTTTTGCTTCAGATTTAGGTACAAGCACCCAAACCTCGTTTTGTGCCATATTTTTGATCTCATCATCCATGGCTTTATCCCATTGATGACCTTTATTTCCTGTTAGTAATTTGTTAATGATTTGACGATCTGTATTATGTATTGCTAGAATATTTGATTTTAAAGGAAAAGAATTCTCATGGAAACGAACGTCACGTCGTACTATTGTTCGATGAGTTTCTGTGTTTAAAATAATATGACCTCCTGTAAATTCAGTACCGACATAAATTCCTTCCCTTGCCTTGGATTTAAGTTTATTTTGATCAGGATCAAGCCAGAATGCTCGACAACCGAATGGATGAAGATGTTGGATGACGGGCAATTTGTTATAAACAGCGTGATACGATGATTTAGGTGCAATTCTGTTGGGAGTTATATTGAGAGAGTCGATTGAAGCTGTCAGCATTAGAGGCCATAGTTTTAATGGTAATCCAGATTGCAGATGAAGTGTTCGCATTTTCTCGGTAACTGTTCTGACATTTCTTTCGACAATACCATTTTGCTCTGGAGCATGTGAGGAAGATTTCTTCCATTCTATTCCACGGGAAAGAAGTATTTCTTGAAGATTAGAATTTGAGAATTCTGTACCACTATCAGTATGAATAACTTTAGGTGTTATTTGAAATTTAGTCTTTAAATTCTCGAGCAAATATCGAATTTGAGTAGGGACAGTTTTCTTAGAGTAAATCGGCCAAGCCCATTTCCAAGATGTGAACTCGTCGACTGCAAGCAAAAACCATGTTGCATTTGGGATAGATTTATCAATGGTTGTTGGGAAAAGAGACTTTTGGCCACCAACTAGATCCATGTGTATAATCTCACCAAATGATGTTGCATTTCGAAGACTACCATGACCTTTGCATTTCGTAATTTTAGCTTTAACACATGTTTCGCAATCAGGATGGGTCTTGAAGTTCTTTATTCCTGCATTTTTAACATGATATTTTGGGCATGTTGTCCTGGATGACCAAGGATAGTATGCCAGTCACGAGTAACTGAATACACTGACGATCTTCCAGTACTAGATTTAATGGGCCTGTACAATAATCTGCCAGATATGCGCTGAAATATTGCACATACAGAGCCATTGGGACGGATAAGCTCGATATCACCGTAGTTTGACGGCCAACGAATGGAGAAGCCTTGTTTTTCCAATTGTGCAGTGGAGAGAATACACTGATTCTGGCCTGGGATATGGATAGCTCCATGAAGTTCATCTTTTTGTTCATTAATAGATAGAAAATTTAGATTGCCATGACCGACAGCTCTAACTTGATCACCACCTGCGACTTGAACATTTATGGGAGAAGTAGAATAAGAAGAGAAGTCATCTTTATTTCCAGAAACATGATAGTCTGATCCAGTATCCAACTGGTATGAATAATTACATGATGTGTTTGCGACAGAAAGGACTTTATTATTTCCATTTTTATTACGATCTTTAGACGCATTCTTTTTCTTCCTACACTCGTCTTCAATGTGTCCAACATTTCCACAGAAATTACACTTTCCTGTTTTATTTTTAAGTGATTTTGGTTTGTTACTAGACTTGTATTGATAACATTCAGCAAGAAGCTCTTCAAACGAACAGTTTCGACATCGAATTGCAAGGTTAGAGTCCAATTTTTGTATACTACTTAATAGTAAGTACTTCATTTGACGTTTCAATTCCGGTGTAATCGTGTTATTTTGCTTGAACTCATTTAGACGTCTTTCATATTCTACCAAAAACTTCGATAGCGACATGTTGTTGCTGGGCTGAAAAGTCCAAAATCTATTAATGATTTCAATTAAGTTTGAGCGCATCGCCGCCTGTGTTTGACTGACGATGGTGGTTAAAACAAAGAGAGGAGTTTCATTGTCATTTATCTTGATGTGTGAAGCTGATTCTTTTAATTTAGCAGTCCACCACGCAGACCATATTATGACAGCCTTAGTAGATGGTGTAACAGGAAGGAAAACGCAGGCTGTTTCTGTGACAGAAATTAGCCGTTTTATTGATTCAAAGTAGGAGTTCCAGTTCGATGATGTTAGTTTCGGAATAGTACATATTTTCTCAATGTTACCGAGTCGTTCTGTCAGTGTCCAAACTTCTGTTTTTCTTTGGGCTTCCTTGAAGGAAGTTTTGACATCGTCTGATGTAGCAAATATGATGTTATTTATTTGCACATAATCAGGCACAATAGTGTCATTAGATGTAGGCTTTGCCTCGATAGAGGGCTTTAGTAATTCTGACATTTCGAGTGCGTGAGTTGCTGCGCGTACGTGAGAAAGGTAGGGCAAAGATGGAAGCACAAGAGAAAGATGTCTTGAATTAGAGTGACGTAGTGCAGCGGAAGTTATATAGGGCCATAACCTGTAGTGCAGAAGCATGAAGTTTATATTAAGTGTTCTAACTATGTATATATACTTGTGTTACGTAACAGTTAGTCACGTGGAATATGTTACATATCCATTACACCTTTTAAAGGCAGTACTGGGACGGTCGGTATAGTTGTGCTCCTGGCGTCGGGAGCCCCTGGGAGGGGTAGCGTGGTGGCCGGTCCCAAGGCTGTAACAGTGCGAGATAGAATGCGAACAAGATACGGAAATATAACAAGATGTCACACGCCCTCTAAAGGCGTGAACGAGGACTACTATAGCGGTCTTCTCGAAATAGCTCGACGCTAGTGTCAATAATAAGACCAGTTCTCTCCATTTCTGTATAATTGTGTTACTATGAAGATTAGAACCCCTACCGCTGCTTAGGCATGCTTTCACCCTTTCAAGGAGAGGCATGATAAAAACCATGACAAAGGCCGTAAATTGTGCAATGGTGTTGCGTAGGTAGACTCTTATGGAGATTACGAATTGCTTATTTGACCCGTTGGTAAAGGGGAGCAGGGCTGCTTTGAGGTGAGAGATGGTAGCGGAACAGAGTACTAGGTTTGCCGCTGTTTCGGCGGCGCATCGTTGTACAGCTTCGACAATTGGTCGAGGTTCCGTGGGGGTATTCTACTGGGACGGCAGCTTGAGGCAGCGGATCTCTGGTTGAAGCTGCTTTGGGTGCAGCTTTGCCTGATGGTTTTGATGTAATCGAAGGATTGGATGATTCTCCAGTCTCATAGGGGATGGAGGCTGGTTGGGGAACCTCGTCAACAATTTTGACTGACCCGATCATGTCGGTAACGGGCGCAGAGACGCTAGTAAGGGCTTTTTACTTCCATTTGCTTGAAGTCTTGCCTATCTCCACGCATCTTGGAGACTAGTCAGGGCCCTTTGTTTGATCGAGAGCCGTGGGATGAACTCTAATGTTGTCCAACAAGTAGTAAGAATACCTTTTCCGAATAAGAGGCGTAGTAAGACAGCCGGAAGGTCGTTTTCAATTTACGAATGTGTGCGACGAGCGTAAGAGGGAGAAAATAGGATTATTCGAAAATTTTCAGGAACGGTGGCATTGGTCATGTTGGTTTGTTTATTTTAATTTTCAAGTCCTAGGTTACACCCGGTATCCCCTAAGGGTCAAAGACCAGCGTTTACAGCTAAGATCAAATCTATGACACGTCCAGCTTGTTCCCACCACGTGAACCACTACACAAACAGTAGCTAGTTAAATTACATGCAGCAATACATTAAACAGAAATCATAACAGGAACTCCCGGCTCCAAAACTGTGAGCTCCATATTAATACTAGCACTTGCGGTTGGGAAGCAAAGCTGCTCGCCTCGTTTCTCTTCCTGTCGTGTCATGTTCCATGACTAATTTAATTGGACCTCGCTGAGAGCAGAGATCTAACCTGCAGGTGAGCACCCATAAAATCGGGGTTTCTGCGCAAAGTTTCTGAAGTTTTCAAGGCACTTGGGTGCGAGAAGTTTGTGTAAAAAGTCGTCGTGAGATTTTAAACCTTTTATTCGACGTGTTTGATGAGAATCTAGTCGACAGTGCATGAAGTGTGTAGAACTAGTCTCCTCCCCACACGCACGCTCATTAGGTGCATCTGCACTGTTGAATCGGCGATGATAGGCTGCAAAATTGCCGTGGCCCGTACGGGCTACAATAATTTCGCGGAGTATATGACTTGATAGAGCCAGCTCTGGTGGCTTGCGCCGTTTCATGAGCAGATCTAACTTTCGATAACGAACAGAGCACGCTTTTTCCCCTAATTCCTGAGCAAAGCTTGTAGCCGGTTATTCATGATACGGCGAAGGTATGCAAACAAGAAAGATCCTGGTTGACTTTCCGGACAAGGCAACATTTGTAAACCGGAGCGCGCAGTTGCGTCTGCTTCTTCGTTCCCATATGTTCCTGAGTGACCGGGGATCCACTTGACTGCCACGATAGCTGATGCTGAAAGCATGCGAAACTGCCGTACCTCTTCGAGGCTGGTTGAACAGATGCCAGTCTCAAATGTTTTTACAGTATGCTGACTGTCCAGCAATACATTCACTCGCCGTATCGTCCCCACTGCTGATGTTGCGTTACTTTTATTCACAGCGCCGCCTCAAGAGCCTTTAGCGCTCCTGTAATTTTCGCGTTCAGGACCTCTCCTCCATGTCGGATATCACTCTTCTTTAGAAGAGTCTTGCCATATCTCCTGAGAACAAAACTCCAAGCTGACTGTCCGTTTCCTTTTGATAGGACGTCTGATTAGGCGCAAATTTCTGGTACGGGAACGTTATCTATCCAAAGTTTGCTCGCTTCTTTTCCTTCTGACTTAGTCATGGATCTAGCAGAGTAGGATGACGGCGGCAGAGGCATCGAAGCTTCTGCCTCAGGAAGTTGTCGATAAGCTTGCTGTGCACGTGTTCTTTGTCTATCAACATGATCAAATCCTCATAGATTCTTCTCGTACTTTCGAGTCCCAACGTCTGGGCACATCGCAGCACGACTTCTCAGCGGGTGCTGATCATAGAGGGTTTTTATTCTAGCTAAAAATCGTAGTTGATTTTCCTCTAGAATGATATTTGAAGGTGGGATTCCCCCTTTCATATGCAGGACCAATTTCGGCGTAGTCTGCAGAACTGGGAGTGTAGATCGGAGGCCCATCATGATGACCTTGTCGGTCATAGTACAGAGGCTCGTGGTAGCCGGCGTGGTTATTCTTGCTCTTGTTGGGCGTTTGAGGCCTGGCCACCAGACTTCCGCACCAAAAGTCGCGATTGAAACAATACTACCGTTTGCTACTCGTATCAGCGCTCCTGGTGCGGCCCCTCGAAAATTAGAATTGAAACGTCACATAAGATGTGCGACTTTCATTGCTTTTCCGGTCCAGGACATCACATGATGCTTGAAGTTAAGTTGCGGATCGAGGTGAACTCCAAGCCAGCAAATATGTTCGGCTGGTTCTATAAAAGTGCCATTTACAGGGACGCCAACAGCTGCCTCGTGATGTCGAGGTGGGAATTGTACTACCTCTGACTTTTCTGTGTCAAAATGGACAGCATTCTCCTGCGCCTAATCCAGTAGATGATCAACTTCCTTCTGAGCAGCGGCAGCAGACTCAGGAGTGGTGCGACCAAATCCAAGAATGCCGATATCGTCAGCGTAACTAAACCTTAGATCAGTCGTACCGCTGCGCATTGGTTCTGCTATGTAGAGCAGAAAGAGAAGTGAAGAGATCAGCGAGCCCTGCGGGACTCCGCAGACTATTTGTCGCTCCGTCGTGAATCCTTCCGAGTGTCGTACTTGGACCATTCGCTGTGCAAGGAACGACGTTGTCCACTTTAGAACTGAGTCTGGCCATCCTTGTTCTTGCATTCTTCTTACTAGGCGGTTATGAAGAACTGCGTCGAACGCACCTTGTATGTCTAAAGTGACGAAAGTAGCAGCCAATCCCTGAGTGCGCGCCTCCTCGACATCATGCACCACACAGGAGACTAAGTCTGTTGCTGAACGTCTCGAGAGCGCGCCGAATTGTTGCCGACCAACCACATCACAAGTTACTGCTAGGTGGGCCATCCGTTTTGCCAGAAGCCTTTCTAGCCCTTTACCAAGGCAAGGAAGAATGGCGATTGGTCTCCAACCTTTGACTGTTGTTGGATCCATTTTTTGGCTTCTGTACAAGAACCACTTCGGCCAATTTGAAACAAGTCGGGTGCGTACCAAGTTTTATACAAGCTCTGAAGAGTTTAAAAACGTATGGTCCAATTGCCTTCTAGCAGACCACTAAAGGCTGTACTTAAACTCCGTCTGCTCCCGGGCCGTGTTTCCACAGCCGATGGTACAAGATCGAACCTCTTCCTCGGAGATTTCATTTTTCCATGGTATCCAATTATTGCTCGTGGTAGTGCTCGGTGGAAGATCGTCAGATATTTGGTTCCTTGCAAGGAGAGAGTCACGGAGAACTGTGGCTTGCTCTGGCAGATCAGAGATGAGAATTCCGTTGTGGTGAAGAGGTTGGGGAATGCTTGACTGTCTAGGAGTAGCCTTTATCATCAAGCTAAAAACATCGTTCGGCGTGGCCAAATTCTCGACCAGCTGTGCTTAATATTTCTTTTTCGCGGCTAAGAACTGATCAGAGCTTTTTGGCATACACACCACGTTGGGGAGGTGTCGCGGCCGCTTGGTATTTAGCCCTTGCTGCCTTACATGCCGGGGTCCGCCATGGGGCAGATTTACCGGCGTTTGCTCTAGATCGAGCTCCTGCTGCACTGATAGCAGTCTTGAGGTGAGAGCAAAGTTCCTGAGCGTAGTCTTCGACTTTCTCAATCGTGTCTAGGAGTGGCAGCAAACGAACCAATTTGGCAACAGCTCGCACAAAGTTTGGCAGTTTTTCCCTCGTCACTCGAATCTCGGGAGGACATGTCGCAGTGTTCTTGGAGCTACTATCGCTGCAAGAAGTTTGATTGTTTCCAATTTCTCTCGGAATGGTATTCTGAGGGGTTGTAGTTGACACGGCTGCGTCGACCTTTTTTGCGTCAACACTAGATGTCCGCTTCATGGCGGGCACAGCAATCTCCCTTGTGTTTATATTGACGGGGGCCTCTGAGGCCTGACTATCCTCGGGCTCTTGTATATTCCACCGCGAGCTCTCAAGACCCTATTTGATGAATTTGCTGATGGCTGCATCACCCATCTCAATATCTGGGTTTGTGGAGTTCGATTCATCTTCGAAGGCTCTTATCCTCTCGGCCATATCCAATTCCATCTTTCGCCCGTCTATCGAGATCATTGGTATTATTTTGCGTTCCGAGCGCTTTTTCAGCTTGGTGTTCATTCTGTCCATAATTATTTTGTGGCGAATAAGCCGCGGTGATTTGGCAGGCCCCAGAGACATGTTGGAGATCTGGGGTCTATTTTTTATCATTTATTGTGTTTTCAGCTATCTAGCTATGATACATGACCGGTACTATGTATTGAAGGGTGGTGGTGTATATGGTTGTATACACTTGGTATCTTCAATTAAATGGTTGTGACTACTCAGGGGGCTTAGACTGTACTTGGGTGGTTATGGCAATAATGTGTTTGGGTGCGAATGGTATCTTATTGTGTGATGTTATGTTATAGATTATTTACATGATGATTAACCAATCCCACATACTTCCAGATAGCCCCTTAACTAGTCTCCTTTAGGAGTGGTCTTCAGGTGAATGTAGCGATTGGGGGTATGTAATCTATCACTTATCTAGTTCCATTTCCTTGGCCCTGCATGCTACACTACGTGGATGACAATTTACTACTAATGTGAAAAGCGCATTCATGACACTATGTATACATATAGGATGACTCTTTTGACGTTAGAGACACTCATACTCTGGATTTCATTCGCAAATACCACTATGAGGTATGTTCGCTTACACAAACAGTCGACCCTCCTCCGTAAGTACCCACCAAAGGGAAATTTAAAACCTTTGAGTATCCAAGCATGCCTTCATCATCCATGCATACCAGCGCCGCGAGAAATGTAGTTTAGTTTTGCTGGATTCGAACCAGCGGTCTCCTATCTCGGGTTGGATATGTGTCCTTGCTATCCAGATCTTACTTGAGAAACCGGCCAAGATGATGTACCACCGCACCATCCAACCATGGCGGTGTTTATAGTGTCGCCCGCACTCTCGCAACCGAAGTCTTGGCGCACGCACAAAGCTCAATTCGAAAACTCGTTGTCAAAATTCTAAAATTCACGCCCGTCGAGATTGTAACCATCTGCTACATCATCTTGTAAACTTGTCCTGATCCCTCTCACGCCCATCCCAAAGAACTGTCTCCCAGGTTTGTGCGCCACGCTTTGCTTCCTCCGTCGGGTATAAATATTGGCGTGGGCGTATACGTGGTGGTCAATCGAGGCCAGAGAAAGTCGACGAGAGGTATGATCATTGAAATAAGGATGTACTAAGTCGTACCTGCAAACTTGATGAAGTTTTGGTAGTGACAGATCTCGTCAGGTGTGAAAATTTGATTAGGTGGAAAGTCTTGAATCATTGCCTCATGGGCCAACTTGTTCGGTATTGCGAAATTTGACTGAACTTGGCTCTGGGAAAATATTTCACTCCCAGGTTCGTAGAAGGTACCGCGTACAGGTGTCAGTCTTGCCCTCCGATCCGGGATCTTGCTACTATGACAAGTCGAGTTAGTGTAAATGTATGCGAATCGAAGGGTAAGGAAGATGATTACAGGGTATCTCATCGTTCTGCTCTACGTTATTCAGGAATGATAGCGCCGGTCATGTACCCTGGCTTGAAAGCGGAATACACACTGAATGATCTAAAAAAGATGTTAATATTGATTAATTCTACTCCAGCCCTTATGTCAGAAGCAAGGCTGTTGCATATTTTAATCGAAATCACAATAATTTTTCGCAGGTCAATGTCCAATCTATTTCAGTCATTTTGGGTTTTGCGGCACAGGATGGAGTGTCCTGTGCTGCTGGGCTGTGTGTGCCTGGGTAAAAATATTAGGTCTATATCCATCTCAAAATAGACTATATGTTTTCCATGTTCGTTTCCCAGATTAACAATCTAAGCAGCAGCAATATCTTTTCGAGAGCGCCAGCTGAAGAGTTCTGCCCTATACTTATTGCCGGCCTCGAGAGCTTTTCTTGAAGTTCAGTTAAGTAAGCTACTAGGCCTAGCCTAAACTATGGTTATAATATGCAACACGAAATACCCACTCCAATGACATGAACATCTTTAAGTAGTTTAATTGCATCCTAAAATTCCCTCTATACTTAGTTTCTCCCATAAGCTCAACTACCTGGGTAGAATTTGCGCACTCAGGAGCTTTGCGTAGACTAGGTTCCTTGGTCTTGTAACTTCAAAGGATTGTAGTGGTGCAAATTTACCATTTAGAAGAGGTTCAAGCGAGAAATCTAGTTGGACAACAGCTTCAACCCTATCAATCAAAGAAGCTGGTAGCATTTGCGTCCCGGAGCCCCTGAATTTCGAGATGTGCGAGCGTTGATATTCACCCTTGACAGAGAGGAAGTTGAATAGTCTGTGCCAAACAGAACTCGATAAGACATACCGAACGCATCGCTAGCGCCAGTACATACTGTCCTACCACATCCGATTTTTTTTGCAGGTAAGACATTCTTTCAACAAATACCCTAACTAAATCCTTTTGGAAAAGGTCAAGAGCAATGGGCCCTCGTCTCTCCATTTTGAAAAGGTTTTCCCCAGCTTTCGGAAAAGAGATTCCACTCCGACTTGTTTAAAACAGGATAGAGAGCGACAATCTGAAATAGATGCACGGAGTATCCCACTTGTTTGTGATTCATCATTGCTTTAATGGATTGCTAGTAAATCTACGGAGGTTTATCGTACGCACAAGGTGGAAGCCGCGAATGTGATGTCTGAATGAAGCTATACGGACTAATATTAATCCAGGCTGCAATCTATCCCTCTAATTAATTATCCTTCTACGTATCGTCCACCTTATGGCGATGCCTCCGAAGTTCAATCTCATCGTCAACGGCGCATTAATATAAAAAGTTAAACCAGATGAGACTAGAAAGATAATTTTCGAAGACGAGCCGAAGGTAGCTGGCCACTTGCATGATTAGGCTTTTTGACCCGTCAAAAATTTTAGTCAAACGAGCTTGTTTCAAATCCAAAGAGAATTTTAGGGCTCAGATATAATTGTAGAGATTGCTTTAATAGCTCTCTTGGAAACAATATGGTGGGCCAGAAGATTTGGGTCAAGCGCCCTGGGGCCTCAGCAACGCTTGTGCAGATTCAAAAAGATGATCTAGTTGATGATGTGCGCGATATGATCCTGAAAAAATATGCAAATTCATTGGGAAGGAACTTTGACTCTCCGGATGTTACATTAAAGATATCGGCGCGAGAATCAAAACAAGAAAGGACTTTGGGGCCGGATGAGTCTATTACACAGGTCTTGAATGCATACTACCCCACTGGTCAGAAAATTGATGAAGCACTCGTTATTGATGTACCTCAAAAAAGAACACCCAGGCCCAGCCCTCTGCCACACAAATTTCATAACGAAAGTCAACCTGCAGAGGCAGGGTCAGACTATTTCCCTCCAATGCCCATTCCCTCTTCGCCACGCCCTTCTATCACAGCTATGGCGCCAATAACTTCACAATCTCAGCTTTCTAATGCACCTACTCATGCACCTACTCATGCCATGTCTGTAATAACGACCGGCTATGTTCCTGCAATTCCTTCGCCCGGTAGTATTACAACCCGAAGATTTCTCCGGGAACGCCCACGTGTGAATCGGCAACAAACATCTTCTCCTACTACAAACATAGGCACGCTTCAAGCTGGTAGTAATAATAATAACAACACTATTATACCACACACCACTGCGCATACCCAAACTCGTTCGCGCGGACACTCGAATGCTTCGGAAAAAATGCCTGCTGCCCCACCACCTGCCCCGCCACCTCTTCCAACCCCTCCCGCCTCACAAGTAGTGATAGATACGGCCCAGGGCCAAGTTGTTGCAACTCCTCCAACAACTATGGTACTACGTCCTAATCGTCCAAAGAAAAATCGAAAGCCCGTCAGCGAGCACCCAAACTTGTGGCTTAATGGTGGTGTGCCCCCGATCAATGTCTTGATTGTAGAAGACAATTTTATTAATCTCAAACTACTCGAAGCCTTCATGAAGCGTCTCAAGGTTCGCTGGCAAACAGCCATAAATGGAAAGATCGCTGTGGATAAGTGGAAGACTGGCGGGTTTCACTTGGTATTGATGGATATTCAATTACCTGTTATGAGTGGCTTGGATGCTACTAGGGAAATAAGAAGGCTAGAGAGACTAAACAGTATTGGTGTCTTTAACAGTAGTGCTAGCTCGACTGCGCCACAGGACATAGTTGATGAGGCGGAGGGGCATGATAAACTCCCTAGTGATGCTTTATTCAAGTCCCCCGTCATTATCGTGGCACTTACTGCATCTAGCCTGCAGTCAGACAGGCACGAGGCTCTCGCTGCGGGCTGCAATGATTTCTTGACGAAGGTAAGCTTAGTAGTCCATTCCTTCAAAAATCTTTCAACGAAATTTGGTAACAATTCTTGTAGCCTGTTAATTTTCTGTGGCTTGAACGAAAAGTTATGGAGTGGGGCTGTATGCAGGCCCTTATAGACTTTGATGGCTGGCGTAAGTGGAAAGACTTCTCACAATTAAGCGATGAAATGGAAAAAAATAAAACCAAAAAATCGTCCAGCGTCAATTTGAACGGTATGCTAGCAATGGGCGTGCAACAAGTAAATATAGATGAGAGTAGTCTTGCTATCTAATGATAGTAAGGACAGGAGTTTTTAATAAATGCTCTTAACACATTATGTACTTTCGCTACTCTAAGAGCTCTCATACAAAAAAATTCAAAATATAAACATATGTAATAAGAAGAAAAACTATCGCCAGATTGGCTTTAGATACTCATGTTTCACTTCGTAGCTCCTCCATAACCATACATTCCGGACAGAAAAAAGTTAAATCATCGAATCAAGCACATTATTTCGGATAGATAAATCTGAACTAATACGTCTATTACGTTGACAAGTGAACTCATGTCTAATATATTCCTACCGTTTTTGTCGTTAAATAAGATTTGAACCCTATGTATGGAATCATTTGTGACAACCCATGAAACTGAAGGAAATTGTAGTGAGTCAAAGATTTAACAACTTTCCACAATGCCCTCTACGAACCTAGGAAAACTTTCTTCCAGGGCCAAGTTCAGTCAAATTTTGCAACACCAAAGAAGTTGGCCCATGAGGCTGTCGCGGGATCAATTGAAGATGGTAGACACCAGAGTAATTCCAAAATTAAAGCCAGTTAATTATTCTAATCTATAAAGAAACCCGAATTATCACTGTTGTGATCAGGCCCACTAATATAGCACACAACTTGAACTGGCTAGTATTAAGCAAGTGTAACCAACAGGACAATCAATCCTGTGTCAATGATACGTCATCGGCACACAGCAGTTACAAAACCAGTATCTCAGCCATACATTATAATATGACGCAAGTATATCTAATGACATAATTGTTGAATGTCTGAATAGTTGGGAGTTATAACCATTGATGGTATATTTTGTGCACTGTCTATGTAAATAAATACTCGTTATTAGACCTCCACACATGATCAGCCTTTACCGCATTTATTTCATTAGTCATCAATATACCAGATCTACAATCCATACCGTCTTCGGAGGGCGAAGGATGAACACCTGACAGTGATGAACTCTACCAACCTGGGGGTGAGTTATTCCCCTAGAGCCGAGATTCAGTCACTACAAAGGGTGAATTTGTAGGTTTTCGTGAAGTTGGCGATCGGGAGGAGTGGTGTTGGCTCATTTTTGGTCGAATATCCAACTTGCGGAGATTTCACGACTGCATAACTCAACGAAATCAGTCATCTACACCCCAGATACAAACCGCAGACAGGCTATAACCTGTCTGATGTTCGTATCACAACAACCGACACCTTCAAGATCTTAATTTCTTTCTCTGGAAAATCATTCCCTGCCAAACTCATCTCGCGGCCCTCTCCATAATCATCTCACCACCTACTGAAGCTATCCCATACCTTCAAAAGTCAAATCGCCAACAAAGAAATTAGAGAATGTCCCACACTCTGCAACTGCCAGTCGCTATGGATATACGGTCGAAATACCGGCCTTAAATGCGTCCTCATCTCGGGCAAGGGCACCAGCAACTCGACCTATGTCGAATCGCCACCGACGAAATACGCACGACATTTCGCCGGCATAATAAGTAGAGCGTTCGACGAAGGCTGGGGCGCCGGTGCCTCGGTCCTGAGCTCTCAGTCGCGTTTTCGACCTCCACGTTTAGAGGTACGGCAGCGACGGGGCAGGCCGGAGGGGTGGAAATTCTACAAAGTTTCTATGATGACGAGGTTGACTAAAGGACAAATGAATGCTGTATGGGGGAAAAATAGAGAATGTAAACTGAGGAGGCCTTGGTGGGCGACTGGATGAGGCCACCAATGAAGAAAAAGATACCTGGATGAGATGAGCCAAAGCTGGGACTGAATGGAAGGGAAAAGTCACAGATCGCGAAGGTGTCAAGGGCTCGGGCGTGTGGTGGCCGAGGCTAAGGAGGAATTTGCGCTTCGGCGCGTCAAAAGAGGGTTCTCTGGACGATTGGGCTTGACATTATTCAACACATGGGTGAAGTCTGAGGTGGTCCGGTCATTTATGTGGGACGAAGTAGATGTACTTAATGGTAGTCAACCTGATCCAGCCCGGCCCCACTCGTGCTTAAGCTCCAGTAGGAGTGCGACGGGAACCAATGTACCTAGCACGTAAATGAGCAAAGCAAGACAAAACATACCCGTCTTCTTCACGTTAGACCTAAAGCGCTATCTTGTATCTATCTACGCTAGCTGTTACAAAAAATGCGACGATTCTTAGACTTCTCACAACATCTTTATCACAGTAGTTACTCCTATCTATACTAATTATATTTCTCTCCATATCATGGTCTCGGGGTAAAAGGCATTGATTACCAGCCTCACACAACCAGCCTAGCGCAACGTACCACAGTGCAGGCAACACTATAAACACCGCCGTTGGTGGATGATATACCACTGCATCATCCAGCCACGGCGGTGTTTACAGTGTTACCTGCACTGTCCAGCGACAACTAACCTCGCGGCAACTAGCCTCATCAAAGCTATCCTGGCGATTACCAGCCTCGTGTGTCATCTGTTGCCTGACTCAGTATTGGAGCAGCCAGTACTAACCCCACGGATCTATCCCGTAACAGAGGCAATGATTTAATATGCTCCACAATTTCAAATTCTCACCCTCACGGAGATCAATTCCCATCAATGTATCATCCTATCTGCAAGCACCAACTAGTGCATTCTCATGTCAATGACCATAGCTCTCGAAAACTCGATCTCTGACCTCATTTGGCCTCCAAATACCCACCAATGACAATATGAATTCCCGCAAGAGGATAAATATTTTGATACCGTACTTCTGGGTACTTATATCACATTAAACTCTTAACTCGAAGTACGCCTATAATCTTTGAATATAGAACGTTAATGAAGTTCCTAATGAATCCGCACTATAACACCAACAAAATACACCGCACATGTTCTTATCAGTCCAATGAACCGTAAAGACTCTTTCGCTCTAGCTCCGATTAGAAATAGCCACAAAAATATCAAACCCCCTACCATCCTTCACAAGTCGCGTTAAAATCCGACAACTGTAGTCAATCCAACATCAGAATCAAGCTGCGTCTTGCGCTCAGCGCGCGCGAGAGCAGCCCTACCGATCATGGAGGGTCTAAACCAATCTCAGGCGTTAGAAATCACTTCTATCTATAACGCTGATTTTAGCGACTGGGACACACCCGGGAACAGCCAGCAGCATGACATGGAGATCATTCCAATTAATTATGACGATCAAATCGAATACGAAGATCTCGACGACGACCCATTTTCAGAGCCAGCCTTCGTGGGCCTGATGCAAGACATTCTGACCAAGAGCATAAACTCTATGTCAGCCCGAGCAAAAGATTTCGGAACTAATCGACAAGAATATTAGCGCACCTAGTTACGCTACACTAACCACCAAGCAAGTTGAAGCATTCAAAAGTCTCTGTAATGACCTGGCTAAAGTCACAGCACGGCATTTCGATGCTCACCTCTGTGATAAGCCTGTGACCGTCAACAACGACGCAGCCCCGCCCAGCGGCAATGCTCCAAAAACTGCGCAGACCTACGCAAATGCAGCTTCGCGGGCATCCAATAAGCAATTTGCCGATCGCCATACTCCAACCCTCCCAACACCCGCTAAAGTGCGGCTTCAGCTCAAACCCACCCGCACCGATGACCGGCTATTCGTTCGTACCCCGGAAAGTAATAAATTCCGGGATCACTCAGCATACGCAATAAAATCTCACCTGAGAGCTGAGCTCAGTAGTAAGGGTCATATCCTAAAGAATATGCAGTGAACGCAGACTAGTTTCGCTCTCTGCCTCAAATTTGAAGATTCAGAAAAAACTCATGGAAAAAATAAAGTCTATTAGTTACTTCAGGAACGCACCAGTAGAGGAAGCAACACCATAAACTTCCTACCGCATAAAAAATGTTCCCCGGACATATGGAGCCCTAGAACACATCAACGAAGAATATAAGTATTGTCTTAAGCCCGATACTTCTGAGACGTTAAGGTAGCCATATCTCTACTTTGCTCTTCTTGCTCTCCATAAGGTACCTGTACTTACAGGAAAGACCATTAAAGTTTCTCCAATTGTCCTATATTGACGACCTTTTAATTTCAGTGGCAACAAGATCAGTGGCCAAAAATATTCGACTATTGAAAGCAGTGGCAAATGAACTGATCGAAAAAGAAAACTAGCTATCAGTCACCTTTGAGATGGACAAAACTGAGCTCACCCACTTCCCCCAACACAGTAAGCTACTCACATCAACACTTATACTACAAAACGGTGTATCTTTACAGCCAAGTGAGATAGTGCGTTGGTTGGAGCCCTGGTTTGACAGGAAGCTATTCTCCAGAATTCAAGTTGAAAAAAGGCTTCAGCTAGCCAATGCAGCTCTCAGTAAAGTCAAGCAACTTGCATCATCTACAAATGGGCTTCGAATTCAAGCACTTCGCCAATTGTATATAGCTTGTGCCACATCAGTGTTAGAATATGGATCAGTACTATGGCAGGGAAGAAGAGGTTCAGTCGCACCAGCTAACAAGTGCCAAAGGCTGCAGAACCAGGCATTAATACTAATCACCGGCGTATATCAGCCAAGTCCCATTAAGGCACCAGAAGTGGAAGCAGCTATCCTACCAACAAAAGTCCGATTGATGAAGCATGCCTTTAATTACGCTCTTTGACTATTACAACTTCAGCATATGAATTTTTTCTAGCAACAGTTGTCGCTGCCACCGAAGGATGAGTTTAACACACTTCCAGAACTAGACCTTGGAATCTTTTACCAATTGGATAAGCCAACAACTCAATTAAGTAGAATAGGATCATATCTCAAATTATTCAAAAAACTTGAAAACTGAAGGAAATTAACTCAGCCTGGACGTTTCATGGATAAGTAGTAGGGTATAATTAATTTGTTTTACTTCCGACGCAGTCTATATGACAGTAGACTATTAGGGTAGTGCTTGATCTTAGTAAGCTAGTGAGTAGGTGTGGATGCAAGGGTCTAGAAAAGTAAAAGTGGTCTGGTGGTAAACAAGGAGTCGCCACATCGCCTCCTATGCTGAAACGCTTGTGGTAATGTCCTGTATAGATTCCGGTAGGCTTGGGTGAGTTCTCTCTTCACGCAACGTCTTCTCACATTCTGTACACATATTGTACCACCTCACATCTCTCTTCCTTACGGAAGACCATTTAACTGCTATTCTATAATCATATTCAATATCCCTTCGTGCCCTACGGAACATTAGTAGTAAGCTCCCTGAGATTACGTTGCGTCCTTATCCGTACTGCACGAGATGGCCACACAAAACATCTCGACATGGATCTCTCCCACTGATTTCGAAGAATTTCGACGATTTTACGAGGCAGATAATCCTGCGCTATTCACCGGCCTTACAGGCCTTGTAAATCGCCTGCGCCAAGAGAGAGATACATGTCGGTCACAGCTTTCTGACGCCCACACTGCTAATGATACCCTCGAAGAGCAAGTAACTCAACTCAACCTAGACTTAAGCATTGCAAGAGCTAGCTCTACTCCTACTGCGCCTACTCACGATATACACCCACTACCAGTTCCTCAATTCACTTTTCGCTCCGAAAAATTCCCTGATCCTGAAAAGGTTGACAGAACGAGGGCAAAACTTCCTGGATTTATCACACAACTCCGGATGAATTAGAGATGAACGGGGATCGATTTAGCAATCAAGCGGCAACCGTAATTTACTCCAACAACCGACTAGAGGGAAAAGCACTCGATCAGGTGGTCCCCCTTGTTAACGCAAATCCTTCGACACCATTTCCATCGATTTCGGCGTTCTTTACCCATTTAGAAGCTTCTTTCGGAGATCCAGACCCCCCGAAGTACAGCTCTTCAAGGACTCGAAACACTGAAGCAAGGACATGGAGACTTTGCTACCTATTAAACTAGTTTCCTTCGTAATATTGCGTATCTGGACTACAACGAATCGGCCAAAATCGATGCCCTTGCCAAGGGACTGTCTAACGATTTGAAAGACGCAACGGCATACCGGTTTGAGCGTCCAAAAACTTTGAAAGAATTTGCTTCAACATTAATGACGTTGGACAACACGATTAGAAGTCGTAAAGCCTACAAAGGAACGATCGTAACACTGCCATTCAATTTCCTACTGTTAATACAGCTCACCCCTCGCATGTTGCTGGTGGCTTCGTACCAATGGACCTTTCCGCAATTCAGAGCCAGCCGACATTAAGGCCGCCCCCTGAACAGCGGTATTTTTTTGTAAACGGAATACGAAAAACAAAAGCTGCAGAAAAGCAATGGCGATGAGACAACAACCTTTGTATGTACTGCGCAAGAGCCGGTCACGCTTTTAGTAACTGCCCTACTGCAAACCGTTCGAAAACTAACCAAGTAACAATGTCGGGTGCAATGCTCGCTAACTTACCAGTAGCCCAAGATCTGATAGTTTCGCAACCTTCGACCTCAGAAGCAAGTTTTCAGGTGTCCCGGATTTGAACATTGGCCCTGATCCGGGACCATCATGTAGTTCTTCAATTTCTGCATTCTGTATTTCTGACTTTTCGGTGTCATCAGCGGAGAATAATTTGGATGGTGATCATTTAGTTGCTGCCTGTAAATTAGCAACAGATAATAAACTTATTCATACCTACGCACTAATTAACACCGGCTGCTCTGGAATTGCTTTTATTGATGAATCGTTTGCGCGCCATAACAATTTCACACTTACTGCTCTCAGTTACCCCCGTACATTTCAAGTAATTGACGGAAGGCCTATCTCCTCTGGGAGTGTCACACATATATGCCAACTGCCATTACATATAAATTCTCACGTAGAAAAATTAACCTTTGTAAAAAAACTTGGAACCTACCCATTGGTACTTGGAATCCCTTGGCTCCAACGTCATAACCCAGCGCTCAATTTTAAAAAAGATACTATTTTATTTAGTTCAGAACATTGCAAAAATAGTTGCAACTTAACTTCGAAGCTGGTTCCGGTCAAAGGACTAAAGTTACTACTGCTACCTCGAATCATGAATTTTGTGGCCTTCATGCGGATGGTTCGCAAAGATAAACTCGCAGTATGCTCTACAGAAACAACTGGACTTGTCAACGAGCCTAATACAAAATCAAAAGGCAGCTGAAAGGAAAAAATCCCAGCCAGATACCATAAAACTTTAGCCCATGAAGAACATATGAGACAACTTCAGACCTTAGATCCAGAGATTGCCATTGCTTATATTGATGGATCAATCTCCAAGAGTAATGTGTCTAGCATTGGTTTTGTCATTTACATACCCATCACGAGAAAGTTGAAGAGCTTCTCCTTTAATTTGGGAAGCTCACTGGGAATCACTGACACTGAATCCTACTACATTTAAAAAACTGTTTAGTACCCGAAGAAAAAGCTGCCAAATGCAAGATATCAAATTTTCAGTGACAGCCAAGCAAGTTTACAAAGAATACAGGGGATGACATATAAATTATCACATCGAAATCTAACCAAAAGCTGCAGTCTGAGCATTACCTGGTGTCTAGCTCATGTGGGGATAGAAGGGAATAATTTTGCTGACTTGCTTGCAAAAAAGACAGCTTCAAATATTGGCAGGTTTACGTCTCATTCTTTCCTGAAACAGAAAGCAAATGAATCTAAATTGAATGCTTGGCATAATGCCTGGCAAATAGAAGTACTCGGAGAAAAAGGAAGAAGGTGTAAAAGACTTGGAAAGCTCTACAAATACAAGCTCAAATGCACACTCTAACCTTCTCATTCAAAGCATTTAATTTATAGGGCCATAGGAGGATAGTTGAATCAGCATTTTTCCAGACAAGAACCGGGATTGGAAACACCAGGGCTTACCTGAACATAAATGAAAAAGCTAAATACAAAAGTTGCAACGTTTGCAAGGCTAAAAATCATACTACAAAATAACTAGCTCTTCATTGTACTAGATTTTACAAGGAAAGAGAATTAGCATTTGCTGACATAAAAACACTTTCATTCCAAATTTTATTGAGGACGAAAAGGGGGAGGGAAGCCCTTCAAGAATTTTTGAAAACTTCCAAGTGTATCTCATCATACAAAAGAGATGAATAGGCACATAAATATTGAGCATTGAGGTGTATGGAGAAAAACTACGGGCGTTAAGAAGTGTAATTCTTCCCTGGTATAAAATTGAAATAAAATTTTCATAGCTAGATAGCTGAATACAATATGATCAAAAAAATACCCACTGCACCTTTTCCGCCGCCGGAACATTTTAATCCTAAGCAAATGAAGACGTATCTCACGCCTTTCTGGGTGGGCTCTAAGCCTCCCATCTACGGAGTATTTGGACCCTCTTGTCAAACCCCCCTTGGTTTGCTAAGGAAAGTTGGTTCTCTAGGATCAGAAAAGTTACTGCTGCCTGATATCGTCTTCTTAAGGGGATCCTGATGTGCGAGGAAGAATGAAGATTTCATTAAATGGACTAACTAAATATGTATGTACAGGTTATCACGTGATCCAGTGTTCTCCACTACAAATCCCATCACAAGGTTTATTTGTAAATTCCTGTGAAAGCCGCCTATAATCAGCCTCTGGACCTCGTGTTGGAGGTGGCTCCGTAATCTTCCAAGCAGGTCGCGCCATCTGCAAGAAAATTAAACCTCTTAGCCCATCACTCGAGATAATCGGTGCCGAAGCTGCAGCCGTTTTAAGCACTGTGGAGACAGCAATAGATCTTCCTTCTACACGCTTTGCCAACAACGTTTGGGTCCGACTCAATAACCCTGATGTCGCCCGATAGCTCCTATCAGCCCCTGTCTGCTCTTCTCTAGATGTATTCAATAAATTGGCGTTCAAAGCTCGAGGATGTCCGGGCCGCACGCGCCTCTCCCATACTCTTCCATGTGAAGTCCGGGCTCATTGGATCCCAAGTCACTCTGGACTCTTAGGTAACCTTCTGACAGACAAGGCTGCGAAAGATGATTTGGCAATGCTGCCCCTTCCTACTAGACAATAGGAAGTATCTGAGGTTTATCGGGTGTTTGGATCACATTTAGATAAATTGGGTGCGATAATAGAGTACTGTTCTTTGATAGTCATAGACTCAAATAGGATGAAAAGAACTCAAAATGAAATCCAATTTTCTGCTTGGCAGTGACTCGAGACTAGAGATTCAACATACTATCACGACTCTAGGGAATATAGGTGAGGCTACAAGCTGCGGAAGAGGAGCGTATGATTCGGATGACGAGAAGATACGGATATTCCTCGCGGATCAACTGTTATTAACCTTGCCACTGCCCTTTTATTTGTCCGAGTCCTAACCATCAATATATCACGGCCTCTCTTGTTTCGAAGTTATGAGATCCGGAGACAATCGACATGACGGCGTCAGAGTTAGCTTCGGAAGATATAGATCTCAAAAGAGATCATGGCTTGGTTATACTCAAACATTAGACTACCCGGCCAAATATCGACGATAAAGGGATTTGACATAGCTCAAATGATACTGCGTCCACAAGCTCACCTAGGAGTGAATAGGCTCATAAATACATCAACTTTCATATGATCCAGTCAGACCAATCCATACCATCTCAATTCACTTCATACAACTTTTAATTATTTACTGAAACTAATACAATATGTTAGTAGTAAGCGCCAGGCTTGGAGAGCTTTAGCGCAAACAAGAGTTACCTGGTTCAGTCGAGCACATTCATGCAGAAATTGGTCCGAGAGAGCTAGGAGCCAAAGTAGTAAGCATGCGCCTAATAGCATGAAGAGCAGATAGAACTGAATTCAATCGCAGGCAAAGGGCTAGATTACCATCAGAGATATGTTGGTGTTTGAAGGCTAGATAATCTCAGAACAAGTAATACATCAATACTGTTACCGAGGCCTCGACATGGGTTTCCCCTCATAAACAGATTGGTATTAAGATTTAGAGAATCTGCAGGCCAGGATTTCCTTCTGTCTAGGGCTTCATGTTTGTGAATTTACTGTTATTTATTGTGATTAATTTGTTACCTGCTATGCACTTGAGTTAGGTTTCGGGGTCGGTGGAAGGGCGCGTTGGAAGACGGAATTAACCGGAGAACAAGCCAGCTTCGGGAACACCGATGAGGGAGATTTTATGTCACCCATTCCTAACGATGGCTTGGCATTATCGAGGTATTCACAAATCAAGCAGTCTAGGCTGGGGACAAAGGGTGGAAACGGAGCAGGGAGAATTTGTTGTAGATGCATAGTTTGAGGACACACGCACAAGAACTTCTTTCCTCAAATTTACTGACTGAGTCCATTCGATTGATAGAATCAATGACTCAAAAGAGGTGCCAATCTTCATAGATTACGTTGAGATTTGGGGACGAAGACTCAACGGCTATCTCCCGTGTACTCCTCAGAAATCTTGTACTCACAATAGAGTGTGTTGAGTCCACGTATCTGAGAGTAGGTCTGGTACGGCTCAGTCGAATTTCTATCGTCGATAGATCTTCCATCTTGCCTATTCCTCAAGGCATCACCAATAAATTGGGCTTGACTTCTATACAATACGCAATGTCCGCCATGGTTTTGACACCTGAAAACAAACCTCATGCCAGCCCTTTGCGCGAACGACAGAAGAATTTGAATGAAAACTCCGGAGATAGAGATTGTTTCTATCGACTACATGACAGTCTATACGATTTTTCAGGTGGCTTTTCCGCATATTTCAGAAGGTAAGCTCTGTCTTAGAACTCAGTCCTGATGTCGGTAATGGATGATCCCTGCATCTTTTCATATTCGCGAGTATTCCTCGGCCACGGTATACACGTAAATGGCCTCGGATTGATTTTTGAAAAGAGAAGATGATGTAGGGTAAAGGATTCGACAAAATGTATGGTGCAATAGAGACTTGAGGGAGTGGTAGGGGAGAAATTGCAAAGAGTATTCCGCCAAAGTCAAAGGTGGGCACGGTCGATGGGCGAGAGTATACACCCGCCTTGTGTAATCGAATCCTGTGTAGGAACATGATGAAGAAAAGAATTGGGGATATTTGGCGAAAATGATAATCCTCTCCATGATACACAGGCACAGATCTGATCAGAGGAAATGCAGAGTGACTTCGTGGTTAATCGCCCGTGCTGGTCTTCTGCGTCAAGTGGGCAGCTGGGATTGTAATGTCAATGGAGTGTAGATATTGCCGCATGAAATCTAACCGAGATGGATAAACATAGTTTTTTTAACAAGTGAGCCCCGTATTGCAAGCAGCATCTTATCATGTCCTTGTGTTCGCTGGTGGGTAGTGACACTTGATAGGGAAGCTTTTCGGGCTACGAAGAGATACATGAGGGGCTGCATCACTTGGGCTTGTGCAATCCACTTCGCATTTTCTAGGCCCAGATTGTCTCTTAGCTTGCTAGATTTTGGCTTAAGCTGCTCTTTAATTTTTTTATCATAATTTGATGTGTATTCGTTCATTTTGCCTTGACGCATGACCGGTATTGTTATAGCGAGACATTCCCAAACAGCTGCGGCTACAAGCAGACCAAAGGCTGAATGCTTATCAGTGGTGTCCTCAAGGAACCTGCAAGAGAAATATTCTCCAAGAGCCGAGGTTTATTCACGACAAAGGATGTATTTGAGAGTTTTCATCGAGACGGCGGTCGGTTGGAGTGGCGTTGGCAAATTTTTGGTAGGAAATCCGATGCGAGAGATATTTCACGACCGCATAACACAACAAGTTCATTCATCTACACCCAAAATATGAACCACTAATAGGATAAAACCTGTCTGATGTTCGAGTAAAAATAGCCGACAATGTTCACCAGTACGAGCTTTCCTGGAAATTCTTTTACAATGAAACTTATCGCGCGGCCATTCTCACAATCATCCTATCGCCTACAGAAGCACTCCAAGATCCAAAATTCATACTCGTAATCTAAGTTACAAGATGACATTCATCCCATCATAAATGTCGCGCACTGTGAGGCTACGGTCGAAGTACCGGCCTTGTACTCGTCCAACCTCGGCCAAGGGCACCTACAACTCGACCTGCGACGAAGCGCCACCGACGAGATACGCACGAAACTTTGCCAGCATATCAATTGGATCATTTGCCAAAAGCTAAGGCGTTGATGCCTCGGTTTAGAGCTCTGTAGTCTATATTCGGCCTCCACGGTTAGGGGTATGGTAGCAAAGGGGCAAGGCGGGAGGAATGGAACGTCATCAAAGTTTCTTCCATGATAATATTGACAGAGGATTGAAGGTATGCTACAATGGGGAAATAAAAGGAGGTCAAACTGAGGATACCTCGGTAGGCGGCTGGACGAGGCAACTAATGAACAAAACAACTGCTGGATGAGATGAGGAGATGCTGGGAAAACAGTGACTGACATTGAATGGACAAAACAAACTAGACATAAGGTGGGTGTCAGTTGCCTAGCACATTCATAAACCAAACCTTTCCTCATCCAACAATGCTAGCTTAGACCAGAAGCACAGGGAGGTAGAATAGGCAGTGAATGGATCGAATCGAATCAAAGGATTGCGGATCAGTTCACAAAAATACTGATTCGGAAGTACCATATCCTTATCAAGCAAATGAGTTTGGTCCATGTAAAATCACCACACGTAGACCGAAAAACCATGCGGCCATGAACTCGGATTAAATTATCCAAAAACCGTTGGAGAAACATACGAAGCCGATTTTGTGATTTCGCCATCAAAACGAGGAGGGCAATGACGATAGGTAATGTCCTTTGATTTGGCTTGGTTTCAGTCAATTGACGATAGTTTCATTTGGTGTATTGAATGGACATGTTTCACGTGAGCCAACTATGGGAGTGGTCGGACAGACAAGAGAGAGATATGTTTGCTGTACTACTTGAGTCTTAGACTATCTAGCATATTGGGCTACTTTTTGGCCCAGGCCACACCTTGTACAGTGCTCCTTGTGAGGGTCCGGAGAGAGCACGAGCTAGGAGATGACGAAGTCGAATCAAATAGATACTCAAATCAGGATTATAATATAAAGGATTCTAAACTAAGGGAGAGAATGGAAAGAAAGCATCTACAGATCTGTAACTGCACATAATTTACACCTGGCCCGTGCGTTCCATACCGGGTAACTCCATATAATACAGACTAATCATTATGTCATTGCACCCCTACTCATTACTGTGATGCAGGGCCGTCACACTCCTACCCTTTTTTGTTACTTGTAAGATCATTCATATATTGCCCGTAATAAATAGTCATTCAGCCCAGTATTTGCCCATGGAATTCGGCCACCTTTTTCTCGGAACCTTCTACCCAAAAAAATAAAAAAGGTAGCGATGGAAACTGCGTGCGCGGGAAAGTCTCGAAAATCCAGAAGCCTCGGCTAAGCGGGGCCTAGACACCAGAACCACATGGGATGAACATATTCATCTACATCTTCCTTAATTTTATCAGTCAAGGCCGACATGATCCAACCCTGTTAAGGTCATGAGTCATATGAGAAAATAGTTACTTGTCACTTGTTATCTCTGATAGGAGTATGTAGAGGATGTGTTCGACTAATTTCGATACTGTCAGTAGAGCGAACATATGCTATCTTATATACATCACCATGGCCCGCGTCATGCTCCGGGTTCCATCTCGTGATTAAATATTCACAGCAATAATACTACTTATCCAACGCTCATGAATACACGGTTCGTGAGCGGCCATCACTGCTCCTCTGGCTAGTTTATACTATCCGCTTGCCAATCACAGCACTGCCCCCATCATTGTAGCTCAGTACCATAATTGATCACCCCTAAATCAGCTAATCAGGGGCGACCGTACTAGTTTTCTTTAGGGGCACTCGAGGTACGCCTATACTCTCGATGCCATTCCATTTACGCCGAGCGGAACCTGACTTCTGACGGCTAGTGCTTGTATTCCGGGGGATTATGGTGTCGCCACTCCAATCGCTTCCATGTATAGTTTTACCTGAGCGCTCCCGCGCCCGTTGCTTGGTGGCGAACAGTTGTTATGTATGCGGGCGGCGCTAGAAGTAGATTAGTAGATTCGCACTTTCTGTACCGTGTCCGTTGTTTGATGATAATATCTCAACACTCCCCCTGACGACCATTGTCGTCGCTTTCTTGTCATGAGCCTGACTGTGGAATTATTCTAACGGAACTTTTGAGGCAACTTTTTTTGGGATAGCCAGCTATTTGTTTCCTTAATTCTATGTACGCCACGGAGATCTCTCCGTTCCAGTTTGACTGGAGACAGTTATGGTTTCGCAGTGCCATGTGCTTTGAGCTTCTGTGATTATCATGATTCTTGATCAACGAGATTGCAGATTGATTGTTGACAAACAAATTCGTGCGCACTGATTCGTCCACGAGGTCCTTTAGATTTGCTTCCTCGAGAAGTAACTTGACCCATGTCAATTGTCTACATGTCTCAGTTGCTGCTTGGTTTTCCGCCTCAGTTGTGGAGAGGACAACGTCCCACTGGAGATGAGTTCGCCATTTTATGGGTCCCAAGGATAGCCTTATTAGCGACCCTGATGTTGACCTACTTGATGATGTACCTCCAGCAAAGTCAGCATCTGAATACGCTTCAAGAACTGGTTTCCCTTGTCCCTTCGGGAATATTTTACCATTTTCAGGGTCTTTTGAAATGTATTGCAGCACCCTCTGTGCTGCACTGTAGTGGTCATCCAATGGATTGTTGAGGAATCTGGCTAGATGGTTTACTGAATGGGCTATGTCTGGTCGTATGTTGTTCCCCAGATATTGTAGGTCTTTGACAATTGAGTTATAATTATGCTTGGATTGTGCCGTACATTCTGTGTCGCTTAGCTCCATTAATCTTTCCATTGGCGTATTTGCCGTTTTACATTCTGCTAGTCCGTGTCTCTCGAGAAGTTTTCTCGAATTGTGTCCCTGTGACAGATTTAATGAGTTACTGTCGGGGCTTCTGATTTTAATTCCAATGAATAAATCCGTCTTGACTAATTTGAGTTTGTACTTCTTATTAAGTGCTCTCATCAGAGTCTCTTTTTTTCCCATATTGGGTCCCACGACTTACAAGTTATCTACATACATGATGACAAACATATCCTTTTGTTTGTTTGTGTATAGGCAAACATATATGGTTATTTGAAATAGTCCTTGTGTTACCAAAAAACACTTCACGTCATCAAACCAAAGTGCTGCTACTTGTTTAAGCACATACAGCCCCTTTTTTATCAGTATAATCTTATTTTTTACCTTGAACCCTTCTAGTAATTCCATGTACAGATCGATGTATAGATCTGGGTTGTGAAATGCTACTGGGACATCGCCTTATCGGCGGCTCCATCCAAATCTGTGCGCGAGCGACAGCATTATCTGACCTGTCTCTGGACGCGGTGTTGGTGCGAAGGTCTCTTTGTAATCGATCCTAGATCTCTGGGTGAATCCCTTGACAGTGCATCTAGACCGGTATTTATCGAGCGTTCCGTCCGCATTATTATTGGAAAATTGGTATGGGTTCGTTGAGTAAGGCGGCTCAAAGAATATGGGCGCGATTTATGAATAGAATAATAATGATATGAATCGGGAGAATATGTGATATATTATGGAGAAATAGAAGATGGATTGAATAAATTGAATTGATTAGATTACCTGTCTTGGTGATTCCTAGACAGCTTATTTACATGTATACTTGAAAGACCAAATCCAAATTAGATACCATCCATCACTCGTTCCATACTCCAATAATGACAATGAATCGCACGACAGTATACAACACGAGTATGGGGTCAAGATCGCTGGATGAAAGCCTACACCGGTATCAGACTATACCATGCACTTGTCGAGTCTCAAGCATCAAATATGCTCAATAAAGGAGATATCAATCATCTAGGTCATGAGTCATGTGTAAGAATCTTAGTTGTTCTAATCATACGGAAACTTCAGACACATAGAGTCTGAATTTCCAACAATTATATGTTTTCTTGAAGACCCATTTTGAATTTATTAGTGTCTTGCCCCTGGGTAGATTTCTTCGGTTGATAATTTTGATTGCACCAGTTTCCTTCATTTATGCTACTTCTCTTGGTCGCCTTCAACCATTCTCTTGTGTCTGAATCATTTAAGGCTTCTATCCATGTTTTAGGATCCTAATTTATGATGATGGCTTTCCCAAGATGCAAGCGGTGGTAATGTAATCTCTTTACCGACCTCTCACTCTGGCTGCATTCAATAAGAGGCTCAGGGGAGCGGTCAAGCTTCTTTCCTGCCAACGGTAGAATTGGATCTCATCCTGTCATTATTTGATCCTATCTGCTTATTTCTTTATTCTTATTTTTGTTTGAGCTGGGCTCCCCCTGATTCGTGGGCTCAGTTTCATTCCTTTCGCTGATTCTAGTGAGGTCTGTGTCTCTTTATTCTTTATCTATGGGACTGGGCTTTCTAGCCTGGTCTATCTCCTCATCTGAGCTTGGATATTCTGATTAATAATCTTCAGGTTGCTTGTCTCTCTGATCATCTGGTGATGTTTCATTATCTACTGTCCCAATTTGGGCCCATGTACTAGACGGTATTTCTGGTACATTCTGTAGTGCTGGTTTCATCATATCTTTGTTCACTAGTATGTTTCCAGGTGCTGTTGATGTGATGTTCTGAGGTTTAGTCTCCCCCTCAAACTATAGAGTTTGGAATTTTCGCACGGTATCCAAATTGGTACATCTAAGCGGATTGGCATCTGAAATGCCATGATTATTAGTCCAATAATTATAAATTCTCTATTTTTCATCATTCTCCAGAAGGTCGCCGAACATTCTGCCCTTATTGAACGTTACATGTGGGGTGAGCTTTTCAATCTACTTCCACTCTTCTTTTGATGTCCAGTGGTGAAAGTATGTTCGAAAGTTTTTACTGGCGTTTGGTTGAAACCCCGTGAACCAACCATTTTTGGCCCTCGCCTCGAATTTCCCTGGTGTTGGATCAATAAGTTTATGTCCCCGACATCCAAAATGCGGTACTGGGCAGGAATTGATTTTATCCATGTGCGGCTGCTTGAGCCCGTCCAAAAAATCAATAAATGGTACCTTATTAGTGCGAGTACAACTCGGTGTGAGGGAACGAAACAATGGCATTGAAGCAGAGTTGGGTTATTCCAAGTGGCGATCATTTGTATTTGGGACCTGGAACATGCAATAAGATCAAGGTGTAGATCATTAGCAAAAGCGCTTGGACTCATGTTTCCCCTGTAAAGCAAGCTGTATATAGGTCCTCTCCACCTTGAACCTCTTTCTAGATCTGTAGTAAATCTTTTCATCTTACGGTTTATCGACCACGATCATTCATCCCTTGACATATTTACTACCACAATCCCACGTAAAGCTTGCAAGCCCTTGAGCTTTCAGGCACTACAACACCCCCTACTGCACCCGCAACCTTTTTTATTCAACCTCAAACGGCAAGTTTTCACCCGCAATGGACAAAGAAGACTTGAAAGGTTTTGCCGAAACCTACCCTCTCACAAACAACCTTGCTACAAATTCTTTATTTCGAATCACCGCTGAAAGCGATAAAATTAAACTTCACAATGAACTTCGCGACCTTCTCATCAAAATTAAGTCTATCGTCGACCAGTTGGACAACCTCCAACCAGTGGCTAACGAGGTTGAAGTCATGCGAGCAAAATTATCAGAGCGTGAAGTGGAGCTACATGATAG
Organism: Blumeria hordei DH14; assembly: GCA_900239735.1. Taxonomy (NCBI): domain Eukaryota; kingdom Fungi; phylum Ascomycota; class Leotiomycetes; order Helotiales; family Erysiphaceae; genus Blumeria; species Blumeria hordei. The sequence goes on from OENG01000035.1 coordinate 2,878,142, forward strand.
TCACGAGCAGTTCCGATCAGAGAAATTTGCCTGGACAGATAGAGAGAATATCCTACTGCGCCGCTTACTAAAATCTGCTAGATCACACCTGTCTCCGGAACACCCAAACCCTACTCCTTTCGATGGTAGTAAGCCTAACGAACTTAATGCATTTATTACCGACCTAAAAATAAAATTGAGGCAGAATAATGATTGGTGGCCAGACGAACAAGCGCGTATGGGTTACGTGATGGCATGTCTCAAGGGAAAAGCAAGGGAGAATGTCAATGCAGGCATTGATACTGAAGGGTTGATAACGTTTAAGTCTACGGACGAAATAATTGAACTTCTGAGATCCGCCTTCGGAGATTTAGATGAGAAAGGAACGGCTCAGAAATCTCTTCTTCGGCTTAAGCAGGGCGATAGACCGCTAGCCAATTTTCTCCCTGAGTGGCAAGCTCTTGCGGGACGTTCTGAGTTCAACGAAGCAGCGCTGATGGCCACTCTGCGGGAATCCCTGCATCGGTATATTCTTAACCGCCTCACCTTTGAGAAAACCGGAACCATTCCTACTACTCTCCCAGCCTTTATCTCGCTAATACGATCCTTCGATAATATCCTTCGCAGCGTTGATAAAGCCCATACACCAGCCTCTACGTTGTCTCCAGTTTACACCTCTGCTCATAGGGAAGGAGACCCGATGGATCTAAGTGTCGGAACAATAATGAAGTGGACAGCTAAGGATGTAGCCGATAAACGCCGTCCTAGGACTTTTGAGGAAAGAGAAGCACGACGTGCCTATAATCGTCTGCACAATTTATGTGGTTATTGCTCAAACCCCGGTCATTCCACTAGCGTCTGTCCCATTAACCCGTATAACAAGAATAAGCAGCCGGGCAATTTAATAGGAACAGAAGAAAAGCTTCCGGGAAACGCGTAGTCTCTGATCATAGTCGCGATCAGAGGCTTGAAAGTAGAGATAATTTTCTTTTTATCTCATCAATAAAGGCAGAGATAGAAGGATCTCAACGGCAGTTATTACCATGTACTTTAGTACAACATAGCAATGATAATTCTAATTCCGTAAAAACAGATCTTCTCCCTGATACCGGTGCTACCGGCAAAGCTTTTATTGATGCCGTATTTGCGCGCAACTCTAATTTTAAGATACATAAATTACCTTCATCCAAACAACTTAATCTTGTTGATGGTACCCCTTCTTCTGCAGGTAACATAACCCACTCTTGCACCTTTGAGCTCAAGATGGGTCTTCATAAAGAAAAAATTACTGCATTTGTTACTTCGCTCGGAGACTTAAACCTTATCCTCGGGGAACCATGGCTCAACCTCCACAACCCATACATTAATTTTTCCACTGACATACTTCACTTCAACAAACCATTTTGTTCAAATAATTGTCTACCCCCTGATAATCCTACGGAAACCGTAGAACCTGCCCCAAAGCCCTGGGTGGCACCATCATTGAGGGAACACCAACAATATTTTAAGGCAGTTGCAACTACTGAGGTAGTAGAAGCGGAAATTGCAAACACAAGAGATAATCCAACTTCCGTAAACCGAGATCAGCATGAACAAAAAGTCAAAAACAGAAGCCCCAGTATAACAAGCTTACCCAAACCTCGTCGACTTGGGGCTAGATCTTTCTACGCCTTAGCCAGCGATGAAAGTGTACAGATTTTTGCGGCCTCATTGCGCGAAATTGATAAACTCACAGGAAAGTCTTCATTTACTCCCTGCTCAACTGAATCTCTGCAACAAGAACATCCCAGCATACCTACAGACCTCCACTTGCGAGGCGCTTCCCTGGATGATATTCGCATTGCTCTACAACCTAAAGTATTTATCGACCCCTCAAGCAAACTACCCTCTCAGTATCACGATTTTCTACTGGTTTTTGATCAAAAAGAAGCTGATAAACTCCCACCACACAGAAATTGTGACCACCGAATAAACTTATTGCCTGAAAAAACTCCGCCTGCAGGACCGCTGTACAGCATGTCTATAGACGAACTAAAAGTGCTTCGCAAGTTCCTGCGAGAAAATTTGGACAAAGGATTCATCCGAGCTTCCATATCACCCGCAGCATCTCCTGTTCTGTTCGCTAGGAAGCCAGGCGGGGGGCTTCGTTTCTGTGTAGACTATCGTGGCCTCAATGCAATCACCATCAAGAATAGATACCCAATCCCCCTCATCCAAGAGACTCTTGCTCGCCTAAGCAAAGCTATGTACTACACCAAGTTAGACGTCATAGGGGCCTTTAATCGTATCCGTATTGCTGAAGGGGATGAATGGATGACTGCATTTAACACTCGCTATGGCCTATTTGAAAGTCTAGTCATGTCCTTTGGACTAACAAATGCCCCTGCTACCTTCCAAGCTCGTATAAATGAGGTCTTACACCCATACCTGGATGTATTTTGTACAGCTTATATAGATGACGTTTTAGTGTATTCTGAGAGCCTCGAGGATCATAGGGAGCATGTTAAAACCGTTCTTAAAGCACTTCAGGAAGCAGGCCTTCAATTGGACATAAAGAAGTGCGAATTCGAGGTTACGGAAGTTGCGTATTTAGGAATGATCATCTCAACTACTGGAGTTAAAATGGATCCAGTAAAGATCCAGAGCATAAGAGACTGGAAACCCCCAAGTAATGTAAAGGATGTTCAAGCTTTTCTTGGATTCTCAAACTTCTATCGGCGATTTATAAAAGGATTTTCGCGCATTGTTCGGCCTATATTGACTTTAACACAGAAGAATACAACCTTCGTGTGGTCCTCATTATGTGATTCGGCTTTTGAGGCACTAAAAAAAGCATTTACCTCAGCCCCAGTACTCCGCCATTTTGACTCTTCACGCCCAACTTTTATCGAGACGGATGCTTCTGACTGGGTTTCTTCCGCAATATTATCGCAAAAAGATGATAATGGTGAGCTCCACCCAGTCGCTTTTATGTCCAAGAAATTTGAAACCTCGGAATGTAACTATGAAATATACGATAAAGAGCTTTTGTCAATTGTGCGTTGCTTCGAGAGCTGGCGCCCGGAACTCCAAGGCTCGGAACATCCTATCACGGTTCTATGTGACCATCGCAACCTTGAATATTTCATGTCCACAAAGCAGCTTTCACGTCGGCAAGTTCGTTGGAGCGAATTCCTCTCGCAATTTGATTTCATAATTCGATACCGCCCTGGAACGCTGAGCGGGAAGCCAGATTCGCTCACGCGCCGCTCCCAAGACCTGCCTCAAGATATTTCGGATGAGCGATTACAAGAAAACCAAGTCTCCCTTCTCAAGCCTCACCAGGTAGACCCAATAATTTCCCAGACCATTCAAAAACCTGTCGAGGAGACTATTAATTCCACTAGCTCAGTAGAACTTACAAAAATCGAAGCCCATACACTGAAATTTCCAAAGGACTTATCTCGCACTCACCTCTGTCGATCAAAGTCTTGAGGAACCAGCAGATGTTCTTAGAAGTCGTTTAATCGAAGAAGCATACGTTCAAGATGAGTGGTTCAAGCGTATTCAAAAAGAAATGACAAAAATCGACGGAATTCCTAGATCTAGAGAGGTCGAGTTGTCACAATGTCGGATCGAAAGTAACCAGTTGTACTATAAAGACCGCTTATACATCCCAAATGGCAAGGAAAACCTCCGCACAAAGTTACTTCAAGAAGCGCACGACTCAGTAGAGACCGGTCATCCTGGAAAAAACGCTCTTTATGAGATAATCAGCCGGAATTACTGGTGGCCTCGGATCAGCTATGATACAAAACAGTTCACTCGTAATTGCCATAATTGTATCCGCAACAAAACCTCACGACTGCGCTACCACGGTACTTTAAAACCCCTGCCTATTCCAATTCAGCGCTGGAAGGATATTTCCGTGGATTTCATCGGAGAACTACCCAAAGCTCGGGGTTCAACCAAATAATGTTAGTGGTGGACCGCCTTTCTAAGCAAGTACATTATTCCGCATGTACCACTCGTATGACCGCCAAAGATCTAGCTTTTCTCTTTGTCCGAGATGTTTGGCGCCTGCACGGGCTCCCCTCTACCATAGTTTCAGACCGGGGCTCGCTGTTTGTATCAGAGTTTTGGAGGAACGTTTGCGAACGCTTAAAGGTATCACTACATCTATCAACTGCCTATCACCCGGAAAGCGATGGCCAAACCGAAATTATGAACGCACATTTGGAGCAATTTCTCCGTCTCTTTTGCGATTTTACTCAAGCAGATTGGGCTGATTGGCTACCACTTGCCGAATTCTCTGCTAATAACACTGTCTCCACGACCACAGGAATGTCCCCATTCTTCGCAAACTCAGGTCAGCATCCCAGATTGTCTTTCAATCCGCCACGTAAAATTGCGGTAGGTGCACCAGCGTCGAAGAGAAAAATAAATCAAGCTGGGAAACTCTTTGTTACTAAGATGGAAGAGATCACAAATTTACTTCGTACCAACATGTTAAATGCTCAAGCTTCTCAGGAACATCAAGCTAACGCCAACCGTTCCCCGGCCCCGGCCTATAGAGTCGGTGACTTAGTATTCCTTGATTCCCGAAATATCAACTCCGCTAGGCCTATGAAAAAACTAGACAATAAATTCCTAGGTCCTTTCCCAGTGTCTAAAGTAGTTAATTCACATGCCTATCAATTGAATCTACCAGTAGAGTTGGAAAAATTGCATCGAACCTTCCACACATCCCTCCTTCGTCCGTCGCCCACTGACCCTCTACCAGGGCAAACACAACTTCCACCACCACCAATCACGATAGATGAAAATGGGCAGAAATTATGGGCTATATCAAACATTCTAGATTCACGCAAGAAGAACAAAAAATTCGAGTATCTAATTGAATGGCGAGGTACTGAGGGCGAAACCTCGTGGGAGCCATTAAAAAATGTGGTAAATGCGAAACTCTCTATCCTAGAGTTTCATCAGCGATTTCCTTCCAAAAAGAAACCTACTCAAAAGGAAACGCTAGAAGCTCGAAAAGAAGCACTCAGTAAGTAATAGAAGAGGAACCTTATGTGAGGGAACGAAACAATGGCATTGAAGCAGAGTTGGGTTATTCCAAGTGGCGATCATTTGTATTTGGGACCTGGAACATGCAATAAGATCAAGGTGTAGATCATTAGCAAAAGCGCTTGGACTCATGTTTCCCCTGTAAAGCAAGCTGTATATAGGTCCTCTCCACCTTGAACCTCTTTCTAGATCTGTAGTAAATCTTTTCATCTTACGGTTTATCGACCACGATCATTCATCCCTTGACACTCGGTCTATTCGTAATAACACATGAATGCTCCAACGCCCAAGGCCAAAAGTATGGTGGCATGCCTGCATCTATAAGTATTGATCGAGCATTTCTTACTAGGACTTTATTTGACGATTCTGCAGCTCCGTTTGGTTCCAGTGTGTACGGTGCTGAGACATCAGTCCGAATTCTATGCGTTGTGCAATATCACTTGCTGCGACTGAACTCAAATCCACTATCTCTAAAAATAATTCTCACTCTTTTTCCAAATTGATTGAATTCAAGGTCCATCCATTTTATGAGCTACATCGCAATTTTGTCTTTCGTTTTTGTATTCAAGGCCCAACGCATCCGTGTCTTGGCATCTGTGATGATGATCGCGTATTGGAGACGGGTTATTGATTTGATCAATTTTCCAATAGTGTCAATAAATACATCGTCTAATGGTTCTCCTAGAGTTGGCCTTGGTTCTCTAGAGACAAATCTCTGTGCCTTGCTTAAGTTGCACGTCTCACATGTTGTAAGGTCCGACATGTCAATTCCGTCCATGCCGATTGCATTTCTGGCTGTATTTATTTTATATGTTGAGTCCAATATTTCCAAACCTCTGATGCCACCATTATGCAATAGATGATTTTTTGGGGGACTATTCTGAACACCTGTCAGTGGTGTCCCCTACGAACCTCCAGCCCTCACTGTCGAGTCTGCAGAGCCGAGATTGAGTAACACCTTTTCAACTTTGAGCCGAGTTGTCTCCTCCTTCGTCAAAGATACGCTTCCCATAACACACAAGACGACCACGACGACGATAATGATGCTGGGAATGAGGAAACATAATGTGGTACCAAACGCTACAACGGTAGTCAGAGAAGCCCTCGTTATATTACAACATGTGCTACCCACTGGCGGGCAGACAAAAAGCCCACGAAAGCAAAGTAAAAGACCCTTCCGCCCTCAAGACAAGCAGATTTCGACTCGTCAAAAATATCGTCCCTTCTAACCTTTAATTTCGAATCTACTAGCCAGGAGGGCATCTGAAATACATGAGTTACCCGACGACCCCACGTCCGTAACGACTTTTGAATGCTAGGCTAGGCTTTTTCACAACAGTCACTCTCGACCAAAACTTTTTTAACATCCTTTCACGATCTTCGGTTTGTCTTGCGGCATGAATTGGAAAAAGAGGAAGGAACAGGCTAGGAAGGTTAAGAGACGCTCTTAAGTATACACGGGTCTGCTGCGCCCGGCTGGCCGACCTCTTCGTCATAGGAGACCCCCACACCCAGTGGATTTTTGATACTTTTCCCTACAGCTACATACCTGCAAATAGCCATCGTTTTGTTGGCCGGAAAGGAGAGGTAATGACGGGATAAGGGCCACTCTCAGTGTGTACTCGAATGAAGACCTGTGGGGGTATTACTGCTGGAAAGAAGTCGTGAAAGAGGCATAGGAGGGAGTACACTACCCGAGGCATAGATACTCCCGGCCTGTTGGCACAAAAGACCTACATGTCGTTACATATTCATAGACTTTATAGGACAATAAACACATACAATACAATACACTAGATGATTTTAACTACACCAGGTCCAGCCATATTTTAGATTTCAGAAACTATAGGTTCAATAAACATTATCCCATCTTTTGGTACTAGTCTAGCTACAGGATCTTATGCATAAAATAAATTATAAGGGTCGAAATGACTGGGGATAGATCCCTGTAAGTATGGATTTGATTGGTTTGGTTTTCATGTAGGCTCATGTCTAGTTCGTCCACTAGCCATGTAAGTAGAGAAACTAGCCAATGATAATCCGTGAAGCAGAACCTAATGGGGCTGGTTTTCAGCTTGAAATGGACGGTATGTGGATCTTCATTAAAAAATTGAAAAATCAATTTTCTTTGCATCAGATTTGAATTGCGTATGAAGCTATCTAGCTATGACACGATATCAGAGGAAATATACAGAAAAGATGACTCAATTTACAAATAGAGAACTCATGCCTCGGATTTCTTTTGCAAGTACCACTGCGAATTATTAAATCATTTTATTGTCCTGTCTGAGTCTAAGACTATGTAGGACATGCAGGTCCTCTCAAACAGTACCACCCCTCACAAGTCCTCATTCGATCATACACTTAGAGGAGCCCTTTTCCCTTCATTATCTCCCCTCTCCAACCAACGAAACGATGGCCATTTGCGGGTGTATGGCAGCCGGGAAAAATCGCAAAAACCACTGGGTGCGGAGCTCTCCTAATACCGACATTAGGACTAAATCCGAAGACATAGTGCCCCTTCTGAAGCGTTCGAAGAGGCCGGCCAGCTGGGCGCTGCAGACTTGTGTATACCTCGGGAAATTCGCACTCTGCCTTTCTAGCCTCCTTCCAACTCCTTCCCTAAGGTCGTGCTGGAATGTCCGAAAAGCCTTGACAGAGCGTGATTGCTGTATAGTAGCTTAGCCTAACTTCTTTTGTGCCGTCCAGGGCGCTGGGGAGTGCCGTTGACTCATCGACAAAAGAAGCCCTCCTGGCTAATTAGCCGAAACCTCGGTCTTGGCGCCCACAATCGTTCTGAAGTTGAAAACCCCTCGAAAATGTCAGTCCCAGCATCGTCTTCAGAGACCTGTTCCCCCTCTCGCACCACATCTCAGCCGCCTATCCTTCCTCAAGATGTAGAACTCCATTAGAGCATCAGTCCCCCATAAACCATGACCCGAGCTTTGTATATTGTGACTTGATTTCCTCCTTGCGGGTATACGTAGCGTCGTAAATTTGTAGTCGGTGATGGCCGGTAATTAATGGGGCAAGCTCCTGTTTGCAATTGGAGCAACTTCTTTATTGGTTGTTGAGGCGAGATGAGGCGTGGTTAAAAGGAGGTTGAGGACTGAGATGAGAATAGTAAGAAAGTAATTGTCGAGAGGTCATCAAATGGAGATATACTTGAGGTTGCTTTCGACTTCGATTCGGATGCGATTCTTCTTGGCTATCCCAGATATGCAGAGCATACTGAGCGATTACACCGGCACCATTGGGAGATGAAGAATTCGTCTTTGCCGGAAAGTACCACTGCGAAGTTGTGGCGGCTTTTTCTTCACCCAAAGCCAAGCCTCATCCGTGAATACCCACCCAGGGGAACGTCTCAAAAACCCTGGGTTATCCAGACATGCCTTCGTCATCCACTGAACTTTCTCCATGCGAAATGTAGTCTGAGGTGTCTCCTTCCCAAGTGGAATAGGTGCCTAGGCTACTCAAACTATACCATAGAGCACCACCAAGAGGCGGACCACGGCACCTTTCATCGCTAGCGTGTTTTTATAGTGTCCGCTGCACTCTTGCAAGCGAAGTCTTGGCGCGCAGAAAGCTCAATTAGTAAAACTCCTTGCCAAAATTCAAAGTTACACGCCCGTCGAGATTGTATCCATTCTCTGTGTCATCTTGAAAACTTTTCCTGATCCATCTCACGTCCATCCCAATGAACTGTCTCCCAGATTTGTGCGCCACGCTTTGCTTCCTCCGTCGGGTATAAATATCGGCGTGGGCGTATACGTGGTGGTCAATTGAGGCCAGAGAAAGTCGACGAGAGGTGTGATCATTGAAATAAGGATGTACTAAGTCTTCCCTGCAAACTTGATGAAGTTTTGGTGGTGACAGATCTCGTCAGGTGTGAAAATTTGACATGGCGGAGAGTCTTGAATCATTGCCTCGTGGGCCAACTTGTTCGGTATTGCGAAATTTTGAAAAATCAATTGGTATTATCTTAAAATACACATCTATTTCTAGCATAATTTCACTTTGTTGCAAAAGTATACATTGAAGTCCTCAGTATGGCTCACAAATAAAATGAAAGCATACTACATGTTACATATCAGTATGCTCCATCCGAATACTTTGTGTACCCTCCATTTGCCTTTATCGATATACATCTTTCGTGCTTGTTAACCGCACTTAACGGAGGCTGCTTCCGATGATTGCATCTGCTGCAAGCTCTTATTTTGTTAGCATCAGAAGTTGAATGCTCATTGCATCCTCAGCGGCTGAAGGGTCCCATCGCAAGTTTCAAATAATAAATCTGACGAGCTTCAAGAGATTCCCGAACAAAGGTCTCAGGCTCATCGACTTTCTCCTTAGTCAATGATGGCGAGCGTCCTCTCCGAGGTGTAGTTTTCTCATCTTCTCGATCACACGCACGTTGTATTTGACTTGTAAAGCCATTTCAGTTTATTATATTTTGTATTGATTATTTTTTGTCCTAAGCTAAAGCTTTTTTTTCCACAATGGGTTAAGGATATATTTTATATTGTCAAGCCCAATTTTCTTTATATTCCTATTTCTATAAATTGATCGCGAGTTGGCTACCTGAGAACTTTGGTATCAGAAGCAGACTTCTTGAGAGATATCGTTTGCTTGATTAGAGGAAACATAGATGGTTATGTTAAGAACCAAGGGCTTTGATGGTTAGGCAATAGAAAGCGTTCTCGGTCTTATATTTTTCAAATGGACATTTGAAAGACACGATTCGGTCCTGCTTCATGGCGAGCGGGGTAATGATGAGATAGTCTAACCTATTACGAGCAAGCCTAGATGCACCTGCAGGGCTAATCCCATTTTTTGCATCAGATTTGAATTGCGTATGCAGCTATCTAGCTATGACACAATATCAGAGAAAATGTACAGAAAAGATGACTCAGTTCAGAAAGACTGTATTGTATTCTTCTCTGACACTCTATTTTTGAAAATGAGGAATTCGTTCATTTTGGCAGGGGATATTCCATGCTCACTTTTTAATCTCACGGCCGACACAATTTTTTTATCATGAATTGGGCGAGTACAGGGCGTCTTTCATTTTTGATTCCACATTACCTACTATTAATTGGCAAGTTCCTTCGTGGGTAAGGACGGTACATCGACGGCTTAGTCGAACTCTAACTGTTGTCAAGCTTAGGTACGATCAGGAGCGAGTCTTCGCTTTTCACAAAATGGTGCGAGGCATCAGTATCGTACAAGTAACGATCTTTCAATTGTGCCGTAGATGCCCTATAAACATTATCTCCTCCGATTTTATCTTCGTCATCACTTTGTAATTCAAAGTCTCCTTGAGCTTTCCATGCCGAGTTTTCGGGCCTATATCTCCTCCTGAGCTCTGGGTGCTGCTTGAAGCAGTTCTTATTTATATGATTATATGTGCAGATCCTACGCAGTTTCTCTGGATCGGGTATCCGGTTCTCGTTTCTGTGATTTCCCACGGTACCTCTATTTTGATCGCGCCATCTGGCCTGACCGATGGCAGCCTGCCCATATGGGTCTTTTTCTCTTCCTTTGTCGACTTGGCGAATGCTTGACATTGAGACATCTAACGTGACGTATCTTGCCTCTACTCCGTATGTCTTAGTTTGACGCCACGTATCCAACTATTTAACTCTGATGTTGACGAGCACAAACATGTTTGATGTTACGCCTCGGGATATCTTATATTCCAAGGCTCCACCTTCCTTCTTGAATTCGTCGCTGGAAATTGGCATTTATTCCGCTGCGCTGATGACGTTTGGGTAATTTTGCAGGAGTTCATTGTAGCACCTTTCCACGGTCGTTGTCATCTTAGTTCGAAGGTTGCTTCGAAGGGAGTCGTAGCCCTCGCCTCTTTCACTTGTGATACACAGTCATATATCAGCTTTGACGTCATGTTCAAAAAGTTATTAGGTCGGATTTCTTCCGCATTTCTCAAGACCAAGATATTTATGGCGTTAATTTTGCCTTCCGTATACTTTTCCATGGCCTCCTTATGTATTGTTGTGTCTACCGCTTCTTCCAGAGTCATGCCCTCACTGTCTGGCTTCATTGGTAGATGAACTGCCTTGATGCCGTCCAAGTTGTGTATGGCTTGGCCAAGGCAGCCCTTTGCCATAAGAACTATTCTAAGGTCACTTGTCCAGAACGATAGGCTTACAGCTAGGCTAAGGGTTACTGGTGCTAGGCTTTTCGACATTGATGATTGATTTTAAATTGATTTTAAATTGATTTGAATAAGATAATTAGATCCCAGTATTAACTCATTTGCTTTCTGTCCATCTTGGAAGCCACCGGGCTCGTAACCTGTTAAGATGAGTCATATGAGAAAATAGTTACTTGTCACTTGTTATCTCTGATAGGAGTATGTAGAGGATGTGTTCGACTAATTTCGATACTGTCAGTAGAGCGAACATATGCTATCTTATATACATCACCATGGCCCGCGTCATGCTCCGGGTTCCATCTCGTGATTAAATATTCACAGCAATAATACTACTTATCCAACGCTCATGAATACACGGTTCGTGAGCGGCCATCACTGCTCCTCTGCCTAGTTTATACTATCCGCTTGCCAATCACAGCACTGCCCCCATCATTGTAGCTCAGTACCATAATTGATCACCCCTAAATCAGCTAATCAGGGGCGACCGTACTAGTTTTCTTTAGGGGCACTCGAGGTACGCCTATACTCTCGATGCCATTCCATTTACGCCGGGCGGAATCTGACCTCTCGCGGCTAGTGCTTGTATTCCGTGGGATTATGGTGTCGCCACTCCAATCGCTTCCATGTATAGTTTTACCTGAGCGCTCCCGCGCCCGTTGCTTGGTGGCGAACAGTTGTTATGCATGCGGGCGGAGTTAGAAGTAGATTAGTAGATTTGCACCTTCTGTACCGTGTTCGGTGATGATATCTCAACAAAACCACCATCTCCGTATCGGGTTCGGGGTACGCTCCGGAAACTCATCGGATGGCTTCTCCTCCATAATCAGGGGTGGGTGATAAGTAGGACTTTCGCACTAACATGTAACTGGAGCTTGGTTAGTTTCGTGATAATAACGCCAGGGGAATATGCCGGGGGAGGAATACAACACAGGCCGCGAGAGCGTCTGGGAACCCTTGCCGAGGTGAAAACTGATTTTTTGCTCGGTCTTTGCTCGGAAGACTCTACGATGAGAGCTGGAGGTTCGTGAGGGGCACTTCTGACAACCGTTAGGTATTCTTTTCCACTCATGGCTTTCGTAGTTTTGGTGGGCTTTGAAGATGAATTCCTCAACAACTGTCGTGACAATCAGTACCGCATGACCGGCACGATTATGACAATCAAATGTATTTTCGGAAGCGAATCTTTAGAGCAGTCGAAAATACATGATTGATTCCAGATCTGCAAATTCTGTAGTGGGAACTCTAGATGGGTGGTTGACGTCACCAAACGCGCTTGATATTGCACACCCGCCTCATCCTACTATGGATTATGTGCTGTTGCCCTGATAAGGCGCGCGCGAGTGGCCATAAACTAGCTTCCGACCCCTTATTCATCCGGAAATTCTCCAGGCACTCTTAATGTAGAGCCCACAATGTGATCCTTCAGCCTTGTTAGGGCCGCCCAACATGGACCCGAATGAGCGAAGCGTTGCTTCACGAATGAAATAAAAAAAGAACCTTTGCTTCCCTCCCGGCCCTTGGGCATTTGGGTCTAATATACACTTGGTAGTTTGGGCTTATCGAGGCCAGTGATTCTTTCGGTGCAGAAGGGAATCTGGCCTATTTCCTTTCGCTCATCAACTACGTTTCCCTACCATATGATTTAAAAAACAAATGGTCGTGTGAGGTGTGTGATGAGCGTTGTTGGACTCCTGCGAGTTTTCATCTACATGGTCGATGCCCCAATCTTACAGACGCCCAGGAATCCCAGTCCCAAAAAAGATATTGACGGTAAATCTATCAAGTGTGCTACATGTGGTGTGTGAACTTTGCCACACACACAATGTTCATCTTAGATATATAGAGCCCGACATCCCGGGTCTGAGAGTAGTAGGAAACAAGCCATCTAGGAAGTAAGCACTGGCATTGATTCCGCTAGCTGTTTTAATAGGCACTACGGGTCTGAACTTTAGCTCGGCGCCCCAACGGACGTTAAACGATAATCAGACCAACAATACTCGGAAGGTTGAAGCCTGGCGCTGGAAGGTCAATTGGGTAGTTGTGTACGTGTGTGATTCTCGTTCCATGCCAAGAAGCACGTCTCTGTGGACAAGTATCACGAGAGATCATGACTCATTCGTCTTGACCTCTTCACACAAAGCTTAGTTCGGCTAGACATGTGATGACACTCCTTCTGATCCCACCCACGGGAATAGATGGAGATGAGCGTTAGTGCCAGCCATAGTATTCCGAGTGGTGACAGTGTGCATCTTCCTACGCCGGTTCTGGGTTATCAGTATGCGTGCCCCGTACGCTTCAACTCTCCAGACCAGCGTGCGCCATCTAATCCATTTGTTTCGCCCAGTATCCCATCACCTGATCTGGAGACTCACTGACGTAAGCGTTAGAAGGGCAACGGCGATCTAAGAATAGCACGTCAGCATGACAGTACCCTGTCACCCAGCAATAGAAGCTGTGCCCGCTCTACTAGGTGTCGTCGAAACAGGAACAGGCAAGCTAAAGACAGCTTGGGCGACTAGCCAGCCGCCGACCAAGTTGTGGGCGTCGTGGTCCGGTGGCGTCTATTGCGGTGGCTGGGAACTCAACTCTGGCTGGGAGAAAGGAGGATCGAGTCGAGCATTCGGCTGCTGCCAGCCGCGCCGCAACACACAGCGAAGCTGCATAGTCCATCGGCTGTCCGACTCTGGGCGGCTGCTCGCCGCCTCCATGCACCTGGAGTTCGCGGAGGGGTCGGCATGGCATTGGCGCCTCTTGGCCTGCGGCGAGCGATCTAAGTGACATGTCGATGCCTGCGAGCCGGCTCGTGGGAGGAAGGGAGGAGACGGTCCGCTCAAGGCGACCCCCTGCCACACCAGCCTGGCCAGAGCGAGCAGACGCTCAGCTCACCGATCTTCTCTCCCTAGACCTTCCCAGGATCGTCACGTCGTCTCGTGTAAATTGCCCTCGCTTCGTCGTCCAATCGCTCCCATCACACCACAGCGCTAACCTGGCTGATGTAATCATATTAGCAATTCACACAGACCGCTTTGTCATCTAATGACTCTGAACGGATTCTTCCGTGATCCAGACACTCGCCGTACCCCTGGAGCGGGTCATCCACGGACCAGGGCTCGTCTGCACGCTGTTAGGGGGGCAGGTAGTGGCCTTCCAGGAGACTTGAAGGCGACGATATCTCGCCGCCGTCCCTCTGACACCGCGGCTGAGCTAGCCCCTGATGGCGCGCCGCTGGGTGTAGCAGCCGAATCATCCATCCATCGATGACGGCGTAGTGTTCAGGGACCGAAGATCACGCAGACGTACGAGCTTAACGAGGGGGCAAAATGCAGCAATAGAGTTGGTTCGAGAAGTAATCTTCATTTCGCGTTGCCGTATCAATAGTCCAAAAACTAATGGACCCCACCATAAGCCAGGGGCATGATGTGTTTTCGCGTAACTAGACCAGCCCCTGCGGACCAGTCCGCAAGCACCAAAGCTAAAGCCCTACCCGGCCGTAAAGAACATCGTAGCCCCTTCCCACCCATCCATCAGCTCGTCCGCCGCGCGCAACTACGCCCAAACTGCCCGCCATCCAGCTCACTGCCACCGCCGCCGTAACTCCCTGTATGGCCCACCACCGTCGTCTAGCATTTCTGCCATCATCAGCTGGTAGCCAGCCCCTCCACTTCGCCAAGCCCCAGGTGAAGTGGCCCGCCGCAAGCCCTATTAAGGTCAGATAGCTCGTGGCGGCGAGAATGGGATGCCTCGCGAAGCCGTGCGACACGTAACCCAGCCCCACCCCCGAACTTCCTCCCTCGTGAATCCAAGGCAGAATGCGATTGAGAAACGCATGTCCCACCACCAGCGGCGTAAGCATATACCCACTGACACTGCTCCATGAGATGGGAGGCCAGCTGCTGCCCTGACGATGCTCTGTCGTTCCATACTGCCTTTGCTTGATTCTTCGCCTGTGAAGACGCAGGGCGACGCCTGCCGTAATGTGCAGTACGATAGGCACAGTAATCAATGCTTCTTCCAGAGGAAAGTTGTGGTAGTAGGGCCGCGTGAGCAGCAAGTAGCTTTCCGAAGCCTCGACTGACTGAGTAACCAGCGGAATCAAAGAGGTGTTTGCCAGGTGGACTCCTGCAAATACGCCAAAAACATAGGACGAGTATCTTTGTAATCGCATAACTAGGACACACGTTAGTCCGCCCTTACTCGAGCATACATTCCCAGGGAGCCGTACAGTAGTAAACAGGGCTACGACCAGTCTTCAGCGTCGCGCCTGACACCTGCGCACTGTTGACCATCGAATCTTCTTTCTCATCATCCGGTATTTCGAGTGGCAAAGGCTCTACCAGCTGTAGAGACGGGCATATGTCTTGCTCCAGTAATATCATTTTAGATAGTTCCGCGTTTGCCGTGCAATTTATATCGCGCTGTGGAAAGATGTGACAATCTGCCATCGCTTGATAGCCTTCTCCTAGCGCCGAGTCTTACCACAATCACAGGTAGAGTGGAGTTTGACCTTGTCAGTGCCAATTTCAGTAACTTTATTGCAACGCTCTACCTTCTCTGTGACCGAGATATTAAACCCCCTATTCGGCAATATGATAGATTGACGTCTCCCAGTCCAAATAAGACGCACATGAGCCCTTATGCTTGGCAGACAGATCTTATTTTCAGACTACGAGTCTTGCATTGTAAATCTAGATCTTCAACACGGAGATTCTGACTCATCTATCGACCAAGTAGACAGGGTTAAAACATGTTATCATACATCCAAGTTTATTCTTAGGTTTGATGTATAATATTTTGACTGTTGAATAAAAACCGAGTTTAGACTATGTTATCAGTTTTGCAGTGATATGCGAAAACAAAGTTTGGAAGTAATACTTGGAATATAGTGGTTAAAACTTCTATATTATCCAATTTCACAATAACTAAATTTTACTACATCTCACAACGAGCACACTCGTCTCTGTGCTTGAAGACCATCCCTCCCTTGCAAATTGTTTACTCTCGAATCTAACCTACAATCTTGAACTATGGATAACCTTCATATCAACGGCAAGCTCACGACCGGAATCCGAAATTACAAGAACTCTAACTGATCCACTTCCAGCTTTGAATGCTTTTGAGAGGCGACCCCAGAGATCTGACTGGTCAATGACTGGGATTGACTGTTTAACATCACCAGTTTCAGTCATTGCGACAACTATGAATGTTAGAAATTTATCTATTTGGATTGGAGATTGAGGTACCGTGTCCATCCTGTAAATCGAGAACTCTATATTGTTTGAAGACTGGGCCGAGCATGGTCTGAACGACAACACTAGGACTGGGGTTAGATATAAAGGAAGACTCCTCATGAAGCTGCTTTGTGAATAGATCGACACCAAGGTAACGGTGTTGTCCAGTTGCCCCTGAGGTTGAAATACGTATTACCTGGCACGGCCTGCCTTGGAGTATAAGTAAGTCACCAACGCGAATGTGGTGACATGGGATCGTCACAGTGTTGTGAGTGAAAGCAGGTTCGGCAGAGCCTCCGGATTCGCAGTGGCCTGTCTATGAATTAGTTTTTGAAAATTTGGGAATATGGATTTTTTGTTTGGGGGTTTACCATCGTCGTAGTAACCCATCTTGCTGGATGTTAGTCTTTCGGTCGGCTCTTTAGAGTTGGTTAGTTCTTTTTCTGGAAGCTGCTGTGCTGCGTCTTTTACAAAGACCTTCTTATTTGGCTTTTCTCGTGTATCTTTAGATATGTGATCCTCAGTGGGAGCGACAAGGCGTATATCCTCACGGTATATAGGCTGAGGAAGGTTAGTAGGTTGGAAGTGAGGTTCCGGGTGATGGTTTTCCGATTCTCGGTTGGACTGGAAGACGTGGGATTCTTTGACTGGGGTACTGAAGCGGGTGTCGTCCCGTTGATTGGGCTGATACCGCGTTCGATATTCACGCTCTGCTACGTCAATTTGAGTTTCGTGATAATCACGATAGGTTCGTCGACGAGGTGCTTCAGATGCAGACTTCGTATGTCTGTGCACACTAGGTAGCTTTATATCTATGTGTGTTGTTGATTGTTTGTATGCTCTGATGATAAAAAGATGTGAGCAGATGTAGGAAGTTTAGGAAAGGTTAACAAAGGAGATAAATCTAATAAAAAGTAAAGTTGGTAACAGGGGTGGCTCAATGAGTTTGATTGGGCTTCGGAGCTTGGACGCGTAATTTAGAGGCAGGGGTTCGACTGGATAACAAGGGGGAATGTGGGTTGCTTCCCATTGGGGATAATCCAAGTCAGATCCAAACAGACCCAATTATTTTGTGATTCGATAGTAAAAAGCTTTCAGTCAATTCAACGTACCTTCGTTCTTCAGGAAAATGAGTAGTTTCTGATTGACCTGATGGCGTGTATTTATCCTCGTGTGTGATCCTAATCTCCTCTTCAATTACTGACGGAGCGACTGACGAAGCAACTGATGGAGCAACTGATGGAGTAACTGATTGGGGAGCTGGAGGCGCTGTACTGTGCGAAACAGGAGGCGGCTGCTCTGGGCTACTGTTGTGGTGCTCAGCTTCGTTGTGACCCTCTGCCGGAGCCGGTTCTTGCTTCTCTTCGCCCCGGTACGACGAGGGAAAAACGCTGAAGGGGATCGGAACGCGAGCGTCAAAGTCCAGATTGACGACCTTTCAGATCGAGATCTCTTCTCGAATGCCTTTCGACGTGCCGAAAGGAAGACAAGAAGGGGTCTCTTGCTTCTTTGCTGAAGTTGAAAATAAAGCTTTCTCGGTGACTTTTTTGTCTCGGTATGGTTGGTACTCTGTTGACTGGTGGGATTTAGCAGCGGAAGATGTGTAGGGATAGTGATAATGAGGTTGAAGATTGGGCTTCGTGTATACAAAATTTGTTGAACAGGGTGATTGCGGGAGGCGAGCGATATTTGTGAACAATGCTAGGCATGTGAGTAAACAAACAAAAGAAAAGAGCGCTAAATTATATCACGTGATAATACAAGGGTTGGGCTTGTAGGAAGTTTTGCCAAAGCTGGGAATAGCCCAGGAAGGTGAGAGGGGTGTGCTTTCCAAATTTGCCGATTAGATTTTGTGCTACATGGATGAAGCGGGGATATGATCCGACTCCATATTTTGTCTTCTACAGGCTATATTCAATCCAACAACACTGTTTATGATGTGCGGCTATCAAGATGAATCAGTAGCCTAAATACATTGATCAACTGTTAGACATAAAGTCCTGCAAGTAATGAAGGCTAGCCAATGGATACGTTGACTTGTTAAATTTACTTACGCACCGCCATGATTCCAGCGTCTCACGGATTTTCTATGTGGTGTAGATTTAAAGGGGTAGATCTGATTTTCAAATTTGAAATCATGTGGAGATTGTAGACTTTACGGTTAAAGGGGTTCTTCTGGCCCGATGTTATCTTACAAACTTGCTGCTAACGTGGCTACTAGACACTTAGTAGTTTATGCCTCATGTGAGGCCACCAACTGATACAACACTAGTGAAATATTCATTTCATAGCGACGTGGAACTGATCTACCAAAAATAAAATGACTCATTGAATAATTTGGGACGGATAGCAACCCAAGGAATTCTGTTAACTGTTTCGATTTGGTTTGAAGCTTCTACCATTTAGTCGTGGGCGATTTATTAACATCTGTTCTTACTCATGTTCAATTCCTGTCGTACGCAGATTTATGCCAGGAACTTTACGTATCGGAGGTCGGAATGAACAGTTTCTCTAGGTGTTTTTTCGAGAGTCACATCTTCCGAAAGATAGTTTGCAAGAGCTTTGTCCTAATTGTGATCGTGGTCAATGCTTTAGACCCTAACGCACTGCCTGAGAATCAAGAGAAAATATAGTATGTGTAGTCTGTTGTAATTTTCCTAACGGAGAATACCAAATCCTAGCGGCAATTTAAAATAAAAGAAGCTTACGACTCCCATAATCGGAACATCAGAGTTCAGCCTTTATTTTCATAGCAGTCGTGCTGGAGATGCTTTCTTTTAAACCTTTCAAGAATTTGGTGATTTATTAGAGATACTCGTATTTAATAAATGATTCTTTTCGTGGCAGAATGTGTGTAAAAGCGTTTAGGTTCGAGCTTGGTCTCGCTGAATGGCAATCTTATTCTGATTAAAACATCGAATTCATAACAAAGGTATATTGACAGAAATATATTTGTAGTACCTAAAAGAATCATAAATCATGAACAGTTTATACCGCTATTTTTCGAGTAACTGGCTTCTTGTGATTCAGATTGTAAGGTAATGGGTTCCCTGTCGAGGGTGTTTACCGTGAGTGATGATGTAAGAGCAAAAGCAATGACCCCAATTCGTAACTTGGTTAGCTTCTTGTTGGCTTTGATAACTTGGCGTGGTTCTGCGAAAGAATTTAACCAAGGGTAAAAAGTATATCATGATTATGTAATCCCATGATAAGTGCTTCACTTAATCTTTATTCACGCTTTGCATAGTAATGCTTTGTTTCTTTAAAATTTTTGGAAAGAGACCAAGTATTGTGACTCGTAGAGGTATTGTAAGGTTGGGCTTAACAACTTACTTTGAGCTTTGAAAGTGTTCTAGGCATAGGATTCAAGCATACCAGCCCTTTTTGTTTAATGTCCTAGACTCTGGCTCATTTCTGTGCAAAATCATGGGATCTTTGATGTCAAACAGTTGGATCATTTCCTTCCAACTGGCCATATCAAGCGACAAGACAGCTTGATGCTTAGTTGCGATACCAGTTACGTTGCCGTTTCCTTCGTCATCTCGTAATTCTGGAAATAATCAGCTTTTTAGATGAAATTTTGTGAGCGTGGGTACAAACCTAGATAGGGCATTCCTCGCTCGTCCATTGTAACGGCCATTTTACCATCCCGAATTAGGAAGCTCACGTAAAATAAGTTTTCGACAGTCTGTCCGAAAGAGTACGGATTAATGACAAATTTGAAGAACGAAATTCCTGCCTCTCTAGATAGGTCGTACTTATCGAGAAGTGAGTCGGCTTCCTTTTCTGTCATATCCTCCCTTGTTTCAAGTTCAACTGCAGACATAGCGTCACCTCGAATTTTTTCTAGCCTCTTTGTTATTTTCTGGCATACATTTGAGAGATTCAAATCTTCGTCTCGTACTATATCTTCCTTGCGCAATATTTCTGGCCTTGATTCTACCATAGAGCCAATTCTGAGAGCTGCTTTTCGAACTATTGAACGTTTGGCTTTCTTTTCGGTTGAAAGAGGGCCCAGTAGGAAGCCAGGTACACATGGCCTACCATTATATCGAGTACAAGCATTCCTTCCTAAGTATTCCCAATTAAGTACTTCATCGCTCTCTTCGTCCTCAACTTCTGACGCCATGTCTGAGTTTAATCCCTGATTTTTTTGACCTTGCGTGAGAGCACTTCCTTCGCCTAGTCTTATATACGCTTTGCACTTGTTGATAAAATCGTCAAGGTCCATTCCTTGACCAGTCTCTCCGGAGATAATAGCGATCGTTCTTTTGTAGGTGATGTCCGCTGCAGTGACGAGTAAATTTGAGTCGATGGTAGCGTCTGATGTCTGCTTGACTTGACGGGATAAAGTATTTGCTTGAGTAATTGTATCTTCAAGTCCCGTTGAGTCCGGGTTGAGGTATTCATTACGACGCTCGACTAAGATCCTATTTAGGTCCCTGAGTCCTTTTCGCACCTTTCGCCTCTCTTCGATATTCTGGTCTGGATCATAATTCTCATCTGAATTATTCTCGAATTCTATTGAGCACCTTTGAGATGTTTGACTATTTCCAAGTTCCTGATCGGCTGTATTTAGTTTTGATCCTCGATCGCCGGAGATCAGGGCATTTTGGGTTTTCATGATACATTGCTTCTGTTTTTTTTTTGGTCGTGAATTGAGATTTTCCCTTTCAGAAACTGAACTGGCAGGAGATAGTGAGGAAAAGACCTGTTGAATACTGGAGCTACGACTCTTTCTAGTTTGATAAGAAGAGGCACCATGCGGACTATCGCTATCAGGATCTGGAGATGATAACGCTTTGCTCGTGCGCGCCATATATTTCGAAATATCAATTGATCTGTGAGATGACTGACTTTGTTTCAAGGTTAGACATGCCTTTTATTTGCAGACAAATTTATAACTTATGTGCATAGGACACTTGTAGTCGTCATCACGAGCCAGAAATATTGTTATGAAACTTATTGCTTGCTGAGAGAACTCATCTTGTTGATATTGTAAAAGATCCTAGCGCCTGACGTGTTTACGCGTTTAATAAATTGCGTGCACCTACCACCGTCAACTACGATTAGATACCGCACCTTAGCCTTGGGAAACGTTACTCTATAGCAAAGAATATGGACCCCTTCTCCTTTGCTAGTTCTGATGCCGTTGAGATTCCTGTTAATATCAAAATGTTCTCACAATGTCAGACCCAAATCGGCCATGGCTGACCAATTGATAGTGTCAGCTTAGAGGGTGAAAAGACACAAGTACCCTTCTCCACACTCGTTCAGAGGTCAGATCTACGTCATATTGGTTCAAACACGAGGTGAGGATCAACTACGTTAACTTTTACGAATTCACTCAAGCATTTGCCTCAGTCTTTTTTCAGACCTCTATGCTACTGTACAGATATGGGCAGACTCGAAGCCTTTGACCGTTCCGATACATACTACTTACAAGCCCTTTAAAAACGAACGAAGGTTAGAGGAACTCTTGCATGAAAAAAACAAAAGATAACTTCTGACTCCCGAATCAGGTGGAACGAATGGCTTACCTTGCCAATAAACTATTCCACTTTACCACTTAGTGCCCAGCTCAGTATCACTGTTTGGGACCTATGCCCAAGTGGTGGAAAAGAAGCAAATGGCCATGCCATACCTTTTGGTGGAACGACATTCCCTCTCTTTGACAAGGAAAATCAGCTTCACAAAGGGCGACAAAAATGTCACCTACACCGGGGAAAAGTTGCAGACGGCTTGAGCTCAACAACTACTCCATTTTATATGCCACAAACTTGTCGCTTGGGGAATATTGATAATGGAAGTTTAATTGATAGACATGCCGAGGAGATGGACAGACTAGAGAAACTTTTCAAGAAACATGAAATGGGTGAGATTCCTAGGGTCGAATGGCTTGATCAGTTAGTATTTCGAGGCACTGAAAAGCGATCTAGAGAGAACTCTAGCAAGCCGATTATAAATATTCAGTGTAGAAGAGATCAAAAGTTTACCAATAATCCAGATTCAGATAAAGATAAGGATAAGCAATGTGAATCCAACAGAAGTAATGAAGTCGAAACGAATGACTTCATAAACGAAAAATTCGTTCTCAACATAGAATTTCCTCGGTTTGATTTTCCAATTGTTTTTTCAGACTACGAATATTCCCCGCCACCAATTTCTCCACTCCAACATTTATCTTCATCTCAGTCAAATATCTTGTCGAAAACATTGCCGGAAGCCCATTTTGGTCCAGGAATAGATGGAATACTTGATCAAAATGAAGGGTATGGAGACAACTTCAGAATCTACGATCCAGACGTTGGAGCCAGAGATAACCCAGTAGAGAGTAAGCATAGACGGCTTGTCCGTAGCCATAGGACAGGGCTGATGGATCGAGATCTTAAGCCAAACGCCAAAGTGAGAGATGAACTAAATAGTATCATCGCCTATGCACCCACGCACATTCTATCACCTGAGGAAAAAGATCTTATATGGAAATTTCGGCACCATCTCACCTCAAACAAGAGAGCACTAACGAAGTTTGTTAAATCAGTTAATTGGCAAGATCAAAACGAATGTGGTCAGGCTGTTCAGATTCTATCATCATCGAAGTGGACCGAAGTTGATGTCGATGATGCGCTTGAGCTTCTCGGGCCTACTTTTGACAACCAAGCAGTGAGAGCTTATGCTGTGGATCGATTACGGAAATCTAACGACAATGAGCTTCTTCTTTATTTGTTACAGCTTGTTCAAGCATTAAAGTTCGAACCAATTTCAGATTCCTCAGATCGAGACGTCACACGGAATTCTTCGCTAGCTAAATTTTTAATTGAACGCGCAACAAATAGCTTTATGCTCGGAAACCACTTCCACTGGTACCTGATGGTGGAATGTGACGACCAAAGTGAAGGCCAGGGAGCTGGTTATCGGAAGCTCTTCGCCAAAGTTGAATATGATTTCATGACTGCACTTGTTAAAAGAACCGGAGGAGCTGAGATTAGAGAGCTTCTGCTCAGACAAGCCGAGCTCATAGCAGTCATCTCCAAAATATCAAGAGATATCAAAATGTCAAAAGAGTCAGTGGCCCGAAAAACAGAAAAGGTGAAACAGTACCTCACTGACCCTAAAAATGAGATCATCACAATTAACCCACCACTACCGCTGCCGCTAGACCCTTCAATTATGCTCGTCGGCATAGAACCTATAGAAACACAAGTATTCAAATCATCATTATCTCCTATCATGTTGACTTTTAGGACATTATCTAAGCAAAAATACCAAATCATATTCAAGAGTGGCGATGATTTACGACAAGATCAACTAGTAATTCAGATAATTACTTTGATGGATCAGTTACTACAGAAAGAGAATTTAGATTTGAAACTCTCACCTTATAAAATACTTGCAACTAGCTCAACGGCCGGCGCAGCTCAGTTTGTTCCATCCATGTCACTACAAAGTATAGTCAACAAATTCAAAGGAAATAGTGTACTCGCATACCTCGCAAGTAATAATCCTGATGACCGAGCTTCACTAGGGGTTCGAAAAGAGGCACTCGAAACATTCATCAAATCATGCGCAGGCTACTGCGTAATCACTTACCTTTTAGGAGTTGGTGACCGCCATCTAGACAATCTTCTACTTGCACCTGATGGTCATTTTTTTCACGCTGATTTTGGATACATTCTTGGCCGTGATCCAAAGCCGTTTGCTCCTGCTATGAAATTATGCAAGGAAATGGTTGATGGGATGGGTGGTAGCAACTCAAGCCAATACGCTCAATTTAAGCAGTACTGCTTCACAGCCTACACAACTCTCAGAAAATGTAGCAACCTAATTCTCAACCTATTTAGTCTTATGGTTGATGCCAATATCCCCGACATCCGAATAGAGCCAGATAAAGTGGTTTTGAAAGTCAAGGAAAGATTCCACTTGGAACTTAGTGAAGAAGAAGCAATTCGTCATTTTGACACATTGATAGAGGATAGCACAAGCGCCATTTTTCCAATCGTTATCGACAGACTTCATGGATTTGTACAGCACTTCAGGGCATAGCAGTATATGTCTCTTAAAAAGATTACTTCAGGCTCTGAATTATACTCCTAGACTTTTTTTAGTCTTAAAGTTATCCTCGAGAACCACTGTCTCAAAGTAAGGACACCAAACTCAGACCTAATTTGTAGCCAAACACTGTCTATACTGATGAAGTTAATGAGGTATATTTAAAATCTGCTAAATTATTAAAACTCCAATCATATACTTGAAATCATATTATATACAAGAAAGAAAAGTATTTTTCCCTAAAAACGAAAGTTTTCTTGTAATTCGGAATTTTTAATTTTTGCAAGTAATGATTGTCTATATCAGTTAGTATTTTCCAACGTTATACCATCTATTCCAGTCTTTCAACTGAACCCAGACATCATTGATAACCACCCTACTTGAGGTAAAGGATT
Organism: Blumeria hordei DH14; assembly: GCA_900239735.1. Lineage (NCBI taxonomy): Eukaryota > Fungi > Ascomycota > Leotiomycetes > Helotiales > Erysiphaceae > Blumeria > Blumeria hordei. Next base: position 2,903,017 of record OENG01000035.1, read on the forward strand.
TCTGCTACAACAGCAAGACAAGTCAAGATTTTGCATGTCGCTTATACTTAAAATAGCGAAGAAATTCTTTAGAATCGAAGGATTTAATAATTCCTAATTTATAAAATTACGGCAGGGTTGTCTATCGTATCATTAAAGGCATAAATGAATTTTGAAAGCGGGATCTTCGGCTTAGATATCACTACGACCAAAATACCGCCTGAAATTTGTATAGAACGCTAATTTACTATAACCTAGGCTTTAATAATTAACAAATCATTTAAGGCAGAGGTTTAACAATATCATAAGAGCCAAAGACGTCTAAAAAAATTGGATGGTACCAACTATGAGCTGAGACAGCCGAACAAAAGAGCTACAGAAACATACTAACAGAAATTTTCGAAAGTAACAAAGTACCGTGTGCTAGTCAACGTGCACATAGAGATAAAGGTAAAATTTCGCAATTATACAGGGGTTTATTTGTAACCTCAATGGCTAATTATGGTCAAGATTGACCTAATTTCGCACTTGGATCAAATTATACTTTGCAGCTATATCCAGGAGTGGTAGATTCTTACCGGTTACGATAGTATATAGATATAGTGACCAATGCAGGTAACCCCAAATATGTGTTAGAAAAGTAGTCGCATATTAAGTTTAGATTGTCTCACGAAAATTCACCAACATTGGTGCACAGCCATTGCACTTTAGAGATTCTATATCCTCCCCACATGAAAACATAAAACCTGGCAAAAACTTGATAAGACAAAGAACATGAAATGTTGATATTCAGAATATTAAATAGACCAATCAACGATTTATTGCAAGAATTTGTAGAACTCTATTAGCCCCAAAATGTAAAATTTGACTTGAATTTGGTAGAAGGGAGATCTTATGATGAAATCAACTAATAATCCAAGATTTAAAAGCCCTTCGAGAGACTAATGGATAACGGTTCTATACACAGAACACCGCAATTCATAAATGACCCTATAGAAAACTTGAATATCCGAGACTTAGAACCTGAGCATGTGGTGACATTACGTAATATAGAAAGAGCTAACCAATTCCGCGGTCTATACATCGATAGAGATCTAGGGATAGAGGTACTAAAACTCATTACATCAGCGATGACTTCTACCGGCCCTTTGCTCCCACCGTATAATGTTTTTTTTTAAACATTTACATGCATGCAGCTATCTAGCTACGACTCATAATCGGTGCTACGTATACTTGTGGGATAACAACTTCGACATAAGAGACTCTCATACCCTGGATTACATTCGCAAATAACACTTATGTCCGTTTCTTTACACAAAAAGTCGATCGTTCTCTGAGTACCCACCAAAGGGAAATTCACATAACTCTAATTACCCAAGCTTGCTTTCAACATCCATGCATACGAGCACGGCGAGAAATGTTATCTAGCTTTTTCTGTCCTCGAACCAGCGGTCTCTTGTTTCAGGTGAGGTAAGTATCCCAGCTAACTAAACTCTGCTGCGGGGACCGACCTGGATGATCTGCCACCGCATCGTCCAACCATGGCGGTGTTAAAAGTGTCGCCTGCACCGACGCAATCAAAGTCTTGGTGCGTATAAAGCTTAATTTATAAAATTTATTACCAAAATTCGAAACCTCACCCCTTTCGAGATCATATCCTACACTGGCATCATCTTGTTTACTTGTCCCGAATTCTCTCACGCCCATTCAAGAGAACTGTCTCCCAGATTTGTGCGCCGCGCTTTGTTTCCTCCGTCGGGTAAAAATATCGGCGTGGGCGTGTATTTGATGACTAGCTGAGGTCAGAGAATAGTCGAAGAGAGGTGTGGTTATTGAAATGAAGATGTACTTGGTCTTACCTGTAGACTTTATGGGGTTTTGATCGAAACCAGCCTTGTTGGGAGCGAGAAATTGATTTAGTTAGGAGTAGTGAATCATTAACTCGTGGGCCAACTTTTTTGGTATTTTGAAATTTTATTGAATTTGGCTCTGTAAGAATATTTTACTCCCAGGTTCGTAGAGGACGTCGCGAGCAGGTGTTCAGTCTTTGCTCTCCTTGTGAATCCCATGCGGACAAGCCAGAAAGGGATACGATTTAGTCACTCGCGTGAATTCGTCGACACGGAACCAGAGAGTATGTGAATTGTCAGCGAGAGAATAGAAATTTGGATGGCAACTGGGTTAGATGCTGGTATTCCTTCGTAGGGCGAAGGAATACAGGAGCTCTATTGCAAGATCGTCGTTTGCTGACAATTCAGAGCCAGTCCTGACCCGTTGTCCGACACCTCACCTGAGCACCTCAATATTACCTAATAGATTAGTTGTTGCTTCAGCATAGTGACTTATATTGTTAAGGTAGAGAGCAATTATGATGCGATGATGATAGGGAAGAGTACCAGTGGGCGAAGAGAAGAAAATGAGTCTAGCAAGAACGTAGAAGATATATATGTGTTCTAGGTACCACGATGTAACTGTATTATGTTATATCTATTAGCTCCTTAACCCCATGTGTGTGTATGGAAGAATGAATGAATGAATGAATGAATAATTTAACGAATCAGGCTGAAGCCCTACACCCAGGAGGCTTGACACGGGTGCGTATTCCCGGAGGGACCCACAAACACCACTGATGCTGGCTATATGTGGCCAGAAATTTACATGATCTGAAAAAAGGCAAAAATTTCACCAAAAACTTTTGCTGCCCTGACTTAACGCCCTGTGCCTAGCCAGCTATCTCATAGCAGTTTCCTGTAATGTTTATATCCCAGAAAACCTCGGTCATTCAAGTCCTACTCTGCACCCCGTAGCATCCTGTTACGGTAAGGAGTTTATAAAAAGCTATCCATCCCTTTTCTCCCAACATTGTCCATATACTTGGTGCTGGTTCCTTTGTTGTTTTCCGCCATTCATTTAGCACTGTCCGGCATTCAGAGAAATGCCACGGGCGTCTTTCTCGGCCACATTTGCACATAAGTTCTATTCCTTCGTGGTGAAACCTCTTGTGATACTTGGCAAAATTGCCATGACCAGTCCTAGCCGCTATCAGACGATGATATGCCCATCTTGGAAGAGCGAGCTCTGGTGGTCATTTTCGCTTCATCAACAAATCCAGGTCTTTGTATCGACTGGGTCTATTCTCTCTCCACCAAGAATCGACGATCTCCTCAGCACGGTCTCTAAGGTATCGATTTAGAGCTGCGAAAGTGTATACTTGTCCTTGATTTGCTCTTGAAGTGAACGTTACATTTGAGACCAATGGAGAATCTTTCAAAGCTGATTTAGCCATTTTATCCGCATGAATGTTCCCGATAATGCCGGAATGGCCTGGAATCCATCGTATCTCTACTAACTCGTTTGATTGTAGAAGAGTTGTAATTTTATCGACTGTAGCTTGGGACGACTTACTTTGTCCTGTTTTGAGGGAGCGGACAGCTTCAGAATTATCGAGGAGCATCTTAATAGGGCAACCTCCTGCTAGAGCCACAGCTGATTCAAGGGCTTTTTGAGCGCCCACAAATTCTGCGTCGTACACTTCTGCTCCTAGAATTATTCCAGCACCGCTACCAATCAACCTACTTCCTTTATATAGGGCATATCCCCATGCAGATATCGCTGGGTTGCTTGAAGAGCCATCTGAATAGGCACATACCGTCTCTGTCGGGAGATTTTCTATCCATATCTTCGCGTACTCCGACTCATTCTCTCTACCGAGACCCGGTGAGAGCTTGGTAAGGTAGGTTGATGGGTACGGAAATTTTCCGGAACCTTCAGTGATTGGTACATTTAGAGCACTGTTCTGGAGTCGTGTCATGTAGCGCTCTGGAACAGTGATAGTTCGGGCTTTCTGGCCTGTTCGGAGCTCGAGACGCTTTATAACATCAATTGGTAGCTCCCTAGCCCTCAGTGATAGAGGGTGCCATACGTCCAGTCGTTGGATGCGCGCTGCTGACCGAAGTTGCCTCTGATCCAAAAGGATTGCTGCCAGTGGAATACCTGATTCTCTTCGGAGAGCCGAGTTTGGGGTAGTGCGCCAAGCAGGTAGTGCCGCTCTGACTGCCTTTAAAATTGTTCTGTCCAACAGATCTGTATGCCAGCCGACTCCGGTGCCAACTTTCTTGTCTCGCCGCGAGGTGATTCGGGCTAGGCCAGGCTACCATGCCTCCGATCCATACAGTGCCGTACTTAGGACACAGGCGTGGACAGCTTTAACCATTGGTCCTGGTGCTATGACCCGCTGAACCATATTAATACGCCGTATGAACTGTGTTACACGCTGTGCTTTCCCGCACCATTCTTGCACGTGCTGCTTAAATTTAAGCTGGGAGTCAAGCCATACTCCGAGCCATCTCACGTGTGGGGATGGGGAGATATTGAGACCTTTCACCTGGATTGCAAGACCTGACGTGTCCAACTTTTTTCTTGGTCCGCCACCTATTATTAAAAGCTCAGACTTGACCAAATCAAAGTTTATCTTGTGCTCATCTGCCAGCTGAACGAGTTCATCTACTTCTATCTGAGCCGACGGGACAGCTTCAGCGGCAGTGCGTCCTATTCCGAGCGATGCAATATCGTCGGCATATCCGAATCTTTTTCCTTTCCCATCCTGAACTAAAATGGCAATGTATAGGAGGAAGAGAAGTGGCGATAGAGGTGAGCCCTGAGGTACTCCGCACTCCACTACTTTTTCGCATGTTATTCCCTCCCGGTGACGAACGCGAATACTCTGCCGGGTCAAAAATGACTCAACGAATTGGCACAGTCTCCTAGACCACCCCTGGTCACGCATTCTACACAGTAAACGTTTGTGAAGTACCGCATCAAAAGCTCCTTGCACATCTATTGTTATCATAGCTGTGACTTTGTTACTCCTCATTGTCGCCTCGGCGTCATGAATAACACAGGAGACAAGATCTACCGCTGAACGTCCTGGCAGGGCCCCAAAAAGTTGTCGAGGGACTACTTGGTGCTCGATGACTGACCAAGCCATTCTTTTGGCTATGATACGTTCCAATCCTTTACCTAGGCAAGAGAGTAGAGAGATAGGCCGCCATCCCTTAGGGGTGGATAGATCTCGTCCAGGCTTTGGAAGCAAGACTACTTCTGCGACTCGAAACGCTGTTGGGAAGTGTTCATGCTCCAGACAAGCTTGGAAAATGTTTCTTACATACGTCCCAATTACTGACCAGCACGACTTGAGCAACCTTACGGTTAATTTGTCGTTTCCGGGGGCCGTGTTGTTTCCGCCAATAGTGCATTCTGTAACGTCTGATAATGAAATTTTGTTGTCCCAAGGGATTCGCTCCGGTTGGTCCAGCTCCCATGTGGATAGGTATTCGTCTGCATCAAAACGAGCCATCAAAGTGTCCCTCAAGCTCTCTGCTCTCTCGAGTGGGTCTGAAAGCCACTTGTCCTCTGCAACCTTTAGTGGGGGTGGCTCTCGACATGACTTAGGCTTAGCCCATTGCATCAGCTTAATTACTTGGGCGTCTGTAGTCGTATTTTCAAATATTCTCCTCCAGTATTCTCTCTTGGCTGCTTTGACAGTTGCTCTGAACCTTTTTCGGGCGTGGTCTGACAGAGCCGGATATGATCTACAGTGTTTGTACTCGCGCTGCATAGTCTTGCATTCCTCGTTCCACCAAGGTGCCGCTGTTCCAGTAACTTTTGGTGCTGTACGTCCCACAGCGTTGCGAGCATCATCAAGTGTCTCTAGGAGTGTAGAAATTTGGAGCTCTATATCTCGAATATTTTTCAACGGCCCTGGCTTCATCCAGGCTTTGACGTACTGGGAGAATTTTCCAAGGCTCTGGTCGCTCACGTACAGTCCCTGCAAATTACTTGAAGGATTCGATATTTTGGTTGTCTGAGTGAATCCTACAATGGTCATATGATCTGAAGTACAGTTTATCTCCGTTGACACTGACGCTATTGCTGGGATATTGCTCCACACTAGCTCTAGTACGTTTCCGCTGCGATGTGTTGGAACCCCGGCTCTGGTTGCTAGATGCATGTCGTGAGAATTTGCCCATTCCATTATCTGGTCACCATTGCCGTACTGACGTGAGGTTTGCGGTTGCCAATGCCTTGATACTGAGTTGAAATCTCCTCCAACCACTGTAGGTCTTGAAGGTTCCCAGAGTAGTAGTGGATCTAGAGTGCCACTCGGGCCAGGCGCGCGGTAAACATTTACGAATGTAACCCCGCAAACCAGTACAAAACAGTAGTCAGCTGTTTGGCCTGAGGATGGGGTTATCTGTAAGTTTTGCAGGCCTTTGCGGGTGAAAGTAATTACCCGAGGCCGAGCTCCTCTCTCGCCGGTTGGGCTGTGGCTATAGAAGCCAGTGTGACTTTTACTGATAAAGCTTCTGTCTTTTTGCATCATCCATGGCTCTTGTACCATTACAACGTGCGCTCCTGCTTCCCATGCTTGTTGCAGGGCTATGTCCATATTTTCTCCACCCTTTCCCACGTTCACTTGGTGAAATAGAAGGGTGCTTTTGATTTCTTTGGGTGTGTTCGAGATTGGGTTCTCTAACATTAACCTTGCATAGATGCTTCTGGGGCAGAGATGACTTCTACAGCCTTGCCCTTCCTCTCTGAATATGCTCGAGCAGCATTAAAGTCACGATGACCGCGCTCGCGGATGATGCGCAACTCTGATGGTGTACGAGGTACAATAGTCCTTGTTGGCGGCTGGGACTAGCCATGCATTTAAGCTCATGGGAGTCATGAGGACCCGCGCAGTTAGAGCATTTAGGAATTTTGACCTGACACTCTGAAGTCTCGTGTACACCCGAACAGCGTCCACAGCGTTGGCTTTTAGTGCAAATTCGCGTGGGGTGGAATCCCCAGCAGCGCTGGCATTGCTCAATGGAGCGCTGTCGCGTGTAAGGCATTGCCGGCCCACTTTCATCGAACAGCCTAAACTTGAGGTTCGATAGTTTTTGGCGGAAATGTACAAGCCAACTGGTAGAATATTGTCCCAGCTTTGTCGGTGATTGGCGTACCAGAATTGGAACCGCGCCACAGACTGATTGGCACTCACTTATCACCATTTCATTGGTGACTGTTATGCTCCCTTCCAGTGTCCGAATAAAAAGGGGCACGTGTGGTACCAACACTGATATCCATTCTGATGCTGCCTCAATCACAACGTTATCCTGTCGGAAAGATGATACTGTACTGAGTATAGTTTCCCTAAGTGCATCAGATGCGCACTCAAATGAGATACCCGAACGAGCCGGGTGCATTGCTATGATAGCTGATGGTGCGACTCCTGCACGCTCAGTGATCATCTTCTTAATTGTGATCGGTGAGAGCCGACGCCATTCATGGTCTCTATCTAACCGTACGAAAAGGCGTTTGTCGACCTTGGGATTCGATTTTGTTGATTGGTTTGTCTGTGAGACAGGTCTTCTTGGTAATGGAATAGCAGGTGGGTCAGGTAGCCTGGCTGCTTTTCGGGCCACTGTAACCCAGGGCGAAGTGCCCTCTGAAGGTCTAGCGGGTAGAGCACTACAGTGTGCGACAGGAGTACTTTTTGCCTTGTGTGTCACTGGTTTTGAAGAGATTGATGTGGGGTCCGGGACCTTACTATTGGTCTCATAATTTTCCACTGAGCCTGTTGCAAAATGGGTCACGATGGGCGCGATATTTGCAATTAAAGATGCCAGAATTGTTGACGTGTTTGTGTCCGCCTTGGTTTTAGCCCAGGTGTCGATAAGTTCTAGGAAGTCCTGAGCAAGGCCAAGTCTTTCCTTTCTTTCGTGTTCTGCCTTCTGCATTGCATTCGCAATACCTAGTAGGCTTGGATGGAGTTGCCCTCCGGGACTGGAAGGCGTTGATGACGACGATGCAACAGCGGGTGCCATTGCATCGGGTAATGGGTCTTTTGGTGGGTGATTTTAATGCAATGATAAAGTGAAAAAAAGTGAGAAAAAGTGAGGATGGATATGTGTGTATGAAAGAATCGTAGCTTAGATTCAACCTCGCTACACACGCCTTACATAGGGCTTAGTCATACTTACCAATAGATAATAGCAGGTACAGTCGTGAACCCTTTAATTCCAATACTTCTCCTCAGCACTGCATCAAACAATAGCTGATACTCGCTGATAAGTAGGCTTGATTAAAGATTTTGTCAATAAATCAGCCAAGGTGTCCTCAGATGGCACGTATTCTAGCTTGAAAGAGGTATCAACATGCGACAAGATAAAGTTGTATGGGATGTCTATATGTTTTGACCGCTGAGGAATTTTACTATTCTTGGAAAATTCCATTACTCCATTTGAGGTTGCATAAAGTGTCGGATTGTAATCCTTTGAGTTACGCAATAGCATTTTCTATCTAAATCATATGTCACGATACATATGATAATGCCACAGTATTCTGCTTTTTGAAGCACCAGGTAATACTAGATTCCCTTAGCCGAAAATATGCCTAGAGTATGACTTTCGATCATCTAAGAAGTTGCCATATGATGAATCAGTAAATCCTTGGAGAACATGATCATTTTTGGAGGATAATCTAAGTCCAGTCGATCGTACCCTTCAAATATCGAAGTACTCTTTTTGCAGCTGCAAGGTGCAATTTTTTTGGCGAGAAGAGAATTACGGAAGAGTTGTAACTGAATATGCAAGATCGGGTCTTGTGCCAATACATAAATACATTGATGACCCTATGATAGAATGATATATTGTTGGATAATCTAATTTTTCATCTGGCATTCCTTTTCGAAGCTGAATATTAAAATCCAGAGGAGTTCCAACAGGGTAACAATCAATAATTTCATATTGGTCGAGCAGTTTACCAATATATATTTTTTAGCTTAATAAGATACCTATATCAGTGATTTCGACTTGGATGCTAAGAATGAAATGAGCTGTACCAAGATCAGTACATTCAAATTTGAAATGTAAAATATCTTCAATTTTATTTAATGATTGGTGATCCGGGCCGAGAATCATGATGTCATCAACATAAATAGCGAGATAGGCCTGCATCTCATGATTTAAGAAAACGTATGGGTCGAAGTTAGTTGCAAAGGACTCGTGATTGGTGAGTAGTTCTGTGAGAGTACTGTACTAAACTAGGGATAATTGCTTTAATCCGTAGACGCATTTCAGTAATCGATGACATTTACCTATTTTTGTGTATCCATCAGGGGTTTCCATGTAAATTTCTTTGTCCAATTTTCTGTAAAGGAAAGCCGATTTTATATCAAGTTACCTCGTGGTCCATCTTTCGTTTGCAGCTATGGAAATTAGGAGACACAATAAATTGTAGCGCGCAACAGGTAATTAAGTGTTGTCATAGTTCATGCAAGGTTGCCGAGAAAAACCTGTGGCGACGAGGCGAGCTTTATACCGTTGGATCGATTCATCAGCTTTGTGCTTGATCTTGAATACCCATTTACTTCCCAATATATTATGATCTTTTAGTCAAGCAACAACTTCCCAGGTTTAGTTCCTGTTGAGAGCATCCAATTCCGCCTCAATTGCTGCGTTCCGCCATTACAAGTCATTATCTTTCATTGCTTGGCTGTAGGTCTTTGGTTCTATATTAACAGCATTTGCGCGATAACTCTGGGAGTTTGGAACCATACTAGGGCCGGGATTCGCCTGTCAGCGTTGCCGAGTGCTTTTTCGAGTCGATTGTAGTCCCAAGTTTATGGCTTCAATATCAGTAGTCTTAGACGGTGAAACTGCTTGTAAGAATGGCTGTACTGAAGTAAGTGAGTCAAAGAATATTTCAGACATTCATGGTGAATCTGGCGTATGAGGACTCTAGGAGATTTCTTGAAAAGTTGACGGAGTTGGTTATACATTAATTAGCTTAAGAGTAGATATATCGGTGGTTTTGAAATTCGAACAAAGTTCTGGTAAATCTTTAAGAAATTCCCCTAGCTTTAAAGCCGGAAATATGACTTGTCGAGTAACATAAACTGTTCATTTACGTGGTAAAAATATACTAAATATTTTAGGAGAGTCAGTTTAGCCAACAAAAATACCTTCCAGCACTCGGGTTATAAGTTTAGATCCGCTTTGGCTTGCCTCTTCTGGGATATGAACGTAGGCCTTAGATCCAAAAGTGTAGAGTTTTGAAACCAAAGGTGATAAGATTCAGTCTAGCAGTTCGATCGGAGACTGGTATGAGATCGTTTGGTGAGGTATCCTATTGTATGGGTAGAGAGATGAGGCTATCGCCTCTTTCCACTGGTACTTGGAGAAGTCGATGAGTGTTCGAGATTTAGTGACAATTATTCTATTGAAGCGTTCTGCTACTCCATTCGATTCATGTTCGTAAGGAGGAGCGTACTCATGATATATACTGTATTCGTTTAAAAATTGTTTAACTTTACCATCTAAATATTCTCCGTCATTGTCGGAGAAAAGTTCCCTAATTTTGACTCCATATTGCATTTTTATTCGCTTTACAAAGTTTTGTATGGCTTCAAAGGTATCAGATTTATTACGAGGGAAATATATCCAAGCGTGCCGAGTAAAATTGACAACAAATGAGATGTAATATTGCTTTTTGCCAAGGGATACAACAGAAAACTTACTAGAAAGATCAAAGTGAATAATTTCAAAACGCTTTTGAGATATTTTTTCCCTAGATTTTCCAGTAGTATGGGTGGATTTGGAGAGTATATATGAGGGACAATAAAATTGATTTGGTTTGCTGGGTATTAAAATTGGATATTGTAGCTTCAATTGATGTATGGCATTTTTACAGGGTGACCAAAACACTCATGGGCTTCATGATAGGAGGCAAACGAAGATTTATATTTCTCTTCCTGAACTACAATTCGTCAGAGGAATCTAATTTAGCACATATCCATTCTTTGCCATCTTTCATAACTCGACGTACACCACCGTGTGACCTAATAGATAATTCACTTCTTTCCAGCTTATCCTCAGAAATAAAATTCCCACACTTCAAGTCAGGGAGATAAAGAGCCTCCTCGAGTGCGACGGTAATGAGGTCATGTTTGAAAACATGGTTATTTAGAGACAATCATATCACCTACTAAGTAACAATAGTGTTTAGATCCCTCTGATTGATCTGAAGTGTAGGCCCTCATGCACAGGTGTTGATCGCATTAGTGCCTTGGCAAATACATAGGGTAACTCTCACTAGATAGCTTAGAGATAGAGAATAGAAAGAAGAACAACTAACCCCTCTGAAATTCAGATCCTATAGTGCTAGCACATTTATTACCCGTGATATACCGATAGGTCACCGTTACAAGTTCGAAGATCGAGAAGAATGGTTCCCCGACCACGAACTAGAACTTAAGTATCACTACCTACCGTAACAGTTCCTTGGTGATTCATTATGTTGGTAAAAAAGTTTTTTGGTAAGTCATATGGGCTGAGCTGCTAGAGTCTAGAATTTAATGATAAGGCAGAATGATAGTTGTATTAGCAATTAGGGCTTTTTCGTCGACGTATCCTCCAGGCTCGTTCACACTATATGATCTGTCCGACGTAAGACCTGTATGTGCCTTAAATGATTTTTCATCTCTTTTTACTTTTGGTCTTTTAACCTGCAACATTATGAATGTAAGTGGCCCTGATAGTAATGCCATATCTTTTTGCAGCAATTACTTTGCTTAAACTTCTTTCCTTTGTTAGAGTATTTGTTGATAGGAGATTCATTGACTGCAAGGTAAGACTTAGAAGAGGAGTTATTCACTAACGAAGACTGAATATTTGACTTTGAATTTATTTAGCCCGATTTGACGCCTTATAGCCCCATGTAGATGTCTACGAACTCTAATATTTATTTAGGAGGAAATATATATGGTAAAAGCCCCCTTAAATTTTCAATTTATTTATACTTTGATTCTGTGTTACCTTCAAGAAGTTAACTGACACTGTTATGTCCACTGCGGATACAGTTCATTTCTTTGTTACTGGCAGGAGACCACATTTCCCATACTCTCATCTCTTTCCCTCGTCGTGGCCTCGGCTTTAAGCGTCAGTCAAAACTGTTCTAGCCTCCCTTCCTGCTGGATCCATCTAGTTATCCTTGCAATGTCATTTGGATTTTTCATCATGGCCTCGAATGACCAATTGTCTGCTTTTCTCAGTATTTCTCCTCTTCCTTCAGTCCACCCGGTGCAGGCCATGATCATGTGCTTGAGATTCTGGGACGTAAACCACATTGGCATCGTGGGCCGTCTAATCCGGAAACATGTCTTCTGTGCAGATAAGAGTTGAACCCAATGTGCTCACTTCTTATCTGCATTGCTATACTACTTTGGGCCCTGTTAAGGTTTTTGTGGATAATGATGGGTGTTACTCTAGAGGTCATCGTTGTTCTTCCCGTCTTTTCATCTGTATATAGATTTGATGCGTTCCAGATTTTAGTATCTGCTGTAGGACGATGTTTAGTAGGCTGCCTGGCTGTTATTCTCGTCCAGAATCGTTCCAATTCTCTAGAAGCTGCGACCTTTCTAGCCGCTTTCTGTCGTAACTTGGTATTGATACCTCCACATATTCGGCCCCACTCCGCAATATCCAAGATCCTCGTGACAGCTCGTGCATCTTGCCTCCCTGCTCGGGGTTGCTTAATCTTCCTGCATGCCGACGATATTCTATCTTGAATAGGTAGGCTTTTCGATAGTCCGGCGTGTTGGACTGTAATGATTCCTCTTCCGATCCTTCCTTCAGCATATAATTTTAGCCTTCTTCCCATGTTGCTATGACAACATTATAATCCTTTGCACATGGTATCATGTTGATATTAGGCTAAGGTCTGTGACGGTCTTAAAGTGGCGTTTTATTCAAACTGAACTCAGAGCTAGATACAAATGAAAATCTTAAAGTAACGAGAAGAGACATGACTGAAAGCCGCCTATTTATTTACAAGACTATGATCTCGTTCCCTCATTTCATACCATTCTCAAAATAGATCATGACCTGTCCTCTGACAAACACCAGCATCTCCGTCTATTTTAATTTAGCTTCATTTTAATGTTACCAATTTTAGTTATTAAAATAGTTATGATGCATGTGGCTTAGATGACTCACGACTGGTGTTCGAGTCGTCCTGTCTGCAATCTAAATTTGTCATTTAAGAATAGATTTGCATGAACTGAGCCAAGGCCTATACTTGGGTCTATTGAGTCGTGGAGGGGTTCATGACATGTATGGTGTTTAACATGGTTGGAAGAGTTCAAGCCTTATTTGTTAGGCAGCAGCCTAATGATAACCAGGTATGAGCCTGTGACAGGTCTATGTTATGATGAGCTAGTGGAAGGAGGGCAGGTATATATATGATGGCTTGGTCTCTTGACACAAAGTTCTCTTCGCTTAGTTTTCTGTCACAACCACCACCTTTGGATCATCTCTAGTGTTGAAAGGTTAAGGATAGTGAGAGCGGAATACTGGAGCGATGGAGGAGAGTGAAGAGTTATCGCCGAACAAAGAAGCAGGTGAATAGAGATTTATGGAATAAATCTTGGTAGGTTGACACGAAGCAGGTATGAATATGACCTTCAGAGATATTCAGTAAACGTAATGAACTGAAGATTTCTGAAGGATAAGGCCACTAGATATATACAGGAATTAGCCCTAGTGGGACGAATGCAGAAAATAACTAGGATATGCGCCCTAATTCCACTATGGCGACATTATCAAGGTGTGGGTGTGTCTTTACTACCAGTAGGCCCCCAAGCTAACTAAGTGTAAGACAGACCTTGCATGTTCGTCAACAGATCGAAATGAAAACGAGACAGTGCATGGCCAGGGTTACAGGTGCAGGACTGTTAATAATTACAACATCTAGTACCTTAAGTTACCATTACTACTCATTCGAACCTCTAGACTCTTTAGATATTTATATTACTCACCTTTCAAACCTTTAGTTCCTCCAAATTATCTCCAGTAGACCTTCAGTCATCTTTCACAATCCATCCGACCTCTTCTCGCCCTCCAATTCCGCTTAAATTTAAACTCCCACACTCCAATATGACATGAGCCCTCCTTTGTTTCAGATAAATTTTCATCTGTGAGGTAGAGGTCTCATACTCAAGTACCTTGCTACTAGTCTAATTATAGGCTCCTGTGACGATCTTAAGGTGTCTTCTTTGAATAATTCAGACTGGCTTGGTTAATCTTTTGTGGCTTTCGCTGCACAGTTGTCACCGACTCTTTGAAACCTTTTGGGTGATAACCGATGGAGATACAGGCGTTGAATAGATACCCGAGGACCTTGCTTAGGATTATGCTATAATTTTTAAGCATCCAGTTCGGAATAATATCTGGGTCAGGAGCTTTCTCGCTCGCTAGGTTTGCCAAGGTATCCTGGATCTCTTTTTGTGTGAAGTTATTAAATATTGTGGTTAGTTCTTCCGGATATCTTGTCCCACCTATATCTTCCAGATTAGCTTGAATAGGCTGAGAAAAGAAGTATTGCGCCATTATGTAAGCTTTATTGTTGTCTTTGGTAAAAATATTCCCCTCTTTATCTTTGATGTTGGGAAGTTGCGGAAGCCGTAACCTCTCCTCCGGACTTTTCTTGGCCCACTTGGCTAGCTTTCATAACTTAGCTGGATTTTCAGTGGCCTCAGGGACTATAGCTCTCCATCCGATCATTTTAGCCTTCTTAATCTGGCTTTTCTTTCTGTTAGTAGCTTGCTAGTATTCCACCCAGCTTAGTCCACACTCTCCTTGCCTTTCGAGCTTCTTTCGCCGTCTCACTACACCCCTTAGTCCAGTAAGATTTGGTGAAAGTGGACTGCCTGGCACTAGGGATCGCTTCATTGCTCGTTTCCTTCATGGCCTGCGTGATAGCACTTACTGTCTGATTGATGGATTCCGGGGAGTTCAGCTCGAGGTGTTCTGTAGGAAGCCTACTTAGCTCTAAGGCGAGTCTTCGATTAATTTCTTACCAATCTGCTTTCTTCCATTGTAGTTTAGGTTGTTGTTCCTCTCAATTTGGCGGCTCAATGTGAATTTGGGTCCAGATTGGGATGTGATCCGATGAAGCTTCGAGGTATGTAGCTGACTTGCATGAAATAACAGTACTTTCCAGGGCATTTGATACGAAGGCTAGATCTAGCATGCTCTAACTTCCTTTACTCTTATCTGTGATTGTTCTTTTTAGGAGTATGATTTTTAAGTCATGCACTCCCAGCATTTCGATGAAGCTATCTGCGATTTTGTGGTGCCTAAGTACTGTCTGTCTCCCCCACCGCGTACAGTGCACATTAAAGTCTCCAACTAGAATGTGTTGGCATTCTTGGGATAGGATCTGTGGTAACTACCTGGGTGTTCCCTTTTCTAGGCCGCTATGGTGTAGTGGGAGTAGATTTTATATGTTGTGTATCTAAATTTTACTTAGGCTGGTGTCGAGGCTGACCGATGTGATATCTCCTTGGGATTCCTCTGGCACTCTTTCTTTTCTCTATTTGCTGATGGCTAGACTTTTACTAATATATATGCATATTCTGCCTTGTGACCACTTGGAAAGATCAAGTGGTAGGCTGAGTTGGTGACGGTCGTACTTTCTGTCGGATGACGCCATGGTTCTTGTAAGGCCACTACGTAGTGCATCAGTGGATTTAAGTCTTAAATAAAATGGTTCTGCACTTTGTTTTTACTCCTGTTTGCGTTGTACTGTACGATTGTCAGGATTGGTGTGTCCTTCAATGTTGTCAGGCGCAAGACTCGAGACATAGGAGAGGGCGTAGCGTACGAAGTGCTGAGTAAGGACACCTGGTGGAAACGCGTGGAGTCGTTCTAGATAAAGTGGCCGGAGGTGACTGTAAGTCACTATGGTTGGCAGAGGACGAGGGTTAGATGTGATTAGAATTATGTAACTATTCCTAAAGACATAAAACAAGGCGTGAAGATCTCAGTTTCAGAAATGAAAACTACATAAGGGTCTTCGCTAAGCAATAAAGCTTAGTGGGACTAAACAAGGAGCCCATGGACCCTGCCCAAGGTATTTCTTCAGAATCCTTACAATTGTTCTATTTCGCTTTCAGTTTCATTCGCTGATATCTCCCGTGTCACAGCCCTGGAGGCAAAGTTGTTGGGTACTGTTGCAGTGTTTGCGAAGAGATATTGTACACTAGGAACTACAAAGGGGCCCTTCAGTGGTCTACCAGGGCTTCTAGGTTCGATACAGTCGGCCCTAACTAGTGGTACTGTCAAGGCTGACCTTCTATTTCTACTTCCTACGATTTGCCATGCGTCGTCTCGGTTTGTTGTGCTTTTTATCCAGTGAGAAATTTGCCTAAGTCTTAGGTCATATTCTGCATGGTTCTGTTTTTTGCTGCTACTCTGACTGAAGACCTCTAGTCCCATATGTTGTATCCCTTGCCACAATTTCTGCAGCGCACATCTTGCTTTCCCCAACAATTACGTGTGTTGTGCTCTCCTAAACAATGTCCGGATTTCGATTCTGTGGCACACATTTTGGCAATGTGTCCGTACTTTTGATAGTTAAAACATTGAATCATGTGGAACCCTGTCCTAAAAATTTGGGTTGCCTTGAGCTCATACTGTCACATAAACTCCTTTTTTGCAGCCATATCTGCCTATTTGGCCTGTGTGATCTACAGGATTATTGACCCTGCTTTTTCCCATGTTGTAGTTTTCCTTTAGCCAAGCGGTGTCAGGCTTATTAGCTAGATCAGAGGACACGGGTCGGAACGGGTCGGAGTCGGAACAGATATACTTGGGACAGGATGTAATTGGAACAGGATGTGATCGGAACGGAACGAAGGCGAGACAAGACGGAGGCGGAACGGGACGGAGTCGGGGTATAAGGTAAAGCTTATAATCGGATCAATCGAAAGTCTAGAATAATTACAAGACAAAAAGCTACAGATCAAATTCAGTCCTAGACATTCCTTAAGTACTAGAGACCGGCTACTACAATCAGGGGTATGATAGTCTACAGCAATGTCACGGACCAAGGGCCTATTCTAAATCAATAGGAACTATGTATGATGACATGTGTGCTATTCTGTTCTATTCTACTTCGTTCTGTTCCGATCTTTACTTGTCCGTGCTTTTCTTTACTACTCCATTCTATTCTGTACCAGAGTATACTGGAAATTTCGAGAACAATAGAGGAGTATATAATGGGTATTTGGGATAACTCTAGTTCGGTAGATTATGGTCTTGTATTTTTAGGAACTCTTTAGAATTAATGAATATTATCTAATGTCGAACTTTTGAACTGTCGAACCCTTGAATTATCGAACTCTTGACCCTGGGAATGCGAACACCTCTAGCACCATTGACAAGCAATAACATAGCAACTGATTACTATGTTGATTAGTAACTGTTGCTATCACAACATTGTGACCATCGTAACGCATTGACTATGTTACTAGGGAAGCTTCTGACTTGGTTGACTAGATTAACGTAGCATCTCAGTATCATCCTAGGGCACAATGTTAGTAACAAGCAGGCCGTTTTCCTCGTGGGAAACCCGGTCTGTGACAAGCGGCTCTTTGGATGTTCATGCCTTGAATGTACACGTCGTTAGCTTTCTGGAGCTGATTTGAGCGCTCCAGATTTTCTGGCTCAAAGGAGAGCGGCATGTTATAAACAAGGACCTGGTGTAAGTGACCGGCTACTTATGCCGAAGGCGCAAGCTTTGTGGTCTAGTCCTTGTGCTGTTCCATCAGCTCTTTTGTATCTTCCCCTGCAAAGTAGACTTTCACTTGGCTGTTCATCATTTATCTCGCTCCGAAAATTTGTAGAAGACCCATATTTTTCACCAATTTTTCGCTCGAGAGCTCGGCTAATTCTTTCTTCTGCTGTTCGTCTTGAATGTGGATTGTGGTTCCGAATTGTTCTAACTTACTGGCCACGTTTGCCCACGAACGTCCTTGCGTCAGTGTTGGTGATTAATTCTGTGAGATAGTTTCCTTTATAGCTTTGATCTCCAGGAGAATCTTAGCCATTGCAGAGTTTTCAATATTGGGGGTTATTGGTGAGGGTAGAGGGGGGGAGACTTTCGCTTTCTGGAGCCCTTCTATCAGCCGGATTGCTTCTTCAATTATTCTCTTATAAGCTCTACTAGAGAGCTCTTCTCTTTTAGTTGCGTCCTTGAAAATTTCAGGGACGCGTGTACGTATTTTAGTGCTTTTGACGCGTCGTTACCACCTCTCTGGCTCGCACAAGTCGTTCCGCCATTAAATCCTCTCGTAGTTTTACTCGTCGTCACTATCAAAATGTAATGTCAACTTTCTGGATAAATATCGACGGGGTCGAGCTTTAGACATTGAAGATTGAAGGTCAAGTAATTGTTTGTTGACTTCCGCTAACTTGACATTCTCTTTTGTTAATAAGTTGTTGATTATATACTCGAGAGATCTTGGTAATGACCGAATAAGACACATTATCTGACTTGTTCCACTGAGAGAAAAGAATTTAATGTGATTGATTCAGGGCGAGTTGAGCCAGAACATCTAGAGTGTAGGTGTTGAAAGGAAGTTTCATAGCGAGAGAAATAATCTATGATATCTTCCCCTCGTTCCATCTTCAATTCAAGGAAGCTTTGGAAGAGTTCAAGGGTTGAAGTTGTTGTTTTGTAGCCAAAATTTTCTTTGAGGAGTCACATGGCTACTCGAGCAGATTCTTCTCCAGTTGCACAGCAGCCGATTATATCTTGAAGCTGTTAGGATGTTCATGCCAATTGTACAGCGCGTGAAGCGTTATTGCGTTTGTCATAGTTCCTCTGTTGTTCCAAAACTTTTCTAATGTCTCATAATCATCTGTGATAGGACGCATTTCCTTATCTATGTCGTCACTCACAATTTGCCAGTATTCTGCCCAACGTAAGTCAATAAACCAGTCCTTCATAGTCATAGACTCAGTAGGGACACAAATAAGATTATATTCTATTCTATTCTAAGTCAATAAACCATTTGTTATACCAGCGTCTGAAGTTAGCTTGGCCGGTAAGGATTGGTAGATCAGCATTAAGCCTGCCAATTGTGATAGGCGTGGTTAGATTATACATGTTATATTTTGTCTGTGGTGGTAAAATTGGGGTCGTGTGACGTGAACGATATTGCTTAGTCCTGTTGTTATAATAACTAGGCTATATATGAGCAGGACGATGGATACTCTGGGGGAAGTTATGCTCACAGTAGGTCTCTTTAATCGCTGTCGCGTGTGTTCTCTTGATGTGTAAGACTTGATTCTATATTCTCGTATAAAGGAAACTTAGTTACAAAATGAATGAACGGAGGTTGAGACCTCCTTATATCCTGCTCCAGACTTACTGTGTTGTTCACAGCCTAGTGCTAGAACATTCTCTTGTGATGTCATTTCTCTGCTACGAGAAACGACCATCTCATTCTCCCTCAGTCCATCAGTCTCTCGCTGATTCCATTATCCCTATTCTATCGAGTTCTAGTTCGGCCCATAACGCCCACACATGCATTACACACTAAACACCCCACGGTTTAGTTTCACAGTCACGTGCATATACTATGACGTGACCTTATGCATCTACCATGGTAGGTGACATGGATAATACAACACCTGTTGTTAATGTTGTAAAAATCTGAGTTCATAACTGCACACACCATCAGGGGATAACCGTGCACCAATTAAGTTAACCCCTTAGAATCTGATCACTATTGCCTCCTGATTGCTACACACTAACATCAACGTGTTCACTATAATAAGGACACCATTGTAGTTACTCTAGCTATCATAGACAATAACATATGGAGGAACAAGGGTTGGAACTCCTGTATATAGATAGGACCTTTTTACTCTTAGTATCCACATCCACATCTACAATTCACTACCATTCAATCATCTTACTCTGTCCAAGTGATCTATTGAATTCTCCCATACCTATCAGTATTCTACTCACAAGGTGACGTCTCCCTATCCATCGCCCTCAGCCTTTCAATAGTTAAGAGAACGTCGGCTAGAATTGATGCGTCGATCCGGTCCATAACCTATTGTACAAGTGGAGAGCTATTGCAATACGACAATGATAGGGAAGAGTATCAGTAAGCGAAGAGAAGATTGTGAGTCTGGCGAAAATATAGATGATATATAAGTATTCTATGTACAAAGATATAATTATACTATGTTATATTTTTGCCAGACTCACAATCTTCTCTTCGCTTACTGATACTCTTCCCTATCATTGTCGTATCGCAGTAGCTCTCCACCTTTTTAATTACTTGCACCAATTGTTGCCGTGATGTCTGAAGCCACTTTCTCCTACCTGGTTCCATCCAAATAACTACAGTGTTTCCAAGGCTTTAGTCTTGGCGCCCACAAATGTCCCGAAGTCTAAAGCCTCAAAAGACGTCAGCTCTGTTGAAATTGATCCAAGTTGGCAATGAAGACAGCCCTTAACTTGGGGTTTGGCAAGACTTATTCCTTTACTAGCTAGGTTCATGGTTATTCATACACTGGTCAATCTCCTATTATCGACAATAAGCGAAAGAGCTCTTTTTTTATTTCTCATATATTTATGTAGCAGAAAAGCTCGTCCCTTGCTAGTTCTGATTCGATATCATTAAGCCCGTTCAGATACCCCATAGGCCCATGCAGATGACATGAATTTTTTGTGCGACTTAAGATTAGGGCTATCCGGCACACAGGGCTTCCTCCGCCTAAACATTTACTGTAATTTGCTATGCCCAACCGGAGTCTTCCATCAGCTCCAGATTCTTTTAGCAATTCGGCAACTTTATTTTTAGGCTCCTAGGAGTGGGCAATGACTATTGTCAGGTGGTTCCATCAGACTGGATTCTATTCAACGATCTGCGCTAGAAATTCAGGCTGAACTAACTCCAAGTAATAATTCTCGGTGCTATCACACCACACGTGGCAGTCTTGCTGTAGGAATTGAGCAGAGTCTAGGACCTAGGCCCCTTAGGGAAAAGGTGTATCATTTAATGCCATCTGTGTAGCGCAGATGCGACATCAGGCGTTCCTTTACATGTATTCATTCATTTCTCTAGTTTAACGTCCTATACGGTATCTGTCGAAGGCTTAGAGTAACCACCGAAGAAGTTGGATAGGGAAATTTCAGGTCAAAAATAGGGACTGTCCATACGTACGTGGGTTGTTTACTTCGGTCAGCGCTTGTATTCTATATTTAGAGCCGCAGGTTATATGTTCCTAGCGCATATCTATGCTTAGAGATCAAGAGATTAAGTCAATCATGCTCAGTATATGTAGTCCTAGAATTTCGGGTGAAATAGGAATTAAGCTGTTTCTACTGAGTTATCTTTCCCTTTAATTATATACACTTCGCCTATCACAGGTCAGGCCCCCAGTTACCTGACAGGATCTATTTGCAGAACCATGAAGACGATAAGCCATATTGAGAAGAGAAAAAGCTTTTAAGCATCAAAATCCACTGTCCCACCACCCTTAACCAACCCGGCTTAATGCTAAGGACGTTCCTTTCAACCATAACTTTATAAACTTTCCCCAAATTTCGTTGACTTCTCTTTCGATCAAACTCTTGCTAGGAAAAATTGAAAAGACAAGGCACCTCATCACTCGGCATTAGTCTTCGAAGTGTCCGAAGGGTCGGCCCAGATGGTAGTGCGACTGTCGTGGGAATTTTTGGTGCCGCTGGGGCTTCAACTACCTTACGCGATCGTCCCGGCCCTCTTTTGAGTCTTTCAGCTTCCTTACTGGTGACTTGAGTAAATCCTTGATCATCAGTAGTCCCGACTGTTCGCATTTCCGCCGTTCTCGATACAAGCTACATCCGAGCCTTCTCCACACATCCCTTGTAGACTTGGTAAGTCTGACACGCCGTTTTCTGCCATGAACGGTGTATTCCACCGCAATTCGCGCACGAAACCCTTTTCCTCAGACATTCCAGAGTTTTGTGAGCGCCACCGCACCCACCGCACCTGGCTGTCTTTCCACAAGACGCCTGCGTGTGTCCCTGTGACGGCTAATAAGCCGAAAGGATCCCTGTAGCCTGTGCTATTCAGCACAGACATATCCATAGTGTCAGCGCTGAGTTACGCGCGTATTGAAGGTCTGGAACTACCCATGTTTGAGAGATCAGAAACTAGCCTACACCTGAATAATGGGAGCGCGACTGGAGGACAGCTACTAGTGTTTGGAATATTGGAATCATGTATATATATGGCGTTAGATATAGCATTACTTTTGTTCTTCAGTTGATAAATAAACTTACCTTTCGACATACAAACGCCCAAGCTTTATATACCGAAACCCTTACGATTACGAGGCCGTGTTGGACCACTTTCGTTTGCATTGCCACCGATGAGAGGCTGACCACTATTGATCCACGAGTGCGGCCACTTTTCTTTAACCGCTAGTATTCCTTTCCGTCATGTAACCATCGTATTCTATAAATTGTGAAGTCGGGATTCCGAGCCCCAGTCAGCGTCTCAATCTCCTTGATTATGGCGTTGTTTTCGGCATCTCTGCCGCTCTCAATTTTCGTCCGCAGTCAGCCTTCGGATACCTCAACAGGAAAATCTTGCCGCAAAATTTTGAAGTCACTTGGTTGACGTGTTGTGAGCGCCGCGTCTCTCTGGGACGCCGACTGGACATACACCTCGGTGTCGTTGCTTCGTAATTGTCGTATAGCGTATGCACCTTGAATGAGCTCTTTTGCCTTTGATAGCAGCACTTTAGGCTGTAATTAATCCCCTTCATCGCCTCTGATACATACCGCAGTTTTAGTTATATGCGGAACTACGAACGACACGTAGGTCCTTGGATGAGGCATCCCCATTGCTACTCCCGGAGCAGCATTAAGAGCTGGATCCGCGAGGCTCTTCTTGAAAACCTCCTCCAGTGACATCATCTTCTCCTCGATGGGAGACGGGATCTAGTACATTGCTGTCCAGGCCTTCATGTGACAATTAAAAGCCTTCATGACTTCGTTGAAATCCTCCATGAATGGTAAATCCTCCTCCTCCATCTCGCCAATCACGATTAGTCTGACCTTTTTCAGTGGTTTCCCTGTGCTTTCAAGGCTTATCTTTTGGAGCCGTCTGCGCTCCGCTGCCTTCGTTTATGGTGGCCATTGTCGCTTTTTGCGACGCGTCGAAACCGCTAGATTTACCCACACCAGCACCCACACCCGCCATGTTTGAAGCACTGAAGACGAATAGATGGGAGGAGGGTAGAGAAGATGAAAAACTATGATTCACGTTGTTAATTTGATGGTAATGGCAGCGTAAAAAGCTGCACGGCTTTTTGTACAAAAGCGATGTTTTTTGCGGAGGGCAAGACTGATACCTGTACGCGGTGCCCTCTACGAACCTGGGAGTGAAATATTCTCCCAGAGCCAAGTTCAGTCAAATTTCGCAATACCGAACAAGTTGGCCCATGAGGCAATGATTCAAGACTCTCCACCTAATCAAATTTTCACACCTGACGAGATCAATCACCACCAAAACCTCATCAAATTTGCAAGTACGACTTAGTACATCCTTATTTCAATGATCACACCTCTCGTCGACTTTCTCTGGCCTCAATTCACCACCACGTACACGCCCACGCCGATATTTACACCCGACGGAGGAAGCAAAGCGTGGCGCACAAACCTGGGAGATAGTTCTTTGAGATAGGCGTGAGAGGGATTAGGACAAGCTCACAAGGTGCTGCAGATGGTGGAAACGATCTCGACGGACGTGAATTTTATAATTTTGACAACGAGTTTTTGAATTGAGCTTTGTGCGTGCGCCAAGACTTCGCTTGCGAGAGTGCGGGCGACACTATAAACACCGCCGTGGTTGGATGATGCGGTGGTACATCATCTTGGCCGGTTTCTCAAGTAAGGTCTGGATAGCAAGGACACATATCCCACCCGAGACAGGAGACCGCTGGTTCGAATCCGGCAAAACCTAACTACATTTCTCGCGGCGCTGGTATGCATGGATGATGAAGGCATGCTTGGATAATCAAAGGTTTTAAATTCCCTTTGGTGGGTACTTTCGGAGGAGGGTTGACTGTTTGTGTAAGCAAACATACCTCATAGTGGTATTTGCGAATGAAATCCAGAGTATGAGTGTCTCTAACGTCAAAAGAGTCATCCTATATGTATACATAGTACCGGTCATGTGTCATAGCTAGATAGCTGAAAACACATTAAATGATTTAAAAAAAAAAAAAAAAAGATGTTTTTTGCTTTGTATATATATATTTAGGGCTCAGTATCTCTTATCAAGGAGTAGTGAGGGCTAGGCTTACAGGGAAGAAGCACTGGCGTCTATCTCTAGTTATTATTTTATTTGATTTCATTTAGCCCGTTCAGGTACCCTATGGGCCCATGCAGGAATATCTAGCTACAATATTTACACAGGAGGAAACCAAATTCGGTAAAACCGCCCACAACTGTCTGTCTCGTGTCTATTTGTTTTCTGAGGTTTCCTGCAGGAAGTGCGTTTACACTGTTTATACAGTGTGAAGTCCGTCTTATCCTTGTCCACATCGTCTCATCTTTTCGTCAAATGCTATTTCTACTTCTCCTGCAAGCCGGAATTGTTCAAACCAGCCTCTTGCCAGGATCCATTTTGTAATTCTTTCTATGTCATCAGGGCTGTTCATCATTGCCGCAAATTACCTGTCTTTTGCCTTTCGTAGCACCTCTCTTCTTCCCATTGCCCACTGAGGACACGCCAAGACCATATGTTTGATATTTTGAGACGGATATCCACACTGACGTTTTGGATTAATAACTCCGAGGACTTTCCTTTGGTACAGATAAGAATTGAGACCAATGTGCTCACTTCTTATCTGAATTGCAATGCTGCTTTTGGCCCTACCAAGGTTCCGGTGGATATCTGAGGGTGTGTTTCTATATATAATCCTTTTTCTGCCTGTTGTCTCATCTGTAGTAATATTTACGGCTTTCCATAGTTATTATTATTTTATTTTATTGTCCTGCCTGAGTATATGACTATGTAGGACATGCAGGTCTTCTCTACCTACAGGCCAAGGATGCCTATGCCAGTAGTATATCCCCTCCTATATCTCTCATACAGCTCCCCTCAAACAGTATCACCTCTCACAAATCCTCATTCGATTATACGCTTAAAGGAGCCCTTTGCCCTTCATTATCTCCCTTCTTCAGCCAACGAAAAGATGGCCATTTGTGGCTGTATGGTAGCCGGGGAAAATCGCAAAAAACCACTGGGTGCGGAGCTCTCCTAATACCAACATTAGGACTAGATCCGAAGACATAGTTACCCTTATGAAGCGTTCGAAGAGGCCGGCCAGCTTGCCCAGAATGTTGCTGCTATCATCTGTGGGCTTATTATTCATTGAGTTCGTACTCGAGACACCACAGTTTTTCATAAGGAAGCTGAGATTCATTACTTAAGCCGTGGATGTGGGCCGTCTATGACTATCTAGCACATTGGGCTCCTCTCTCGCCTAGGCTACACCTTGTACAGTGCTCCTTTTCTTTTTTGTTACTTGAAAGATCATTGATTTATCGCCCTTGATGAATAGCCATTCAGCTCAGTATTTACCCGTGGAATTCAGCCACCTTTTCTACAGAACCCTATACCCAAAACAATAAAAGCCACAAAAATACTGCAACCCCAGCCAGGCGAGGCCTAGACACCGGCACCACACGAGGTGCGCATATCTAACTATATCTCCCTTCTTCGTAACAGTCGATGCCAACTTAATCCAATCCACCATCTCCGTATCGGGTGCTGGTTGCGCTCCGGAAACCCATCGGATGGCTTCTCCTCCACGTTCAAGAGTTGGTGATGAGAAGGACTCCGACCCTACCATCTGATCTGATCGTGGTTAACTTCATGATAATTGTGATAGGGGTTTGTCTTGAGAGATGAAGATAAAACAGACGGCGAAAGCGATTGGGAAACATTATCGAAGTGTGGACTTTGTTACTCAATCTCGGCCCTGCATACTCTAAAGTGAGAGCTGGAGGTTCGTAGGGAACATCACTAACAGATGTTGAGAATAGTCCCACGATATTTATTAGAATTAGCCGATTATAGATGTGTCTGTGTTTGCTTTCGACTTCGATTCGGATGCAATTCCTATTGGCTATCCTAGATATGCAGAGTATAGTGAGAGATTACACCATCAGCACTGGAAGGTTAAGAATTCGTCTTTGCCGGCTATCTTTCAAGTAACAAAAGAGCATAGGAGCACTGTACTAGGTGTTTCTTGGATTAGAGAGGAAGCCCTGTGTGCTAGATAGCCCTAGACTCAAGTAGTACAAGAAGCAACACATGCCGGTGATTTTGATCCTGGCATGAGATACGGTTGGCTTTCAAGGTAGGGGTAACCCCAGTGGAGTGTAAACCTCGTAGGCAAAATACTTCGGAAGCATAGCAACAAATTATGTGTTTTCAAAATATTGATGTCTAGGTGTTTTAGGGCTTGATACCCAAGATCAACCGACATACAAATTTGATAGCAATAATGGAAAACACGACCCATAAAATTAAGAACTCATTAGATAGAACCATACGTAGTCTTTCATCTTCCGGGACCCGATAAATGCTTAAATTCACATTAATAAATCAATTAACCTGGGCATTTATTGGTGGGGGGTATTAAAGTTCTAGAGGTTTATCTGGAATGATAGAAGTGAACGTTGACCGTCAAGTCAATACTGTACGAATCGTAAGATATTGGGGATTTAAGGATCAGAGAGGTTTTTGGTTTTACGCCACTTATATTTAGTTAGTTGAAAGTATATAGTCTAATTTACGTCTAATTGTCTATCTATGTTCTACCTCGCTTAGGTAGAAACATTATGTACTGATTACGTGATGGAATAACATTAACACCACTGAGATGATTACCAACCCAGACCTCACCAAAGCTGGTCGCGATCGAAGATGAGTAGTCTTCGTCTACTCCGCACTGCGTGCAGTTCGGTTTGATATGTCTAGATTTCAACAGGGAGGAACCCCAGAATTTAGCTGAGCGATAGGCGGTAGTTCGCGAGCATTTTGCCGGCATGAACTCAAAATTTCCATATAAATGAATAATGTTCCTTGAGGTTCTCATGCTCCGGACTCCATTTCGATCTGGATCGACCTACGACTGTTTGCCGATGGCTTGGTTAGCAACGTGATGAAGGCACCGGTAGAGGCCGAAACACGCGCCTCTTCAATCCAACCAACTAATGCAAGACGAGCGCTGGGAATCTCCAGAAGGCCTAGCTTAGAGATATTTGAAGCAGTAAGAAAAGAAGCTTAACTCAGATAATGAATGAAGTATGACTGCCCTGGTAGAGGTTGCGATAATGTTGTATCATCCTGTATCCGATCGCCCGGAAAGCTTACCCCTCTCGGCCCGCGAACCTGTTTAGCTTGGTGGGAGGGATTCGGCTCAGACGTATCGTACACGTCGCGAAACAGACTAGTACCTTATCACAGATTTGTGTGGGACGACCCGTTTCGGGCAGTTGCTTAGCCCGCCACCCGAAAGAGATACCTACAATCAGACTTGAAGAACTCAGGTTTACTCTAGTCATCGTGACTATCGTTGCGCCACGTAGTCGAAGGGCAGTGTAAGCTTGACCGAGACACCATCTGCAGCTCGAGTTGCCAGACGGGTAGGATAGAATTTCCTGACCAGCTTATTCGACGCGTGTCTCTTTATCCATAACAGACTCACACGTTCCATCGGTGGCCAATGCTTCACGCCATCCCCGTTTCACCATGTTTTAATGAGTGCGAGCGAGGCGCTGCCAACAACCTTGGCCCCATCGCCTCTAACAAAGACACCGCGATTGGCAATTGGCCACCCTGAGTCTCTCGTAATTTTACGCAAAAGTAGCCTCCACGAGACGCAAACCTCACCTCTAGAAACTGAGCGAATTATCTTCTTGTCAGATCACGACAGGTCGGTAGCCAATAGACGTGCGCAAGGCCAGCCAGATCTCCTAGAGAGATATGCGAGTGTCGAGTTAACCGAATTAGCCTCGTCTTCACCAATCTACCATCAACACTTCTTTCGCATCAGGACGCGTGTGCTACTATGATTGCCCTGGTTCTTGGAATCAGGTGCAACATGGTCCTGAACATCTGCTGTTGTGGTAAACACGTCCCAACAAACTTCCACAATTTCTGTTCATCCTCTATAAACTGTCTTATGTAACATATCAGTTATCTCTGTTCACAAGCCAAATCTATCCATGGCTCTGAAATGAACCTCCTCTTATGCCCCTTCATAGCCCGCTTCCAACACTACCACCTCTCAAGCCTTCATCTAGCCAAATAATAACAGATGTGTTTACTCTTATTTTTCTCCAGATCAAATTTGGATGACTGGTTGCGGGTGGGAGGCTGTTGGCAAGATTCGCTAAAGCTACTGGGAGTAGATTTACCCTATTAATGAGATGAGTGTTAAAGTCTAAGGAATTCATACTTTTTCATTTGTTTGTGATGATTGTCCTGTTGAGTACATGAAAATTGAAGGACGTATGGGTTCTGTCTGCCTACAAGCTGCAAATACCTACGCCTTGTAAAATTTATTTCCTTCTATGCATCCTTCACGGCTTTCTGTCAGCTGGGTTAGTTTTGTTATATTACTTCAGCCAGTGATAACCCAGCTCACAGTACTCCTTCTTGATCCAGGCCACACCTTTTACGTTGCTCCAATCCTCTTTTGTTACTTGAAAGATTATTGATTTACCGCCCTTGATGAATAGCCATTCAGCTCAGTATTTACCCGTAGAATTCAGCCACCTTTTCTACAGAACCCTATACCCAAAACAATAAAAGCCACAAAAATACTGCAACCCCAGCCAGGCGAGGCCTAGACACCGGCACCACACGAGGTGCGCATATCTAACTATATCTCCCTTCTTCGTAACAGTCGATGCCAACTTAATCCAATCCACCATCTCCGTATCGGGTGCTGGTTGCGCTCCGGAAACCCATCGGATGGCTTCTCCTCCACGTTCAATAGTTGGTGATGAGAAGGACTCCGACCCTACCATCTGATCGGATCGTGGTTAACTTCATGATAATTGTGATAGGGGGTTTTTTTTGTGAGATGAAGATGAAACAGACGGCGAAAGCGATTGGAAAACATTATCGAAGTGAGGAATTTGTTACTCAATCTCGGCCCTGCATACTCTAAAGTGAGAGCTGGAGGTTCGTAGGGGACACCATTGTTAGGTGTTAAGAACAGTCCCCCAATGCAGAGAGGTTAGATTAAGTATATAAAAAGAATATATTCAATGTATAGGCAATGAAAAAATTATTGGGAGAGTATTTTGACTTTAGGCATTCTACGGAATAAGGCTTAGGTTACAAGAGTGCAATATACACTTCAAAGATGAAAGGGGAGGCATTATCCACCGTCTTCGTTCGGTTTGCCCAAGATTCTAGTTAGTCTACAATCTTCCCTTACCCGAGACGGGAAGGTTATGAGGCCAAATTTCTTGCTAACCAAAAGTGGGGAGATGATGGTCTATTGGGGAATCTAAGGGTTCTAGAATTTTTTAGCAAATTTTCACTGTGATAAACTGGATGAAGTGTTATAGCTAGATAGCTGTATACGCAATTCAATTCTGATGCCAAAAAAAAAAACTAGATGAAGTCTCCACTCTCTTAAGTTTGATCAGCGAATATGTCCGTAACACTAATGTATAATACAAGGGTTGTATTATCTTTTAATACCAATAGCTATGGAGGAATAGCTGGCTTTCTGGCTTCTCTGTCCCAATTAAGGAATCCACAGAAAAGTAAAAAATGTTTTCGTGAATATTTATATTGCAGGGGCTCTAAGAGTCCCAATTATTTTCGCTCATTTTATCTGAAATTTAATGTCATCCTAATCGCTAAGGGTGCTTGAAAGTGTGGAGTCAAGTTAAGGCAACCAATCTGATGAACGCTGGAAGCAATAAGAAGATGGGAAGATGAATTACGATTTGTGAGCTTACTGCTGTAGTTTATGGTAAATTCGTCATACGCTAAATCCAATCAAATATGTTGCGTCAAATCATTTCAAGTCCGGCGATAAAGTCTACAATCTCTCATTTATCCTTCAACTATCCAGATCTAAGCAGCGGGGTCAGCATTTACTTTCCTAGGGAAGAATTCTTATCACTAACCTCCATCTTACCGACGTCTAACTGATTCCGTCTAGCAGCCGCTTTAGCTGACATGACGACCATGTCAAGGTCATCTTGGTCGCCCATGGTAATCATATCACCGTCTGGAGTGTCATCTTCTCGAACCTTGATCTTGAACCGCTTGCGCAGCCCAAATTTTTCTCGTACCCGATCAACTAGGTCTGGAAATTCAACAGAAGCATCCACCAGTACATAACGCACATCTTCACTATGTACCTTAATACGTATCTGTCGAACATCCGCCCTTCGAGAGTTACGATTTACTGCTGGAAATGTGCTAGAACGCCCGTTTGCCTTGCCGGATACGATCTCAAATTCACCTTCTTCAACAGAATCTCCATCATAGTCACTTTGGTCCTCTTCATCAACGTCTCCGCCTCGAGTATTTCTTTTTTGGCGATTGCTAGATCGGTTTGGGGGTTTACCATTATCATTCGAGTACATATCGTAGACATCGCCAGGATACGTATCTTTATCTGAATCAGAGGGTTTAGTGGTACGTCGTGCTCGTGATTGCTCTCTAGAGGCTGGTCTTCTCATACTTGAAGATCTAGATTCGGGAAATCGCGACCTCATATTAGCTTGCAAAGGACTTTGTTCATCATTCCTATCATTTGGTCTGCTTCTCTCTGTGCTAATGCTTCCAAGACTCGGTCTCATGGCATTTTTGACAGACGCTGCTCGACTCATGGAAGTTTTTCTATCCGATTCTAGGGGGGGTACTGATGATGCAACAGCGGAACCACCTCCTTCTCCATCTTGACGTTTACTGGTAAGATTCGGCTTCACAAGATTTGTCGCCGCGAAAGAAAGATTTTCTGCTGGTCTATCGTCCTTAACATCGACTTTTGCAGCCTAGAATCGTAAGAATTTTACAATAATGAATTTTCAGTAGGAGAACAAACATTTTTCATTTCGGACCCAGCAAATCCAGTGAATGCGTTAGACCGATCGGATGCAGCAACCAGTCGAGCTTTCCCGAGATAGTCTTTAGTTTTCAAGTTTTTAACTTTAGATTGGTTGGGTCGATATACGACACCAACTGGTATCGAGAATACTGTATATCCCTAAATGTTATAAGTAACTTATTATTGGGACATGTATCTAGATGGCAAACCTCAGCCTTTTCTTTGATTGCTTCATCAATGACCTCGTGATCTTCTATAACCTTTTCTTTTGATGCGTAAGAAAAATCTTGCATGCCATTTTCTTCCTGCTCGAGATACATGTAGCAGAGGCCACGGTTGAATAGAGCTTCACAGGAGTAAAGTTTGAAGGTTAATCCAAGCTGCGCATAATCGATTAAATTATTGCCTCTGAGGTACAATAAGGTGTCGTTAAAATTAGCTAATGCTTCCTCAAAGTCACCCAGAAGAAAGTTTGATACTCCCTGTTGAAAATAGGCAACAGCGAGGTACTGATCTAAGATAATTGCTTTTTGATACATTTCAATCTGGTAAGTTAGCTCCAAGAAATAACATGATTGCCAAATGATACCCACAGCTTTGTCATGTTCCCCTAAGGTGGCATGGATTACACCACAATTGAAGTTTATTTTTGATGTATCTTGAATCTCCTCGAATCCCTTCAATGCCTCTTCAAATTGATTATTATCGTAATAGTTCAGAGCTGCTACCCATGTTTCAATTTCCTGCCGGGTGTGTTAATTTGTGAGGCTATTGCTGCTTAGGCAGATCAACAGCCGTACCTGCTTAAGTGACATGATGAAAAGTTAGTTTGTGCCCAGCTAACGCAAAGCTTTTTGCACATGTAATAATTATCTAGTAAGTCAGATTCCAATACGGCCTGGCGATATTGCCTTGTGCCTGGAGTGTGATGTGAGCTTTTAGAATACGATGGCGCGGGAAGTTATAGAATAGGCTGATGAGCTGTTGTTAAACCCTAGCCTTTTAGTTCGCCGTGGATGTTCCAATAATTCTCTTTTAAGATCCTGACCAGTCAATGTTTGCGCGCGCCGTGCCGGTCGCCACCGGTTGTAGATTTAGTTGAGTGAGTAGCGACAATTGTTTTAGCACCCAATCACAAAGCTTTACGGTATATGTCTCTTTTGATAGAAATTATCAGTAAATCAAATAGGAGAACTCTTGATAACCTAGGGTCTTATTTCTGTGATGGATCCCCTGACCTGGGTTATCTCTAAACTCGAATCCACAAATGTTTAGCTTTGACACTGTTTCTCCCTGAAACTCATGTCCGCTACAACATGGTTTGAGCGTCGTTCCACCTTGCGAGAATTTCCTAATCGGCTTACCTGCCGCTCTGGGAACCTTGGTTTGGTGTAATCGGCAAACAATTAAAAAATCTCCTCGTCAATTTCACTTCTCAGTGAGGATAAGCAATCTTTATGATTTATGTCTGAGAATTTGGGATAGAACATTAATGTAGAAATGGATAACTTGAGCTAGTATCTCGAACATTTATCGTTTCAAGATTTGTCCACCAACTAGCAGGAAGATTTCCTTTCAAACCCTTCCCCATTCTCACATAGATAGGCTCAACCGTTGTAACAAGGGTGTAGATTTAGCTTTACTTCGTGGTCAGTCTGTACAGTGATACTTGCGTTCTGCTTCCTCTGGAAACCGTAAAAAGCCGCGTTAGATCAAATCTAATCAGCCACGTGACTCACACATTAATGAAGTTTCTTAGACGTACAAGGTATCGGTAAACTTGCTGTATTTAGACAGTAATTACAGGATAACATATAATTCGTTTGTTTGTGTTTATTGTCCTATAACGTCTATGACTATGTAACGACATGCAAGATCCTTTGTGCCAACAGGCCGGGAATATCTATGCCTCGGGTAGTGCACTCCCTCCTTTGCCTCTTTCACGACTTCTTTGCAGCAGTAATACCCCCACAGGTCTTCATTCGAGTACACACTGAGAGTGGCCCTTATTCCATCATTACCTCTCCTTTCCAGCTAACGAAACGATGGCTATTTGCAGGTATGTAGCTGTAGGGAAAAGTCTCAAAATCCACTGGGTGTGGGGGTCTCCTATGACGAAGAGGTCGGCCAGCCGGGCGCAGCAGACCCGTGTATACTTAAGAGCGTCTCTTAACCTTCCTAGCCTGATCCTTCCTCTCTTTCCGATTCATGCCGCAGGACAAAGCGAAGGTCCTGAAAGGATGTCGGAAAAGTCTTGGTCGAGAGTGACTGTCGTGAAGGAGCCTAGCCTAGCATCCAAAAGTCGTTACGGACGTGGGGTCGTCTGGTAACTCATGTATTTCAGATGCCCTCCTGGCTAGTTGATTCAGAATTAAAGATTAGTAGGGACAACATTGTAGACGAGTCGAAATCTGCTTTTCCTGAGGACGGAAGGGTCTTTTACTTTGCTTTCGTGGGTTTTTTGTTCGCCCGCCGGTGGGTAGGACATGTTGTAATATGACGAGGGCTTCTCTGACTACCATTGTAGCGTTTGGTACCACATTATATTTCCTCATTCCTAGCGTCATATCGTCGCCATGGTCGTCTCATGTGTTATCTGAAGCGTATCTTTGACGGAGGGAGAGATAACTCAGCTCAAAGTTGAAAAGGTATTACTCAATTTCGGCTCTGCAGACTCTACAGTGAGAGCTGGAGATTCGTAGGGGACACCACTGACAAGTGTTTAGAATAGTCCCCTTAACATATAATTCACTTCCACGTAAAGACTGGAAATATCTATGCTACAGTTTGTCTTGTCCCTCATATGCCTCCTTCACGGCTTCTTTCCGTCAACTGGGTTTGTTTTATAGTACTACTTGGGTCAGTGATAATCCAGCACACAGGGCTCCCCTATTACAAAGCTCCTATTTTCTTATGTTACGGAACTGCTCTGTGATATAATGCCCATGATGGATAACCATCTAGCTTAGTTTCTATCCACAGAATTTAGCCTTCTTTACACTACAACCTTTACATAAAAAAGGAAAAAGAGGTTTTGAAAATTTTACGTGACAAACTTGACACTACATTCCTCGAACGAAAGAAAAAGTTTATAAATGAGTGCTATGCTCAGATTACTATTAATTAAGTGTCATGGGACAAGAAAACTCAACTTGCGTCAGCGGTGTCCCCTACTGACCTTCCGCTCTAACTGTTAGATTTAAACGACCAAGACTAAGCAAAATTTTAGTTCTCACCTCGATCACAATATCCAATGGCTCTCGCGGTCTATATCGTCTTAGTTTCTCAGCATGTTCCCCTGACAATACTATCGTGAAGCTGACCACTAATTGATCAGACAAAAAGGCCAAAGCCCTTCTAACATCCACTCACTTTTCTTATTCAAAGAAGGGAAGTCATCCGATGAGTTTCCTAAACATACCCAGCTTCCGATCCAGTGGTCTTTGATAGACTCAAGCTCACCTCTTATGTCCCGAGGAAGGGAGATATAAACGAATAAATGTAACTCATGGGGTCTATTGTCTAGGCTTTGCCTGGTTGAAATTGAAGATTTATTTGAGAAAATTTCCCCCGCACTAAGTTTTGAATATATGAAAGTTTATTCGTTACGGGCACAAGCCATGCATTCGAAGAGCATGACACGGAGAGGACTAGCTTCCCGAAGACTATATACGACGATAACTCAGTCTGACATTTGTACTACTCATGTTTTGGGTGCATTCGCTGATACCACTTGAGACCTTGGTGCTAAGGACTTTCACCCTTCCCTCAACCGTTAATATCCACCATAGGTAAAACACAAAAATCTTTGGTTACTCTAACATGCCTTTGTCATCTTGTGTATGGCTGCTGCGCGAGATATGGTCTCACAGCCCTCCCTTTCTCGAGTGATGTAGGTGTCCAGGCTACCCAGACTTTAATTCCGGTAGATGACGACCAGGAGGTGGACCAAAACACCTTCCATCGTTGCCTATTTTTAGAGTGTTAGTTGCACTCTCCGAAATAGTTGCCTCTACGCCCACAGACACCCTTAAGGCGAAAGCACTCCAAGGATGTGCGTCCCAGCATGCCCATTTGCAACCTCTCCACTCGTTCGTCCCACGTCCAAGCTACCTATCCTACCTCAAGATGTGAAGCCCCATTAGAGCAACGGTCCCCTGTAGACTGAGACCCGAGCTTTGTAGATTATGACTTACTTTCTTCCTTGCGGGTATACATAGCATCGTAATCCTGCGGTGGAATATGCCCGCTTTTTGATGAGGCAATTGCCTGATTGCAATTGGAGGTTCGCCATTATCGGTACTTGAGGCGAGGTGGTGGAGTAAGATTGAAGTGGAGGATTTGCGTGAGAATGATATACCAAACATTTGACAAGAAGTCGTCGATTTTGGATATCATTGAGGTGGCTATCCTAGATATGCAGAGCATGCTGAGCGATTACAACGGCACCACTGGAAGGTGAAGAATTCGTCTTTGCCGGTGCGCACGAAGTTTTCATTGCTATCATTTTTATGTATCTTGGTAGAAGGCTCCATGAAGAAGCGGAGGGAGGGCAAGACTGAAAACCTGTACGCCGTGTCCTCTACGAACCTGGGAGTGAAATATCAGCCCAGAGCCAAGCTTATTTAAATTTCGCAATGCCAAAGAAGTAGGCCTACGGGGCAACAATTCAAAATTCTCCACCACATCAATATTTCACTCTCAACTTGATAGAATTCTACCTAAGCCTCATTAAGTCTTTAAATAAGACCTGTTACATATTCATTCCAATGATCACACCTCTCGTCGACTTTCTCTAGCCTCAGCTGCTCGCCAAATACACGCCCACGCCGATATTTACACCCGATGAAGGATACACAGCGTGTCGCACAAATCTAGGAAATAGTTCTCTGGGATGGATCTTAGGGTGATTAGGACAAGCTAACAACGTAGTGAAGAGAATGGATACAGTTTCGACGGGCGTGAATCATCGAATCTTGGGGGACTATTCTTAACACTTGTCACTGGTGTCCCCTACGAACCTCCAGCTCTCTCTTTAGAGTATGCAGGGCCGAGATTGAGTAACAAATTCCTCACTTCGATAATGTTTTCCAATCGCTTTCGCCGTCTGTTTCATCTTCATCTCACAAAAAAAACCCCCTATCACAATTATCATGAAGTTAACCACGATCAGATCAGATGGTAGGGTCGGAGTCCTTCTCATCACCAACTCTTGAACGTGGAGGAGAAGCCATCCGATGAATTTCCGGAGCGCACCCAGCACCCGATACGGAGATGGTGGATTGGATTAAGTTGGCATCGACTGTTACGAAGAAGGGAGATACAGTTGAATATGCGCACCTCGTGTGGTCCCGATTTCTAGGTCTCGCCTGGCTGGGGTTGCAGGTTTTTTGAGACTTATTCTCGTGCACGCAGCTCAAATCAAACCATTTTTTTGGGTAGAAGGTTCCGTGGAAAAGGTGACCGAATTCCATGGGTAAACAGTGAGCTGAATGGCTATTCATCATGGGCAATATATCAATGATCTTTCAAGAAATAAAGGAGGCAAGGATCACTGTACAAGGTGTGGCCTGGGTCAGAGAGGAGCCCAATGTGCTAGAACTATGACTCAAGTAATACAATAAACAACATCACTCACAACAATTTTTGATATAAGTAGCAAAAAAATGAAGCCGTACAGGTAGGTATCATATATAGATTACTACCGAGTGGAGGCTATACGCTTGTAACTATATGATAATTAACTTGATTCGGCCAGAACTCAATCGAACTCAAACTCTCAGAGGAGTGCGGAGGGAGCTAATTGCCTAGTACGTTAATACACAAACCCATTCACTAACCTGAGTATTCAGTTCAAGTTGTCAGAGTGTGTTTCAATGAAGTAAGCACAAGTATTTATCGGAAACCCACCGAAATGGTCTAGTGGTAGAGCAAAGGTCAATAGGGTGTTTCTATATCGATCACACGTAGCAGAGATACACAGCCCGGGGGACACCAAACCACATACATGGAAGTCACTACCTTTACGCCGAATAGAGCAATGCAAATGTTGATAGTGGCTAAAATCCTGCAAATGAAAGGAAAAGGTAAAGCTTTTCTCCAGGTCGATAGAGAGATAGTAGTTGACGTCCATGGAAGACGACATTTTGCAACTACGCTCCTCAATGTGCTAATGTGAAAACTAAAGACAACAAACAGACAGGTCTGGGGTGGTTTTTTCCGCATCAGGGTTCCACCCGTGTAAATATTACAGTCTTTAGACATCCAGATGGGCCAATAGGGTGTTAGATCATGACAAAGGTACTAAATCCAATTCACCGTAAGAGCTGTTGGCCGCTACAATAATAAATGTAAAATTTGCAAAACCCCCTAGACAGGGAACACTGCGTCTGATTTACAAGTATTTTGAAAACCCCCCTGCATGCGTCTTAATTGAAATAGAAATTTCCAAGAGGCTGTGTTGAAGAAAGAGGGTTGAAACAAGACATCCAACATCTGTTCCATACGCGTATATGTCGTTAATAAGAGGTGATTTTGTGGGTTTGTTCGTCGTAGCCGAGAAAAAATAATCAGTCCAAACTACATTCCATAGTTGAATTGAGTTTACAAGCATAGTTTAAATTTAACGTCGTGCCTGTCTACTGAGTTTACAAGTGTCAATAAGAAAAAAGTTCATCTATACATGTCACGTGAATACCAGGCCAGATGTTAGGTGACTAGTCTAACAGCCTCTTCCCTCAAACTCACCTATACAACAGAGTTTACCTAAATTCCTACAGAGCGGCAACTAATTGACTGCGGCAGCATATCAAATTTACACCGCCTCGACTCAAAAATACCCGGCTGTAAGTTGCTGACGGCTGGATCTGGCGATTACCAGGTCTCATTATGTCTCAAACCAATGGTCTCGTAAGTGCTCCTCCATTTGAAACGAGCTGTAAGGATAGCCGGCTAAGGGCTGGCATCGCAGACGAAGCTTGCCTACTCGCGCACCTGGCACCACATTTCGGCTACCAAGCCGCATTACCAGCTCAGCACCATTCGTCCACGCGTCGCGCCCACCTCGCCCGAGATCACACCACCTTCGCTCGGCCGCCTTGCCTCCCGCATAGCTGTTTTACTTATGGGCAAGCACAAGCCAATTTGGGACCCAGCTACCGACTGTGGCGACTACGTGATCGTGACAAATTGCGCGCATCTACACACGACAGGCAAGAAGCGGTGGCAGAAATTGTACTATCGTCACAACACCAGACCCGGCAGCCTCAAGCAAATAAGCATGGATGGCCTGATGGCAAAGCTAGGCGGTGCTGAGGTTCTACGAAAGGCAGTTAGCGGCATGCTGCCCAAAAACCGTCTGCGAGATGACCGCCTTGGTCGCTTAAAGGCTTTTGAAGGAGAGCGACATCCATATAACGCTAATATAGTAAGATTCGGCGGGAAGAAAATGTCTAGTGATGTTGGTGGGCTAAATACAGTGGGCTGAGGTTAGAGAGCGAAGATGTTCATTAAAAAATACATGTACACGAAATATTGCTTTATGGGTCTGCAAAAGACAGAGTCAAGGTTGTACATGAATTTTCCGACTTTAAAAAACGTCAACAAGGAAATTCATCTCGACACCTGTACAGTGGCGAATCCGATAATATTTCGTGTTTCAAACACCGAGCTGTCCACCTACCAGCTTCCCTCTCTCTAACGCAAAAAATCAAGAGCTCCTCATCAGCTTTTTATGCGAACTGACTAAAGAGAGCTACAGCACAACCTTACTTTTATAGAAAAGTAACTATAATGAGTATATCTGTCACTCTTAGCTAACTAATCCTCTGTGACATGAGTTCAGCTGTTTCGCTAGAATACAGAAATTTATCCTCAAATCCCCACAATCACACGCCTCATGGCACCTAAAAATTCATATTCACAAGGACTAAATCATTCTGCATGATCCGGTCTGCTAGCTTGGGCCGTACGTTATATAATTTCTGACCTGATGTACTATACCCTGTCATTATTCTTCAAGTTCCACAACCTTGCAACATCTAATACTTTCTTGGGAAGCTTTGCTTGGATTGCATCTTCGATTCGTCTAAATTCTCTACCTTTTTGGATATATTTCCTAAGCTCTCTCACTAATGAGCTGTTGGCCGGCACATCAGGGTTCATATCTAGACCACGCTCGTGTATCTTTGTGCGGCGTTTGTTAACTTCACGATATTTCTGATTTGCAAGATCACCGTTAGGATAGTGGCCTAGCTGATAATTAATTGACCATCGGTCGTTTTTCGTCAAGTTCTCAGGTCGTCCCACAAAATTTCCGTTGACTTTATTCTGGATTTGAAGTTGCATAACTAAGAATGGGCCCTTTGGCGAGCTATCCACAGCTTCTAACTCGCGCTGTATCTTCTTACCATCTAATTTGGTATTTACGGCGTCTTCAATATTTTCGCTACGCGCGATGTTTTCATCCAGAGGCTTGTTTCCGACAGTTACTTCTTGAGGGGCCACCTCAGATGCCTTATTCTGAACCCTGGTTTCATACTGAACTGTAGGGCCTGGTATATCACTTTTTATTTCTTCTACCTGGAAATCAAATATGTTAGCACTGAGCTTCTGATACAAATTTAACTTCATAATGCTCACTTCACCGTCTTCTTCATATGAGACATCTTCGTCAATGATATCTCCCTCTATAATATCCTCAAGAGTATTTCTCTGCTTGTGGTATCTTTCCAGGTTTGACGCCTCCAGTTCCGGTCGTTTCATATCATATTCGTCCTCTTCCCCAAGATTTCCGATTCCTAGAACTCTTTTTTCGAAAGCCTCAATATTTTCTTTAGCCTTGGTCTGAATCATTTCTGCCTGTTCGTCTTCCATAGGCTCCACTATTATTGTCATGTGTGTCCCCTTAGTCAAAGTCTTTTCCGGTGTCTCAAAGAAAATACGCAGCGTTTTATTTGGGAATTTTTGGGTAGCACGATCTAGAATTTTGTTGAGCAAATTCAGACTAAGTTTAAATTCGTTATCCCCAGTTGTAGTATCCTCGGTTCCATGGATAGCAAAGTCCATTTCCCCAAGACTTATATACTGAAATCCAAATATTCGGGCCGTATTGTGAAAGGCAACAAAAATTCCGTCCATCCGTCCCATTCTGACCTGCATGGAATATTTCAGAAAAGCTGCTCGTATCATATCGTAATATTCCCTCTCAAACGATTCCCATTCGCCTTTACTCTTTCGAATTTCATATCCCTTACTATTTTCGTATTCGGAGACATCCATTCTTACTGACACAACGCATCTGGTTTTTAAGTCAAACATACCAGTTCCTGGTAAGCGCGAGTCGTAAGCATCCAGTTGGGATCGCAGGAGGAAGTCTCCAAATGTAGTGTAGTGATATGATTCCTTTTCATTTCTTTCTTTCTCAGTTAATTGATCGGAGTTCTGACGCCGGTACTTTTCAAAATGCTCGGTAGGTAGAGTGAGTAGCTTCTCCATAGATTTACCTAGCATTGCTAGGATATTACTTTTATCAAATTCCTTGTCAGCATCAATGGCGTAGGTTCCGTTCCTATATCGCAAGAAAATTGATGCTGGCGCGCGGGTAAACGAGGTAAAATTACTAGTCTTAAGCTTCACTGGCAAGGTGCCAGAAAGTTGTTTATATTCAATAGGTCGCCAGTCCGAAAGAAGAAAATGAAAATGACTGAGTACAGCTGACATACTTGAAGTAGAACCTATGTATTTCTTTTTCTCTTTGACGGCTTTTGCGAGAAGAATTTTGTCATGAGATGAAGTTATATATGGCGAAAGGGCGCCGAAATCAAACTGATTAACAGGCATAATTTCTTGCAAATAGGGATCAAAATTGAAGACCCTTGTTCTAGGATCCTGAAGTTGGTACACGCCTTGATTGAATAAAACTCGATCCAGGCCATAAGAAAGTGTTGGTACATGAATTTTTTCTTCATCGACTGGCTGGAGCAAAAATTCCGATGCCTCCATAGTCTGGATTTTGTCATGTTCTTTTGTGAACGATACTCTAGTACCCACAATCCCTGTGAAAGGGGTCAAATCGTGAAATTGTGGTGTACGAGAAGACCGGTTGACTGTTTTTAATACTTTGAGCACAGTCTCCTTCGCCTCGTCAGGCACTGGCAGGTTTTCTACTGCGCTTATAAATGGGCTCCATAGTTCTTGTGAAGATGGACGAAGCTTAGCCGGTGCTGAAGACCTACCCTCTTTTGTTGAGGTACCTTTGTCTCCTTTCTCTACCTCACAAGAAAGTTTCTTGTAAGGTATTTTTGTCTGTCGTCTCGATGACTGGCGTTTTTTCACCTTCCTAATATTATCTGTGATTGAATGGGTCTCAGCTTTCTTGTTAGCTTCATCGAGAACTTTGGCGTCCGGTGTCGATTCGTCATGGGCAACACTTTTTGAGATAGCTTTCCTACACACAAGTTCTTCATCATTTTCATCTTGAATATTTGAAGTTATTTTTCGCGAGTTGTCTGTTTTAGGTGAGATAGCTTTAATTTCGCCTCTCTTTCGTACTCTTGATCTTGTCTTTCTAGCCTTATTATTTGGAGTTTCTTGAGACCCTGCAAGTCTGTCGACGGATTTAGATGAAAAAGTTCGGATATTCAATTCGCCAGGTTTTTTCGATTTGAATTGGCCCGAACAGTTAAATGCTTTTCCTGGTGTTTTTAGAAGAAATTTATAATCGAGTTTTAATGGTTTAAAGGCAGCCCCAACTGTGCCGTAGTAGCAGCTTGTGCGGGATAGATGCCTGAGTGAGCATCGAGAATATTGGTGTTGTTTTCTTGCTGCGCACGATCTACAGGAAGCTAATGCGAACATCTGGGTTTGACTAAACAAAAAAAAGATATCTTAACATAGGGATTAGTGCAAATAAAAAATGCCTGAAGCTCGAAAGTATGTGGTCCGTGCGACCGGTGCATAAGGCTAGCTTTTATCTTTCAGGGGTCAAGTGGGCTTAGTGCTCCGGTATGCCTGAGGACCCCGAAGTCCGAGTCTCAGCAAATCGCAAAGCTTCACGGCAAACGAGATGCCGAAGTCCCGAATCCAAGTGAGCCGCCGGGTTTCAAGACAACATTGAGAATGCTTCCCCGGAATTTATGGAACTATGGGGCGTCTAGACGCCCCATTCTTTCCCTGATGTTTTCTTGCAGTCCACTTTTATGTGTGTAATTGATCATTACATTACCTGGAGTACGGGAGATTTTATGTATTTAAGGAGGGGTTATAACGTTGATAAAAATAAAAGTTTACGCCTAGTCTTAAGCTCTATACACATATAGGTTGTCATAGTCGAAGTTACAAGACACCCGTGCATTTTATATTTTACATTCAACATTTATCGCCTTATTCCTACTAACGTTCACAAGAAACCTCATGCCGCCCTGGCTGACTCCCGAACGGTTCCGCATAACACTGACGTATACCACAGCCGTGCAGCTGAATTCACACTTATTTGGCAGAGAGTAGGCTGTCTTGTCATCGAAGGCTTTTAGGTTATGATGGATTAAAACCCTGAATTTTTTAATGTTAATTTAAAATTTAGGTTCTAAGCCGAAACCTTTAACCTATTTAGATGTAGGACCGGTGGAGGCGGCCAAGATTTGACCTTGAGACCTGCCTTGCTCATTCACAGCCATTTTAGGGCTAGTAAATCTTGAACTTAATATAAAAAAAGTTTAGTAAACGAAGAAACAAAACGAACAAAGAAAATTATAATTGGTGTTGAGTGAGCATTTCTTATCCTGAGCTCTCCGCTGCCAGCATACTAGTCCTGATATGTATGCCAAAATGTATCCTTGCATTCTGCA
The DNA here is from genome assembly GCA_900239735.1 of Blumeria hordei DH14. Classification (NCBI taxonomy): domain Eukaryota; kingdom Fungi; phylum Ascomycota; class Leotiomycetes; order Helotiales; family Erysiphaceae; genus Blumeria; species Blumeria hordei. The sequence continues at coordinate 2,945,837 of OENG01000035.1, forward strand.
GAGAATTGTTTTGTGTCCGGCCTACCAAAGCAACCTATGACCTGTGCAAAATTCCTAGACTCCTCTAAGTATTTATGTCTGAGGAGTTGCCTAGCAAAAGCATATCAGCTCATGTCTTCTGTAAGTTTACAGATAATAGCACTGTATCTCCGACGGCGTATAAAGTAATTGGTCGTATCTTCTGGTCCACGGGTACAAATTATGATTGCATCTTCGTGCTTTAAGCGACAGAGCTCTCTAGTAAAGGATCATATTTGGACGTAATGGATTTTGAATTTGAATTCATTATCCTGATTTGGCGCCCTATGGGCCTATGCAGGTGTCTATCATACTTTCTAATTTACATAGGGAGAAGCCTATTGGTGAAAACCATCCAAATCTTCCTGTGCAATGTCTATATTTTTCTAATGTATCCTTTAGGAAGCGCAGTCACACTATAGTGCCATCCATGTAGCCCAATAACCTCAGCTTTATCGACCTCAGGAAAAGCATGATCTCTTCTTCTCCATCAGCAGCATTTCCACTGCCTTTGTCATCTGGAATTACTCTTTCCAACCATGATTTAGGATCCACTGTGTTATCCTTTTGATGTCCCCGGGATTGTTAAGCATAGCTTCGTGTGACCGATCTTTGGCTTGTCTACAAATCTCTCCCCTTCCATTTGACCATCGAGGACAGGGCATAATCATGTGCTTGGGGTTCTGCGATTGGTGGCCACACGGACAGCTCAGACTGTAGACTCCGGGTACTTTCTTCTATATAAATACGAATTGAGCCCCATGTGCTCATTTCGTATTTGCATCGCCAATTTGCTTTGGGCCCTCGTCAGGTTTAACGGCGTAATGGATTGTTATATATACTTGCGATGTTTAGGATTTGCTTAGAGCTCTCACAGGGATGTGAATTAGCTCATTAGCGAGGGACTTGTATGCATCTGTGGTTAATTGGTGTTACTGCGTAAAGATCCACTTATTAATTACATAATTACATGCTGTAAATATTGGGGTTTTTAAAATCAAACTATGTCCTATTTGAGTTTAAGTCTATGCAGGACAGACTACTAAGATACAACTTTTATTTTTAAATTTTAATTGAGGTGTAAATATTGTGTTCGTCAACTAGGATTTCGAGGATACACTGGAGAGACTACTCAACGAATTTGCTTTTGCCAATATTATTAAGGAAATAATGACCCCTCTGTCATTGAGGTTGTAGAGCGCATTCATTCAAGTAACCACCGAGGTGAAACTACAGTGCCTCTAGGATCGGAAATGTAAATCTTGAAACTGGGCTGTTTAAGGGATTGGCCCTGTAGGTGCAGCTGGGCTAGCTCGTAATAGGTTAGTATGTTTCTCCTCATTACTCCGCTCGCCATGAAGTATGGTCCAATCATCTTATTCTAACAATTGCTTAGAAAAACACATTTTCAACGACATTTTTGACTGCCTAATCAACACTGCCCTTCAAACTCAACACCACTATCAATTCATCCTCTATTCTGGCAAACAATGTCTCTCGAAAAGTCTGCTTCAGAAACCAAACTTTGCAGGCAACTAACTTGCGATCAATCTATTGAAATAAGAGCATTAAGAAGACTGGGCTTGACATTACAACATATATCCGACAAACTTGGCTTCACAGGAAGGCAAGTGCAATATGCATGTGCTCGAGAGACTGCGAATCCTAAACCTCGCAATATACGCTCGCCTATATTAAGCGCGGAACAAGTTGATGAGCTTGAGGCTTTTGTCCGGGAATCTCCTGAAAATCGACAGATGTGTTATTTGGAACTAGCGATGGGACCCTTCAGCCACTGGGGATGTAGTGAGCGTTTAATTTCTAATGCACTCCAAAAAGAGGTAACAGAAGATTCATTTCTCGGAAGAAGCCTCCGTCAAGTGCAGGTAACAAGCACGAAAGATGTGTATTGGTGATGAAGGCAAATGGAGGGTACACAAAGTATTAGGACGGAGCAGACTGGTACAAAACATGTAGAACGGTTTCATTTTAGTTGCGAGCCATGCTGAGGGCTTCGATGTATACTTTTCCAATACAGAGCAATTATTTTGAAATAGAAGCGTATTTTTAGATAATATCAATTGATTTTTTTAATTTTTAATATTAAATGAGGACCATTGTACCTTTCATTTAGAGTTGAAAACCATCTCCATAATTTAGACTTTCACGGAATATAATTGGATAGTACCCCCTGCTTGCATAACTAGTTGAGGAACTAGACATAGGCCTGCATGAAGACCATACCAATTAAGGCACGATGCACAGGGATCTAACCCCAGTCATTTTGACAATTGTACTATTACAACCCATAAGAGATTATAAGTACAGAATTTGTAGTCACGTGTCTATGAACAACGTAGCCTTTTTGATAGCCCCAATTATTCTAAATTCTAACAAATATACTTATTGTATTTTTTTTTTTTTTTGCATCAGATTTTAATTGCGTATGCAGCTATCTAGCTATGACACAATATCAGAGAAAATATATAGAAAAGATGACTCAATTTACAGTAAGAGCACTCATGCCTCGGATTTCATTTGCAAGTACCACTGCGAAGTTATGGCGGCTTTTTCTTCACCCCAAGTCAACCCTCATCCCTGAATACCCACCCAGGGGAACGTCTCAAAAAACCCTGAGTTATACAGACATGCCTTCATCATCCTCTGAGTTTCCTCCGCGCGAAATGTAGTCTGAGATGTCTCCTTCCCAAGTGGAGTAGGTGCCTAGGCTACTCAAACTATACCGGTGAACACCACCAGGAGGCGGACCACGGCACCTTCCATCGTTTGCGTGTTGTTATAGTGTTCGCTGCACTCTCGCAAGCGAAGTCTTGGCGCGCACAAAGCTCAATTCGTAAAACTTCTTGCCAAAATTCAAAATTACACGCCCGTCGAGATTGTAGCCATCCTCTGTGTCATCTTGTAAACTTGTCCCAATCCCTCTCACGTCCGTCTCAAAGAACTGTCTCCCAGATTTGTGCGCCACGCTTTGCTTCCTCCGTCGGGTGTAAATATCGGCGTGGGCGTGTATTTGGCGGCTAGATGAGGCCAGAGAATAGTTGATGAGAAGAGTGGTCATTGGAACGAGGATGTACTTAGTCGTACTTGTAGACTTGATGAGACTTGGGTAGGAGTCGAACTCGTTGGGAGCGAAAATTTGACGTGGCGGAGAATTTTGAATTATTGCCTCGTGGGCCAACTTGTTCGGTATTGCGAAATTTGACTGAACTTGGCTCTGGGAGAATATTTCACTCCCAGGTTCGTAGAGGGCACCGCGTACAGGTGTCAGTCTTGCCCTCCATACTTATTGTATGATAGTATGCGCACAGAGACCCTCGCAACAATCTCAGCATTAAATTTGTATGAAATTATTATCATACGCAAATCCCTTCAACAACTTGAGTAGCCAGCAACATGATTACCGAAAACACAGTGGCTCATCTTCAAATCTCTGTTACTCAAATAAAGGACGAAGTGCGTGATGATTTCGATAATATGAGGTCGTCTTTATCTCGCATTAGCAAATTACTTCTCATCTCACAAGAACAATTAAAATTAAGAATGGTGGAAGTACAGGAACTCAAGTCAAGAACGGAAAAATCAAAGAAATAAAAAGTGGAACTGAAAGACAAGTAGGAAGGAAATTGGCGATATTGGAACCGTACGTCGATAGCAACTACCATTCGAATGGTACGCTAAATTGTATATAAGGGGAAAATTCCTGTCTGCAACTCTCAGGGAGCTTACTACTAACGTTCCGTAGGGCACGAAGGGATATGGAATATGATTATAGGATAGCAGTGAAATGGTCTTCTGTGAGGAAGAGAGATGTGAGGTGGTACAATATGTGTACAGAATATAAGAAGACGTTGCGTGAAGAGAAAACTCAATCACGCCTACCACACTATATACATGACATTGCCACTAGCGCTCCAGCATAGGAGGCGATGTGGCGACTACTTGTTTACCACCAGACCACCTTTACCCTTCTAGACCCTTGCATCCACACCTACTCACTAGCTTACTAAGATCAAGTACTACCCTACTGCTTATCCATGAAAGTAGCTCCCTTGTTTAAACGCGAGCTCCTGCGAGGCTTATTCTTTGACACTGCGAGGGGTCCAGATTTTTTCGGGTAGCGCTCATGAAAATGGTCAACAGCAACGGTATCATCAAGATTATGCGCTGGTTCCCATGTTGCGTCGTTTTCACCTTTCCATTTGACCAAATATTGCAGTCCACTGTGTCGAGTGACACGCGAGTCGTAAATCTCCTCTACATAATACTCTATTTCTTCGTCTATGATTACAGGAGGAGGTGGTGATTGTATTTGTCCAGGGAGCGGGTCTTTTGCGGCAGGTTGAAGGAGGGAGACGTGAAAGACGGGGTGAATTTTCATACTTTGGGGAAGGTCGAGCCTATATGCGTAGGGCGAAATTACTTCTTTTATTGGGTATGGGCCAAGTTTTCTCCAATCGAGCTTTTGAGAATTTCGCGTGGTCCTAATATTTTTTGCAGAAAGAAAAACTAAATCACCATTATTGTAACGAGGGGCAGGCCTTCTTTTAGCGTTTGTAGCTAGTTCTTGCTGGTCCTGTGCCGACCTGATGTTGGATTTTAGGTAGGCATGAATTTCATTCATTTTACTTGCAAAGTTTTTTGCATCAAGCTCAGGCGGTGTTTTAGTGTATGGTTTTACCGAAAGGGTGAACCGTGGGTGGAAGTGTTACGGTTTGACCGTGGTTTAGCTTAGGTGGAGACCTAAGCGGAGTTTGGGGGCGTATTAGGGAGAGTGTTACATATTATCTTGTATCAAGCGACTAAGTTTCACTTGGCCACATTACATTGGAGCTAGGAAGGAATGTGAGACGGCGAAGTAGAATTGCCAAGTGAGAGAGTCAGCTAGATGGCAAAGATGACGACGGGCAGTGGCGGAGCAATATGTCATTCTCACCAACAGAGTACGTACTGGATGAGCTAGGAGGATGTACAAATAGTCATTACCTGTAGTTGTGATACTTCTCTCTTCATATAGTTTAATCTTTCTAAAAGTACACTACAACCAGCTTGGTTTCGTCACAGGAAGCCATAGTTGCCGAAAAATGGTGATGCCTGGGTCGAGGCGGATACCTGGTTGTTAGCTGCAAACTCTGCCATGGGGAGCCATTTGACCCAATCATCTTGTTGATACGATACATAACTGCGTAAATATTGTTCCATTACCGCGTTACACCGCTCGGTTTGACCATCTGTTTCTGGATGAAAAGCTGTCGACATTCTTGACTCAATCTCAAGATAATTACAGAGAGCTGTCCAGAATTTGGCTGTAAATTGGGTTCCACGATCGGAGGTGATGTGTGTAGGTAAGCCATGTAGTTTCCAAACATTACGCAGATATAGCTGAGCCACATCCCTTGCCTTAACTGTCGTTGTACAGGGTATGAAATGTCGCATCTTTGTGAGCCTATCGACTACCACCATAATTGCATCAAATCCATCGCTTTCTGGAAGACCAGTGACAAAATCCATAGAAATTTCTTGCCAGGGCTGCTGCGCAATTGGAAGGGGTCTGAGAACTCCGAATTTAGCGTGGTTATTTGGCTTCGATCTTTGACAAGTACGGCAGTTTCGAATAAATCGCGCTATATAGCTGCGCATGGAGGGCCAAAAATAATCTCGGCTCATGAGTTCAAACGTTTTTTCGCGGCCTGGGTGCCCAGCAGAGGGGTCATTGTGATACAGTTTGAGGAGGTGAATTTTTAGTGGGTCATAATTGGGAACATATATGTTATCCCTGTAGGTCAATCTATTGTCTACTTCCGCACATTCAGCTAATGAAATTTCGCTCGAGGTTTGTACGCCATTTATTATTAGGCCTAGAACCTTAGTTGGAAACGGATCGACGGCATACCCCTCGAGGAACAACTTTTCGAGTGTAGTATGTGATGCTACTTTGCGACGACTCATAGAAGAGGATGAAAGATTGAGTTGCTCAACATTTTCTTTTTTTAAAATTACCTGACTCTGGTGTTGAAGTCTTTCATCATTGTCCGTGGGAATATCCTCAGATCTTCTGGTCAACGCGTCTGGTTTTCCTCCAAGCTTTCCCGGCCTATATTTTATAACAAAATCAAATCGAGAAAGGTATTCTGCCCAGCGGGCCTGCCTTCGGTTCAGTTGTTTAGTGGTCATGAAATGTTCTAGGTTTTTGTGATCGGAAATCACCGAAATTGGAAATGTGGCTCCTTCCAGCTCGGGTCTCCATTCTTCGAACGCGCGAATTATTGCTAGAAGTTCTTTGTCATAGATTTCGTAGTTGCACTCTGTTGGGGAATGTTTTTTCGAAAAATAGGCAACTGGTCGAAGAGTTCCAGCATCATCAGACTGGGAGAGAATTCCAGCACTAACATAGTCTGAAGCGTCTGTTTCCACAATTATTTTCTTATCGGGATCAAAGTGTGCTAGGATAGGTGCTGTTGTGAATGCTCGCTTTAAGGTTTCGAAAGCATACTGTGCGTCAGAATTCCAGGAAAAAGGTGTATCTTTTCGAGTCAGCATGGTAAGTGGAAAGGCTACTTTCGAAAACCCGCTGATAAATCGTCGATAGAAGTTTGCAAATCCTAGGAACGCTTTTAAATCTTTAAGTGTTTTTGGAATAGACCAGTTTCTCACAGTCTCTACCTTTTGGGGGTCCATTTTATGCCACCAGACTCGATTATCAGACCAAGGTATTTTGTTGTTTGTGTATGGAACTCACACTTCTCAGGCTTCAAGAGCACTCCTTTATTTTGAAGAGCTTTTAAAATTTGCTCAACATGGTCTCGGTGTTCTTCTAGGGTGTTGCTATAAATTAGGATGTCATCCAGGTATGCAGTGCAGAATATATCCAAATAATTACGAAGACAATCATTAATAAAGTGCTGAAAAGTGGCTGGGGCATTTGTTAGCCCAAAGGGCATGACTGTGTACTCAAAGTGGCCATATCGAGTACGAAAAGCTGTTTTCCATTCTTCTCCCTTTGCCATTCTAATTTGATTATAGCCTTGTCGCAGGTCCAATTTTGTGAACCATTTTGCCTTTGAGAGGCGGTCAAGTGTTTCTCTTAGCAAAGGGAGCGGGTACCGATTTTTAACTGTAATTTCATTCAATTTACGATAGTCCACACAGAGCCGTAGAGTTCCATCAGATTTTTTGACAAATAGTACAGGTGCACCAGCTGGCGAGGAACTAGCTCGAATGAATCCCTTTTTTAGATTTTCGTCAATATACGATTTCAATGCAATAAGTTCGTCCCTTGACATTCCATAGAGTGGTCCAAAAGGAGGGTCTAGTCTTTCTTTAAGAGGTATTTTGTGGTCATAAGGGCGACTTGGCGGCAAATTATGTGCATACTTTTCGTCCATCATGTGTAAAAATTTATGGTACCTGGCTGGGATTTTCTCCTTCCAGCTGCATTTTGATTTTGTATTAGGCTCGTTGACAAGTCCAGTTGTTTCTGTAGAGTATACTGTGAGGTTATCTTTTTCAACCATCCGCATGAAGGCCACAAAATTCATGGTTCGAGGTAGCAGGGGTAATTTTAGTCCTTTGACCGGAACCAGCTTCGAAGATAAGTTACAACTATTTTTGCAATATTTTGAACTAAATAAAATAGTATTTTTTTTAAAATTGAGCGCTGGGTTGTGACGTTGGAGCCAAGGGATTCCAAGTACCAATGGGTAGGTTCCAAGTTTTGTTACAAAGAAGGTTAAGTTTTCCACGTGAGAATTTATATGTAATGGCAGTTGGCATGTATGTGTGACACTCCCAGAGGAGATAGGCCTTCCGTCAATTACTTGAAGTGTACGGGGGTATTTGAGAGCAGTAAATGTAAAATTGTTATGGCGCGCAAACGATTCGTCAATAAAAGCAATTCCGGAGCAGCCGGTGTCAATTAGTGCGTAGGTATGAATAAGTTTATTATCTGTTGCTAATTTACAGGCAGCAACTAAATGATCACCATCCAAATTATCCTCCGCTAATGACACCGAAAAGTCAGAAATACAGAATGCAGAAATTGAAGAACTACATGATGGTCCCGGATCAGGGCCAATGTTCAAATCCGGGACACCTGAAAACTTGCTTCTGAGGTCGAAGGTTGCGAAACTATCGGATCTTGGGCTACTTGTAAGTTAGCGAGCATTGCACCCGACATTGCTACTTGGTTAGTTTTCGAACGGTTTGCAGTAGGGCAGTTACTAAAAGCGTGACCGGCTCCTGCGCAGTACATGCAAAGGTTGTTGTCTCGTCGCCATTGCTTTTCTGCAGCTGTTGTTTTTCGCATTCCGTTTACAAAGAAATACCGCTGTTCAGGGGGCGGCCTTGATGTCGGCTGGCTTTGAATTGCGGAAAGATCCATTGGTACGAGGCCACCAGCAACATGCGAGGGGTGGGCTGTATTAACGGCAGGAAATTGAATGGCGGTGTTACGATCGTTCCTTAGTTCGGCTTTCCGACTTCTAATCCTGTTGTCCAACGTCATTAATGTTGAAGCAAATTCTTTCAAAGTTTTTGGACGCTCAAACCGATATGCCATTGCGTCTTTCAAATCGTCAGACAGTCCCTTGGCAAGGGCATCGATTTTGGCCGATTCGTTGTAGTCTAGATATGCAATATTACGAAGGAAACTAGTGTAATAGGTAGCGAAGTCTCCAGGTCCTTGCTTCAGTGTTTCGAGCCCTTGAAGAGCTGTACTTCGGGGGTCCGGGTCTCCGAAAGAAGCTTCTAAATGGGCAATGAACGCCGAAATCGACGGAAATGGTGTCGAAGGATTTGCGTTAACAAGGGGTACCACCTGATCGAGTGCTTTTCCCTCTAGTCGGTTGATGGAGTAAATTACGGTTGCCGCTTCATTGCGAAATCGATCCCCGTTCATCTCAAGTTTCATCCGGAGTTGTGTGATAAATCCAGGAAGTTTTGCCCTCGTTCCGTCAAACTTTTCAGGATCAGGGAATTTTTCGGAGCGAAAAGTGGATTGAGGAACTGGTAGTGGGTGTGTATCGTGAATAGGCGCAGTAGGAGCAGAGCTAGCTCTTGCAATGCTTAAGTCTAAGTTGAGTTGAGTTACTTGCTCTTCGAGGGTATCATTAGCAGTGTGGGCGTCAGAAAGCTGTGACCGACATGTATCTCTCTCTTGACGCAGGCGTTTTACAAGGCCTGTAAGGCCGGTGAATAGCGCAGGATTATCTGCCTCGTAAAATCGTCGAAATTCTTCGAAATCAGTGGGAGAGATCCATGTCGAGATGTTTTGTGTGGCCATCTCGTGCAGTACGGATAAGGACGCAACGTAATCTCAGGGAGCTTACTACTAACGTTCCGTAGGGCACGAAGGGATATGGAATATGATTATAGGATAGCAGTGAAATGGTCTTCTGTGAGGAAGAGAGATGTGAGGTGGTACAATATGTGTACAGAATATAAGAAGACGTTGCGTGAAGAGAAAACTCAATCACGCCTACCACACTATATACATGACATTGCCACTAGCGCTCCAGCATAGGAGGCGATGTGGCGACTACTTGTTTACCACCAGACCACCTTTACCCTTCTAGACCCTTGCATCCACACCTACTCACTAGCTTACTAAGATCAAGTACTACCTTACTGCTTATCCATGAAAGCAACGAGGGAAAAGATGTGCGAGAAATTTGGCCCCGGACTGTTCTCCCACACAAAGCAGGGGACCATGATAAAGTGGCAGACTGGAGGGCATGACTGAACAACCGTACGCGGTGCCTTCTGTGACAGCTGTCAAGCCGAAAGACCCCTGTAGCCTACGCTGGCTAGCGTAGGCAATGACACAAAGCGAATACTTGGGAGAGGTCTCGGAAGCCACGAAACTTCAAATATTCTCAGTGAACCTTCTGGAAGCATATTGAAGGTTCATGAGAATAACGGGTGTACCGAGAAGCTTCTAGGGAGTTGTCAAACAGTATCAGTAATTCAGGTCACAGGGAGAATCTTCTCGAAGGGTAACTATTTAGAATGTATATATATGTAGTCTTTAAATTGAGAAATTCTCTCCCCAGAGAATTATAATAAATATACTGTACCTACAAGATCGCTCATGCACCTTGTACTGAAACCCTGACACTTTCTACAAACCTGAGAGTGAGATATTCTCCCAGAGCCAAGTTGTGTGAACTGGCTCACAAAATGTTATGTACAAGGGTCGAGTTGAGACCTTTACTTATAGGGAATAGTGATTCAGAAAAAGTATTGTACTAACAAGGTTATTGTTGGAAATCTAGACTTCGTATGTATGAAGGTTTAGATTTCTAGTTTGATCATCAAGATCAATTTACTTGTTTCTATTGCATACAATTAAGCTCAATTGGGGGAAACGAGGTTCAATAGTATCTGAAATGCAGTGGCTAGGAAATGCCACCATGCGGTAATTGAGTGGCTGGTTGTAGCTAGATCACTGGGAGTTTGGGATCACCAAATGTTGTGCTGGCTCGGTTGAGTTGTTAGGAGACAGGGGAACGGAGGATGTGCTCCTGTATTAGGAAAGGGTGGAAAATACAGGCTGGTGCACAGACGCTGTTCATGTACTTTACAATCTCTTCACCTACCGAGTTTAGTGAATTAATTAATCTATCCAAAATAATATCATACTTCACATCATCCACTAGATGATATTATCAATCGTCGGGATGCACATCTAGCATCACCTTCATAGATCACCACTGTCAGTAAGAGTTCACATTTGATACCTACTGACACCCATTTGGCCACAGTGATACGCACTCAGTGTCCATCGTGCCATCACCCAGCGTGAGCGCGCCATCTCCGTGACTCACCATTGCACATGAGCCCGTGCCACTCCACCGACAGACAGCAGAGTCGTTTAATCGCCATATACCTCACAGCTCATAACCACAATACCAAAGCCTCGGGAATCTGTATTTAAGGATTGGCTTATTTGTATATGTTAAACTAAGTTAAACGAAATATTATATTTTATTAATTCATATTGAGAAGAGAATTCGATATCCTATACAACTATCAATATATTCTTGTCCGAAATTGTACACTTGTTCTTCGAGATATTTTGTTGTATAATCCATGTAGATTGCCAGGGCAGACGCTTGGGGCCACGTCGCGGTTAGTGCACGTGACGGTGGAGCTAAACCGTATAGGTTTAGTGTGCGATGCGTGCATTGGCAAAATGGAGCCAACCAGATCTCGATGAAACAGGGTTAATGGGACTAGCCAGAGACCAATAGAATCGGGGAGAGCGAGAGATACATTTCTCCTAGGAGAGAAATGATGTAACAAAGGGAATGTTCTAGCACGGGGCTGTGGACAACACAGTAAGTCTGGAACGACATATAAGGAGGACTTGACCTCCGTTCATTCACTTGCAACTAAGTTTCCTTAATATACAATTCAAGTCTTACATACAAAGAGAACACACGCGACAGTGATAATAGAGACCTACTGCAAGTACGAGTTCCCCAGTAGCACCCATCATCCCGCTCCTATATAGCCTCGTTATTATAACATATTTCCTCCTAGAAATCCTTGACACTTTCTAACAGTTATGAGAAGTCTAAGAATTGTCGCAATGGGTATATGTTGTGCCTGGACCCACATAGCTACAGTGCACAGCTCCAGTTATGATGGTCATGCAACTGCATGCATTTGCTCTGTTTGCTCCTGCCTCGTTGAGTTAGTATAATTAGTAAGCAATAGTCTAGGGACTATAAGTAGAGAGCTTTCCTCCACAGTAGATAGGGCAAGTAATTCAGTCTTTCCTCATTCTACAGAGATCATTCTCCACTCCTCTTCTTGACCTGTTCTCAAGGAGTCTAATATAGCGATAGTTCCACAGAGTACGAAATGAGATCGTAAATGGAATGGGGATCATACGACAATAACTTAGGCTGAGGTGTCACTGAGAGGAGTGAAAGAGACAAAAGAAGTGAGGCAGTGTAATGGTCTTCCCAAAGAAGAGATGAAGTTAGAAGAAGAAGCGTATATATTTTTAAGAAGACGTTGCGTGAGGTCTGAATATTCAAATACTAACTCTCTTATATACATAGCCCAATCCAGTTAATCATCACACTTTCCATAATATCATGAGTTTCATGATGTCATACTTTCGGTGATATCATACTCTCAGTGACTTAAGAATATTGCATGCTATTGATTAATTGACGTCATAAACACCCAAGTAAGATTATTCCGATCTAGATGATGTCATGACAGGGAGATTTATAGAGTATTAATTGACGAAGGTATGACGTACGAAGATAGTACATCTTCGCTCCTACCTTCAATACTTCATCATGATGGTTTAGTCTGTGAAACCTGTCCGGCCCAGCAGCCCATCTGTAATAACTAGCAGCGAGCTCCCACAAATTGTATGTACACCCAAATCATAGACCTATCACAACAGTATAACAGTCAACTTGGGTGGATATAGGATAGCGCTTTAAGTTTAACATGAAGAAGACAGATATGTATTGTAGATCTGCTATATTGATGACTATTGAAGATAGGAGTTGAAAAGGTTGAATTGAAATAGTTCCGGATATTGAAAGAGTTAAATACTAGCCTTGAGGTTGATTTAGAGATATGATGAATCTGTTTAATGTGTCACAAACCATCTCTGGGATGTCGCGTTGCACCCAGTCAACCGAGTCATGACGTACATTCAATAACATAATTCAGGAATTGTAATGGTTACAGTGTTGTGATAGCAACAGTTGCCACTCGAAGTATTAGTTAGTTGCTATGTGAGAACTGTGCACTATTACACCCTTGGTTATAGCATTGGTGCTCATGTACTTAAAGAAACCCTGGGACTGGATTTAGACTGTAGCTTTTTGTCTTGTAAATTACTCATGTTTTAGAATCTAATTATTTATCTAAATATATCGTCCTCATTATCAGCTTCTGTCTTCGTCTCCGTCCTCGTCTTCGTCCTCGTCCTCGTCCTCGTCCTTGTCTCCGTCTTCGTCTTCGTCCTTGTCTCCGTCTTCGTCTCCGTCCTCGTCCTCGTCCTCGTCCGTGACATAATGTACGAAGAAGTTTACTGATATTCAATGGATAGTTAATTGTAAAGAAATTGCTATAATTCTATCTGTGTAGCGAGAAGTCCCTCTATATGTGACGGTCTTAAAGTGGCGTTTTATTCAAACTGAACTCAGAGCTAGATACAAATGAAAATCTTAAAGTAACGAGAAGAGACATGACTGAAAGCCGCCTATTTATTTACAAGACTATGATCTCGTTCCCTCATTTCATACCATTCTCAAAATAGATCATGAACTGTCCTCCGACAAACACCAGCATCTCCGTCTATTTTAATTTAGCTTCATTTTAATGTTAGCAATTTAAGTTATTAAAATAGTTCATGATGCATGTGGCTTAGATGACTCACGACTGGTGTTCGAGTCGTCCTGTCTGCAATCTAAATTTGTCATTTAAGAATAGATTTGCATGAACTGAGCCAAGGCCTATACTTGGGTCTATTGAGTCGTGGAGGGGTTCATGACATGTATGGCGTTTAACACGGTTGGAAGAGTTCAAGCCATATTTGTTAGGCAGCAGCCTAATGATAACCAGGTATGAGCCTGTGACACTATATACATGGAAGCGGGGTTATCCGCACACTAGTGTGAATTCCAACATACTTCCTGATCTAACCTAAAAGGGAAGGTTGTTGGAGATCCTGAAGCCAATGTATTCTTTCAGGCATCTAATGGCTAATTACTATTCATGCCAGTGAGTGATGATGTGAGTTAATCATATCTCATGGTGTCAGTGCATATTATTCTAATATGAACTATTTGTCTACTGCAGTCATGTTGCTCCCTTAATTACAACAGGTTAATCATGTACAAAGGTCTAGCAGCGAATATTTATACACAAAAGCGGTACACAAACTATACCATCAATAGCAATAACTCCCAACCATTCAGCCATTCAACAATTATATCATTAGATAGACCTGCGTCATATGATCATATTATCATGTATGGCTGAGATACTGGTGTTGTCATTGCTGTGTGTTAATGACGCGTCATTGACACAGGATTGCTTGTCCTTATTGAAATGTATAACCCACTACTTAGTTCGTGGACTTGTTGGTAGAGGGAAGCTTATGCAATAATGAAGGATAAAAGGATGTCAATTTGACTGCTCTTCTAAACACAGACACCAGACTCCTTTTAATCCCAATAGATAGCCCGTGCGGGATCTCCTATTAACAGCAGTAAACAATGCTAACACAGGGTATACGCAATCTCCGTTTGCCAAACACCAGTCAGTTGGGACTACTTATTATCGAGCCTAGTAGGATCGACAATGTGTATCCCAACACAGAAATAATAGAAAACTCAACAACCAAACCCTTCATCAAAACAATTTGAGAAGCCCCCAATTTGCCCATTCCCACCCTTTTTATCCATCTCACCCTTTGAGGAACGAATCAAATCGTAATTGTTTGTCATCGGCGGCATTTCTAAAATGCCTCCGATGCGTAAAACGCACCAAAACGCGATCAGCGGCATCACCTAAGATCGCGTCAACAAACCTTACCAATGGCATACCGCCATTCAAAACCACGCGAAGAACATGCTAACAAGGTGAGGACTCGAGTCCAATCTTCAAAATATGAATACCATCGCGGCTGCACTCCAAGCAAAGGAGAACGATGTCCCCGAGGTAGATATGGTGGACGCAGAAGTCGAGAAGTTAAAAACCCTCGCCGATTCAGTTTGGGCATCCTCCAGCCCAGAAGACGCAGAGCAAGTCTTGGATCCCACCGGATCCCCCAGAAAAACCGTCGTCGCACCCGAGAAGCGCATCACGGTTCCAGCACTACCGCGACCTGCAGAAGTGAGGCCCGCGAAAAGGGCTGAAACAACATCCACTGTAAGGATTCCTCTCCCGATCCTCCCGATCCTTCCTTCGCCATATAATTTTACCCTTCTTCTCAGGTTGTTATGACAACAGTATAATCCTTTACATATGGGATCATGTTGATATTAGGTTAATGTCTATGTTATGATGAGCTAGTGGAAGGAAAGCAGGTATATATGATGGCTTAGTCTGTAACTTTAGAGTTCTTCACGCTTAGTTTTCTGTCATACCCAACACCTTCGGAATACCTTCGGATTACCTCTTGTACCTTTAGTTACCACTAGTACCCACTCAAACCTTTAGACCTCTTAGCTATTTATATTACCCATCTTTCAAACCTTTAGTTCCTCCTATTTATCTCCAGTAGACCTTCAGTCATCTCTTGCGACCCATTCCGACCTCTTCTCATCCTCCATTTCCGCTTCAGGTCAGACGCCTACGCTCCAATCTGACATCCACTAAGGCAGCAGGAGCCGAAAACCCTCCACTGGCCCCGCAGCCTTCAGCACTAGAAGCAGCAGGCAGAAAAAACACACACCCTCCAGAATTGCTTGCAGCGATCGAAGCGGAGGAGCGCAGGGCAAGACAAAAAGCCGCGCAATTCACAATATGCTCGACGGCTATTAGCAGTGTCGAGGCAGCTCTTCAACCGCTCTCCACCGGTGAAGACAAAAATTTTGTAGACTCCATCAAAGTCTACTTGCGAGCAGCAATCGCGCAATTCGTGGCGGCCGGTCCGAGTACCGCTCTGCCAGTCCTACCCCAACAGCCAAGTGTCGGGACCCCTGCGACCGTAATCCCAGTAGCCATTCCTCGGAATATTTCAAAGGCTACTGCACCTCTCCCGCTCAGAAGCACCTGGGCCACTGTCACCCGAGCAGGACACCAAAAGTCAGGCGCACTAGCTCCTGTAAATATCACCTCGGTTTCGGCTGCCCCATCTGCCAGGAAACAAGAGAAGAAGCCGGCAGCAGCAACAACAGCATCGAAAGATGACCGAATCTTCCTGCGTCTGGATGCAAACCACGAGTGGAGATAGCTCTCTCCAGCTGGCGTTCGCAAAGCCGTGGCTAAACAAACACATTGCACCCCTTCTGATGTGGACCGGGTGCAACGCGTTCCCACGGGTTTTGCCATCCGTGCCAAAAGCCCGGATGCAAAATCCCGACTGCTGGAGGCCTCCAGCACCTTCGCACAAGTGGAGGCAAAACTAGAACCACCAAGTGATCTAGTTTCCCTCCAGATCGCTACGGTTCCAGTCGCCGTTTTCGGCCTAGAAGGACGAATCGAAGTCACTCCCGAAATGGTTGCCGCGGAGATCCTCAGGGTAACTAACTACACTCCAGACCGAGTAAGAGTTCACGGTATAACCAAGCTCGAGGCCCCCTTACAGATCCTGGGCGGCTTTCTTCCCAAAAGAAGCTAGCCCAAAGCCGGGCTTCAGGCTCTTTGACGACTCAGGAGTCGCCACAATCCAACGAAACCGCCCTCCCATACAGCAATGTAGGCGATGTCTTGGTTTCCACGCCACCCGCGGATGCTCTCGTGCACCTGCCTGCTGGAACTGTGGATCCACCATGCACTCAGCCTTCGAGTGTAAAGCTCCAACCAAGTGCCGAAACTGCGGAGGGCCCCACCAATCCGGCAGTCGAGACTGCCTGGCGCGTCCCAACAGGTCTAGCCCAGCCACTAATGACTGTTGGAAATGGAGACACGGAGTGTTTCGGACGTATGGGCCCTCCATTTCGTCTAGGTTCCCGACACGATCTTGTGTGTGTTTAAGAGGTTGGAATGGGTAATATGGTAGCGCTTCAGGCTACCTATTAGATATATGAGCGGCTGTATGGCGTGGGCACAAGGAGGTTATTGGGGGTTTTCTATGCCTAGATGGTGCCACACTCGTTTATGGTGTGGCTTAGGCTACGTGTCGCTTACACTTGTACTTGTAGCGCACACTTTCCACACTTTTAGCAGTAATCCGAACATGACACTCTTTTAGTCAACTTTTACTTTCGTTCCATGAATATTGCGCCCATTTCATGGCGCGATATTTCCAACAAGGACCAACTTGTGACGATCAGACAAGCTGGCCAACGGGAATATCAGGCCGTCGCCAGGGCCAAAGCTGCAACTGAGGCCGCAGAGGCTGCTACAGCTGCCGCAAGAGCGACCCGACCAGCTTCTCCAGCTGTTGCTAAGGACACATCTTCTACAGACACAGCAATGGCTGAGGGTTCGGGCTTTGGGGCCTTGAACCCTGAAGAAGCTTTGTGAAGGGCGCCCTACGGGCCCCTTCTCGCCCCCCTCCTGCACTAAGTTTTATGTCAATAAACATAGGCAGGGGTGGCACAACCCACAACATTGCGCTCTCTCGAGCTTATGAGCTAGGCGTAGATGTTGTGCTAATTCAAGAACCGCGATGGAATTTGAGATCAAAAGAAACCATATCACACCCAGGGTATATCTGTCATATACCGTACGGAGGTGTAGATTTCAGACCGAGGGCTGTGACATACACTCGAAAGACCAAAATTGTAATATTAGCGGAACAGTTATTTCCTTGTTCCACACCCACTGGTGATTACTGCTGGGTAAAGGTCAATGGAATCACATTTCTCAACGTTTATAAGGCCCCTAAAGACTCGACTGCTGTTTGCCCGCTTTTCGACTGGAAACCTTCTGCAAAGTCCATTGCAGCCGGGGACTTCAACTCGGTGCATGCTGCCTGGCAGCCAGGAGTAACTCGGCCGTATGGACAGGGTGATGAGATAGAGAGGTGGGCAGAAAACCACAATCTCTCTTGCCTTATAATTGGAGAGCCGACCCATAAAGCTGGCAATACTCTGGATCTCGCCTGGACTAACATATCTGGAGCCCGCGCTTGGGTCGATCGGGAGGAGTGTATGACCAGCGACTATCTTCCGATCCGCGGAATCGTACCTGCAGCAACTGTTACAAGTGACACGGCTCCAGCAAAGATCAAGGTACCCAAGGGAAATCTGCCAAAGTTTGCGCGGGCCATTGCAAAATGGGTACATCCGCCCTCAGATTTGAGTACAATAGAGAAAGTGGATGCATACGCTCAGGAGATATGCTTCCATCTCACGGAGGCCATTAAAGCAACTGGAACCCGGGTCAGAAAGGAAAGCGGAAAATCTGCACCATGGTGGACTCCTAGGTGCAAATCCGCACACGCCGAATACCGAGCCTCAACATCATTCTCACAGCGGGCTATCTGTGCGAAGAAGCTACGTGAGACTATCACAGCCGCCAACAAGGAGCACCAGACATGCCAAGTCGAAGCAATGACATCTCCGGCAGACATATTCAAGCTGATGCGCTCTGCCAACCATAGACAGGTCAGACCTCCTCCGCCGCTCAACTATAACGGTTCCGTTATCACCGACTCGTCTGAGCGAGCCACAGCTCTCCGTGATGCTCTTCTTACACGTCACCAAGCATCGGACGATCTTCCTACGTGCACTGCACCCAGTAATAACCGGATACCCTGGGAAGATGACATATCGGACAACGAGGTGCGAACTTGTACCATTGGCTGTACTAAGGCAGCCCCAGGAGCAGATGGAGTCACAGTTGAACTTCTTGAGGCCTGCTGGAAGACAATCGGACCGTATGTTACGCAGCTCTTTAAAGCTTGCGTACGGCTTGGCACGCATCCATCTTGCTTCAAACTTGCAGAAGTGGTACTATTGGAAAAGCCAAATCGGGATCCAACTTCAATCAAAGGTTGGAGACCAATCGCTCTACTCTCGTGCCTAGGCAAAGGATTAGAAAGACTCCTGGCCAAGCGAATGGCGCACCTCGCAATCATTTATGATGTGGTGGGCCATCAACAATTCGGTGCGCTCCCAAAGCGATCTGCAACGGACCTGGTCTCCTGCGTAGTCCATGACGTCGAAGAAGCACGCTCCCAGGGATGGGCCTCGACATTCGTGACCTTAGACGTCCAAGGAGCGTTCGATGCAGTGCTACACAATCGCTTGGTTAGACGCATGCAAGCCCAGGGATGGCCAGACTCGATCCTCCGATGGACGACTTCATTCCTCACACATCGGAAGGTACAAGTGCGTTTCTCCGGTGGAGTCACCACACAGAAAGAGCTGGTCTGCGGAGTCCCCCAGGGATCACCAATTTCGCCATTACTATTCCTTCTGTACATGGCGGAGCCGATGCAAAGTGGCAACCCAGGATCGAGGTTTAGCTATGCCGACGATATTGGAATTCTGGGGTTTGGACGCACAGTAGCTGAATCTGCCGGCGCTGCACAAAGAGAGGTAGACCATCTTCTCGAGTGGGCAGGAAAAAATGCTGTTGCCTTCGAAACGCAAAAGTCTGAAGTCATCCAATTCCCAGGACGACGCCGAGAAGAAGCAGTTGGGGTTCACGTAAATGGAAATCTCATCAAGCCCGCTGATCACATCCGCTGGCTTGGCGTACATTTGGATCCGCGACTCAATTTCAAACACCACGTAACCACCTGGTGCGGCAAAGCGATGAAAGCTGCACAGCAAATGCGCCGCTTCAACTCTACCTCTCGGGGAGCAGCCCCCGGGCCGTTAGTCGGCGCAGTAGACATGTGCATTGTCTCTCTAGCAACTTTTGGATCTGATGTCTGGTGGCCAAGGTCCAAACGCCCAACCATACGAGGAATGGTCACGTCATCTACCTCAAACCTCTGCAACATGATTGACAAAGCTAACCTGATGGGATTGCGGGCTACACTGCCAGTGATGAGGACAACGCCAAATGTAGCCGTTCACAGAGAAGGAGGAATCCCGCCGGCAAAGGTCATACTTGAGGGAAACCGACTCCGACTTTCGGCAAGGCTTAAGACCCTTGATGATAGACACCCGTTGAGGATCCGCGCTTCCGTGTGCCCGAATGTCGGCACTCGAAAGTACAAAAAGACCGCCAAACTCTCTGCCAGACCAGAGATTCAAATGTCACGGTTACAGCGTGCTTATCGAGAGCTCCCGGAAGCAGAGGCCCCCGAGGCCCTGGCGCCGGTAGTCTACCCTAAAAAGTCAGGCTCAAGGCTGACGGAACGCAATGACTGCGTTGGATGGATCAATAACGTGACAGGAACTGTCGGAATATTTCCTATGGATTCTTTATTTGTAGTATCTCAATAACGATAATTGCATTTATTCGTGTCTATCTTTCTTTGTGACGGAGCGCCAGGGCCTTAGTGACCTTGAACACTCGTCACATGATACATGCTTCTAAAGCTATTACTAATCATTACCTATTTGTTATTACATCTTCATAATCATCATTACCGCCCAAACTCCAGTATCCTTGCTTTATACACATCCAAATAAAACTTGTGTCCTATTATTCGACAGGAACTGACATCTGCGCATACTCAGATGGTTCATCAGAAGGACACAGACGCTCTGCCTGGGGTTTCGTTCTGAAAAAGGATGGGAAAGACATCGGCAAAGGAAGTGGCATCAAGCACGGGGGAGAGGTGCTGGATGCAGAGATAATAGGAGCAAGGAAGGCTCTGGAAGCCGCACTGGAGTTCTTGGATAACGGAAAGTCTAGGAAAGTAGGAGGGTCGCAGCAAATCCACGTGTTTCTAGACAGCCAGCAGGCTGTAAGCGCACTAACGACGGGCTCGTCCTCAACTAGCCTAGAAGATGTACGCAGCTTTCGTGCATTAAGTAACTTGGCAAAAGTGTTGGTAAAATGGGTGCCAGGGCACGCAGGGATACAAGGGAACGAAGAGGCAGACACCATTGCCCGTGCCACCCTTCGAGAGCTACCTAGCCAGGATACTCCACCAGGATCATGTACTCTGGCATATCTTCGTGGTCTCATGAATCACCGGCGGCAAAAAATTACTGGAAGACTGGTGGATAGAGGCTTGTCCGCCTAAATACCGCCAACTTAACCTACAGGTTCGGCGACGCAAACCACCCGAACTGTCTCTCTCTAGGCACCTGCTCCGAGAATTAATTGCAGCCCGAACGGGTCACGGCAATTTCGCGGCATACCATCGCCGTTTTAACAACCTACGCGCTCCTATGGAGTGCTCTTGCGGGAAGGAAACTACTCCAACCCACTTCATCCACTGTAGCCGCCACGCACAACACACGCGTAGGCTCAGAAAGTCAATGTCCCACGTTGAATTTATCAAAAAGCTTCTCGGGCCCAAATGCCACGAAAGCTTCAAAACATTTGCGCAGGAAACCGGCTGTTTTGATAGACGACCTGCTCACTCATCCACTGCTCTCAGCGGGGATCAGATTAACTAGTCATTGCCACAACGCATGACACGAAAGGGAACGAGGCGAGAAGTGTCGTTTCTCTGAGGAAAGATTGTAGCTATTTGAATTTAGGGAAAAGGATTGATTTTTGATTTATGAGCTGGAGTAGGTGGTGTCCGCATCGTAATTTACTTCCTACTATTTCTGTAGCAAGTCCAGAGGTTGGAATGAGTTGGGCCTGTAAGCAGCGATCCCCACCGGCTCCACCAGTCTTGTACCTATAGTGGACCTATGTCACAGGCTCATACCTGGTTATCATTAGGCTGCTGCCTAACAAATATGGCTTGAACTCTTCCAACCGTGTTAAACGCCATACATGTCATGAACCCCTCCACGACTCAATAGACCCAAGTATAGGCCTTGGCTCAGTTCATGCAAATCTATTCTTAAATGACAAATTTAGATTGCAGACAGGACGACTCGAACACCAGTCGTGAGTCATCTAAGCCACATGCATCATGAACTATTTTAATAACTTAAATTGCTAACATTAAAATGAAGCTAAATTAAAATAGACGGAGATGCTGGTGTTTGTCGGAGGACAGTTCATGATCTATTTTGAGAATGGTATGAAATGAGGGAACGAGATCATAGTCTTGTAAATAAATAGGCGGCTTTCAGTCATGTCTCTTCTCGTTACTTTAAGATTTTCATTTGTATCTAGCTCTGAGTTCAGTTTGAATAAAACGCCACTTTAAGACCGTCACAACCTAGAGCTTTAGCTTAGGACTTTAATATAATAAAAAAAAAAAAACACTTCATCAACTACTTCCATTAATCATCACCTGACTTATCTCTGTACTCCATATTTTCAACAGTCTTGTCGGTTACACTTGCTTAATACTAGCCATTTCAAGTTGTGTGATCTATAAGTGAGCCTGATCACAGCAAAAAGGTACCAATGTATTTATAGTATTTCTCCCCAGAGAGAACAGTGAGAGGAATGAATTGTGTAACCACACACAAGCTTGTGAATTGACCATTGGTAGTGTTCCGACACTGATCAGTTGACGTGCAGATCAGATACACCCTTTGAAGAGAGATCCAATTGCATAGTCTCTGACAAAGGCCTCTATTCAATTGTATTTGCTAAGGAGTTTTGTCAGGATTGCCTTCTGTATAATCTATATGTGTGGAGATAACCTGAATCTAGTGTTCTATGATTCTGATCTGGCCTTTTGGCTGAGTGGTTGTGCAACTATCTCATGCATAATGTAGTATGGCACCCTCTAGCCTGAATACCACCCTTATGTCCCTTGTGTCTGCCTTGCTGCCTACATGCTGGCCTGACTAGATTAAATTTATGATTGACCCCTTTTGCAAGGCCCTCAACTTCGAAGATATACTCAAGAAATAGGCCCCTGGCACAGGCCCTCAATTTGCGTCTGTCATGCATAAAAAACCCCCCCAAAATCCCGACTACCTTAACAGACCATGTCTCAAAATGTCTGAACCAAGAAATGAGGCCGAAACTGTTGAAATATTGTATATCCTGGAATGCCAAGGATAACTCATTTGTAAGTCTGGCTAATTAGGTTATCAAATTCAACTTCCTATATCATTGTCAACATCACATTCCTCACGGAAAGTTTAATGCACTTTGGCATTTATTTCACACTAGCATTCTAGCAGATGACTGTGTCTCAAATGCAGGTTATAGTTCTCTCAGATCTATTACTGACACACATGTATTTAGCTTTATATTCCTGGCTCATATATCTGGATGTATATAGATCTACATCTACAGGGATCATAACTTATGATCCATGGAGATTGATAATTACTGGTCAAAAACCACAGTTGATAAGATATGCGCACAAGCAATCTCACTCTTATCAGCTCAGTTTACTCAGAGCCATACATCTCAATACACTTGTTTCCAGTCAATCCTTCCTTCTACAATTTCACACAAGACTTACTGTATTGGTCTAACTGCCAACACTGATTTCGCTATAACCTCCATACTCGCTCAAGCTCATAACTTTAACAGAAACGACAGCAACAAGAACAGCAGTAGCAGCAAAAGCAATGAACCTTTTAATAGAATCTAAGATTACAGAATACAATAAGTACAAGTTTAAGGACAACAACCTTTGGGAGGCATTCAAGGATGACTTCTTGTCGGAACACTACCAATGGTCAATTCACAAGCTTGTGTGGGGTTACTCAATTCATTCCTATCTCTGTTCTCTATGGGGAGAAATACTATAAATACATTGGTACCTTTTTCTGAATCGCTATTCCCTATAAGGAAAGGTCTCAACTCGAACCTTGTACATAACATTTTTGCGAGCCAGTTCACACACTGGCAGTAAACGAGAAATGAATAATGAAAATGAAAAATGAAAATGAAAAATGAAAAATGAAAATGAAAAAAATAATCAATGACCTATCTTTATACTAGATTCTTTTTCTTTTATCTTTCAACCCACTGATTTGATTTGACACATATCGAATTTGTATCAATAAGTTCCTTGAGTGCATGGCAAGGTTTTTCCTTTGTCATGGCATCTGCAGGATTGGAACTTCCATCGATCCATCGAACTTCAGCTATTTCCCTTCTTTCGTAGGATTGACGGAGGCACATGAGATCTATCATAAGCCTTTTTTCTTGAGTTGTTCCCAACTTAACCAAACAATCGTACAGGGATTTCGAGTCAGTACACAGAACAAGAGGTATTTGATTGTCTAGTATCTTTTCGAGAGTTGATTTGATAGATGCGCCAATATCAAATCCGTTCGCCATTCCGTAAAGTTCCGCTGCTAAGACGCTTCTTGTGATTCTTTTGCACTTGGTTGACGACCAATGAATTATGTTGGCCTTATTGTTCTTGTCTGCAAGAACCATTACGAAACCTATTTGAGAGGACAGATCATTATTGTTGGCAAAGGAGGAGTTGGTGAAAATGATAAGTTGCAGAGACTCTAAATCTAGTTCTACAAACTTAAGACCTCTCGAGGCGTTTTTGATTTGCCATTCAATTCTGGTATTCAACTTATCAATACATTTGTTGTCAGGATTTGTAGCTTGAGCAGCCGTGGATAAGTCGAAGGATGATTCGGGCTGACACATGCTGGCAACGTAGGCCCCTCGGGCTCGTTGTGATACAAACTGTTCTTTTTGTGATATTGAGTGTCTCACTTGACCTCTGGAACCAGTGATGTCAATTGGCGTTGGGCTGATAATTTGTAGGTTTTTGCAGTGTTGCTCTTGGGTAAGAGTTATAGCCCTAGAATTCTTTTCTCGATGGATATACCCACCATTAAATTTGATGGGATTATCAATGTCAAGTCTTTCACGTTCTTTTGCTAGAAATTTAGCTTGTTTTAACTTTACTTCTTCCTTTGTGGCAAAAGAATTATTGGCTAAGAATAGAGTGTCATCTGTTTGGAGACCAACAATACCAAAGTCCCCTTCAGAGTTGTTGCTGTACAAGAGACAGGGATCGTACGTCGACGTTTTCATCAAGAGATTTCTGGTGTGGTCTTGATGATAAGTCTTATACCAATGGTTACCTGCTTCTGGCAAACCGTACAAGGGCTTGACAACTTTGAGGATTGTGCCTTTTTTCGCGAGCTCAATTGGTGGTTGTATGTAGAAGTTTCTGTTCAATTCTGTGTTGGATTGAACATACGCTTGAGTAATATCGCGCAATTACAAGTCCAATGGTAACATGGAAGCAAGTGCGAGAATTATTCTCTGGCTTACTCTTTGTATGGTAGGAGATTGTGTGAGGACAATCTCCTTTTCTCGGTCATTGTAGGCTTGAACTACAAGGCGTGATTTTTCCATTGCCTTCTCTGTACCAGAGTTCTTGATCTTGTCCACAAACCTAGATTTAAATATTCTTGTGCCAGGAGGAATTTCGGTCGGGTTGATCTTTTTAAAAACTCCTTTTTCGAGAAGCCCGCTGATCTCTTTCTGACGTGAAGCAATAAAATTTGGTTGCGGAGGGCTTGCTGGGTTGTTAAAAAGAACTTCTAAGCTTGGGTTTTCTGGAAATCGGACAGGGAGGCGACGGGTACTGGCTGGGTTTCTCCTTAGTCCGCTCACATCTTGTGATGTTTGGGTTTCTTCTTGTGTAGTATTTATCCTAGGGCTAGGGGTGTGGTTGTCGTTTGACACTTCATGAGGTGGAATGTCATTGTTGTTAATTGAAAAGAAAGGTCTGACAACAGTTGATCTAAAGTTGGATGGGCCTGATGGCATATTTACTTTACAAGTTTCGTTGTTGATTTCAATTAATTTAAATGGTCCTTCCCATTTTCCGGCTTGCCCGTTATTACCTTCTCTATAGACAAGTACATCAGAATCTGGGGCTAAGTCTTTTGTCATTGTCGTGTCCGGGCCATTTCGTTGGCCGAGGGCATTGTTGACTTGGAACTTGGCTCTGATCTTTGATATTTCATCCATTGCTTTTCTGATAGCGGCTGCGCGTTGAGTTATCGTTGGTGTTGGTGGATCAGAATCCGTCAATCTAGGATATGCCCCAAAAACAAGTAGCGTTGGAACTAGACCGTTAGGCCCAGCGGAGTCATTGATAGCTTTTATTGTCATTTGAAGCATGCAGGCTTTGTTTGTACCTGTGTTTTTAAGTTCTTCCTTGATTATTGAATACGATCTACGGACTAGGGTGTGGTACCGTTCGACTGTCCCCACAGACCAATGAGCTTCGACGGGGACATTTTTGACAGATATAGCCATTGAAGCTGCACTCTGGTAGAACTCTTTGCTGGTGAAATTAGTTCCAGCATCCGTAACAATAAAGTCTGGGGGACTAATATAAACATCAATCCAACAACTACAAATAGTGTGACGCCCCGACATTTTAGTGGCCACGTGGTCTTCGGTCCAATAGTTGGTAAGCCGACACAGGGTCAATCCAGGAATTCCAACGACTAGTTTCACACACACGAGTCTTGTGTGTGACAGATTACGATACGAAAGGTTTGTCATGGATATTGGTTTTCATGCGAAACCCTTGGGTTGTAGGCAATGAGGGACAGGAGGTTTCGTGTTGGCAACTTTATTTGAACAGTTGAACCTCCTATGTACATATACAGATTCATATCCTCCTAGATACTTTTCTCTTTAGTTTAGAATCTTATGATTTGAGTCCACGCCAGCTTTTGACCACTCGCCAATCGTCTTTTGTCCCTCGAGTTTCCACATTATTCTAAACTCACACTCTCTCCAAAGACCTGGGAAGGTCTAAACAATACCCCTCAATAAGTTTTTTATATACGAACCTACTGATTGATAGCTTCGTCGGTGAACCTTGCTTACTCTAAGCTTCACCTATAACTCTTGTCTCACCAATTGTGTTGTACCGCCTTCTGTATAATATATCTTACGCAATGATGCACACACCACCCGGAAAACATTCCAATAAAGATGGTAATAATAAATGGAATAACATTAACCAACGCCGAAAATCAAAGAATAAACGAACCTCGTCAGTTGACTTCGTCCATTGTAGAGCAGGCTCTCCTGGGCCATCTACAGCTATTCCAACCCGTGCATCTGCTCTCCGTCGTTCACCGATAAGTCCCCTGTACCCGAATCTTCGTGATGATTTACAGCTATCTCCCCCACCTCCCCTCCAACAAACGAGCAATGAGGACATAGCCAACATACTCCGAACGATACAGCTTCAGTTATCCGAACAATCTCGAAAGATAACTGTCCAGGACGAACTTATTGCTAATTTGTCAGCCTCAAAAACCACAAATACAAAAAAAGACAAAGGCAAACAACCTGATTACCATCCTCCTGTTTCGATTATTCCTGAGGTTTTACCGCATTAAAAGGTAAAGAAATCACCCGAAGAAGAAACAAACCTTATCTACACAGTGCCGGCCAGGCGTAGAAACAAGTTCCTGGAATCCAACGATAGTCACGGTAGCGCGGATGATGTAGGTTCATCTCACGATGATACCCCGAACCGAAGACATTCTAGAAGAACCAATTTTTCTAGAGCCCCCGTAAATGACCGAGTCTATCGAGTTCCCGACCTTTCAGAGAAATTGGACGACGGGATAAGCCCAACCTTTGACGCTTGGGAAATAATGCTCCAAGGAAATCTGTCCAACTACGCATGTTACCTAACGAATCAAATAGCGCGGAAAACATACGTATTCAGCCAGACAAAAGGTACCGCGCAGTCACACCTGACCCAACGGATGAAGTCGGATCATCCTCAGCACTTCCATGACGACCAAGAAATGATAAATTGGCTATCTGGATTCTTTCGTGATCCTAATGAGCGTGAAACAGCGCGTGTGTCTTACAATAAATGCCGGATGTCGACCTCGGAATCGTTTAATCACTTTTACAGTCGTTTCTCGGAGTTATCAAGTAAAGCACGCATCGCCCCTGAAGATACTTTGTCGGATCTATTCCACAAACTCAGCCCGGACTTGCACAAAATCGCCATTTCGTTTATGGCTACGGGTCCCACTTTATCGATAGCGCTCCAAAGATTCACGTATTTCGATAACGAGCTGAAGCTTAACCGAGAAGCAATAGCTAGCCAAACTCGTCGAATAACTCCAAATCCACCTATTCACGTGAGATCTCCCCACCAAAAGTCGAGCTCACCGAACGATTTGGCCCGTGAACGAAGCCTCGGTCCTTTATCTTCCCATTCTACTCTCGCCGCGCAGAAAAGCTCACGTCCACTGCCCACGACCATCAATTCGGAAGCTGTAAAGTGTTACAACTGCCAGAAGATAGGTCACTACAGTACCGACTGTACGCAGGCCCGTCGTAGCCAGTCCAACATATCCAGCCAAATTCAGGAAATAGAGGTGGATCAAACAACAACGGAAGATCAAACTCAGTCGGATTCGGAAAACGACGAGCCCTAGAGGAAGTCTCCTCTCTAGGGCATTTGGTCGAGTTGTTCCAAATCAACTACGACCGGTTGATGGGGAATCTAGATATATTTCGTGTCCTTGTAGATTAGTTTCCAATGGAATATCGGTTTCAATTCTAACTCTCCCTGATTCCGGAGCACATGGTTTTTGCTTCATAGACCGAAAGGTAGCAGAAAATGTCTGTGACCGCCTAGAAATCCAGCCTATGGCTCTACCCAAACCCATCACACCAAAGGGTTATAACGGCTCGCGCGGGCGTATTATTACTCATTTTCTTGTTTGTACAATGGTGGTTGACGGATATTCTCTCAGCCAAATTCCTTTTCTCATTCTAGATCTCGCAAACCAAGATGCCATACTTGGTGACGGTTGGATGGCTCACTTCGACGTTCTTCCAGACTTGCGTAATCGTAAATTATATTGGCGCACCCCTCCCAACAAAAACCTTCTTTTTGCCGTACCCTCAATATTCCGCTGAAAAAATCTCGTCCTTTCCCTGAACACCAAATTGACGCAGACAGAAGAGACGCCGCATTTATCCAAGAAATAAATATCCCTGAAGGCGAGGAAATATTAAAAAAAAATCATACGGTACGCCTTCTCAAAAGAAAAGTTGTGAGATTCTCCCTACCCTCAGAATCATTAATTCCATTAACTACTTCATCGAAATCAAATAACCTTGCAGCGAGACCAAGTAAGCCCTTGGTAAATGAGCGTCTCCATCACTCAAAAAGAAAGATTATAGCTTCCAATACAGTGAAGGCTGATATCCTCGAAATTTCTGCAGTGACTTTTAACCTGCTGGCGCGCCGCAAAGACGTGGAAACTTTCTCGACTAGTCTCCAAGAAATCGATCATGAATTAAATAGTCGAGAATTAGATAACGCAAATTGTGAAAATGGTCAAGATGTAGATCGTCAAATTTGTCCATCACAATATCACGACTACCTGGATGTCTTTTCAAAAAGCGCATCGGACTCAATTCCGCCCAATCGGCCGTATGACCATAAAATAGAAGTAGAAGGCAACGAAATTCTAGGTTATGGTCCTCTTTACAACCAATCCAGCGAAGAATTGCGAAATGTTAAACAGTATTTGTTGGACAACTTAGACAAGGGCTGGATTGTCCCCAGTCAAGCGCCCTTTTCTTCCCCTGTTCTATTTGTTAAAAAACCCAACGGAGGTTTAAGATTTTGCGTAGATTATCGGAAGCTCAACAACATTACGAAAAAAGACCGCTACCCTCTCCCGCTAATTGATGAAACCCTCGCCCGCCTAAACAGTGCAAAGATATTCACGAAGTTGGACATTCGCCAAGCGTTTCACCGAATACGCATGCATCCTGATTCAGAAGAATTAACGACTTTCCGTACTCGATATGGTTCCTATAAGTACCGTGTTCTCCCGTTCGGCCTCACTAACGGGCCCGCTACTTATCAGAGATATATGAACGACACACTATTTGATTATTTGGACGTCTTCTGTACAGTTTACCTGGACGATATCTTAATTTACTCTGATGATCTTTCCGAGCACGAGACTCAAGTCAAGCTTGTCTTACAACGCTTGAGGGATGCCGGGCTTCAGGTTGATATTAAAAAGTGCGAGTTTGGCGTAAAAAAGACAAAATATCTGGGGTTTTTTGTTGGTACTGACGGAATTCGCGTTGATCCTGATAAGATTTCTGTCATTAAAAATTGGAAGCAACCAACTAACGTCAAAGGAGTACAATCTTTCCTCGGATTTTGCAATTTTTACCGACGGTTCATCCGAAATTATGGAGTAATTGCTAAACCCTTAACTCGTCTCATTCATAAAGATGCCGAGTTTTGGTTTTCAGAGGAATGCAGAGCTGCCTTTCAAGAACTAAAAAATCGTATGATTAACGCCCCCGTTCTTTCACACTATGACCCTAGCAAAGAATCCAGGATTGAAACTGACGCGTCTGATGGTGTTATTGCTGGAGTTTTTTCCCAATTATCTGATGACAATGATTGGCATCCTGTGGCTTTCTTCTCGAAAACGATGGCCCCAGCTGAATTGAATTACCAGATTCATGACAAGGAAATGCTAGCAATAGTGCGCTCTCTTTCCCACTGGCGCGCAGAACTACAAGGCACACCAAAGCGAATCGAAATCTTCACTGACCATAAAGCTTTGGAATATTTCATGACATCCAAATCCTTGAATGCTCGTCAAGCACGATGGGCCGAGGCACTATCTGAATTCAACTTCTTAATAAGATACCGTGCAGGCAAAGCAAATGCCGCTGCTGATGCACTGTCTCGTCGTGAACAAGACGTAAAACAGCAAGCTTCGATGAAATCAGCAATACGGAATAAAGCCCTATTAACCAAAAGTAGTGTAGAAGACCCCCCCACAGAATTAGCTCTTAATATCTCCTTCGTCGAGACGTTTGAGCTTGCCGATCGCCTCCTGAATGTAAACAAGTCTCATTCATCACTGACTAAACTTCGTGATCTTGCTAAAACCGGAGAAGAACATTATAAGCTGGAAGAAAATCTTTTACTATTTGACGGGCGACTAGTGGTTCCAGATGCGGATAATATTAGAACAGAACTCGTGCGTGAAGCACACAATCAACCTTCAACAGCCCATCCGGGAACCAAGAAAACCTATAAGTTGTTAGCAGAGCGTTATTATTGGAAAGGTATGAAATGCTTCATTGAACAGTTCGTTGCAAATTGCCACCCTGTAGGAGATCGCACTTGAACCACGATAAAACTCCCGGATGGCTTCATTCGCTGCCAGTTCCAAACCACCCATGGCAACACATTTGTGCTGATTTTAAAGACATGCCGGAAGATGATGAGGGGCATAATATGGTGGCTGTGTTTATTGATCGTCTAAGTAAAAAAGCAGTCACCATTCCTTGTAAAAAATCTGTGAATGCAAAAGATCTCGCGGAAATGTACTATGTCCATTGCTTTCGACACCTGGGAGTGCCCGAATCAATTGTGTCCGACCGCGGCCCGCAGTTTATCTCAGAATTTTTTGGTACACTCTGCTTACTCCTTGGAGTTAAAAGAAAACTTTCGACAGCCTACCATCCAGAAACCGACGGGCAGACCGAAATAATGAATCAATATTTAGACCTTAGACTCCGTCCTTTTGTAAATCACTTTCAAAATAACTGGTCTCGCCTACTCCCACTGATGGACTTTGCACAACTTGCGTTACACCATGATAGTATCAATACCTCTCCATTCCAGCTACTTCATGGCCATCCACCTCGCCTATCTTTTGACTGGAAAGCTCCTCAAAAGCCAGAAAATGCTCGTCAAGCTATTGCACAAGAAGAAGCAAAAAATCGAATTCATCAAATGCAAGAAGCATGGGAATGGGTTCGTCATCATATGGAGAGTGCACAGCGGAAGAAACAAAAAGACGTCGACATTCATCGTCGTGAACCGGATTTTCAAGTTGGCGATAAAGTTTGGTTGTCTACAAAAAATTTATCTCTAGACCGGCCTAGTAAAAAACTTGGTCATCAAAATGTAGGACCATTCAAAATAGTAAACAAGAAAGGATGGTCATACGAATTAGACTTACCAGCGTCGATGGGAGAAATTCATCGTGTTTTCCACGCCAAGCTCCTTCGAAAAGACCCTGCTAGCCCAGTACCAGGACAGATAAATCCGCTGCCCGAAGCTCTAGAAATAATTCCAGGTCATAAAGAATGGGTTGTTGAATCTATCCGCACCTGTAAATTAAAGTACAAAAAATTGTATTACAGAGCAAATTGGCTGGGAGCTGATGAAGACCCGGAATATTACCCCGCTTCTAATTTCATGTACGCCCCACACTTAATTAAGCGGTTTCATCTCGAAAACCCCGCCATGCCAGGCCCTCCTGTAGCACTTCCGAGGTGGATCGATGCGTGGGAAAAAGGAATAGAAGATTATGATTATCTTGAAGATAATTCGTCTATGGACAGAACTCTGCGGTCAGCGTTCTTTAGAAAGGGGGGGTAGTGTGACGCCCCGACATTTTAGTGGCCACGTGGTCTTCGGTCCAATAGTTGGTAAGCCGACACAGGGTCAATCCAGGAATTCCAACGACTAGTTTCACACACACGAGTCTTGTGTGTGACAGATTACGATACGAAAGGTTTGTCATGGATATTGGTTTTCATGCGAACCCCTTGGGTTGTAGGCAATGAGGGACAGGAGGTTTCGTGTTGGCAACTTTATTTGAACAGTTGAACCTCCTATGTACATATACAGATTCATATCCTCCTAGATACTTTTCTCTTTAGTTTAGAATCTTATGATTTGAGTCCACGCCAGCTTTTGACCACTCGCCAATCGTCTTTTGTCCCTCGAGTTTCCACAAATAGCATCCCATGTATGCTTTGCCGAAAGATTTTGGAGCCATCTTGCTGCTTGAAATTTTGTGGCTGTGTCCACAATATGAAGGACTGGATCAGACTCAATATACATCACATCCACAATGATGGAGTGGTTAAATTGAATGTCTGAGTCACGAAGGTTAAACTTGAATCGGCTTGGTGGACCTCTGTGTTTTTGACAATAGGTGCAGAATTTGGTCAGATGGTCAATTATTTTTCTGTCAATGTTTTGACGCCCAGAACGTTGCAAAACGTCGTGAAGTATATTAGCGGAAGGGTGACCGAAGCGTCGGTGAATTTTTCTTAATTCCGATTCTGTGAGAAGGCACGGATTGGAGGTAAAGGATGAGGTGATGAAAGATTGTGAAAATTCTCCCCAAATTAGAAATGCATGGCCAAAACGCCGTATAACTGGAACCTTAGTAGATCGAGAAACCAAAATGTTTTGAATATTATCGTAGTAAACGCCTAATTTATCCATATCTGAAAGAGAAAGTAAGAAAGGAGTATCGGCCTTAACAATATGAAATTCAATTTCTCCAATTGGGGTTGTTAGAATGATGGAGCCAATAGAGGTGGCGCATCCAATTCCGAATTGAACCTTAACAGTTCCGGCTGTAGATGTATTAATAGGTATACAGACAACATTGCAGAGAGCCTGATATTGATTATACCCCGCAGTTGAATTTCTTGAAGCGCCGGTATCAATAACTATGCCGTAAAAAAGATCTTTTGCATATCTTGATGATGTTAAAAATGAAAAAGAATTGGTTGAATGAGGATCAATATAGTTTGTGGGATCGGTACGCATGATAGCATGTTCAAATGCTCGGTTTTCTAGGTGTTGCGTCAGCGCCCTCGGGTTGATAATATTATGTACCAAAGAAAAATATATTGACGTTTCAGACATTTTATTGTCTGTGTGGTGTGGGGAAGACAAGTCAATATCAAGTATCAATGTTTCCATTGTTTCTTGAACATCATCATCCGAAAAATCATTTCTGTTGGAATCTTGTTGCCTCTCATACTCTGCAATGTATTGATTTGCATGTTTTTCGAAATTCTTTGATAATTGTTCCTTAAATTTAGCTTTTGCCTGTTGTTGTTCTGATTCTGAATGATTGCTGGACCAGCATCCAGGCTTTTTGCAGACATAACATTTCCCTTTATTTAGGCTCCCTTGTTGATACTTATATGGAGTTCGTATCTTTGTATCTGCGCTGTTTTGTCTTTGATTGTTTGATTGTTTATAATACCGCCGGTCCGTGAAGAATTGTGTTTGTTCGGTTTCTTTTGATTCTTTGTAGGTTTTAATTGAGGATTGGAGATCGTTGATTAATCCTGTGAGTGTTTCACTCGGTTTAAAACAAGCGAAGGAACAGGCGGGAACTTTGCGGCAGGCATTGATAAGCTTGTTGTGGAAGAAACCGTCTGATCGGAGTTCTTTTGAAAGACTCATCTGTAGATTTCGGAGTTTGCTGATTAGGATCTGAAGACATTTTTCTGTTGATTTTCTGCATTTTCTTTTATAACCAATCCCAGGTTAAGCTCGTCCCATCTTGCAAGTCTGCTTCTTTGATACTCTGCACCCTCAAAGCAGTTCTGTGTAGTACGACACATTACATCGAAGTTACGCGTTAGTTTATTTGATGCTATATTTGCATAGTAGTGGTTCAACATGTTGTAAAAATCTGAGTTCATAACTGCACACACCATTAGGGGATAACTGTAAGGGGGCGGATCGGATGTAAGAAGGCGGATCGGATGTAAGAAGACGGGTCGGATGTAAGAAGGCGGATCAGATGTGAGAAGACGGATCAGATGTGCGAAGACGGATCAGATGTGAGAAGACGGATCAGAAGGAGATATCAGATTGTAGGTTAAGCTAAATCTACAAGAACGTCGCACGACCTCTAACAGGTGCGCGTAGCTCTTAATTTATACACAAATTACGGACTACTTCCAGCAGAATATGACGAGCTTCTGATAACCCCTTATTCCCCTTAACTATTACAAATAACACCTGATAAACCACCTGTTCTGATCTTCACTCAATTATACTATTGAACCATACCCATTACATCAAGTTGGGCGATCAAGATCGTCCATAAGATGATGATCCTACCTAGCTGAATAGGAACACTGACAAGAGCTCCCTCCTTAAGGCTTGATGTCCTCATCAGGCGTTAGGTAACATCCAGAGTCGAATTCCACTGATCCTTACTTTTGGCTTCCGCCATTGCGTCAACAAATTCGTCAGATGTAGGTCTAGCGCGGCGTGGGTACTTCTGGTGGTAGGATTCCAGAAGATCAGAAATGTTACCAGTTACAATGTCAGATAGAGGCTGCCAAGATGTTTCAAATTGACTGATATATTTTACCTGGTACTCAAAACCGCGATATTTAAGGCGTCTAGAGCCTAGGATCACATCAACTTCGTACAATGCTTCTCCAAAATTGTCAATCTCAACTGGAGGATTCGGTACATTAACCTGGCCCGGGATTGGATTGTTTGGGTCAAGTCGTAGTAAACTAGTGTGGAAGACTGGGTGTACCGATCTTAGATTCTCAGGTAAGCATAGTTGGTAGCTATGGCTATTGACGACTTTAACTATAGTAAATGGTCCTAAGCTTTTCCAATCCAAATTCTTGCTTGGTCTTTTGGTTTTCATATTTTTTGCATTTACGAAAACTTTATCGCCTACCTGGTAAGATGGTGGTACAGAACGGTGATGATTAGCATATTTTTCGTAAAACGCTTGTGATACTCTCATATTTTCACGGAGGAAGGTGTTCAAATCATCCATCTGTTTGACAAATTCATCGGCGAGTTTCTGTTGTGTACGAAATATTCAGAGGCGGATGGTAGATTTGGGTTTCGGGGTGGCGTAATTGCCGATCTGGGATGTTGTGCAGAATTTGCGAAAAATGGGGTAACCTTCGTAGTTACCGACTCCGTATCATTAGCATTAAACTCTGCCGAGGGCAGCCAATCTACCCAATCATCTTGCTGGTAGTTACAGTATGCTCGGAGATAGCACTCCAATATCGCATTAAAGCGTTTGGTTTGTCCGTCGGTTTCCGGGTGCCATGCAGTTGATAATAGAATTTTCGTGTCGGTCTGTTCGCAAACTGCATGCCAAAAATTAGCCACAAACTGCGGACCTCTGTCGGAAACTACAGATTCAGGGAAGCCATGGTGTTTCCAGATGTGTTTGTAGAATAGTTTGGCTGTACCACTAGCATCAATTGTGGTCCTACAGGGGATGAAGTGACGAGCTTTGGTGAGCCTACACCCAACAACCATAATACAATCAAAGCCGTCCGATTCGGGTAATGGACCAATAAAATCCACAGATAAATCGTGCCAGCGACGTTGTGGAACAGGAAGTTGTTTCAGCAAACCCTGGTATTTCAGCCGTGATGGGGTAACTCGCTTACAAATGTGGCAATTACTGGTATATTGCGAAATAAGTTGCAACATATTTGGCCACCAATAATCTCGAGAGATAAGGGAGAAAACCTTATTTCGACCGTGATGACCTCCACTGGGATGATCATGACAATGTTTAATCAGATGTAGCTTGAGCTCTGGGTTATCTGGGACGTAAATAAGATTGTCGAAGTATAATCTGTCCCCTTTGATGCTACAACGAGAAAGGTCAAGATGTCTAGATTGATGAGCCCTGGACCTTGGAGTATCTTGATATAGTTTTGGAGGGCCTTATCTTCATGGTAGCCCTTTGCTATCATTGAGTCAATATTTTCAGTAGAATTGTCAGGATATTTTGGTATTTCTACAGATACGGGTGCCAGATTCAAGGCAGCTTCCCTAGAGAGAGCTAATTTTGGGTCAAGGTTATGAGGTTTTAGAACCGTCTGGTGTTGCTGGCGGAGGCGGTCGTCCTCTTCATTCTCCGGGAGGTCCTCCGACCGATGAGTGAGCGCGTCTGGCTTACCTCCTAATCTTCCTGGGCGGTAAGTGATTACAATATTGAAACGAGATAACAATTCTGACCACCGCGCTTGGCATCTATTCAGAGTTTTTGTTGACATGAAATATTCGAGGTTTTTGTGGTCTGATATTACAGAAACGGGTTCTAAGGTGCCCTGAAGTTCCGGACGCCAGTGCTCAAATGCTGTTACAATAGCTAAACTCCTTGTCGTAGATCTCATAGTTTATTTGGGCTGGACTAAGTTTTCCGGAAAAGTAGGCCACTGGATGTAGTATACCTCATCATTAAATTGAGAGAGGATACCTCCATGAGCCCAATCACTAGAGCCACCTCGACCATACATCGTCGGTCAGGATCAAAGTGTCGAAGGATCGGAGATTTAATGAATGCTGCTTTTAGAGATTTGAAAGTGCTGGGAATATAATACGGGGATAAGGCTGTTGTAGGGTTAAACTTAAATAGGACTAGCGTCACTAGAAGGTTTTATACCACTCTGTCCATAGATGTAGAAAAGAAGAAGAAACGAAACAACCGAAAACCTCACCTGCTCACTCGAGTGACCTGTAATACCAACACTGATCAGTGATTAACTTTACAGTTAGTCACAGACGGCAAGGCATTAAACAGAAGAGATCTTGCTTAGAAAATAAGACTGCAAAAGCTCTTTTAAATTCCTAGTAAGGTGCTTAGGAATTCGATACTAGAAATAAGACTGCGAAAGCCTCTTCGACTAGTTTACGAATTCAAGGATTCAGTTATTGATGCAGTCTGCTATTAGTCGCCATTGCATACAGTATTCCTGAATCTGCGTCCATCACGCAGAACAATTTACGTTAACGGAAGGTGAAGAGGATTTGAGATTTATTTCTCCATCATCTTATCCAAGGACTGCCAGCCACGATTTACTCGCTAATCAGTCACCGGCAAGAACCATAAAAAAAAAAAATGGCCGATAAAATCCCCATCAAGTTATGGCAGACTGACAACAAAAATGGGGAAAGAAATTTGATGCAAAGGCTTTATCAAAAATGACGGAGGAGCAAGCCGAGATATACGTTAACACTCATGCTGAGTATGCAATGCGTTATTGGGAAACCTTCAACATCAAGGATTTTGAACTTTGGGAGAAATTTGGTGAGCGATTTGATGAATGGACAGAAGAAATATTCAAGCATATGAACGATAATCTTCTCGAAAACTTCAGGGACTTTCTGCGCTCACGAGGAGTGTGGGTCAAGAAGCAGAGAGGGTTCTCTAGAGCGAAGGCTTTATGTAACCTTCTTCAGGAGGAAAAACCTACTGAATGGAGTAATGAGGAGATAAATTTGATGATGACAGCAGGGAATTTTAACTCGGCACGTAATCCAATGTTTAAGCAGCCTCAATTTATACCTGATTCCAAGCCAAAGTTACGACAATCCCCACCCCTGGAAACAAATTCTATGCAGACCAAGATAAGCAAATAGAATCCAGTCAATCCGTACCGAAGATTCCCATCAATCAGACAGTCACCAGAGCACTGATTGACCTTGGCAAATTTTATCATGACGAAGAAATTAAGTATGGTGGTGGTTACTACGACATTCTAGACGTCAAGTTAGATATTTTCAAGGATAACTGTCGAAAGGTCTCATTAAGTGAAGAATTTTACCATGAGGCTTTCTCAACAATACTGAAGGGAGGTGCCAGACTGTTTTATTATAATGTTTTGCTTCGAGCAGGGCTTACCACAAACTTTAGTATAATGATTGCGCAATTCAAAGAACACTTTGAAACTCCCCAGTTCCAACAGGCATACTTAAAGGAGTGGCGGGAAATTACATTTCAGGGAATTCGAGAAAAGAACCTAGACAGGAGCGTTCAGGACTGCCTACAAATACTTTTTGACAAATTGCAATTGCTCCAACAGGCGTTGGGGGGAACATATGTCATGGACGAAACCATCAAACAACAGTTAATTATTGCATGTAAGGGAGTACGAGGAACCCAGCTCATGCACTTTAGTCCAGCGGCTACCTACGAAGGTGTATGCTCACAATTAAGAGCTGCGCTGAATACTGAACAACCGGAAAATCCCGTCGGTCAATACCCAGCCATTGCTACAGAACAGTATATTGATTATAACCAAGCTCCAGAGTATTTGTATGATGAACAATATTACTTTGACCGTACATACAGGGGACAGAATAATGGCCGAAGAAATTTCCGAGGGCGTGGAGGAGGAAGCCGCGCACAAGGCATCCACAGTCAATATCGAAATGGAATGGGATCTAGTGAACGTGGGACAAATTCTCGTGGTAATTTCAACAACGACGGCAGAAGAGGATATCATGAACGTAATTACAAGAAAGTTTGTTGGATTTGTGGAAAAGAAGGTTGTTTCTCCAGCAAACATTCAAATGATGAAAAACAATCAGGTGGAATAGATATCGCAATCAGCAACATTTCTTCCAACAAGATAGCTATCCAAATTTGAGTGATTACGGCCATTTTCTCATCCATTATGAAGGCATGGATGGACTTCCAAGTTCAGATATGACAACGCCTGATGATTTGGGTCAATATTTGGCTGGATTTTCAATTGAAGACACCGAGGAAGGTAATCACGATAATTATCTCACTGAGATTGGCACCGTTGATGCGATCAAAACCGTCTTTTTGCTCAACAATCAATCCACACGCCATGCTTTGACAAAGCAAGATATTTTCCATGAGCCACGTAAAGAAAAAGATGTATTCCTCTCTGTAGACCGATACAATTCTGGTATTTTTCAAGGTATTATACCAGACAC
Organism: Blumeria hordei DH14; assembly: GCA_900239735.1. NCBI lineage: Eukaryota > Fungi > Ascomycota > Leotiomycetes > Helotiales > Erysiphaceae > Blumeria > Blumeria hordei. Next base: position 2,985,060 of record OENG01000035.1, read on the forward strand.
AGGGGCTTCAGGAATCTCGACAGCGGGGATCCCCCAACTTCTGGCGCTGCAGAAGCTCGATCCAACTATCAAGCTCGATATTTCAACCAAAGGCAAACATAATATCAAGTTTGGAAAAGGGTCTGCAGAGACGGTTGGTAGTGCTGTTGTTAAAACCCCCCTTGGCCCAATTATCTTTCATGTCGTCGCTGCAAATACACCATTCCTGTTTTGTCTCAAGGATATGGATGACATGGGAGTAAAATATGACAATCTCGAAAATGTCTTAGTTCAGGGATCCAAGAAAGTGCCGGTGGTACGTAAATGGGGACATCCATTTATGATGACATATAACATGGAAGAAACTGCAGCTTTTTGTCATCTTACTGAAACAGAATTGCGTCAGCTTCATCGGAGATTTGGCCACCCTTCAGTTCGTAGACTGTCAGAAATTCTAGAACGTGCAGGGCATGAAGTTGATAGTGTAATCATTAAGCGCCTCACTGAATTTTGCCATCAATGCCAAACCAACAGTAAATCTCCGGGACGATTCAAGTTCACGCTAAAGGATGAACACAATTTTAATTACGCGATTTACGTGGACATTATGTATCTAGAGGGGAAAGCAGTTCTTCAAGTTGTTGATTCAGCAACATCATTTCAAGCAGCGAGATTTCTCACAGATCAAACCGCCAATGGACTCTGGAACTGTCTCAGATATTGTTGGATTGATGTGTACCAAGGGCCACCTGACAACATTATTACGGATGCTGGAACAAATACTTCGTCGTCGCTAATTCGGCAGAATGCGGGACTTATGGGAACTGAAGTTAAAGTCGTACCTGTGGAAGCACATCACAGCATTGGTAAGGTCGAACGATACCACATACCATTGCGTAGAGCCTATCAAATTCTTCGCGATGAATTGAAAAATGACGTAATTAGCAAAGAAATGATATTACAAATGGCTGTCAAGGCTGTAAATGACTCTGCAGGCCCAAATGGATTAGTACCCACACTACTTGTCTTTGGAGCGTATCCAAGAATGACCTCTTTCGACCCTCCATCACCATCAATTGTTCAGAGGGCTGAAGCTGTTCGAAAAGCTATGAAAGAAGTTCGTAGGACAATTGCGGAGCGTCAGATTAAAGACGCCCTCGGCATGAGAAATGGGCCAAACACGCTCCCGATTTTGAAGCTACCTATTGGTTCTGAAGTATTGGTACATCGTGAGAAGAAAGGCGAAGGTTGGATGGGACCATACACTTTAATGTCAATGGAAGGTGAGACTTGTAGGATTATGATGCCAGGAGGACCGACCAACTTCCGATCAACTTCAGTCAAACCCTACAAACGCGAGCCTGCCGAGCATCCGACTAATGATCATGATGTGAATCCTGACGATATCGTGCAAGATGTTGTAGATATACCTTACAATCCTCCGATGACAAATCCAACGCTACCAGCTCATCAGGGAAGGTCTCCAGAATCTAGTTGCGCTGACTATCTCAAAGCTCCTCGTAAAAGCGCTCGACTACAGAACAGGCTCCAGTACGTGAACCTAGTCGATTTCGAACAACTTGATGATGAACCTGACAACGGAAACTTCATTTCCCACAAAGAACAGGCAGACCTTGTACTTGCACAAAAGTTACGTGAAGAAGGTAAGATTACGACGCCTGGTGAGCCATTCGAGGCCTCCGATAAATTAGAAATTGATGGCTTAAATGCAAGCGGAGTTTTTGAGTACGTACAGTATGAACCTGAAGGGGCTCATAAGGGAATTCGTCTTTTTAAGTCCAGACTAGTTCATGAAGTCAAGGGTAAAGCGACTAATATGCCTTATGAAAAGTCAAGACTCGTCATCCAAGCGTTCAATGATCATGGAAAATCGGCAATTTTAACACAGTCGCCAACAATTCAACGATCGGCTCAACGTATTATCCAAGCACTTGCGCCATCTTTGATGCTTCTTCAAGATCAGGACATACATATTTGGCTTCGTGATATCTCCCAAGCATACACTCAGTCTACCAGCTGCCTTAATAGAATAATTATTGCAACTCTGCCTGCTGAGATTGCACTTCAATACCCGGAGAGAACAATTATGGTTGTTCGAAAACCGTTATATGGAATCCCTGAAGCGGGAACACATTGGTGGGCCACTTATAGTACTCATCACAAAAAGGAACTAGAAATGCAATCATCGACATACGATCCTTGTCTCTTTGTCTCCACTAACAAAGATGAATTTGGTGTTGTAGCAATGCAAACAGATGATACCCTAATTGTTTGTGGACCTAAGTTTGCAGCCAAGGAAGATGAAAGACTACGAAAAGCTGGATTTAAGGCAAAAGAAAAGGAAAAACTCATAGTTGGCAAAGCTATTGACTTCAATGGCTGTATTCTTAGCATAGCCAACAATAATGTCCTTATCCGACAAAAGAAACAAGGCGAAAAGCTATCACTTATCGATCTGAAGGATGAGAATTACGCCCAAGTATACGTAGAACAACGTGCTCGCGGGGCATACATTGCCACGATTTGTCAACCAGAAGCAGCATTTGATCTGTCGGAAGCAGCTCAGCATAAACAACCTACCATTACTGAAGCCGCTATTCTCAACAAACGACTTGATTGGCAGATAAAGAATCAAAATCGAGGACTCGACTACATCCCAGTTGACCTTGCCACTGCAAAGATTTTCGTATTTGTTGATGGTTTGTTTGCCAATAATCAAGACTATAGTTCCCAGATTGGATATGTGATCATGATTTCTAATGAGGTATCAAGAGAAAACGAATTTGAGATCACCGGAAATATAATCCACTGGAGCTCTACTAAAAGTAAGCGTGTTACTCGCAGCGTATTATCTTCTGAATTGTACGGTATGGTTGCAGGCATGGATATGGCATATTCTATCAATAGTACAATCACTATGATTTTAAAACAACTCGAACTATCAGCCCTCCCAATAATCGTTTGTACCGACTCTTATTCTCTTTACGAATGTCTTGTGAAGCTCGGAACGACTAAGGAAAAGCGTCTGATGATTGATATAATGGCTTTGCGTCAATCTTATGAGCGACGAGAGATGCAGGAGATTTGTTGGATCAATGGAAATGATAATCCTGCAGATGCCATGACTAAATCAATTTGTAATACGGCTTTGAAGAAATTTATGGACTCAAACAAGCTGAATATTCGTGTAGAAGGATGGGTCAAACGTTAGAGAAGTAAGTGGCATGCAATATTAATGGTATTAAGAAGGGGCATAAGTTTTAACTACAATTATTTCTCATATTTAATTTTTAGGGGGAGTTATTCTTATAAAGAAAGGTTGCCAGTGCTGGGAATATAATACGGGGATAAGGCTGTTGTAGGGTTAAACTTAAATAGGACTAGCGTCACTAGAAGGTTTTATACCACTCTGTCCATAGATGTAGAAAAGAAGAAGAACAAACAACCGAAAACCTCACCTGCTCACTCGAGTGACCTGTAATACCAACAGAAAGCATGATCACAATCAGGCGACCAAACCCACGGGATTTTTACCTTGGTTAATTCTGTTAAAGGACGTGCAACAAGTGAAAATCCTCTGATGAACCGGCGGTAGAAGTTCGCAAATCCGAGGAAGGCTTGGATGTCTTTTACGCAAGACAGTTGTTTCCAGGATTTTACACACTCAATTTTTATTGGGTCCATTTCCATGCCTCGGCGTGAGATTATAAGTCCCAGATACTTGACCTCGGTAGCCTCAAATTTACATTTCTTGATATCTAACTGGAGACCTGAAGTTCTGAGTTTGTCCAAGACTAGATTACATGCCGTCTATGTTCTNACTTAAATAGGACTAGCGTCACTAGAAGGTTATACCACTCTGTCCATAGATGTAAAAAGAAGAAGAAACAAACAAACCGAAACCTCACCTGCTCACTCGAGTGACCTGTAATACCAACACTGATCAGTGATTAACTTTACAGTTAGTCACAGACGGCAAGGCATTAAACAGAAGAGATCTTGCTTAGAAAATAAGACTGCAAAACTCTTTTAAATTCCTAGTAAGGTGCTTAGGAATTCGATACTAGAAATAAGACTGCGAAAGCCTCTTCGACTAGTTTACGAATTCAAGGATTCAGTTATTGATGCAGTCTGCTATTAGTCGCCATTGCATACAGTATTCCTGAATCTGCGTCCATCACGCAGAACAATTTACGTTAACGGAAGGTGAAGAGGATTTGAGATTTATTTCTCCATCATCTTATCCAAGGACTGCCAGCCACGATTTACTCGCTAATCAGTCACCGGCAAGAACCATAAAAAAAAAAAAAATGGCCGATAAAATCCCCATCAAGTTATGGCAGACTGACAACAAAAATGGGAAAGAAATTTGATGCAAAGGCTTTATCAAAAATGACGGAAGAGCAAGCCGAGATATACGTTAACACTCATGCTGAGTATGCAATGCGTTATTGGGAAACCTTCAACATCAAGGATTTTGAACTTTGGGAGAAATTTGGTGAGCGATTTGATGAATGGACAGAAGAAATATTCAAGCATATGAACGATAATCTTCTCGAAAACTTCAGGGACTTTCTGCGCTCACGAGGAGTGTGGGTCAAGAAGCAGAGAGGGTTCTCTAGAGCGAAGGCTTTATGTAACCTTCTTCAGGAGGAAAAACCTACTGAATGGAGTAATGAGGAGATAAATTTGATGATGACAGCAGGGAATTTTAACTCGGCACGTAATCCAATGTTTAAGCAGCCTCAATTTATACCTGATTCCAAGCCAAAGTTACCATCGACAATCCCCACCCCTGGAAACAAATTCTATGCAGACCAAGATAAGCAAATAGAATCCAGTCAATCCGTACCGAAGATTCCCATCAATCAGACAGTCACCAGAGCACTGATTGACCTTGGCAAATTTTATCATGACGAAGAAATTAAGTATGGTGGTGGTTACTACGACATTCTAGACGTCAAGTTAGATATTTTCAAGGATAACTGTCGAAAGGTCTCATTAAGTGAAGAATTTTACCATGAGGCTTTCTCAACAATACTGAAGGGAGGTGCCAGACTGTTTTATTATAATGTTTTGCTTCGAGCAGGGCTTACCACAAACTTTAGTATAATGATTGAGCAATTCAAAGAACACTTTGAAACTCCCCAGTTCCAACAGGCATACTTAAAGGAGTGGCGGGAAATTACATTTCAGGGAATTCGAGAAAAGAACCTAGACAGGAGCGTTCAGGACTGCCTACAAATACTTTTTGACAAATTGCAATTGCTCCAACAGGCGTTGGGGGGAACATATGTCATGGACGAAACCATCAAACAACAGTTAATTATTGCATGTAAGGGAGTACGAGGAACCCAGCTCATGCACTTTAGTCCAGCGGCTACCTACGAAGGTGTATGCTCACAATTAAGAGCTGCGCTGAATACTGAACAACCGGAAAATCCCGTCAGTCAATACCCAGCCATTGCTACAGAACAGTATATTGATTATAACCAAGCTCCAGAGTATTTGTATGATGAACAATATTACTTTGACCGTACATACAGGGGACAGAATAATGGCCGAAGAAATTTCCGAGGGCGTGGAGGAGGAAGCCGCGCACAAGGCATCCACAGTCAATATCGAAATGGAATGGGATCTAGTGAACGTGGGACAAATTCTCGTGGTAATTTCAACAACGACGGCAGAAGAGGATATCATGAACGTAATTACAAGAAAGTTTGTTGGATTTGTGGAAAAGAAGGTTGTTTCTCCAGCAAACATTCAAATGATGAAAAACAATCAGGATGGAATAGATATCGCAATCAGCAACATTTCTTCCAACAAGATAGCTATCCAAATTTGAGTGATTACGGCCATTTTCTCATCCATTATGAAGGCATGGATGGACTTCCAAGTTCAGATATGACAACGCTTGATGATTTGGGTCAATATTTGGCTGGATTTTCAATTGAAGACACCGAGGAAGGTAATCACAATAATTATCTCACTGAGATTGGCACCGTTGATGCGATCAAAACCGTCTTTTTGCTCAACAATCAATCCACACGCCATGCTTTGACAAAGCAAGATATTTTCCATGAGCCACGTAAAGAAAAAGATGTATTCCTCTCTGTAGACCGATACAATTCTGGTATTTTTCAAGGTATTATACCAGACACAGGGCTTCAGGAATCTCGACAGCGGGGATCCCCCAACTTCTGGCGCTGCAGAAGCTCGATCCAACTATCAAGCTCGATATTTCAACCAAAGGCAAACATAATATCAAGTTTGGAAAAGGGTCTGCAGAGACGGTTGGTAGTGCTGTTGTTAAAACCCCCTTGGCCAATTATCTTTCATGTCGTCGCTGCAAATACACCATTCCTGTTTTGTCTCAAGGATATGGATGACATGGGAGTAAAATATGACAATCTCGAAAATGTCTTAGTTCAGGGATCCAAGAAAGTGCCGGTGGTACGTAAATGGGGACATCCATTTATGATGACATATAACATGGAAGAAACTGCAGCTTTTTGTCATCTACTGAAACAGAATTGCGTCAGCTTCATCGGAGATTTGGCCACCCTTCAGTTCGTAGACTGTCAGAAATTCTAGAACGTGCAGGGCATGAAGTTGATAGTGTAATCATTAAGCGCCTCACTGAATTTTGCCATCAATGCCAAACCAACAGTAAATCTCCGGACGATTCAAGTTCACGCTAAAGGATGAACACAATTTTAATTACGCGATTTACGTGGACATTATGTATCTAGAGGGGAAAGCAGTTCTTCAAGTTGTTGATTCAGCAACATCATTTCAAGCAGCGAGATTTCTCACAGATCAAACCGCCAATGGACTCTGGAACTGTCTCAGATATTGTTGGATTGATGTGTACCAAGGGCCACCTGACAACATTATTACGGATGCTGGAACAAATACTTCGTCGTCGCTAATTCGGCAGAATGCGGGACTTCATGGGAACTGAAGTTAAAGTCGTACCTGTGGAAGCACATCAAGCATTGGTAAGGTCGAACGATACCACATACCATTGCGTAGAGCCTATCAAATTCTTCGCGATGAATTGAAAAATGACGTAATTAGCAAAGAAATGATATTACAAATGGCTGTCAAGGCTGTAAATGACTCTGCAGGCCCAAATGGATTAGTACCCACACTACTTGTCTTTGGAGCGTATCCAAGAATGACCTCTTTCGACCCTCCATCACCATCAATTGTTCAGAGGGCTGAAGCTGTTCGAAAAGCTATGAAAGAAGTTCGTAGGACAATTGCGGAGCGTCAGATTAAAGACGCCCTCGGCATGAGAAATGGGCCAAACACGCTCCCGATTTTGAAGCTACCTATTGGTTCTGAAGTATTGGTACATCGTGAGAAGAAAGGCGAAGGTTGGATGGGACCATACACTTTAATGTCAATGGAAGGTGAGACTTGTAGGATTATGATGCCAGGAGGACCGACCAACTTCCGATCAACTTCAGTCAAACCCTACAAACGCGAGCCTGCCGAGCATCCGACTAATGATCATGATGTGAATCCTGACAATCGTGCAAGATGTTGTAGATATACCTTACAATCCTCCGATGACAAATCCAACGCTACCAGCTCATCAGGGAAGGTCTCCAGAATCTAGTTGCGCTGACTATCTCAAAGCTCCTCGTAAAAGCGCTCGACTACAGAACAGGCTCCAGTACGTGAACCTAGTCGATTTCGAACAACTTGATGATGAACCTGACAACGGAAACTTCATTTCCCACAAAGAACAGGCAGACCTTGTACTTGCACAAAAGTTACGTGAAGAAGGTAAGATTACGACGCCTGGTGAGCCATTCGAGGCCTCCGATAAATTAGAAATTGATGGCTTAAATGCAAGCGGAGTTTTTGAGTACGTACAGTTGAACCTGAAGGGCTCATAAGGGAATTCGTCTTTTTAAGTCCAGACTAGTTCATGAAGTCAAGGGTAAAGCGACTAATATGCCTTATGAAAAGTCAAGACTCGTCATCCAAGCGTTCAATGATCATGGAAAATCGGCAATTTTAACACAGTCGCCAACAATTCAACGATCGGCTCAACGTATTATCCAAGCACTTGCGCCATCTTTGATGCTTCTTCAAGATCAGGACATACATATTTGGCTTCGTGATATCTCCCAAGCATACACTCAGTCTACCAGCTGCCTTAATAGAATAATTATTGCAACTCTGCCTGCTGAGATTGCACTTCAATACCCGGAGAGAACAATTATGGTTGTTCGAAAACCGTTATATGGAATCCCTGAAGCGGGAACACATTGGTGGGCCACTTATAGTACTCATCACAAAAAGGAACTAGAAATGCAATCATCGACATACGATCCTTGTCTCTTTGTCTCCACTAACAAAGATGAATTTGGTGTTGTAGCAATGCAAACAGATGATACCCTAATTGTTTGTGGACCTAAGTTTGCAGCCAAGGAAGATGAAAGACTACGAAAAGCTGGATTTAAGGCAAAAGAAAAGGAAAAACTCATAGTTGGCAAAGCTATTGACTTCAATGGCTGTATTCTTAGCATAGCCAACAATAATGTCCTTATCCAACAAAAGAAACAAGGCGAAAAGCTATCACTTATCGATCTGAAGGATGAGAATTACGCCCAAGTATACGTAGAACAACGTGCTCGCGGGGCATACATTGCCACGATTTGTCAACCAGAAGCAGCATTTGATCTGTCGGAAGCAGCTCAGCATAAACAACCCACCATTACTGAAGCCGCTATTCTCAACAAACGACTTGATTGGCAGATAAAGAATCAAAATCGAGGACTCGACTACATCCCAGTTGACCTTGCCACTGCAAAGATTTTCGTATTTGTTGATGGTTTGTTTGCCAATAATCAAGACTATAGTTCCCAGATTGGATATGTGATCATGATTTCTAATGAGGTATCAAGAGAAAACGAATTTGAGATCACCGGAAATATAATCCACTGGAGCTCTACTAAAAGTAAGCGTGTTACTCGCAGCGTATTATCTTTTGAATTGTACGGTATGGTTGCAGGCATGGATATGGCATATTCTATCAATAGTACAATCACTATGATTTTAAAACAACTCGAACTATCAGCCCTCCCAATAATCGTTTGTACCGACTCTTATTCTCTTTACGAATGTCTTGTGAAGCTCGGAACGACTAAGGAAAAGCGTCTGATGATTGATATAATGGCTTTGCGTCAATCTTATGAGCGACGAGAGATGCAGGAGATTTGTTGGATCAATGGAAATGATAATCCTGCAGATGCCATGACTAAATCAATTTGTAATACGGCTTTGAAGAAATTTATGGACTCAAACAAGCTGAATATTCGTGTAGAAGGATGGGTCAAACGTTAGAGAAGTAAGTGGCATGCAATATTAATGGTATTAAGAAGGGGCATAAGTTTTAACTACAATTATTTCTCATATTTAATTTTTAGGGGGAGTTATTCTTATAAAGAAAGGTTGCCAGTGCTGGGAATATAATACGGGATAAGGCTGTTGTAGGGTTAAACTTAAATAGGACTAGCGTCACTAGAAGGTTTTATACCACTCTGTCCATAGATGTAGAAAAGAAGAAGAAACAAACAACCGAAAACCTCACCTGCTCACTCGAGTGACCTGTAATACCAACAGAAAGCATGATCACAATCAGGCGACCAAACCCACGGGATTTTTACCTTGGTTAATTCTGTTAAAGGACGTGCAACAAGTGAAAATCCTCTGATGAACCGGCGGTAGAAGTTCGCAAATCCGAGGAAGGCTTGGATGTCTTTTACGCAAGACAGTTGTTTCCAGGATTTTACACACTCAATTTTTATTGGGTCCATTTCCATGCCTCGGCGTGAGATTATAAGTCCCAGATACTTGACCTCGGTAGCCTCAAATTTACATTTCTTGATATCTAACTGGAGACCTGAAGTTCTGAGTTTGTCCAAGACTAGATTTACATGCCGTCTATGTTCTTCTCGAGTATTGCTATAAACAAGGACGTCATCCAAGTATGCTGTGCAGAAAACGTCAAGAAATTCCTGAAGGGTATTGTTTATGTAGTTCTGGAAAGTGCTTGGTGCGTTTGTTAACCCGAACGGCATAACCAATGTCTCAAAAAGTCCGTAACGAGTTCGGAAGGCAGTTTTCCATTCGTCACCTTTGGAAATCCTTATGCGATTAAAGGCGGAAATTACATCAAGTTTAGTAAAGTATTTGGCTTTTGATAATCTATCTAAGGTTTCAGATATTAACGGAATCGGGTAGCGGTTTTTAATAGTCACCGCATTCAAAGCTCGGTAGTCCATACAGAGTCGTAAGCTTCCATCGGATTTTTTGACAAAAAGGATGGGCGAAGCAGCAGGGGAAGAACTTGCGCTTATAAATCCTTTGGATAAATTTTCGTTTAACCACTCACGCAGTGCCAAGAGTTCCTCCCTCGACATGCCGTATAATTTTCCGAAAGGTGGATGAGACCCATCTTTTAGTACTATCTTATGGTCGATGGAACGATGTGGTGGTAAGATTTGAGACTCAAGTTTTGAGAATGCGGTAGCTTGATGGTGAAGCCATTGGGGAAGCTCTGCTTGAAGATTCTCTGTTTCCTCTGAAAGAGCTTGATCTAGCGCATGGATAGATAGAACAAAAATTTCATTAGAACCTTGTGCTGCCAAATCGTTAAAGGGAGCTGTCGCTATTATTTTGATATCCAGTCTTTCGTGAATAGGTGGGACTGCTAGGTACGGAGCGAGATTTGACGAATCGAGGCCTTCAATTTTTGCCTCTGTAGTTCGACTTACAGGAGTAGCGGCACGTGTCTTAGTACAGATAGTAGCACAGAGGGATGAATTGAAACGGACAGAATTTGAGTTCCAATCAATAGTCGGATTGTGGTGAGAAAGCCACCCATGACCTAGGATTATTGGGTAATGACCAAGTTGTGTGACAAATAGGTCCGCAATTTCGGAATGATTATTGATAGTTAAACAGATTTTGACAGAATGAGTGATCATGCCTGCTTTAGATGTTCGACCATCTACTACACGCAAGACCCGTGGTAATGAAAGCGGAGTTGTTTTTAAATTGGTATTTTGCACGAAATTTGTATCAATGAAACCAAACCCGTTTCCTCCCGAATCGGTGAATGCGCATGTCTTTATGGATGAGTTATCATTTATTATAGAGCAAGCTAGGACGAGGGCATTCAATTTATTCGGACTAAATGTAGAAGAAATAACGAGGTCAGACTCAGAGTACAAATTTGGTCGACTACAACTGTGACGATAGCTGTAGTCTAATCTTTTAACTGCGAAAATTCAGGCTCGAAGGTATGCTCGTATTCCAATTCCAGTTGAGCGATAGCTTTCTCCTTCCCTTTAATTAGACAATTACCTGCTCGATGACCAGGATTTCCACATCTCATGCACAGATTCAGCCTAAATCGCCGTTGTCTTTCTTCTGTGGTCAAATGTCCATCTGGTCCTATGTGAGATAAACCTGCCTGGTCTAATTCCATCGGATCTCCTCCCAAGGGTACCATATTAGCCCCAGTAATGTTTGTACCGGATCTTGTGGGTGCCTTATGAGGTGCCTGATGATTACCTCGCCATGTCGGATTAGCTCCCGGAAAGAGTTCGGATTATTTGCCCTAGATGGGATCGGATTCATAAACCTATTATTGGATGGTCGGTCAAGCTCCATGCGTACCACACATTTCTTACAGAGAGAAACATAATCATCGAAAGAATAGCTTTTGTGTGTGTCCTGATGCTGACTGATACAGGACCTCATCTCGTTAGTGACGCCGTTGCGCATACAGGAGATCAAAGTTTTATTATCGGATATTCCAGATAGGTTGTGGAGACGCTGAAACTCGGCCAAATACATACCAAATGGCTGGTATCCCTGCCTTAGGCGGTTTAATGATTCTCGAGCATCATCTTCTTCGTTTGGATTTTTGTATGAGACGTCGAGAACATCCCATACAGCAGATAAAGTTTCAAATTGGAATAATCCATCGTCTGATAAATACCTCTCGAGAAAGGACTTCGGTGCCGATCCAAGATTCTGATAAATCAATGAAATCTTAGATTGCAAGTTACTGTATCTGTCCGAATTTTGAGCAAGGGCAATTTTTACTTGGTGCTGAAAGGATGGATATGAAGACTTATCATGACCTGTGAACTTTTCATCAATTTTAAACAGTTCGGATTTAGCGACAGGTCCCGAAGAGGAGTTCGGGTCAGATGAGGAAGATAATTGAGCCGTTAATGATTCAATTAGTTTTTGGGCTTCAGATAGTCTATACTTGTCAACCGCTGACGTCTGAAGCCTTTCTGCCGCAGAATCCTGGTTAGCGGATGCTTCTTTTCTTAATTCATTTGCTACAGCCTGACTTTCTACGACCTGGAGCCGGGTGGCAGTAAGTTCTTCCGTTAGTTTATCGGCCAGAGACTGGTATTACGAGCCCCTGTTAAATAACTCGGTTATCATCGTATTCCGAGTCTTTTCATCGCTGCTTTGAAGGTGTGTGATGAATGCAGCTGAGTTTGCGAAGTGCAACTTGGGTGAAGACATTTGGATATAAAAATAACAAATAATAAAATACGAGTCGGGATGGGTAATAAAATGGTGCGACGTAATGTAAGGGGGCGGATCGGATGTAAGAAGACGGGTCGGATGTAAGAAGACGGGTCGGATGTAAGAAGGCGGATCAGATGTGAGAAGACGGATCAGATGTGAGAAGACAGATCGGAAGGAGATATCAGATTGTAGGTTAAGCTAAATCTACAAGAACGTCGCACGACCTCTAACAGGTGCGCGTAGCTCTTAATTTATACACAGATTACGGACTACTTCCAGCAGAATATGACGAGCTTCTGATAACCCCTTATTCCCCTTAACTATTACAAATAACACCTGATAAACCACCTGTTCTGATCTTCACTCAATTATACTATTGAACCATACCCATTACATCAAGTTGGGCGATCAAGATCGTCCATAAGATGATGATCCTACCTAGCTGAATAGGAACACTGACAATAACCGTGCACTAATTGAGTTAACCCCTTAGAATCTGATCACTATTGCCTCCTGATTGCTACACACTAACACCAATTTGTTCACTATAATAAGGACACCATTGTAGTTACTCTAGCTATCATAGACAATAACATATGGAGGAACAAGGGTTGGAACTCCTGTATATAGATAGGACCTTTTTACTCTTAGTATCCACATCCACATCTACAATTCACTACCATTCAATCATCTTACTCTGTCCAAGTGATCTATTGAATTCTCCCATACCTATCAGTATTCTACTCACAAGGTGACGTCTCCCTATCCATCGCCCTCAGCCTTTCAATACAATGCGGCACCACTTAGCATTGTTGGGTATGCTTTTGCTCGGATGCGATCTGGAATATTCGCTCTTTCACAGTTATCGAGGAAAATTGCCGATTTGAAGTCGAAGCTGTCTTGTTCTCGTCGGTTTTTCATTTCATTGTCATAAATTCTGGCCAAATTTGCAAGTTCTTTGCCATAACCTTGATCTTGGTTTGATATTTGTGAAGGCTTATCGTCTGGACTATAGAGATCTTGCTTGAGGTCTTGTTCTGGAATATATTTATAGGAGGGACTTTTGATAAATAAGTTATTGTAGTTTTTGTCGAATTTTGTCTCCGGTGGTAGATGTTACGGCACGTCAAGGAGGTTGTATAAGTTATTATATTGCTATCAAGAGGTACGCTTGTAAAGGCAATAAAAGACGAAGAGAGGAGGTAGCTACTCTCGACCCTCTCTAAGATATCTCCCTCGGCTGTGCTCAGTCATCCAACGTGATGCCAAGGCGCGCTAACCTGTATCCCCACACGCACGCAATACGGCTCTCACGGATCGTGACAGTAGAAGTTTGACCTTTGAATTCATAATTGAAGCTATTTTGTTTGAAGAGAAGGTCTTGTTTGACAAAGATATCTCTTCAAGGGTCCACTCAGTTGGGTCTTCTTCTATGACAACATTGTAGAGGGACTTAGCTATTGTGGTATTTCTATCCCATTTCTCAAGGCACTGTATTATCGGTATTCCGTAGGGTACGAGTTGGGTGCAAGTAGGTTATAGATGTGGAGGATAGTGGTGATTCCTAAGAGTAGGAGGTATAAATCAGCGTGAGGTATAGGGTTCACGGAAGAGGTAAAGGTAAAGTAATGGGTGAGGATGGTACATGTTGTGGAAACTCGAGGGACAAAAGACGATTGGCGAGTGGTCAAAAGCTGGCGTGGACTCAAATCATAAGATTCTAAACTAAAGAGAAAAGTATCTAGGAGGATATGAATCTGTATATGTACATAGGAGGTTCAACTGTTCAAATAAAGTTGCCAACACGGAACCTCCTGTCCCTCATTGCCTACAACCCAAGGGTTTTGCATGAAAACCAATATCCATGACAAACCTTTCGTATCGTAATCTGTCACACACAAGACTCGTGTGTGTGAAACTAGTTGTTGAAATTCCTGGATTGACCCTGTGTCGGCTTACCAACTATTGGACCGAAGACCACGTGGCCACTAAAATGTCGGGGCGTCACACATGTTGCGATTTCCGAGTAAGACGAGCAGAAAGTAAAGCTCAAAGAATATTGTTTCCATTAAAGTTCTAAGTTACATGTAAGATGCGTATTTATGTGTGCATATCCTAGAGTTAAAGTGGGTATGCAAACAACAATTATTACAGTAAAAAGTCTTTAGCACAGCTGACCACTAAACAATTGTGCGGGGAATAAAGCAGTACTGACCCCGCACCATTAACGCCATCTTATTTGTCGCAAAGTAAACATGACTATGTTTCTCACTGCATTTGCATCTAGTATCATACTACCCTGCACATGCAAATGTATGAGAGAGTAGCTTATTAGCAAAAAGAAGTTAAAATGTAGAATATAGCATGTATTATAGAGTATGTAGGAAAGTTGTTCATATTTGCAAGGAATGCCAATTATTGTAAGAAATATGGTAAATTCCAACAGTACAATAACGGCGGTATTCTTTAGAGAAGAGATAAGTAGGTGAACAATAGGTATGAGTATAAACAGAAGACGTTGCGTGAAGAAGAATACTTCTTCATGCTGAGTATATATGTACATCAGATAATAGGACAGCCCTAAGCACTGTCTCGAACAGTGATACTACGTAATTCCTATGAAACGACCCTATGTTCCTGAGTATGTCCTAATTGTTTAGGAACTCAATCTAACACTGCGTTTTGTTTTGGCATGGAACTCCCCATGAAACACCATCCTAGCTTCTACTGTATTTATCCATGAAACCATTTCACCCATACCCCAAAAGTTCTGAGGTAAGAACAGAGGGCACATTGAAGCGGTAGTTTAGCAAGTTTGAAGTCCTCAGCATTGCAATTGGAGAAGTGTGTGAACTGGCTCGCAAAAATGTTATGTACAAGGTTCGAGTTGAGACCTTTCCTTATAGGGAATAGCGATTCAGAAAAAGGTACCAATGTATTTATAGTATTTCTCCCCATAGAGAACAGAGATAGGAATGAATTGAGTAACCCCACACAAGCTTGTGAATTGACCATTGGTAGTGTTCCGACACTGATCAGTAGACGTACAGATCAGATACACCCTTTGAAGAGAGATCCAATTGCATAGTCCCTGACAAAGGCCTCTATTCGATTGTATTTGCTAAGGAGTTTAAATTTATGGTTGACCCCTTTCGCAAGGCCCTCAACTTCGAAGATATACTTAAGAAATCGACCCCTGGCAAAGGCCCTCGATTTGCGTCCATCACGCATAACACACCCCCCAGATCCCGACCACCTTAACCTACCCTGTCTCAAAATGTCTGAATCAACAAATGAGGCCGAAACGACAGCAACAAGAACAGCAGTAGCAGCAAAAGCAATGAACGTTTTGATAGAATCTAAGATTACGGAATACAGTAAGTATAAGTTCAAGGACGACAACCTTTGGGAGGCGTTCAAGGATGACTTCTCCAATTGCACAGCTGAGGACTTTAAACTTGCTAAACTACCGCTTCAACGCGCTCTCCGTTCCCACCTCATAACTTTTGGGGTATGGGTGAAATGGGATAGAAATACCACAATAGCTAAGTCCCTCTACAATGTTGTCATAGAAGAAGACCCAACTGAGTGGACTCTTGAAGAGATATCTTCGTCAAACGAGACCTTCTCTTCAAACAAAATAGCTTCAATTATGAATTCAAAGGTCAAACTTCTACCACCGGAGACAAAATTCGACAAAAACTATGATAACTCATTTATCAAAAGTCCCTCCTATAAAAATATTCCAGAACAAGACCTCAAGCAAGATCTCTATAGTCCAGACGATAAGCCTTCACAAATATCAAACCAAGATCAAGGTTATGGCAAAGAACTTGCAAATTTGGCCAGAATTTATGACAATGAAATGAAAAACCGACGAGAACAAGACAGCTTTGAAATTAAATTGGCAATTTTCCTCGATAACTGTGAAAGAGCGGATATTCCAGATCGTATCCGAGCAAAAGCATACCCAACGATGCTAAGTGGTGCCGCATTGAACCACTGGTATGCAAATATAGCATCAAATAAACTAACGCGTAACTTCGATGTAATGTGTCGTACTACACAGAACTACTTTGAGGGTGCAGAGTATCAAAGAAGCAGACTTGCAAGATGGGACGAGCTTAACCTGGGACTGGTTATAAAAGAAAATGCAGAAAATCAACAGAAAAATGTCTTCAGATCCTAATCAGCAAACTCCGAAATCTACAGATGAGTCTTTCAAAAGAACTCCGATCAGACTGTTTCTTCCACAACAAGCTTATCAATGCCTGCCGCAAAGTTCCCGCCTGTTCCTTCGCTTGTTTTAAACCGAGTGAAACACTCACAGGATTAATCAACGATCTCCAATCCTCAATTAAAACCTACAAAGAATCAAAAGAAACCGAACAAACACAATTCTTCACGGACCGGCGGTATTATAAACAATCAAACAATCAAAGACAAAACAGCGCAGATACAAAGATACGAACTCCATATAAGTATCAACAAGGGAGCCTAAATAAAGGGAAATGTTATGTCTGCAAAAAGCCTGGATGCTGGTCCAGCAATCATTCAGAATCAGAACAACAACAGGCAAAAGCTAAATTTAAGGAACAATTATCAAAGAATTTCGAAAAACATGCAAATCAATACATTGCAGAGTATGAGAGGCAACAAGATTCCAACAGAAATGATTTTTCGGATGATGATGTTCAAGAAACAATGGAAACATTGATACTTGATATTGACTTGTCTTCCCCACACCACACAGACAATAAAATGTCTGAAACGTCAATATATTTTTCTTTGGTACATAATATTATCAACCCGAGGGCGCTGACGCAACACCTAGAAAACCGAGCATTTGAACATGCTATCATGCGTACCGATCCCACAAACTATATTGATCCTCATTCAACCAATTCTTTTTCATTTTTAACATCATCAAGATATGCAAAAGATCTTTTTTACGGCATAGTTATTGATACCGGCGCTTCAAGAAATTCAACTGCGGGGTATAATCAATATCAGGCTCTCTGCAATGTTGTCTGTATACCTATTAATACATCTACAGCCGGAACTGTTAAGGTTCAATTCGGAATTGGATGCGCCACCTCTATTGGCTCCATCATTCTAACAACCCCAATTGGAGAAATTGAATTTCATATTGTTAAGGCCGACTGTTATGGTGTAAGGATTCCTCTCCCGATCCTCCCGATCCTTCCGATTCTTCCTTCGCCATATAATTTTACCCTTCTTCTCATGTTGTTATGACAACAGTATAATCCTTTACATATGGGATCATGTTGATATTAGGTTAATGTCTATGTTATGATGAGCTAGTGGAAGGAAAGCAGGTATATATGATGGCTTAGTCTGTAGCTTCAGAGTTCTTCACGCTTAGTTTTCTGTCATACCCAACACCTTCGGAACACCTTCGGATTACCTCTTGTACCTTTAGTTACCACTAGTACCCACTCAAACCTTTAGACCTCTTAGCTATTTATATTACCCATCTTTCAAACCTTTAGTTCCTCCTATTTATCTCCAGTAGACCTTCAGTCATCTCTTGCGACCCATTCCGACCTCTTCTCATCCTCCATTTCCGCTTCAGGTCAGACGCCTACGCTCCAATCTGACATTACTAAGCGTCAAAATTATATGAGCTATAGAGTACCTGATTCACCAGATACTCTGTCTCATTCAACACCCAGTGAAGTTTCCTTCTTTAGTTTCACTGATTATCAACCTCCAACCACCATGAACAACGATATGGCCGGCCTCCAGATCACTTCGACTCCACCCACAGATCAACATCACCCCCGATCAAACATAACATTACTACCACCACATCTCTGGAATTTGCCATATATAACACACTCACCCGATATTCTTGAAGTAGCCTCCCAAATCGATGGAGAACGTGTAAGCCAGCTGTTTGCATCTTCAGTCTCTTCCGCTCCACCGACTGCCCCTATACCCTCCGTATCACCTCAGCCAGGCTTCATCTTCCGATCCAGCCCATCACACCATACGACGGAACACCAGAGAACTTGCGCTCTTTTTGCTCTCAGCTAGTCATTCAGATCCAGACAGAGAGCTTTGTTGCTGAATCCGAAAAAGTTAGATTTGGATACCAGTGTCTTGGGCCTGCTGCTCTAGTTAAGATGAGGCCATCATTCCGCTGTCTTGAAGATCCATCAATTCCGCCAGAAATAACGACACTGGAAGGCTTTCTTCTGGCCTTAAGGCAGAGATGCGAAGACCCATCCTTGCAGGACCAGGCTACCACAAGGGTTGAGAAATTGTATCAAAATGATAGTAAATTCCATGACTTTATTACGGCTTTCGAAGATAACATGGTCGATTCCATCTACTCGACAGTGGATAAAGCCAGCTGGAAGCTAATGCTAGAAAGACGCCTTTCAGTTCAACTAAGAAGTCTGATCCTCTCATCTTCAGATGTTCCGGTAGAATACCACGCCTTTGTAGCCTATCTTCGACGAAAGGATGCTGGATTGCAGGAAATACTAGCCTCATCACGTGCAAGATCGTCCCGACCGGTTTCGTTAAACAATCACACACCTATACCAGCGCCTTCGATACCTCGACCCCAGTTCCGTCCTCTCCACCACGAGATTCCTGTATCACAAGGGGGCTCAGCAATGGATCTTGACCTTATCTCCAGACAAAAGGACGCTAGCGGACGCTTAACCCAAAAGGCAAAGGATGCACGTCGCACCTTAGGAAGATGTGTATGGTGCAATAGAATTGGACATATTGCAAGAGACTGCCCGTTGGGAACTCGAAGTGTCGCGACCACTAGTACAGAGGAAATCCCTCAAGATATGGAAACGTTAAAAGATCAACTCCAATAGGAAGTCGCCTGTTGGAGTCAGTTTCGGTAGGACAAGTGAGTTTAAAGGAGTTATCATCATCTCGTCACATGTATATAAAAACAAAAATAGGAGATATAACTTTAATCACACTCGTTGACTCCGGCGCATCTGGCTTTGCTTTCATATCTGAAAAATTATGCCATAAATTGAATGTAACCTCTAGTCACCTCAAGACTCCCCTCGCCCTAGTAGGTTTTGAGGGTAAGCCTGGAGCCCAAATCACGAAAATCACTAGTTTTAATCTCGCCATTGGTAGACACCAGGAAGAGATGTCTGCTTTCGTTACTCCTAATATTAAGTATGACCTAGTCCTGGGATTGCCTTGGCTCGAAAAACACAACCCTTTCATAAATTGGGCCGAACACACACTGACCTTTGGTGAAAATTGTTTGGATAATGCCTGTTGCAAATTCGAAACAACTATTCCATACGTCAACTCTACGGACTTTATTTCGGCAGGAAAATGTCAGGCCCAAATCGCTCCTCCCCAAATCATATCAAAAAGGCCATCTGAATTACAGGAAATCCGGCCAACTAAAGTTTCTGCCCATGAGTTTATTACTCTAAGCCAAAACCCCGGAAACCACCTTTTTGCTCTTAGTATCAGAGATCTAGACCTCCTTCTTGATTCCAGTATGCAAAGACAGCCCACAGTTCGGATCAATAATACCAACATTGCAATACCAAAAGACGCTGACCCCAAAATATACCTTCCTACCCATTATCATGCTTTCCTTGACGTATTTGATCGAAAACAAGCCAATCTCCTGCCTCCACATCGTCCTTGGGACCATTCGATTGATCTTCAGCCCGGAAAGCAACCCCCTGTCGCTCGTCCATATGCAATGAACCAAAAAGAGCTAGAGGCCTTGCGAGAGTATTTGAATAAAGAGCTTTCGAAGGGATTTATTAGAGTTTCGAAGTCACCAGCAGCTGCCCCAGTTCTATTTGTCAAGAAATCAAATGGAGATCTTCGTTTCTGCATTGATTATAGAGGACTTAATGCAATCTCTGTCAGAAATCGGTGCTCTCTTCCCTTAATAACAGAAACCCTTTGCCAACTCTCTCGTGCCAAGTTCTATACTAAGCTTGATGTTATCTCCGCCTTTAATAAGCTCCGTATCAGAGAAGGTGATGAATGGAAGGCCGCATTTACTTGCCGGTACGGACTCTTTGAACCATTAGTTCTCCCCTTTGGTCTATGTAATGGGCCTGCTTCGTTTCAAACCTACATCAACTATGCTCTTCGAGGTCTCCTGGACGATTTTTGCACGGCTTACATGGACGATATACTGATCTACTCAGAAAACCTTGTGGACCACCAAAAACATGTTAAAGCGGTCTTACAACGACTTCGCGAACATGGCTTGCAAGTCGATATATCGAAGTGTTCCTTTGAAACAACCACCGTTACTTATCTTGGGCTTATAGTCTCAACCAACGGAATTTCAATGGACCCTAAAAAGGTAGCCTGTGTTCAGGAATGGCCGACACCTCGCTCCGTTAGAGATATCCAAGGGTTCTTGGGGTTTGCGAATTTTTACCGTCGCTTTATACCTGAATTCTCAAGGTTAGCCACTCCTTTGACTCAGCTAACAAAGAAGGATGTCAAATTTACCTGGGATCAAAAGTGTGAAGAATCCTTCAAAAACATCAAACGCGCCTTTAGAGATGGGACTATGCTTGCCCATTTTGACCCCCGTAGAAAAGCTGTGCTGGAAACAGATGCCTCAGATTATGTTACTGCAGCTATTCTATCGCAGTATGATGATGAGAACATCTTACGTCCAGTGGCATTTATGTCCAAGAAAATGTTACCAGCCGAGTGCAACTATGAGATATTTGACAAAGAGTTACTTGCCATTGTATATGCATTCGAGACATGGAAAAGTGAGCTTGGCTCTGTTGAGCACCCAACTGTAATCTTATCGGACCACAAGAACCTCGAATATTTCACCACCACCAAGAAGTTAAACCGGCGTCAAGCTAGATGGAACGAGTTTCTTGCAGATTTTGATTTCAAGATTGTCTTTAGACCCGGGAAACAAGGAGTTAAACCCGATGCCCTAACTCGAATTAGTGAGGATAAACCATCAGATGTAAACGATGAACGAACAAGGCACCAACAGCAGACTTTACTCAAACCACAGCAGATTCTTCGTCGTGTTGAAACATCAAAACCAATAGATCTTAGCCCGATGGAGCAGTTGCATACAGATGAACTGTTGCCAGAAGAGTGGAGTAGACATTGTAAGGAGGATAAATATTGTCAAGAAATTCGTGCAGCCTTGAATAATCCAGATTCTAATCGTACTGACATCGAATTAGCCAGTTGTAAAACTACTGAACACTCATTTTGTCTCAATGGTAGAGAGTACGTACCTTTAACACTCCGAGAGCAAATACTCAAACTACTCCATGAAAATCCGCTGTATGGCCATCGTGGAGCTGCTGCTCTGTATACCTTACTAAGTAGATCTTTTTGGTGGCCTAAGTGTCATAACGAGTGTATCAAGTATGCTCGAGGTTGCGAAGCCTGCCAGAGAAATAATCCATCAGTACAAAGACCTTACGGATTCTTGAAACCCCTACCAGCACCTTCAGCCGCATTTCGCCACTTAACTCTTGATTTTGTAGGACCCTTACCAACTTGTAACATCAGAAACTTTTATTATCGATATATCTTGCAAGTTGTTGATCGACTGACAAAACGGGTATGGATTATAGCCTTGGAGCGACCTACAGCGCGAGAAACTGCTCAAGCATTCCTAAATAACGTCGTTCGATTTGCGGGTTTGCCTGACTCGTTAGTGTCTGACCAAGGAAAGGCATTCATTGATAGTACCTGGAAGGAGATTTGCGCAAGGCTGACAATAAATCACAAACTCTCCACCTCCTACCATCCAGAGACAGATGGTCAGACAGAAAGGGCCAACAAAACTTTAGAAGTATATTTAAGGCACTTTGTAAATTATCGTCAAGATGATTGGGCTAATCACCTGGCCTTGGCTGAATTTTGTTGCAACAACCACGTTAATGCATCTACAGGTATCTCACCGTTCTTCGCCTCCTTTGGTCACCATCCTCGGCTTAACTTTCTTCCGGAATCAGAGATTACGGTAGCACGTGATACCCCCGAATTTATTTCACGAATGCAGGACATTTCGCAAAAATGCCACGAAAATATCACTTTAGCTCAAGAATTTCAAGCTACATACGCAAATGAAAAACGCCTCCCTGCACCAAGATATAAGGTCGGAGACCGGGTATATTTATCTCTCAAAAACATTCGCCTATCTAGACCAACAAAAAAATTGGATCATGTCAGAGCTGGCCCTTGGCAGATAATTAAAATTAAAACACCTCTCGTCGTGAAACTGGACCTACCGCCCCAATGGAAAATTGATAATAACTTTCACGTAAATCTGTTAAAACCAGCTTTTGTTGGATTCAAGAGCCAGCAGCAAAGCCAACCCCCTGCAGTCGAAATATCAAATGAACATCTAGACACATATGAAGTGGAAGCTATTTTGGACTCGAGAATTCGACGGAAAAAAGTTCAATACTTAGTTAGATGGACAGGATATGATGACACTACATGGGAACCTCTTGATAATTTAACAGGCTGCGGCGATCTACTAAAAGAATTTCACGGCCTTTACCCTAGCGCGGCTGGCTCGACGGAGCTCGCAGACTAAAAAACGGGAGGGGTAATGTAAGGATTCCTCTCCCGATCCTCCCGATCCTTCCGATTCTTCCTTCGCCATATAATTTTACCCTTCTTCTCATGTTGTTATGACAACAGTATAATCCTTTACATATGGGATCATGTTGATATTAGGTTAATGTCTATGTTATGATGAGCTAGTGGAAGGAAAGCAGGTATATATGATGGCTTAGTCTGTAGCTTCAGAGTTCTTCACGCTTAGTTTTCTGTCATACCCAACACCTTCGGAACACCTTCGGATTACCTCTTGTACCTTTAGTTACCACTAGTACCCACTCAAACCTTTAGACCTCTTAGCTATTTATATTACCCATCTTTCAAACCTTTAGTTCCTCCTATTTATCTCCAGTAGACCTTCAGTCATCTCTTGCGACCCATTCCGACCTCTTCTCATCCTCCATTTCCGCTTCAGGTCAGACGCCTACGCTCCAATCTGACATATGGCCAGGCATCCTTTAAGAGGTTTCAAGGAGAAGGTTCTCAGGAAAAGGAGATAGGAGAAGGTTTCCGAGAAAATTCTAACAGTTAGAGATGGAGGGGCTGGCGTCGTGACTATATTTGCCATAGTATTAGTTGAGTCAAGTACTGTCTCGAGTTAGATATAAGGAAGCTGGAGCTGCCACACAGTAGTTCTACAGCTTCTCAATCTTTCATTCTTTTGATATTTGATCTCGAAATCTAGCACTTATAGAATATCATAATCTTAGATCCTCACAGTCCGATATTCTCAGTGTAAGGATTCTGGAGAAATGCCTTAGGCAGGGTTTATGGGTTCCTTGTTTAGTCCCACTAGGCTTTCTTATCAAGCAAGGACAGTTATGTAGTTTTCATTTCCGAGACTGAGATCTCCACGCTTTGTTTTCTGTCTTTAGGAATAGTTACATAATTCTAATTACATCTCACTCTCGTCCGCTGTCGTCACTCCGCCTCCTGCTGTAACCGCATCCAGCACATACCGTCCCTCGGCCCCTCCGATTACACCCTTTAACGGTGAATCAGCCAATTTGAGGTCCTTCTGCTCCCAATTGCAGAATCAATTTATTGATCAAGCCGAATGTTTCCCAGATGAAGGCTCGAAAGTGCGATATGCCTATTGTTGCCTTGGACCTGCGGCCCTGTCGAAAATGCGAACCTCGTTCCGTTGCTACGAGGATCCATCTATACCCTCGGAGATAAATTCCATCGATCAATTCTATGATGCTCCCCGGCAACGTTGTCAAGATCCAGGCCTAACGGAAAGGGCTAGTCGAGCGGTCGAAACTTTATACCAGCGAGATATGAATTTCCATGATTTCATATTGCTTTTTGAAGACAACCTCGCCGACTCGACATATTCCGGCCATAACAAGTCCCAGTGGAAGACAATGCTCGAACGCCGATTGTCGAAGGAGTTAAGAACTTTGCTTAACTCGGCCAGTGATGCTGTTGTGCTGGCTCGGTTGAGTTGTTAGGAGACAGGGGAACGGAGGATGTGCTCCTGTATTAGGAAAGGGTGGAAAATACAGGCTGGTGCACAGACGCTGTTCATGTACTTTACAATCTCTTCACCTACCGAGTTTAGTGAATTAATTAATCTATCCAAAATAATATCATACTTCACATCATCCACTAGATGATATTATCAAACGTCGGGATGCACATCTGGCATCACCTTCATAGATCACCATTGTCAGTAAGAGTTCACATTTGATACCTACTGACTCCCATTTGGCCACAGTGATACGCACTCAGTGTCCATCATGCCATCACCCAGCGTGAGCGCGCCATCTCTGTGACTCACCATTGCACATGAGCCCGTGCCACTCCACCGAAGGACAGCAGAGTCATTTAATCGCCATATACCTCACAGCTCATAACCACAATAGATGCTCCTACGGAATATCACGAATTTGTGAACTATCTGCGAAAGAAGGACGCAAACATACAGGTAATCAATGCGCCTGTACAAGCTTTCTATCATCCGCGACAATTCGCCACTCCTGCTCCTGCCATTGCCCCACTCCGAACTCCTCTCATGCCAGCAGCGACCGAACTCACCGTATCTGTAAGGATTCCCTGTTTCATTCTTAATTTAGTTTATATTTTTAGTCTTCTTCCAAGCGGCTATGACAATACCGTAGCTCTTGGCACTGGGTACTCTATTATTAGGATAAGACTTATGTCATGATGGAACAATGGAAGGAAATCATGTAAATAAATAAGGGCTTGGGCTACTGAAGCTGAGCTCTCCACGCTTAGTTTTCTGTCACAACCACCACCTTCGGATTACCTCGGATTACCTCTTGTACCTTTAGTTACCACTAGTACCCACTCAAACCTTTAGACCTCTTTAGCTATTTATATTACCCATCTTTCAAACCTTTAGTTCCTCCTAGTTATCTCCAGTAGACCTTCAGTCATCTCTTGCGACCCATCCGACCTCTTATTTTTGTCTTTATATACATGTGACGAGATGATGATAACTCCTTTAAACTCACTTGTCCTACCGAAACTGACTCCAACAGGCGACTTCCTATTGGAGTTGATCTTTTAACGTTTCCATAGTCTGAGGAATTTCCTCTAAATTAGTGGTCGCGACACTTCGGGATCCCAACGGGCAGTCTCTTGCAATATGACCAAATCTATTACACCATACACATCTACCTAAAGTACGACGTGCATCCTTAGCCTTTTGGGTTAGGCGTCCGCTGGCGTCTTTTTCTCTAGAAATGAGGTCAAGATCCATTGCGGAGCCCCCTTGCGAAACAGGAATCTCGTGGTGGTGAGGACGGAACTGGGGTCGAGATATCAGAGGCGTTGGTACTGGTGTGTAGTTGTTCAAGGGAACCGGTCGGGAAGATCTTGCACGTGATGAGGCTAATATTTCCTGTAATCCAGCATCCTTGCGTCGAAGATAGGCTACAAAGGCGTGGTATTCTACCGGAACATCTGAGGATGAGAGGATCAGACTTCTTAGTTGAACTGACAGGCGTCTTTCCAGCATTAGCTTCCAGCTGGTTTTATCCACTGTCGAGTAGATGGAATCAACCATGTTGTCTTCGAAAGCCGTAATAAAGTCATGGAATTTACTATCGTTTTGGTACAATTTCTCAACTCTTGTGGTAGCCTGGTCCTGCAACGATGGGTCTTCGCATCTCTGCCTTAAGGCCAAAAGAAAGCCTTCCAGTGTCGTTATTTCGGGCGGAATTGATGGATCTTCAAGACAGCGGAATGATGATCTCATCTTAATTAGGGCTCCAGGACCAAGACACTGGTATCCAAATCTAACCTTTTCTGATTCAGCAACAAAGCTCCCTGTTTGGATCTGATTGACAAGCTGAGAGCAAAAAGAGCGCAAGTTCAGAGGTGTTCCGTCATATGGTGTAATAGGCTGGATCGGAAGATGGAGCCTGGGCTTAGGTGATACGGTGGCTGTGGAGGTAGTCGGTGAAATGGAAGAGACTGAAGATGCAAACAGCTGGCTTACACGCTCTCCATCGATTTGGGATGCTGCCTCAAGGATATTTGGCGAGCATTTTATGTAAGGCAAATTCCAGAGATGTGGTGGTAGTAATGTTACGTTTGATCGGGGGTGATGTTGATCTGTGGGTGGGGTCGAAGTGATCTGAATATCAGGCATGGCGGTGTTCATTCTGATGGAGGGTTGACAATCTGGGATACTGTAGAAGGACGCTTCGCTAGGTGTTGAATGAGACAGAGTATCTGGTGAATCAGGTACTCTATAGCTCATATAATTTGGACGCTTAGTAATGTCAGATTGGAGCGCCGGCGTTTAACTTGAAGCGGAATTGGAGGGTGAGAAGAGGTCGGATGGATCGCAAGAGATGACTGAAGGTCTACTGGAGATAACTAGGAGGAACTAAAGGTTTGAAAGATGGGTAATATAAATAGCTAAAGAGGTCTAAAGGTTTGAGTGGGTACTAGTGGTAACTAAAGGTACAAGAGGTAATCCGAGGTAATCCGAAGGTGGTGGTTGTGACAGAAAACTAAGCGTGGAGAGCTCAGCTTCAGTAGCCCAAGCCCTTATTTATTTACATGATTTCCTTCCATTGTTCCATCATGACATAAGTCTTATCCTAATAATAGAGTACCCAGTGCCAAGAGCTACGGTATTGTCATAGCCGCTTGGAAGAAGACTAAAAATATAAACTAAATTAAGAATGAAACAGGGAATCCTTACAGTATCTCAGGGTGGATCAAGAATGGATCTAGATGCTGTTTCGCAGCAAAGACAGCCCGGGGGCCGGCTAACCCAACAGGCAAAAGATGCTCGAAGGCTACTTGGTAGATGCATACGTTGTAATAGGCTCGGCCACGACACACCAAACTGTCCGCTCCCATCACACAACATGGCATACGCAGAGGTACAATTGGAAGGCCAGGAGCAATTAAAAGATTAACTCCAACGACAAGTCGCCCGTTGGAGTCGTATTCAGTAGTACGCTTGGGCTGTTCTGAAATTTTATCTTCTCGTCATATGTATATAAATGCTAGGACAAAAAATGAAAATTTAGTTGCTCTCGTCGACACTGGCGCCTCCGGTTTTGCCTTTGTATCTTCTCAAACCGCTCAGAACCTCAAGCTCACCCTCCAAACTTTGAAATCGCCAATTGCTATCTTAGGTTTCGAAGGTAAACTAAGTTCGAAGGTGTCAAATTTTGTAGAGCTCTCCCTAAGCCTTGGTAACCACCAAGAAATCGTAACAGCGTATGTCGTCCCAAACTGTAAGCACGATATCGTACTCGGTCTACCCTGGTTAGAAAAGCACTGTCCCTATGTTGATTGGAAGAACCATTCAATTACTTTTGGTGAATCATGTCTAGAGTCTTCTTGCTGTCTCTTCGAGACGACAATTCCCTACCACAACACAGCACACCAGACTCTCAAACATGTGAATAATCCGGGACCTCCAACAGAACGTCCACTAGTTGCCCCCGATAGTCAAACTCAGCCCAGGCAAATACCCGCTGATGCTTTTACCCTGGCCAGTAAGCAACCAGGAAGCAGCACCTTCGCTCTCAGCCTCCGAGACCTTGACCTACTGCTAGAAGACTCAACACAACGCCTCCCCAGCTTACGTATAGGAAACACGTCCATGATTGTTCCAAAAGACGCTGATCCAAAAGACTTTTTTCCACCTCAGTATCATGAGTATCTTGATGTCTTCGACCGAAAACAGGCCAATTCCTTGCCACCCCATCGTTCTTGGGACCATGCCATTGATCTCCACCCTGGGAAACAACCCCCTGTTTCCCGCCCATATTCAATGAGCCAGCCTAAGCTAAAAGCCCTCCGTAACTACCTTGACAAAGAACTTGCCAAGGGATTCATTCGCATCTCGCGGTCTCCAGCAGCAGCCCCTGTACTGTTCGTCAAGAAACAAAATGGAGACCTTCGATTCTGTATTGACTATCGCGGACTAAATGCTATCACGGTCAGAAATCGTCACTCCCTTCCTCTAATTTCTGAAACCTTAAGTCAACTGTCTCGAGCAAAATATTACACTAAACTTGACGTGATTTCGGCATTCAATAAACTTAGAATAAAGGATGGTAATGAATGGAAATCGGCCTTTACTTGTCGTTATGGACTTTTCGAGCCTCTGGTGCTGCCCTTCGGTCTCTGCAATGGCCCCGCTTCTTTTCAGGCATATATAAATCACGCTCTTCGAGGTCTATTAGATCAATTCTGCACGGCGTACATGGACAATATACTGATTTACTCTGATAACTTAGCAGATCATCGACGCCATGTCAAAACTATACTCAATCGCCTTCGCGAAAATGGCCTGCAGGTAGATATATCCAAGTGTAGTTTCGAAGTGACTGAGGTCACCTATTTAGGACTTATTGTCTCCACTAAGGGTATATGTCAACTAGTTATTCCCTCATCACACACAAATCACAATACCATCCACGCTTTGTTTTCCCAAGATAAGATACATCTTGTGACTCTATTATTCGACTTTTCATCGTCCCGAGACGTTAAGATGCCCCCCGGGAGGCGTAAAATCCCCACGACACTCGTGTCCCCTTCTCGAGTTGTCTCGCGCGCAGTCAAACGTGCGAGGCCTCGCCCTCCACTTCCAACTGTTCAGGAGGAAGTTATCCTAGCAGCCGCAGCTGAGAAGCAACAATCTCCAGATGAACCCATCTACATGGACTCAGAAGACGAGTTCATGGACCTCGGATTGGAAACCGAATTTCCTTCCAACTCTTCCTCGGAAAACCTTCCCCTCTCTCCAACGCCAGCTCCCGTATCGGTAACAGCGGCCCTATCGCATTCTCAAATTAAACCCTGAGAAGAGATTCCACCCAGGGTCTCTCCAGTTCTATCCACGCGTCCACCAAGGACAACGTTGCAACTGAGAAGCAACCTTCCTCAACTCTCCCGCGATGTTGCGCGCGTACAACAGCGCGGACTATCGAACACCCCTCGGCAGCTATGACAAATAACATAGCTACTTCATTGTTGGCCTGGCAAAACGCTGGAGCCCAAAATCTACGTGGTCTACCGCCAACAATCGCGGCGGACCTCAAGGCTATCGTGACGCGAAGCGCAGCTCGAGTCATTGCAGGCCTCCCCGTCTTCGAGCAGTCTCAAACTGCTCCAAATGTTAAAGTTGGCGCACAACCAGCCCCACAACCAGAACCGCCCGCAAGTTCTACTTACGCAAATGCTGCGAAGAAAAACTTGTCCGTACCTGCACACCTTCCAAAGGCTACGCCCAGGGTTACAAGTCCAAAGAAGAAAAACAGGCCGGACTCCAGAGTTATGATACGTCTAGCGCCCGACCACCCTCTGAGATTCCAGGATTCTCTTTTGGTCCGTACAAAGCTGAGAAGCTTTCTCGAAAAACCGGAACTAATCAAGGACATCAGGTCGGTCCCTTCTGGGCTAGCCCTTGTGGCCCCCTCTTCCGATCAAGCCCCAGAACTCATGCAAGCAGCCCTTGCTCCACAGCCTGCCACAGGAGTTGTGCCGATCGAAAGGCAGGAAAAACGAGAGAATTTCCTCCTCAGCCCAGTCCCCAAATATGGATACAATGCTTCTGGATCTCCCGAAGCCCTTTCTGATGCTGAAATTCGAGAAGAGCTTGCAGCAGCAAAAATCGACACAAAATCGATTTTTTCCATCAGCTGGACACGTAACTCTCTGGCATCCCCAGAATGGGAAGGTACTCTACGACTAGTAGTGGAAAAGCCAGCCGTAGATAAACTCCCCTCCAGCGTCCGCCTATTTGCTCGGTCCGCCAAAATTCGTCCGGCTGACAATCGCCCACGCCTCCAGGTCTGTCAACGCTGCCATGGATATCACAACATCAATGCCTGCACCCGGAGAGCTCGATGCGGACTTTGTGCGTCAGACTCACACAAAGGCCCTTGTACGACACCCATAAAGTGTCTTAATTGTGCTGGCCCGCACGTGGCCTCTTCCACTAGATGCCCCGCAAGACCCTTCCGAGCTAACGGAGTATTTGTTCGCCCAGACAAAGAGAGAATGCGGGTAATGCGCCAGGAAGGACACAAGTCCTGGCTGGCTCTTAACCCTCCCCCGCCCGCTCCGGAACCCCCCGCTGGGTCGCCTTCCACACAACCCTCGGGCACCACGATTCCAGCTCCTATTCTAACAATAGGCTCAGCATCTAGGTTTGCTCCCCTGATTTCCCTTGAGGAGTCACTATGAGGGACCGTAACAGGAACCGAAGAAAGCAGAAAACCCCAGGCCTCTGCTTCTTCCAGATCAACGTTGGTAGACGTGCCTCTGGGCACGACGCCGCCCTAGAACTGGCCTCAAAATGTGGGGCTAATGTTGTACTAATCCAAGAACCTTGGGTTTCTACTGACCTTTCCCGTAGACTAACAAAGACTCACCAAAGATTCCAATGTTTCTCTCCACTTTCCAACTGGAATATTCGACCACGGGTGATGACTTACGTCTGCAAAGAGCAAGGGTTATCCCCCTTCCAGCCAGCTTTGCACTCGCGAGACCTATTACAAGTCGTTATTCCGCGCAGGAATAAGCGTGCGCTCGCATGCTGGAACGTCTACAACGCCCCAATCGGAGCAACTGACTCCGGGGAAGGTCTAAAGTATCTAATTAACAGCACAGGGTCACCAGATATACTCGCAGGGGACTTCAACATTCACCACTCATCCTGGGACCCGAAATCTCGAACCGATAGCGTGAATGGCAACTCCCTGCTATCATGGACAGCCTCGAAGGGGCTCACACTCTTGAATCACCAGGGGGTCCCTACACATGACGCCGGTGCCGCTCTCGACCTATGTTTTGTCCGGAACAACTTGAGTGCTTCTTGCGAAATTCGACAAGATCTGGAAGTCGGCTCCAATCATAGGACAATCCTCTGTCAAGTATTCGATTGGGAAGCCGAGACACCTGTACCAGGTAAGCTCCAGCTTGCTGCCTGTAACTGGGAAATGTTTCAAGACTTCGTGACAAATCGGCTTGCAACACCCCCCTCCCATATCATTGAAGAAGAGGCCGCAAACATTGTCGAAATCATCGCAGGAGCTCTCCTCGCTGCCTGTCCAAGAGAACGCAAACAAGCAACAAAATCTGGTTGGTGGGGTAAGGAGTGCACTCAAGCCCATTTAAACTTTTGCAGAGCTCGTCGCGCGGGACTATCAGCAACTTCTGAACGACGTGCCTTTGGAAAAGTAGTGAGGAAATCAAAGCGGGAATTCTGGCACAACAAAGTAGAACAAGTCTCCAATCTTAAAGAGGCCTACCAAGTCACGCGCTGGCATAAAAGAGAGGCCCAATACCATACTCCCTACCTAGAGGGACCATTGGGCCCGATATTCCATCCAGCAGAGAAGGCGCAGCTCTTCAAGGAAGCACTTCTTAGCCGTCATCTTAATCAAGCAGATCTTGATGATGCAATTCCTACAGTGGCAAAAAGATCTATTGCCTAGCCTCTGCTGACAGACGTAGAGATCTACAACTCGTGCTGCACTATCCCGACATCCGCTCCTGTGCCTGACAATATTACCGCAACAGTTCTTCGGCGTGCCTGGCCAATAATCGGGCCCCGAATAATCTCCTTATTCCGCCAATGCGATAAGTTTGGGATACACCCTATCGTATTTAAGAAGGCTAATGTTGTTATAATACCAAAGTCCGGAAATTGCAACCGAGCTCTCCCATTATCTTACCGCCCAATCGCTTTTCTATCATGCCTTGGCAAGGGATTGGAGAGACTTGTGGCGCGTCGACTTTCATTCCTAGCGCTGAGATATCAGATTCTTTCCCGGAATCAGTGTAGCGCAGTCCCTCGGAGATCAGCTACCGATCTCACCACTGCATTGTCTTGCGATATTCAGGACGCCTGGGCCAAGAAACATGTAGCCGGTATGGTCACTGTAGATGTTAAAGGTGCATTTGATGGAATTCAAAAAGGCCGCCTGTGTCACTGCCTACGGAGTCAAGGGTGGCCCTTCAATGTAGTACAGTGGGTGTCCTCTTTTATGTCCGAACGAGAAGCCTCAATCACGCTGGATAGAACTATATCTCCGGTGTTCAAGATACACTGCGGACTCCCTCAAGGATCCCCAGCTTCACCTATCTTATTTCTGTTGGTAATTGAAGGTATGCTCCATCTCTCCCCAAAGCGTTTCGGCTATGCAGACGACGTTGCATTTATAGCGTCCGCACCGACTCTCGCCCGCTGTGGAGAGCTACTTCAGACGCAGTTAGACATGACCCTCGCCTGGTGTCAGAGCAGCATGTAGACAGCAGGGCGGAGACAAGGGTCAAAGAGATGGTATTCAGGCTAAAGGGCGCCATCCTACATTATGCATGAGATAGTTGCACAACCACTCGGCCAAAAGGCCAGACCAGAATCATAGAACACTTGATTCTGGTTATCTCCACATATATAGATTATACAGAAGGCAATCCTGACACCTGGGGACTTGAGAACGGCATTGCTCTCGAAGTCTCAAAAACGGAACTACAATATTTTCACCGAAAACATGGACCTCCACTAGAACCCAGCGCATATGCAGGTGGGGTCGAGATCACACCAAACGCTCACACGCGCTGGCTTGGAGTCATCTTCGATCGGAGCCTCGGGTTTATAGAACATGTCTGACAAGCCTATGGAAGATCCTTGGCTATTACAAGCCACATTAAAAGTCTTTCGAGAGTCACTCGAGGAATGAGCCCTCTTCTTTTGAGACAAGCGCTCCAAGGAGCAGCTTTTGCAACCTTGCTCTACGGGGCTGAGACATGGTATTCCAAAGGAACTCCGAAAGGTCTGGTCCGTCGGATCCAACAACGGATGAATGATGCTGCCCGCGCAGCACTGCCTGTATACCGTACCACACCGGTGGCTGTTCTTCTGCGCGAAACAGGTTGGGGGGCCCGCAAAGGCCTGGCTTGAGCGCATACACGATCTTCTCGCCCTCCGCACTGCGGCAGCAGATCCCAGACACCCTCTTCGTAGACGGTGGAATTCCTCGAGAATGTGCGGGGTCCGACAAAGGATCTCCCCGGAGCTATCAGAAGATAATATCCCCCCCCCCTTGGGAAGCTGGACGTGATGAATGTTTGGAAAAGATAGGCGCTGTTGGCCGAACAGCGGGAGTCGATTCCTTCACTCAATGGTACGCCAGACAACCCATGATGGATCTTTTTGTTTTCTCTGACGGTGCTCTGATTGAGAATCAAGCAGGAGCCGGATACTCAATTAGACGCGGCACGAACCATGAAATTGCCCGCGGAAATATACCTCTAGATGCCTCTGCAGAAGTTTACGATGCGGAAATCACTGGAGCAACAGAAGGTCTAGCAGCTGCCCTCCTTAACCCCCATGGCCTTTTATGCAACCAACTTAACCATATGTCTAGATAACCAAGAAGCAGCTCTTTGACTCCTCTTGTTAACACCTACTGCAACAAGCTCCCGCTGGATTGCAAAATTTCGGCTGCTAGCAGCTAGCTGGACGAAAAGAAAACGAGCATCCTGTACTAAAGCAGGAGCAGTCCATGTTAGATGGTGCCCCGGACACTCTGGAATCCCTGGAAATGAAGCAGAAGATGCTCTAGCGAAGTCGGCTTGTCTAATGAGTGCGCCATCCCTACCTCCATCCATAGCAAGAGCAAAAAGAGAAATTTCTCTGTCATACAACGCCTCTACTACCACTTACTGGGCTCAGGAAGGCTCAATTAGATATAAAGAACTAGGGATTGGCCCTAGTTTAGGAATATCCCCAGAACTGAAAGGACTAAGCCGGCATGCACTTGGGGCGCTAATTGCAGCTCGCTCCAGACACGGAGATTTCGCACAGTATCATCGGCGTTTCACACACTAAGATGCCTTAATGACTTGCTCCTGTGGCGAAGAAAAAAGTCTGGACCACTTCTTTCACTGTAGCATAGGAAGAAGCTGGGCTCGCCTCAGTGGTGGGCCCCGACATCCCAGCCCTGGTATTAAATGGGTTCTTGGCACGCCCAAAGGCGCACTCGCCTTCAGAAAATGGGCTGAGCTGACGAAGCTCTACGACAAAGTCCAACAAGTGAATTAGATATTTCCCTTGAGATTTATGATATTGCGTGAAATTATTGTTAGATGGAGGGATTTATTACTGCTATTAATTTCTTTTGTATTCTAACCTTTCTTTTTTGGAAGTTCCCCTCACTATTTCGCAGTCTGTGGTATAATTTCAAACTACTTATAAATAAGAAGTAAAGTCCCGGGTAGAGGGAAATTTGCTACATTTAAATTGGAAAGCAGAGTGGCAGACAGCTGGTCGGACTCTTTTGTAGTTTCTAGGTGCTGTAGGGCGCGTTAGAGCGTCGGGTAGTTCTGTAGGGACTGGGCCGTCCAGCACGTGACTAAGGTCACGAGCTGTAGACAGGCACAGCGTTAAATTTAAACTAAACTAAACAAACTAAACAAAAAGGTTATGAGCCAAGTCAAATCGTGCAACACCAAAAGCAACGGCAGCTTGCTGAGCGTGGCCCAGTCGATTTCGGTTGACACATGGGCTAGGTTCCGTTCACGGCACGATAGATCAAAAGTTTAGGTCTCTTCTATTCAGTCTTTCAACAACTTCCCGATTGAGTTTGACTGGGAGGACTTTACGACTCACCAACAACCTCCCAAAATCAAAGGTAAAATTCCTTTCGCTTTCAACCTTACTAACATTGCGTGCATGACTGGGCACTTGCTCGGCCTCATTTTAGACAGGCACCTCAACCGCGACATCAACATTCTCAACTTTTCGACACATTCCAAAGACGGCGCGAACTAAGGCGCCTCACACAGGCAACGATCAATGTACGACAAAAGCTGGGGCACCGATGCCTCGGTTTTGAGCTCTCGATTTCGGAATTTCAGCCCTCTCAAATGGGGGTTGAGCGCAATGCAGGGGAGAACTTGGGAAGAATGATATGTGATTTTCAACAGGCTGTTGGCACAGTTGGTCGGGTGCTGGATGTGCTTTCTAGAAGTGGTAAGTTGGATTCCTACACGGCCTGTTTAAGGGGGGACTACGGCTGCTCGTCGTGAAAGAGTACAGGAGGAATTACTGAGGTTTTCCCACGAAGGTTTTCCCTCAATACATGGTCTTAGGATCATGGTGAATGTGTTCCTACCTATTCGACCTGATGTAACAAGCGTGAGGCACGTAGCAGGAAAAGTCAGGCACCGGATGGGCTCTGCTGGAAAATGGAGGAACTTGTATTCTAGATGTCCTCCACACGTGTCATGTCCACTGGATGGAGGGTGAAAGCCTGGCACTAGAAAAAATAATAAGAAATAATAATAATATTAAACAAACTAAACATTTTTTCATGCCACATCACATCACCAACAACCCTTCGTACAAAGGCTACCAACCGGTGCAATGGCCCCTGCTGTTGCATCATCATCGTCAACGCCCTCCAATCCTGGAGGGCAACTTCACCCAAGCCTGCTTGGCATTGTGAATGCAATGCAAAAAGAATTGAAATAGTTCCGGATATTGGAAGAGTTAAATACTAGCCTTGAGGTTGATTTAGAGATATGATGAATCTGTTTAATGTACGAAGAAGTTTACTGATATTTAATGGATAGTTAATTGTAAAGAAATTGCTATATTTCTATCTGTGTAGCAAGAAGTCCCTCTATATACATGAAAGCGGGGTTTTCCGCACACTAGTGTAAATTCCAACATACTTCCTTATCTAACCTAAATGGGAAAGTTGTTGGAGAGCCTGAAGCCAATGTATGCTGTAAGGCATCTATTGGCTAATTACTATTCATGCCAGTGAGTGATGATATAGGTTAATCATATCTCATGGCGTCAGTGCATATTATTCTAATATGAACTATTTGTCTACTGCAGTCATGTTGCTGCCTTAATTACAACACTTCCCCTCAGGACTGCATCGTACTATATCCGAGATCCGTTGATGATTTGGTTTAGCCAATTGTTTAGTCAATATATCTGCTAAATTATTCTCAGAAGCCACGTATACCAAGTTGAAAGTATTATCAATATGTTCTTGTAAAAAATGAAATCATATATCAATATGTTTTGAACGTTGGGATACTTTCTGATTTTTAGCCAGATGGATTGCTCCATTTGAGTCCACATGCAAGATCGGATCATAGCAGAGCTTTAGTTCACTCAAGGCATTTTTCATCCAAATCATTTGACGAGCTGCATCTGACATAGCTATGTATTCGGCTTCTGTTGTTGAGAGTGCAGTTGTTCTTTGTTTCTTGGAGCACCAGCTGACACTTGCTTCCCCTAGCCGAAAGATATATCCTGAACAAGATTTTCCATCATCCATGAAGTTACCATATGAGGAGTCGGAGAATCCGTGAAGAATAAAGTCGTTAGCTTGTGGAAAGTTAAGTGTCCAGTCAGTTGTGCCTTTGAGGTAACGTAGTACCCTTTTTGCTGCTGCTAGATGGATTTGGTTGGAACATGAAGAAAATTGAGAGAGTAGTGTAACCGCATGTGCAAGGTCAGGTCGCGTACCAATGCAGGCATACATTAAGGAACCTATTATAGATTGGTAAATGGTAGGATCATCTAATTTTTCCTCTGGTTGACCCTTTCGAAGTTGGATGCCAGGTTCGAGTGTGTCATAGGAAACTAGTCACGTGCTATATGGACGCTAGGACTAACATTGATCCACTTCTATGTATATACATTGTTTAGTGAACTGACCTATCCTTCTTTCTCTGTAGATTACAATCATATTATTGTTTTGCCTTTAGTCAGAGCCTTTCCTGAACCTTATGCTATCACATTGATTGTAATCTCCATTCAAGTCTAAACTACCCGTAACAAGCGACGCCTAGCAATTACGGGAGTTTCGAAAACACATTTAACCCTGAGAATCATTTAAGATCTCTTTAAGACCCAGCGCCATAGAAGCCTGAACTTATTATCCAGACAGTGATACATTATACCAATAATTATAGTCATAATGGCCACTAAAATTAATGCCGTCCAGCATAAATCTACGCCTTGGGATAGAACACCTGATCAATATTCTTTATGCTCAGTTATGTGGCAAGTAGCAGCGGAGGATCCGGCAGTAGTAATGGGTTTCGGTGGTGAAAGAGGCATCTGCCTAGCGCTCATGCAGACCCTACCAGCTGAACATAGAAGTGGAGTGGGGCCTTTCTTTGAGAAACAAGTTAAAGCAAAAGAATTTTACTCAAGCTCACTTCTCGACGAATTTGACCGTCATTTTGTCGACAGGGACCGAGAAGCTCGGAATCGACGTCTATTATACTCTGTGAAGCAAGGAAAAGCGCAACCTTTCGCGACATTCTTACATATTTTCGAAGGCTATCTCAGCAACTCAGGTGATCTTGCTCCTATTGGAGTATCCAGAATTCACACGTTATCTGAATCAATAGCGCCATATCTTAGCCGGGCTGCTGCTAATCAGACACACCTGGAAAAGCTTGACTATGAAAAGTACGTCGAGCAATTATCAATTCTGGCAACAAATTGGGAGTCCTTACCCGAATTTCAACATTTAAGTATGGATGAAAAAGTAGAAACCTATACCGAAAATATGATTGGAGACCTTCCAATAAGTATCCAGGAACAAATGCGTAAACAAATTGCAACCCAAGCTCAAAGTCAACCACTGCCTCAGCCTCAGTTGGCTAGACCACAAATGCACAACTCTTCTGTACGTGATTTAGAGGGGGATGTTAAAATGTCGGGAACTGATATTTTTTCTATTGTCTCGACAGTTATATCAGCCTTGAATAATGAAAACAACTTTCGAAAACAAGGACAGCCCCGGCCATTAGATAAACGTCCGAATGCCCCCCACAGTTCCGAAGAAGAGCGTAGCCAGCGTCTTAAATCAGGCCGCTGCATTCGGTGCAACATTTATCCATCTCACCGTTTCAGGGACTGCAAGTTTAAAGGCTTTCACACAGATATAGCCAACTCAAGGATAGCTAATGTATTATCAAGCGAGCCGGGAAACTAGTAACCCCTGAGCAAAGTCGTGTTCAGGGGAACGTTGGTGTGTTTGGAGAACTTTTAGATCAAGTACCACCTGCTAGAGAAATTAGTGATGCTTAAAAAAGATTAAACAGTAGTCCATTTTTAATTGATGTTTTAATAAATTCTACTTGTTATTCTACCGCATTATTTGATACAGGATGTCTACCCTATGCAGTATTTGATCAAAGATTCGCAAACCAAACGCACTTACCACGCTACCCAGTTACCAATAGATCACTAAAGCTTGCTAAAGATGGACCCCAAAATCTTATCACACAGATGACTTGGGCTACACTTGACATTGATGGCAGAGCTGAGAGAGTATTTAGTTACATTGTCGAAAACTTACAATATAACATAATCCTCGGTAAAGGTTGAGCCGAGCGAAAAATGTGACCTATGAGACAGGAAAAAAGTTTCTTACCCTAGGAATTGGAGGAAATGCAATAAAAGTTAAGGAGTCTGGATGGATGGAAAGAGAAGATTTATCGAGTCATATTTGTCAGATACGTCAGGCAAAAAAGGCACAGCTTCAATATTTGCTGCAGAAATCCGACGTAGAAAGAAAACAAATAAAAATTTATATTTGTTCTCAATTACCATAGCAGATATCAAAAAGGCTCTAGAAAAATTAGATAAATCAGCCAACAAGCAAACTGCGGAAAAATTGTCAAGCCAACTGCCTACTCAGCTTCGACACCTAACAAATAACTTTCTAGCTGAAGAAGATGGGATCGTACCAGAATCTAAACCAGGATGGGACCATTCCATAAACCTCAACCCAGATAATGAAGGTAAGCCCAAGGAACCTCCCTCAGGTCCACTTTACGGTATGTCACGAGACGAGTTGCTTGTCCTCCGGAAAACCCTTACAGATTACCTACGAAAAGGATGGATTCGTGCCAGCAGCTCTCCAGCAAATGCACCCGTTCTATTCGCCAAAAAACCCGGTGGAGGTCTTCGATTCTGTGTTGACTATCGTGGTCTCAATTCAATCACAAAAAGGGATAGGTACCCGTTACCACTGATTAAAGAAACACTTCAACAATTCTCCAAAGCTCAATACTTCACTAAACTTGACGTTTGTACCGCATTTCATCGCCTGCGTATTCGGCCTGGGGATGAATGGAAGACAGCGTTCCGGACAAGATATGGACAGTACGAATGGCTTGTCATGCCATTTGGACTATGCGGTGGGCCAGCCACTTTTCAACGGTACATTAATGCAGTATTACAAGATATTTTAGATGAATACTGCTCAGCTTATATGGATGATATTATCATATACTCTGATGGTGATTTATCCGACCATTACAAAAAGTTGAAGAGGTCATAAGTCGACTCGAAAAAGCCGGCTTACGTTTAGACATCAATAAATGCGCTTTGCTACTGCCGAAGTCAAATATCTTGGTTTCGTGATTAAGGCTGGTTAGGGTGTTACAGTTGATCCAGATAAGGTGGAAGCTATCAAAAACTGGGAAGAACCAACTACAGTATCTGAAACCCGATCTTTTCTTGGATTCGCAAACTTTTACCGAGAGTTTATACCAAAGTTTTCAGCTATTGCTCAACCTTTGATCTATCTCACATCCCAGCATGCCTGTTTGTAAGGATTCCCTATTTCATTCTTCATTTAGTTTATATTTTTAGTCTTCTTCCAAGCGTCTATGACAATACCGTAGCTCTTGGTACTGGGTACTCTATTATTAGGATAAGACTTATGTCACAATGGAACAATGGAAAGAAATCATGTAAATAAATAAGGGCTTGGGCTACTGAAGCTGAGCTCTCCACGCTTAGTTTTCTGTCACAACCACCACCTTCGGATTACCTCGGATTACCTCTTGTACCTTTAGTTACCACTAGTACCCACTCAAACCTTTAGACCTTTTAGCTATTTATATTACCCATCTTTCAAACCTTTAGTTCCTCATAGTTATCTCCAGTAGACCTTCAGTCATCTCTTGCGATCCATCCGACCTCTTCTCACCCTCCAATTCCGCTTCAAGTTAAACGCCTACGCTCCGATCTGACAGGGTCCAATTTTTCACCCAGCATAGAAGGCGCAGCTCTTTCAGGATGTTCCCCTTAGTCGCCATCTTAGCCAAAGAGACATTAACGACGCAACCCCTACAGTGGCAAAAAGGTGTATTACATAGCCTCTGCTGATAGACGTAGAGATCTACAACTCGTGCTGCACTATCCCGACATCCGCTCCTGTGCCTGACAATATTACCGCAACAGTTCTTCGGCGTGCCTGGCCAATAATCGGGCCCCGAATAATCTCCTTATTCCGCCAATGCGATAAGTTTGGGATACACCCTAGCGCGTTTAAGAAGGCTAATGTTGTTATAATCCCAAAGTCCGGAAATTGCAACCGAGCTCTCCCATTATCTTACCGCCCAATCGCTTTTCTATCATGCCTTGGCAAGGGATTGGAAAGACTTGTCGCGTGTCGTCTCTCATTTCTAGCGCTGAGACATCAGATTCTTTCCCGTAATCAGCGTAGTGCAATTCCTCGAAGATCAGCTACCGACCTCACCACTTCATTATCGTGCATTGTTCAGGATGCCTGGGCCAAAAAATCAGGTAGCCGGAATGGTCACTGTAGATGTTAAAGTTGCATTTGATGGAATTCAAAAAGGCCGCCTGTGTCACTGCCTACGGAGTCAAGGGTGGCCCTTCAATGTGGTACAGTGGGTGTCCTCTTTCATGTCCGAGCGAGAGGCCTCAATCATACTGGATGGAACCATATCTCCGACGTTTAAGATACACTGCGGACTCCCTCAAGGATCCCCAGCTTCACCTATCTTATTTCTATTGGAAATTGAAGGTATATTCCACCTCTCCCCAAATTGTTTCGGCTATGCAGACGACGTTGCATTTATAGCGTCCGCACCGACTCTCGCCCGCTGTGGAGAGCTACTTCAGACGCAGTTAGACATGACCCTCGCCTGGGGACTTGAGAACGGCATTGCTCTCGAAGTCTCAAAAACGGAACTACAATATTTTCACCGAAAACATGGACCTCCACTAGAACCCAGCGCATATGCAGATGGGGTCGAGATCACACCAAACGCCCACACGCGCTGGCTCGGGGTCATCTTCGATGGAAGCCTTCGGTTCAGAGAACATGTCGGATAAGCCTATGGAAGATCCTTGGCTGTTACAAGCCACTATAACTCTGGCGCTTTTGAAAGGCTGGGCTGTCGGAAATAGAGTAAGAATATTCAGAACTCTTCGAGTGATCGCGGAGGAAAAACTTCAAACGGTATCCGTAGATGTAATTAATATATATTGTAAAGGCTCGTTCGAAATTCTCAGTCTTTACTAAATGATATGAGACTTTTATATACAATAATTTCGAGTCATAACACGAACTAAAACGTAATATTCTTTGATAGAAAATAAGGGAACAAACTCGAGATTTGATACTAGTCACGTAGTGTAGTTAACACGAATTATTTTCACAGTCTCGAATATTAGACGTGACACAAAGTGGTGGTGTGACTAGCCTAGCATAGATGACACGCAATATTCTTGATGGATGCAAACTGAGACTACAAGCGCAGAGCGTCAAAAATGGCTTCGCAACATAGGCTAGCTCGGCGTGAAGATGGGGATTCCTGTTCTCTAGAACACTCGGGAGGGTATTCGCCGGATTAGAAGGGAGGTTGGGTGACATGTTGGCCGAGACCATTGCCAAGAATTGCGCTATGCCGGCGTGCATGTAGATTCTAATCGAGTCTAGGAATTTTCTGTTTGATGCGGTAGTGAAGGGGAGAAGTGATCTTTCAATACCGTTGATAGCTGCGGAGCGGAGTACTAGGCTTGCCGTTTCTTGGGCGGTGCGTCATTTCTCGGTCTCGAGAATTGGTGGAAGCCCTGGCGCGCAATCTGCTTGTGTGGCAGCCTTTGGCAGCGATGTGTTTGCTGGAGCTGCTTGTGATGCAGCTTTCTCCTATCATTTTTTTTCTCTTTCGGAGAAGATTTTGAAGGATATCCTTTCCTGTGGGTATCGGAGACAGTTCAAGGAAATTCCTCAGCAGTTTTTACTTACCCGATTATATCAGTGTCGGTCGCAATGGTGTAAGGCAGGACCCTCTCGGTGTCTCTCTTCCCAACACATTTAGAGACGGAGCAAAGTCGAGTATTTGATTGAGAGATCTTGGGCAAATCCTAGAGTTGTCCAGGGTGATATTTTGACGCTTTTTTTCGAACTGTAGTCTTTAAAATGCCTAGAGGTCGGTCACTATTCGTAGATTAATGCGACTGAGATCGAGAAGGTATGAAAATGAGAATTTTCGAATTGTGCTTTTTTTGTATATTAGCATGCTTTACAACTGTTATCCTCCGCAGTCATATGGGAGCTTGAGCATGTATGGGGCCGGGATACATCAGATTAACAACCATTAAGTACAAATACTACTCGTCCCACCTGAATGACCTAACCACTCCCGTCTTAACCCTTATATTGAACATGTCTAGTCCAACCGCATTGGGCAGTAGATCACAGATTTAAAAATTAAGCGGCTTGTTTTAAAGCAAAATTGTGTAATGACTAATATATGATAATTGAGAAAAGCAAGGAAATACGATAAGGCAAAGAAATAAAATTTCTCAATCTCTCCAACAATGGTGCGTACCTTCAAAGCTTCACGAGAGAGCCTGGCTCGACGCATCATAAATACCACTTATGGTATTGCTTGAAGGTTAAGTTATATGTATCTAACATTGAGCTGTTATCAAAGAACTATGTGAGCATCATAATAGCCATTACTCGAGGCTCAAATTTCTAAATAGACCCTGGCAATTTTAGCTATTGCTTTGGGGTTAAGACTAAATTTATCTAGTTCTCTAACGGTACAATTGTTAAATTGTAGAGTTTATATGGTTTTTGTAAGGTTTGCTGGCCCTTCCTCTATCTAGTCTGAAAGCTTAACGCAACAAAAAAATAGCCTCAGTATTCGTAATCCGAGTCTCAATTTGGTAGAAAATACTCGATAGGAAGAATAGATCCATTAATTAGTCAGATATTGGTGTGTCAAGCTTCTATAAAATTCTGTATATGAATAAAAGGGATGACCTGCCCTTCCTTTCAGAAAAAAGCGAATCATGTTCTTAAGAACCATAGCAAAGCTAATTCAAAATTCTAACCCTAATTCAGCACCCAATGTGGTTGTATGGGTCTAGTTGAACTATACATTGGCATGTTGCAGCTCTTCATGAATCTGAGATATTATCGAAATTATAGCTGTGAAATATGCAGTCCACACTTAAAATTTGAAATTTGAGACTCGTTGACGAGCGAATTTTTTGTATCTCAAGCAGTAAAGCCGTTATAGTAGTAATTGCGGTATGATGCTCGTCATCAGACCTGTCTTACGATA
This sequence comes from Blumeria hordei DH14, assembly GCA_900239735.1. Lineage (NCBI taxonomy): Eukaryota > Fungi > Ascomycota > Leotiomycetes > Helotiales > Erysiphaceae > Blumeria > Blumeria hordei. The sequence goes on from OENG01000035.1 coordinate 3,029,133, forward strand.
ACCGAGACCAACTCATCATCTCTCCACACAGGTCCGTAGTAGATTCACGAGCGGATATGTGCGAGTGATTTTTTTTGATGAGCTTCTAAGCCTGGTTCCCTGTTAATCTTGAGATTTCGTACTAAAATTTATTGTTATTTTATGCGGCGACAGAGATGAAGTTTGGTCATAACTTCAATGAAGCGTGCATTAATTTGATGTTTTCAACAAGGGTTTTTTGATTTACATCCTGCTTAATAAGATATAGACTTAAGCTTGCTCCTTATTCATTTATCAATTTCTTAACAAATTCGGTAGGAATCATCCGGGTCTTACCAGTTGCCAAAAGTCTCAGACCCTGATATGACTAGCGATAAAATTAAATTCAATATCTTAAGCAACTGTTCAGCGAATACGCTTCGTGCTTTATGCTGGTGCAAGTAATTGCATATTAATGCGTTTGCTGCTGTGAGAACGCAATTCAAGATTTGAAGCTGAGCTTCTCGGCAGACTTCAGTGCAAGTGCAGTGGTGGCTTCAGCTTCACTCACTCGCCCATGAAGCTCATAGCATCGTGCAAGCATACCGTCGGTAACGCTCATCCAAAGAGGGTTCCCGCTTTTTGCGGCCGTCCGTGATGCAGCTTGAGCGCCGTTTTCCGCTTGTGTTCCGAGAACGCCGACGAAAAAGAAGCTAAACATTAATGTAACAGTGATAGATAGTAATTGTAAATTATTCGTCCTTTTTGTCCCATTCAATGCTGCGCTAAGGTGATGTTTGATCTCCATCATACTCTTTGGTGGTTCAGTTTTAACAGTTACCATTATCAAGTTAAATGCATTCACAATATCTTGGTTTGCATGGCCTATACATAAAGGCTCTAGCATCTTAATCATAAAAGCGTTTCTGATTAGATCTAGCCTCGGTGGATCTTGTAGAATAGAAAGAGCATTAAGCCTTGCCAAAATAGCTATATCATATTCCATTTGCTCAATTGAGCTGATATTAGAAGGCTTTTCTGTAGGAAGATTGAAACGTGAGTCCTGAAATACACCAAGAGCGGCGTCTAGGTCACCACTCCCCTGGTAGAACACGCCTCCCAAATAGAACAATAAGCTCTCCAAATGAGTTGCTAGAGGAATTTGGAAAGTGTCCACTATTCTTCTCAGCTCCTCGAGACATTTTTTAACCTCAGACCATTCAGCACCCAAAGTATGACAAAATGCTAGGAAAATACGTGTGTAACAGAGTACTTGTCCCCGCCACTGACGTTTGGATAGTAGATCTGGTAATATGGCGTTTGGAAGACTCTTTGATGATGATGATTTGGCGTCGTCTAATAATCTAGTCAAAATAAAATTAAACTTGAGAGACAAGAAAGATTTACCTTCTTTTTCTAGTAATGGCAAAACTTGATTGAGGTATTTGAGCGCGAGAAGTCTCTCATTCGTGCTCCTTTGAAGCAAGATTATACCATAAAGCAGACAGCTAGAGTTATTAGTATGAATTTTCGAGTTCGAAAGTGTACGCACGATATGCAGTAAGTTTCTTTCTGGTCAAAGAAAGTCAACATCAACATATCCACTCCATCCTTTCCAACCCCCAATATCATTCTAGTATCAGTACTCACTACATGTGAGCTGTTAGGGGTTCTTTTAATAGGGATCGTAATGGTATCACTAGAATTCCAACCCTTGTCTCGGATGCTTGCGTCTATGGCTAGGCGAGCAGATTGTAATTTATTGAGTACTTGAGGATCTCCTTCTCTGATGCTACAGGCCAAATCTAGAATATGTGCTAGGCCCGTAAGCGGGGCAATATAGCAGCTGGGATCTGTTTGATGACTCCATACAGAAGCCATAGCGGACTTTAAATTCTGAGAAGCCTCTGGTCCTGCAATTTTTAGATGCGCTATAACTTCCATGAGAGATGCGACCAGATGGATTGGTCGATCACCATGTTTTTCTGCAAGAACTTCAATAGCCTTCAAATTACGCACTGCAGCATTATGCTCAATAAAGGTTCCACAAGTCAGGGAGTAGGTGGCACGAAGAAATCGAAAGGCGTATACCCAGGAGATATTTTTATATCTGTTTAATATTAGAATTAAATTATTAAAAAATATTATATCTCACGTCTCTGCCTCTGAAATCTGAGCATCAAGCGCTTTGATAGATGCCCTAAGATTACTTTTTGCTATACATTTGGCAAGTAAGAAATGCATAGCGTACTTTAGATCATAGTAGTGATTCTGTTTGTGTGAGATTGATCTTTAATATTGGGATTGATAACACATACACGTTCGCAAAGTTCAATACCTTTACTGAGAGTTGTTTCCGCTTCCATATAATTCTCAGTTTCTTCAAATAGGACACCGGCGTACCTTAGGCGTATACATGCTTCATCCCTCGGGTCTAGTCCCATCACACGCTTTAGAGCTGTCTCCAAGCATCCCAGACCCGTGGCTACTAACTTTTGGCTCTTTTCTATATGTTTATCATTCATTGTGCGTGCAGTGCAAGGTGCAAGTAAGCGGGCAGCCTCAAAGTATTCCTCAGCCATGGAAGTTAAGAGTTTTCCTAAATCTATTTCTTTTGTGGTAGAATCTGCCGGCATTGTGATAGAAGGATACTTCATAGGTTGTGTAGTAGGCGTTCTGGAGAACGATTCTTGCGTATTTGCATGTTCATGATTATGTGACATCAAATGTGCTGAATATGATTGCTGAGAGACGGTTTGTGGTAGAGGATGGGATTGATAAATCTGAGGAAGGTGGCCCTGCGTCACTAAGTGATGGACATTATTTGAAGTTTCGAGACCTGGTAAACATGGGCGTATAGTTGTGTCAAAAGGTGGTAGTTGATAAAAATGATTAGCTGAATTGTTGTTGTACAGGTCTTTTTTATTGAAACGATCGCCTTGACCTGCCATCGGCTGCCTCGACTCGAAAAACTGAGTTGCAACAGTAGTCTTTACAGCTTGAAACTATGGATCTTTGGGTTGGGGAATTTAGTATTCACCAACGTATCCAATTAACGTCTTGGATTATCAAACAAAAATCTGGCTTACAATGATAAACCGCGAATCCATTAGTCAAAGCTTAATTGATTAGATTGCCGAGGTTATCCATGGCTCGTAATTTAGTTAGAAAATTCTTCAACATGCCATAAAAGTATATTAGCCATAATGCAGCAGACACCTTCATATCCATTCGCTATTAGATACTTAATCCAAACAATTACACTAGCGAACCTTTTTGGGAATTGACATGGAGTGGCTAGGAACAGCCCAAACTTCCTTTACTCATTCACCCTCTACCATCAAGCTGAATGAGAGCGATGGAACAGAAAGCGACCTATCGACCGTCTGCCGAGAATCAACTCCTCCGTGTAAGCTAAACCCGTTGCTTTTCAATGGACATTTACAAACTATGTGGACTGCAATCGGTAAAGAAGGTCCACATTTGCACTACAAGAGGAAGATTTTTGAAGCCAGTGACCAAACTTATGCGGGTACTTTTGCTGTTGACTTTTTAGCTGAACCCTCCTCGGAGACTGACGAAACTCTTCCCATTAGAACTACTTATTTCAGCGACAATGAATTTAAAAATATGAAATCAAGTGGGTTCGAAGATGATCGTCCTATGCTCGTAATATTACACGGACTATCAGGTGGATCTTATGAAATCTACCTGAGGCATGTCCTGGATCTATTAGTGAAAACAGATGGCGAAGAAAAATGGGAAGCCTGCGTGGTGAATTCTAGAGGATGTGCTCGGCATAAAATAACTAGCAGCATTTTGTACAATGCTAGAGCTACTTGGGATTGTAGACAAACTATTTCGTGGTTAAGGCAAAACTTTCCTCATCGACGTTTGTACGGACTGGGATTTTCGTTAGGGGCTAATATTCTCACAAACGTAAGTATCAAGCCTCAAGAGACCTAAATTTTATGCTAACTCTTGTAGTACATAGGGGAGGAAGGTTCTGCTTGTATTTTGGAGGCTGCCGTTGTCATCTCGAATCCATGGTCCTTGGAGGTTGGGTCTGCAGCACTCCGTAGAACATGGCTAGGCCGAGAAGTATATAGCAAGACTATGGGTGGCAACATGAAGCGTCTGCTAGAATTGCATTACGATTTTGTGTCACAAAATCCGAAATTAGATTTTGAAAAGATTCGAAAGGCTGTGTACTTGCACGAGTTTGACCGATTAGTCCAGGGGCCAACATGGGGCTATCCAACAGAAGGTGCTTACTATCGCGATGCTTCTTCAACTGATGCCTTGCTCGCAGTCAAGATACCTCTTTTCGCTATAAATGCTGTAGATGACCCTGTAGGTTGCCTTCATTTACTACACTGAATTTCAAAACATAACTGATAAAATACAAGATTGTCACTAACGAAGCAATTCCATACGAAGAGATAAAGAAAAATCCTTATACTGTCTTGTGTACGACATCACTTGGAGGCCATTTATCCTGGTTCGAAATTGGAGGATTCCAATGGCATGCTCGACCGGTAAGTCACTTTAATATACTTAACAGGACTACTGAATGACCATTCACTTAGACTGTCAACTTTTTAAAGAATATGGCCTTGATGAAAGTTAAAAAACCAACTAAAGAAGATACGTCGGATGCGGACGGAAAATACCCGGGAATGGTAATATTTGATCCAATCCGCCATAAGCTACACGCTTGACTAGGCCTCGGTCAAACAGAACATACTTAAGGGAAGAAATTATCTAGTTACCTTTAGTTTCACTTTAATTTTGTCACAAACAAAATAATTAAATGTTTTCTTATGGACCATAAGCAAAAATTGAATGCAAAAATAAATGTGGGTTAAAGTTATGACGGTTACTCTCAAAACAAAACTCCGTAACACCGGTTGATCGTACGCCCGCAGCTAAGATCAGCTAGGCAAAAGAGACGCTTTTTATCTTTGGTTCCGAACCTTCGTTATGCTTGATACTGGTGTTTCCTTCCGTCTCACGGGTCTGTCTCTTCCGTTTCTTCCGTATGCTGTCTTTTGCTTCTTTAAATTTTGACTTCCGTAATTCCTCTCTTTTTTCACTTTCCGCCTTCCTTGCTTCTCTAATCTCTTCCATCTGCCGGGCCTTCATCATTTTACTTTCAATTTGACCTTCTTTCTCAGCATTTACCATCGACAAAATCGTCAACATACTCTCCTGAGATAATATTAGTAAAGTAGCCCATTTTCTTGTGAATTTTGGTCACAAACACTGTCGTCAACAAAAATCTTCCCTTTCTTCTTTCCCTTTGGCTTCTCAACTCCAATGGGAGTTATCATATTCAACGCTGGAATATCTAGTTCCTCCTCTGTGAAGATTCTTCTTTTTCGTTTTAATGTTGCCAAATTCCGAGCGCCTTTTTGAAGTTTAGGGGGAGGCCCTTTACTCTTAGGTGTGCGTGCCTTGGTTGCAGCAGAAGTTTTGGTTTTATTGTTACTACTACTTCTTCCGATACTTGAAGTTTTACTCGGACGGTTGATTTTACCTGTCGGTTTGCGTGTGGGTGCCATGAGAGTTGTCGCTTTACACCTGGTTCACTGACCCAGGTCTACTTGGGATGCTGATCAGAAACTTCCTTGCTCCGACTAGCCTTGTGCCTAAGGCCGAGACAACCTAAATTTCCATCCTCCAAGGGACATACACATCTTGCCGTGCAACTCAAATACGCAGATTCCAAGTGGTTATGCAGCCAAAGTTGAATTCTTCACCTTCCAGCCGTTCCAGTGTAAATACTTGGTGAGATCGCACATATGTGATAGCCAGGAAAAGTCGAAGTCCTTCCCTTCAGGATCTCCGTTCATCTACGCGATTAATAGTTGGTGTCGTCTCATCACCCCAATCCTCAGTACCTCGTTTACGAAGAACTTCCATGACTGTCTCAGTGAGGTAGACATTAAAATAAATATGTAAATAAAAACAGATTCGAGGATTTTTGCGAGAAGTTAGTTACAGAGTATTTATTTCAGCTACCTCGTTACATGTTGGAGGTGTTACTCGTGCCTCAAAAGCATTGACAGTGTGTAAAAATATCTGAGATATGTGTTTTGCCCTTATCATGGTCGTGGCTAAGAGGGGTATCTTAATGAATCTAAGTGACTTAGCTGATATATTTGTTAATCTTATATTAAGGATTATAAAATATTCCTTGAACCACTAGACCTGAGTGGGTGTATTGTTAATTGTACTACTTGAGTCTAGGGCTATCTAGCACATGGAGCTTCCTCCCTAACCCGAGACAGTACCAGAATAGTGCTTACTTCTCCCTTTGTTACCTGTAAGATCATTGATGTGTTGCCCATGATGAATAGCCATTCAGCTAAGTATTTACCCGTGGAATTTAGCCGCCTTTTCCACGGAACCTTCTACCCAAAAAAAAAGGGTAGCAATGGAAGCTGCGTGCGCGGGAAAAAGTCTCGAAAAACCAGCAGCCCTAGCCACACAAGGTCTAGACTACGGGACTATTTGAGGAGCGCAAATTTATCTACATATTTCTTCTGTGTAACAATCTAGGCCGGATTGATCCAATCCACCATTGCCGTACCGGGTGCTGTGTACGCTCCGGAAACTCATCGGATGGTATCTCCTCCATGATCGAGGGTTGGTGATGAGAAGGGCTTCGACTTCAACATCTGATCTGATCTGAGTGTGGTTACCTTCATGATAATGGTGATAGGGGTTTGTGTTGAGGGATGAACACAATACCGACTGCGGAAACGACTGGGAATCTTCATCGAAATGAGGACTTTGTCACTCAATCTCGGTTCTGTAGTCTCTACAACAGTATCTTGAGGTTTGTAGGGGACACCATTGAAAGGTGTTGAGAATAGTCCCCCCCACAAGACTTGAACGGCCAATATGTCGTTAGAGTGTGAGTGGGATTTTCCCGTCAATGATGGCTTTATGATCTATATATCATTGACTGGTGGCTTAATCGTATCAGTTTCTCATTTTCACTGAAATCCCTAAGCCTGATGTCTACCTTGAACGTGGCAAAAATGGTGTGGTCTTCTTACTTGAGTCCCATTGATGTCTCACTAGAAGAATTTCCGATCATTGTTCGCCATCTACCCCGCCAATTAATTATTTCCGAGGTGTCTGGAATCGAGCGACAACACCACATATCTAATTATTTCTACTCCTGGAAGATCAGTCAATTCAGAAAATGCTGAAGATAAAGTAAAAGTTATTAAGAAACTAAAACAATATTTTCAACAGGGAGCGCTCTACTTCGGATATTTTACTCCTACAGATTTCAACCTGGGACTGTTCAAGGCTCGGCCACCATCTCATTATGGAAAGTGAAAAAGAACTTGTAAAAAGGCCATTTTACGGTGTGATCAACCATTCATCAATTTTAAGGGTAGCAGCGACTCATTATCTCAAGTCTTCAATCTTCCAGAACAAATTCTCAGCACATTAACCTACAATGAAGGTATAAAAAATGATCTCAACGAGTACCCATACAAAGATGAGCTCGAAAAAAAAGTATCCGTATCATGTAGCGAATTGGAAGAACAAAAAGACGGTATGGATCTAAGCTTTCTATGGGCAAATTTTATTTAACTATTTCCAGAATTTTCTGAAAGCATGTCCGACTCTAATTCATCTGATTCAGAACAAATGACAACCATACTAGAGGGAAAAGGCTCCGATAAAAATCTAGAAGCTGATATTAAGCTGAACAATGAAGTGAATTCTGAGTCAGTATATCCGGATCTCGATAAAAAGCGTACAGTTAAATCTCCACTGATATGGTTCAATACTTCCATCCTACCGGAGAACACCTATCTCGGGATTTACAGAGCTATATTTGCTAATGACGATCAAGAAAACGGCTTACTTTTAGTGGACGTCATCAAAAAGAGACAGCTTACGCCCCGCCCAATTACGAAAACTTATCCTAACTCAAACAACGAAAGTTCATTAGGAGATGTCAATCGCGACCCCCATTTTTTCCTCTGCATGATTGGTGGCGGACACTTTGCAGCGACAGTTGTGTCCCTAGTTCCGAAGTATACTCAGGCGAAAGAGATCGGGCCTATGGTCAAGGAGGTCACAGTCCTCGCCCACAAGACATTTCATCGATACACCACCCGTCGAAAACAAGGTGGTGCGCAATCAGCAAATGACTCTGCCAAAGGAGCGGCTCATTCTGCTGGTGCAGGCCTTAGGCGCTACAACGAGCAAGCTTTGAGGAACGAAGTGCGAGTCCTTCTCCAGGACTGGAAAGAAATGATAAACAGCTCAGAACTAATATTTGTAAGAGCAACAGGATCCGCAAACCGAAATACTCTTTTCGGCCCCCATGATGGACAAATACTTCGACAGGAAGACCCTCGAATTCGTGGATTTCCTTTTAGCACTAGACGTGCTACTCAAACTGAACTTTTACGCTCATTTGTTGAACTTACTCGAACAAAAATTGTAAAAATAGACCCGATAGCAACTAAAGTCGTAAAACCACAAAATTCAGAGGATAATTGCTCATCTACATCTGCTAAAGGTAAAAAAAGTACTACCGCTCCATCGCTTACAGAGGAGGAGGAGATTAATCTACTGCACACATCTCAGATCCAGGCGCTTATTCGACGCCAGCGTTTACCCGCCCTTTTGACATACCTAAAGTCGAACCTCTTATCCCCCGACTTTCGCTTTTATCCTCCAGATATTCCCCAAAACTTCCATGCATCTTCACCCCTTCTGTTAGCTTCCTCTCTGAATTCTACACTCTTAGTTGATGGGCTTCTATTAAAAGGTGGCTCTGATCCAAGTATAAAGAATGGCGAAGGAAAGACAGCATTTGAAATTGCCGGCGAGCGATCTACGCGACAGGCGTTTCGTGTTGCACGATTTGAAATAGGAGAAGAGAAATGGAATTGGGAAAAGAGTGGCGTACCTTCTGGAATATCACGTACCGAGGCAGAAGCTAGAGATCAGACTGAGAGGCAAGAAGAGGAGAAAAAAGAAAAAGAAAGAAGAAAAGCTGAAACAGAGCGATTAAGAAAGAAGGATATTTGCCCATATACAGAAACCCCACCAATTGGAAAATCTGCAGCAAGGGTTAGAATGGCGATAACTGGGCAGGGACTAAAAACTGCCCAGGAAAAGAGAGAAGAGGAAGTCAAGGGATTGACGCCTGAAATGCAGATGAGGCTTGAACGAGAGCGTAGGGCAAGAGCTGCTGAGGCGAGAATGAAAAAAGTAGCAGACAAGAATTAGCTACAACTCGAATAACTGAAGGCTCAAGGGCAAATGGTCATTTTTCCTCCTGAATATTAAACATTTAACGATGTTTTATTTCCAAAGTTGAAGTTTTTCAGCCCATATTTACCGTCTGTAGGGAGGTCACAATGAAAAGCTTTGCTTTGATTATGACAGGAAATATATGTACTTCAGACATAATAAAATGAAGCCCCATTATCTATCTCGTTCCCTTCAATGGTAATGTATCTGAATTTACTAGATAAAATATAATGGAATATCAAGATTTCTTGAAGCTTGGGAAGTAATTTTTCAAGTAATATGTATGCTTGCGAAGCAAAAATGGAACCGCAGACAGGATAGACCTGCTATTTTAGAATTGTAGGAACTTAATTAATTTGTAACTCTTCTAGATTTAATTGCTCTTTAATTTGCCCTCTCCATACTTCTGAAGAACTTGAAGTCAATTATACCGGGATGGATCTTATTTAGAACCATTAATAACATAAGATTTGCCCCATCGGAGTGACCGGACCATTCCGGACTTCACTAATATGTTAAGTTGTGCTTATCCCCACCACCCACATAACCCATTATGAGCCTACTTGTGCGTTTCGTCATCTTAAGCTTTGGCCGCAATTCACGCAAGAAACTTTCTCCTCGGATAATCCCGAGTTTGGTGAGCGCCAGTGCACTCACCGCACCTGGCTGTCTTTTTACACGACGCCTGCGTATGTCCCCACTGGCTGTATTTGGAACACTGCTGTGGTTGAGCCCGTGGTAACCACACTTCAGTGGTTAAAAGTATGGCGTTAATTACTGTGACGGCTGGTAAGCCGATAGATTGCCGGTAGCACTTGCTATTCAGCACAGACATATTCATATTGTCAGCGCTAAGATATGCTCGTATTTTTTTTTTACATCAGATATGCTCGTATTATAAGTCTGAAGCTGTCCATGCACGAATTATTGAGCAACTAACCCACACTGGAGTGATGGGAGCACGACTGGAGGATAGCTACTAGTGTTTGGAATATTGGAATCATGTATATGAATAGGGCGTTAGATGTGACATTACTATTGTTCATCAGTTGATAAATAAACTTACCTTTCGACATACAAACGCCCAAGCTTTATATACCGAAACCCTTACGATTACGAGGCCGTGTTGGACCACTTTCGTTTGCATTGCCACCGATGAGAGGCTGACCACTATTGATCCATGAGTGCGGCCACTTTTCTTTAACCGCTAGTATTCCTTTCCGTCATGTAACCATCGTATTCTATAAATTGTGAAGTCGGGATTCCGAGCCCCAGTCAGCGTCTCAATCTCCTTGATTATGGCGTTGTTTTCGGCATCTCTGCCGCCCTCAATTTTCGTCCGCAGTCAGCCTTCGGATACCTCAACAGGAAAATCTTGCCGCAAAATTTTGAAGTCACTTGGTTGACGTGTTGTGAGCGCCGCGTCTCTCTGGGACGCCGACTGGACATACACCTCGGTGTCGTTGCTTCGTAATTGTCGTATAGCGTATGCACCTTGAATGAGCTCTTTTGCCTTTGATAGCAGCTCTTTAGGTTGCAATTAATCCGCTTCATCGCTTCTGATACGTACCGCAGTTTTAGTTATATGCGGAACTACGAACGACACGTAGGTCCTTGGATGAGGCATCCCCATTGCTACTCCCGGAGCAGCATTAAGAGCTGGATCCGCGAGGCTCTTCTTGAAAACCTCCTCCAGTGACATCATCTTCTCCTCGATGGGAGACGGGATCTAGTACATTGCTGTCCAGGCCTTCATGTGACAATTAAAAGCCTTCATGACTTCGTTGAAATCCTCCATGAATGGTAAATCCTCCTCCTCCATCTCACCAATCACGATTAGTCTGAGATTTTTCAGTGGTTTCCCTGTGGTCTCAAGGCTCTTTTCTTTTGGAGCCGTCTGCGCTCCGCTGCCTTCGTTTGTGGTGGCCATTGTCGCTTTTTGCGACGCGTCGAAACCGCTAGATTTACCCACACCCGCCATGTTTGAAGCACCGAAGACGAATAGATGGGAGGAGGGTAAAGAAGATGAAAAACTATGATTCACGTTGTCAATTTAATGGTAACGGCAGCGTAAAAAGCTGCACAGCTTTTTGGGCAAAAGCGATATTTTTTGCTTTATATATATATTTAGGGCTCAGCATCTCTTGCCAAGGAGTAGTGAGGGCTAGGTTTATAGGGCAGTAAGCACTGGCGTCTATGTCTAGTTATTATTATTTTATTTTACTGTCCTGTCTGAGTCTATGTCGGTAAAAGGATTATATTTGGGCGTTATGAAATGTTCTATGTAATTGCGGTGTTCAGGTTGTCGTTAGGACGCTGACAGGGATATGATTTAGCTCATTAGCGAGGCGCTTGGAGTAGAGGAAGAAAGGGCAGAGGGAGAAGGGAAGAGGAGAGACAACGTTTTATGTATTTCGAGATACCAGTCAATTGACATTATTCACCGACTTCGTGACGGCACCCAATTTGTATTACTTCGTGTTTTACCAACAGTCTATGACTATGTAGGACATGCAGGTCCTCTCTACCTACAGGCCAAGGATGCCTATACCAGTAGCATATCCTCTCCTATGCCTCTCATACAGCCCCCCTCAAACAGTATCACCTCTCATAAAACCTCATTCGATTATACAATTAGAGGAGCCCTTAGCCCTTCATTATCTCTCCTCTCCAGCCAACTAAACGATGGCCATTTGCGGGTGTATGGCAGCCGGAAAAAATTGCAAAAACCACTGGGTGCGGAGCTCTCCTAATACCGACATTAGGACTAAATCCGAAGACATAGTGCCCCTTCTGAAGCGTTCGAAGAGGCCGGCCAGCTGGGCGCTGCAGACTTGTGGGTACCTCGGGAAATCTGCTCTCTGCCTTTATAGCCTCCATCCAACTCTTTCACGAAGGTCGTGCTGGAATTTTAGAAAAGTCTTGGTAGAGTGTGATTCCTATATAATAGCCTATGTCACGGCGTGGAATATGCATAATTGAAAGTACAGCTCGTATGGCGATAATCTAATCTGTGGAGCGGATACTAAGCTGGAAAAGAACAGAAAAGAAGAGAATCTAAGCATAGAAAGCCCCGAGGCTATTCCTATGCAGGTGGGTTTCCGCTTAATCACCGCGTATGTACTCCTTCCCGCATTAGCCATCAATCTCGCATCCTCCATCCACATGACCGTATATCATAGCGGGGCAGAATGCCGTGCCGTGACTTCACCCCTTGATCAGCTTTCGATTGTCCCAAATCGACTAATTTCGGCGACGGCGTCGGTATTCACGACTTTGGTTGGTCACCATGTTATCTTCCGGATTTTCATCACCAAATCTATCATATATGGCATCATCCAACCACGTAGCAAGACGTCGTGATGGCCCTGTCAATTCGGGGTGTTCAGCGTGGAACTTTTCTAATGAGTAGTGCGTTCGGAAATTTGGCAGCCGGATACCATTCTTCGTCTGCGTGTGACGGCCCTGCATCATAGTAATGAGTAGGGGTGCAATGACATAATGATTAATCTGTATTATAAGGAGTTACCCGGTATGGAACGCACGGGCCAGTTGTAAATTATGTGCAGTTATAGATCTGTAGATGCTTTTTTTCCCTTCTCTTCCTTAGTTTAGAATCCTTTATATTATAATCCTGATTTGAGTATCTATTTGATTCGACTTCGTCATCTCCTAGCTCGTGCTCTCTCCGGACTCTCACACTGCGTTCCAGCCTTCTCATTGAACTTTATACTGCAGCCGATTGCGATACAGCCGAGCGTCCAACACCCTTTCGATCTCCTATTCTAACCCATCATTGATCTCTTCCGCCGGCGGCTCTGGATTGGCCTGCCAGGGCAACGGGTTATCTGGATCTTTGCGCAGTCAGTCTAGTGAAAACACAGGGTGTACTTTCCAAGAGGCGGGTGGTTGTACGCGGAATGGATGCCCTTCTATACACTTAATGATTTAAAAAAAGAATGTCCTTATTTGGAAATGATTTGATATGGTCCCACCATTGGATTTTCCAGATTATCGGACGGTCTCATAGCTCTTCAAGCGCCGCGCCGGATATACATTTTATCTCCAACGTCAAAGTCAACTTCTCGGCGATTTTCATTGGCTTGAACACGCTGTTGTTCCTGTGAACGTTTGATATTCTCTTTAGCATAATTCAAGGCGCTGCTAATTCGTTTAAGCCACACCACGGCCTCGTCCCGATTCAGCTTCTCTCAAGAGGTTCGTAGTTCTACCCACTGATTCCAGTCGAATTCCAAACGCATTTCGTAACCACAGTCGATCATTTATGGCGACAATCCTGAAGATTCGTTTGGCGTAGCTGCCGCAGCAGCATCTAGAGCGGGAAGCATCTCCGTCCCATCGTCTTAGTGGAAATTAACAAATGGTCGCAGTCGCTGATCGATGATCTGGTCGATAATACGGTCTGGCCATCTGTCTACGGGTTCTCTGCCGTAGACAGCTTAAGTTTGACGCGCGCTAACCTTAACAGCTCATCCATGAAATCCGAAATGAATTGCGGACCGCGGTCGCTAGTGATGGTCTTCGGTGCGCCACGAAATCGCCAAATGTAACGTTAGAACAGGTCTGCAGCAGTCTTTTCTGTAGCACTTTTGATGGTGGGGATGGAGATTTGGCGTTTAGACAATCTATTAACGGCTACCCAGATTTTATTAAGCCCTCGTTTATCTGGTACTCCCACATCGTGGAAATCCATCGATATATCATCCCATGTACATTCTGGGATGGCCAAAGGCTATAGTAGGTCCGGTATCATGTCTCTAGGCTTATGCGATCGTCGGCAAAGGTAGCAGTTCTGCACATGATGCTTGATGTCTGCTGTGTATTATGGCCACCAGTACCGGTTGCCAACTATTTTCCTCATTTTGTTTCGTCCTGGATGAGCGGTGGATGTAGATTAGTGGATCATCTTCAACACTTGAGTATGGAAATTGTCTTTGGCTAACACCACCACGCGTCTCTTATGAAGCACCAATCCGGTTGGTTCCAAAGAATAAGGTTCTTCCTGCTATCGTGCTTGCTGGCGTAGATCCTCAAGATCGGGATCAGCTCGGTTGGCCAGGAGCGTACGATCAATGATATCCAGATCCTCATTAATGGGCGCCAACACTTTGCTGTCATGCTGCAACGTAACTTCCTTTTGTAGGAGGAGGATTTTCGTACATTCCAGTTCCTTTGCAGCTTTTTGTGTAGGGGTAAGTTCTTTCTTGCGAGATAACGTGTCCACCAGAATGTTTTAATTATCTGGTCGGTACTGAAGGTCGAAACGGAATTGCGATAGCACCTCTGACCATCGGATTTGCTCACCGTTGAGCAGCTGCTTCTGACCAAAGTATTCCAGAACTCGGTGGTTGGTCAGAATTAAGAACAGCTCCAAAACGCTGGTGAGCTCTGCGCGCCATCCTTTTAAGCATTGGATAATAGCCAACAGCTCCTTATCATGAATCTCGTAGTTTTCCTCCGGACCACTCAAGGTTCGAGAGTGAAAAGCCACAGGATACCACAAGCCGTCCTCCTGCAATTGACTGAGTACTTCTCCTGTTGCTAGATCAGAACAATCGGTCTCTACGCGCGTAGGATTTGTCTGATCGAAGTACAGTAAAATGGGTGGGCTGACCAATTTCTCTTTCAGGGCAAGGAACGCTTATTTGGCTTGCTCAGTCCATTGGAACAACTGGCCTTTTTGGATTACCGTCAGGTTGTACAATGGCTTAGCGATACGGGAGAAATTCTCAATGAAGTTGCGGTAATAGTTGCAGAGCCCCAAGAAGGTTTGAATGGTAGTATTGCTACTAGGTCTCTCCCATGCGCGAATACTTTCCAGCTTTTTCGGGTCTGGTAGGAGTCCGGAGATGTTGACGATGAAGCCAAGAAATTTAACTGACTCTTGATTTAAACGGCACTTCATAATATCCACCTGCAGCCCAGCTCTGTCTAAACGCCGAAGGACCTAACGTACTGTGACGGGCTTTGCCCGGATTGGGACTGGTCACTAGGACCACTCCGTCTCCGAGGGGGTACATACCAGATGGGGAGTATGATACAGGAGAAGAGTCGTGCCAGGGAGAAAGGATGATTCTCAAGTGGACAAGGATGATTCTCAAGGGGACAAGGAAGAGTGCCAGGGAGAAAGGATTATTCTCAAGGGGGCAAGGAAGAGTGCCAGGGAGAAAGGATTATTCTCAAGGGGGCAAGGAAGAGTGCCAGGGAGAAAGGATGATTCTCAGGGGGCCAATGGAGGGAGTTAAGACTAGTCTACGCAGAGCTTATAACGGATGGGAGAGTACGTGGTAGATTGTCTTCCCAAGGAAGAAGTTATTAATTCCTAACGAGTTATTGTCTTTCAAGTACATCTGAATTCATTAAACTCTTACATATAACTTCTTCCTTCCTATCCCTACCCCTACCACTGACTTGCCAGAAAGGTGAATTAACATCTGGATCCCTTAGAAAAAAAAGCAGGAATCACATACTTTATTTTCGTTGTTTCAAAGATTTTCACACGGCTTGAACGTAGCACCCGAGGGACCAATCATGGACGGAAATATCCAGGTCGAGGCAAGCTATCAGGCTGCACAAGAGAGATTCGCAGAAAATCCACTGGCGGGACTATCAAGGCAAGATTTATTAGAGCTTGATCAATTGTTCAGGGAAATGAAGACGCAAGGAACTGAGCTAAGGTCGGGAGGGGCAACGAGACCAAGGAGAAGAGACGCAGTACTGCCAAAATGGAATGGCGCGCCACTAGAATTCGGGTTCTTCATTAGCAGGTTGGAGACACGAATCGAAGTTGACTGGGCCCCTTACCTGGACGATCGAACAATTTGTCTGGACATGATTGAGACTCTACCAGATACCGCCAAGCCAAGAGTCGCAGAGTGGTTTATAAGAGGAAAGCTGATGGACGGTTCGGCTGGAAGGAGTTGATTTTGCATCTGAAGGAAACCTTTGCGGACAAAAAGGCTCGGCAAGTGGCATTGGAGTATATCAATAAAATGGAACAAGGTGAATCTCAGTCTCTTGCTGACTTTCTGCTCGACTTCGAGTACCAAATCGCCCAGAGTGGAGGGGACGAGGCCTTTACTAAGCTAGGCAGGACCATGAACTTAAAATCAGCTCTCAACAGTAAGATGAGGACGGCCTTAGTAGGAGTAAAGCTTCCTCCACCAGAAAGATATAACGACTGGGTAGAGAGAGTAAAAGAGGTTGCATTAGAGCTGGAAGGGCTGAAAAACTACGGACCAAATATAGCAACACAGTTGGCAACAAGGTTGGCTGCGTCAAAGGGTGGTCGGGGACAAATATTTTACAACCGACCGGCAGTAAATATTGAAGGAGTTGTCTATACGGACGGTACAAACGGAACCCTTACAGGTTTGGGAGGTTCGATAAAGGACGAAGAAGAGAAGATAGCTCGTGTAAGAGCGGGGAACAAACCTAGCAGGGGATTCGCTCACGGAATACAAGGAACCGATGAGGATAGGCAACTGCCTAGGTCCTCAAAGCGATCACAGGAAGAGTCACGCCGACTTATAGGGGAAGGGGTGTATCTCCGGTGTAGTCAGAGAGGACATAAGGCGAAATTTTGTCCAAAGTTTCGAAGAGTTCAAACTCCAAGGTTGGGGCTGAATGCGGCTGCAGCAACAGAAGGACAGAGGGAAGAGAAAATTTCGGAAAACAGAAACCCCTCAGGAAGATCTCTCTCAGGGGAAAGGACGGAACTTTTCCAATGAAGCGAAGTATTCGGAAGGACAAGTCTCGCGGCCGCTACTAATTGACTGCTTAATAAATTCCTCATTTTTCGTACAAGCTATGATTGATACTGGATGCTTGTGTCTTTCAGTGGTTGATGAAGCCCTCGTGCGCCGAGAAAATATGTTCGTCGAGCAAATATCTCCAAGGAGCTTGCGGTTAGCCGATGAGACCAAGGCGACAAAAATCACTAGAATTGCGCGTTACAAGGTGGATATCGATGGGCGTCAGGAACAAATGTGGGGATATGTGATGCCCAACTTGGCATACCCTATTATTTTGGGTAAGCCCTGGATGGAACGCAACGAGGTGACATACTCAGCGGGTAAACAATTCTTACGCATAGGCCACGGTGATCACGAATTAATGGTAAAGACAAGCGGGTGGGTCGAAAAGTTGGCATCTCATGATTTGCAAGAAGGGCTGATGAGTGCGAGGCTGAGCAATGAATCGGAGGTATCATACAAGGAGTTATCAGAAATATGCACTCGCGAGCTGAAGGATTCACCTGCTCTTATAAACGAGCTTGTAGGGGCTATTTCGATGCATGACATTACAAAGGCGTTGGAACCCAAGAAGCAAGTCTCGAGAGATATGGTGAAAGATGGTCTGCCTGAGGAAGTCAGGCATTTCACGGACCTTTTTGTGGAGGATGGCAGCGACGGAAAAAATTCGCTTCCGCCACTCCGGCCGGGAGTGGACACAAAGGTACGGCTACTCAAAGATCAGCAGGGTAAAGAAATGGGAGTGCCCTGGGGGCCGCTATACGGGATGTCGAGGGATGCATTGCTGGTCCTGCGAAAAACGCTAACCGAGCTGTTGGATAAGAATTGGATAAGGGCTAGCAGCTCGCCTGGGGGGGCACCAGTTCTATTCATAAAGAAGCCAGGAGGAGGCCTAAGGTTTTGCGTCGATTATCGGGCACTAAATGCAGTGTCGGAACGTGACCGCTATCCTCTACCCCTTATCAGAGAGACTATGCAAATGCTATCAGGAGCGGAATGGCTAACCAAGGTAGACGTAAGATCAGCTTTCCATAGGCTGAGAGTAGCTGAGGGGGATGAATGGAAAACGGCTTTCAGAACGAGGTTCGGGTCTTTTGAGTGGTTAGTTACCCCCTTTGGTCTAGCGGGGGCACCATCGGCATTCCAGAGGTGGATAAATCAAGTGCTGGGAGACCTGCTAGGTGACACATGTTCGGCGTATGTCGATGATGTCGTAATTTTCTCAACCGGGGATCTGGAAGATCATTGGAGAAGGGTGAGCCAAGTGCTGGATCGATTAAACAAGGCGGGGCTCAAACTTGACCCCCTAAAATGTGAGTTTGCCAAAAAGGAGATCAAGTACTTGGGATTTATTATCAGCGTGGAAGAAGGCATCAAGGTAGATCCAGAAAAAATACGGGCCATTGCAGCATGGGAATCTCCGACAAATGTGAAAGGTGTTCGTAGCTTTTTAGGATTTGCCAACTTTTACCGGGGATTCATAGAGAACTTTGCGAAGATTTCGGCTCCGCTCCAAGATCTCACCAAGAAGGGAACGCCTTTTCAATGGGCAGGGAATCAACAAGAATCATTCGAGAAGCTGAAGGCCCTCTTCATCACGGCTCCTGTGTTAGCTTTATGGGATGGTGAACGAAAAACCATTCTGGAGACAGATGCTTCAGGCTGGGCAACGGGGGGGTGCTTGCTACAACACCAACCAGATGGCCAATTCAAACCGGTAGCCTACTATTCGAAGAAGCTGGCACCGGCAGAATGCAATTATGATATCCACGATAAGGAGCTCCTAGCAATTATCAGATGCCTGAATGAGTGGAGAAGTGAACTTCTAGGACTAAAAGAGCCGTTTGTCATTTTGACGGATCATAAAAACCTAAAATACTTTATGTCATCGAAAAAGTTGTCGGAACGGCAGGTGAGATGGTCTCAACTGTTATCTCAGTTCAATTTTAGGTTAGATTTCAGGGCAGGTAAGCTAAGTGGCCGGCCGGACGCCCTATCACGAAGGTCACAGGATGTGCCTAAATCAGAAGATGATCCAAGGATAAAGGAAAGGGAGTTCACGTTACTAAAGGATGTCATGCTGGACAAAGAAACGATACTAGTACAGCACATACAGGCGGCGAAGAGCATGGGTAAAAATCAAATCCCGCATGGTGACCAGTTGTTCGAGGAAGAAGAACTTCAGACATTATGGGATGTTGGGATGGCAAAGGACAAGGCAATGAGTGAGGAGCTGTATACAGCAATATGGAATAACGAGCCACAATTTCCATCTCATCTACAATTGAAAGTTGCGCGTGCCGAATGTGAGCTGGACATGCGGGGAGCATTGTGCTTTAGAAAAAGGCTGTGGGTACCAAACTGGGAACCTTTGCATACGGCCCTTATCCAGAAAACGCATGACTCGCATGCAACAGGACATCCAGGACGAAATAACACGATCGCTATCCTATCGCGAACCTTTTTCTGGCCAGGGATGAGCCAAATGGTGAGGAGGTTCTGCAAGAATTGTGACGTGTGTGGCAGAACAAGAGTGTGGCGCTCTAGAAGGCAAGGATTGCTATTGCCCTTACCAGTGCCGGAACGTTTCCACAGCGAGTTGTCGATCGATTTTATGACGGACCTTCCAGTGAAGAGCAAGGGGGAACCTCAGTACCTCATGGTAATCACGGATCGATTACTGAAGAGCGTCACGTTGGAAGCCATGCAAACTATGAATGCTGAGGAATGTGCGGAGCGTTTCGTAGTTTGTCATTACAGATTCCATGGATTCCCACACGCTTTAACGTCGGATAGAGGGTCAAATTGGGTCGGAGATTTCTGGAGGCACTTATGCAAGATGACAAGAATCGAACAACGCTTGTCTACAGCGTTCCACCCGGAAACCGATGGGGCGACAGAGAGGATGAACCAGGAGGTTTTGGCGTACCTACGGGCGTTCATATCATTCTCACAAGTCGAATGGGCATCAATGCTACCTACCGCACAATTGGCGATCAATAATAGGGATAGTTCAGCCACAACCCTAAGCCCATTTTTCCTGGAACATGGTTATCACGCAGAGCCGGTACAGCTAAAGTCGACCGAGCCAAGGGAGCCTCTATCAACACGAGCCAAACGAGCTGAGAAATTCGTGGATAGGATACGAGAGGCGCAAGAATTCGCGGCAGCAGCGATGGCGGCCGCACAGCAGATAATGGAGGAACAGGCAAACAGGAAGAGGGATCCTCCGCCTCAGTTTAAGGTGGGCAATAAGGTGTGGCTCAGCCTTAAGAACATTTCCACGCCTCAGCCAAAGAAGAAGTTAGCGTGGGTCAACGCAAAATACACGGTAGTAAAGGTAATATCACCACACGTGGTAGAGCTGGATGTTCCGTCTAGGATATGGCCAAGATTTCACGTGGAACTGTTACGAAAGGCTAACGATGACCCGCTACCATCTCAGATCCAAGATGACACGCAACCTCCACCATTAATGATAAAAGATGGAGATAACACGACTCCTGAGCAAGTTGTCGAACGGATTTTAAGGGCAGAGAAGGTCCGACGCGGGAGAGGATGGGTACGTCGAGTGTTGGTCAAATGGAAGGGTTTCGCCGAACCGGCATGGGAAGATCGGGCCGATCTAGAGGATGTGGAAGCCATGGACCATTTCGAAGCCTTATACGGCAAAGGAGACAACGTCGGCGAGAACGAAGGAGCCAGACAAGGAAGAAAAAATAAAAAGACAGTCAGAAGAGGAAGGGGGGTAATGTGACGGGCTTTGCCCGGATTGGGACTGGTCACTAGGACCACTCCGTCTCCGAGGGGGTACATACCAGATGGGGAGTATGATACAGGAGAAGAGTCGTGCCAGGGAGAAAGGATGATTCTCAAGTGGACAAGGATGATTCTCAAGGGGACAAGGAAGAGTGCCAGGGAGAAAGGATTATTCTCAAGGGGGCAAGGAAGAGTGCCAGGGAGAAAGGATGATTCTCAGGGGGCCAATGGAGGGAGTTAAGACTAGTCTACGCAGAGCTTATAACGGATGGGAGAGTACGTGGTAGATTGTCTTCCCAAGGAAGAAGTTATTAATTCCTAACGAGTTATTGTCTTTCAAGTACATCTGAATTCATTAAACTCTTACACGTACTCCTGCCACGTGTTTACTTTTGTCTTAAGAATGGATGCATACATCATCCATATATGCGGAAACGGCACGTGCAAGCAGATCACCTAGGACCGAGTTGATATATCTTTGGAAAGTGGCCGGGCCACGTGAAAGACCAAAAGGTAACACGCGGCAACGGTATTGAACGAATTGAGTACAAAACGTAGTCCATCTCACTGAGTCTGGGTGCATTCGGATACGATTGAAAGCATGGATGACATCTAGAATAGTGAATTTCTTAGAACCAGCCATCTTGGCTAATGTCTTGCCAATGAGGGACAGATGGTAGAGATATTTCCGCGTGTGTGCGTTTAATTTCTGGTAGTCCACACAGAATCGAAGGTCACCATTCTTTTTCTTGATGAACAAGACCGGTGAATTGAATGGAGAATCGCCGGGTTCGATGAGTCCGTTCGCCAAGTTCTCCTCGGTGTAAGCGTGTACGGTATCTAGCTCTTTCTGATTCATTTTATAGAGGGGAGCTTGCTTGAGCTCAGGCTCGCTATCCAGATTGATCTTATGGTCGAACTCCCTATGCGGCGGCAATTCATTTGCGCGTCTTTTGGAGAAGACATGGGCAAGGTCATGATATTCAGGAGGTAATTGGGCCAACAATTGTGTCCTCTCTTCTTCTTCAGTGAGCTCCGCAATCTTCGCAATCTCTTTACCGTCGGGCGCGGTTTCCATTTCTACGATCCAGCATTGGTCGTCCCCTTCGATTATCTCAACCTCTACGACTGTAAGCGTAGGTGTATCCATCTCGTCTAGACCCAGATCCTCCTTTTTCTTATCGTAGGCTTCTTGCCACTTTTGCAGCTTAGGCCGGGGAATCCGATTAGTGGAAGAGGTCGCCGGCGCTTTTCCTACAATTGCGGGGCGTTTCAATATATGCTTTGGCATAAAAGGTGGTGATTTTTTAACAGCAGGTTTGTTAATTTCTAGAGGAGATAGTTCAATCAGTCGGTCGCGACAGTTAGCGTCCCACTGATGATCCTTACAGTCTTCTGCCCACTACAGCCGGTGTCGCACGCAGTCTAGGAGTACGTTATGATAGGCCAGCCACTGCCGACCGAGGATCATATTGGTCTTGTTGCCGAGTGTGGTAGCAAAGAACGGCATGTTGACTCGGTGCGAGTCTATAGTCAGTGTCATCACGTAGGCATGGCGTAGAGGTCGGGATGACCCGCCGTCGAAGCCTCTGATAGGGAGTGGATGACGGAGATTGTAGCGCGTCATCTTAATCTTACTATTTCGGTACCAATCACGTAGTTTTTTACGATCTACGAAGGCATATCCATTAGCGCCAGTATTAATGATGGTAGAGATTGGAAATTGGGATTTGTTTTTAGTTTCAAGAGCACAATTTATGACTGGTGGCTTTCCGCCAAAAAAAATTTCCAAATCAATACCATTAACTCGATACGTCTCATTTTCCAGGAGGGCGACTTCTCCTAGAGACAATCTTTTCCCTCCTCGGAACTCATAGCGAATTCTGATCCCGATGCTTCAGCTTCTTCATTCTCCTCATCCACCTCATTGACGTTAACAGTAGTACAAGCGTCGGCTTAGTGACCAGTCTTGTAGCAATGGAAGCAGATGCCAGCGGTTCGGGCCAAGACGGGTGGCTTGAGTGGACCAGATTCTCTTGAAGGTGAAGTAAGAGTGCGGTCCGGCGGGAGAAGTGGCTTCTTGAGTTTGTCCTTGCGTTGTCTGTAGCGAGCGGTTTGATCCTCAACTTTGCGCGCTAATTGCAAGTGTAGTTCGATCTTCAAGCAGCGTTGCGACATCTCTAAGGTAGATTCAAAATCCAATTCGGCGATGACATTTTGTAACTTGGGGCTCATCTTCTCGCGAAGTTCATCCATGCGGTCTTCGTCTCTAAGTTGCAATTGAGAAGCGTTTATCCCCTTGTCTCGGTTTCTTGAAGTTGGCACGAGCTTCGGAGCGCTTTTGTCCTAAATTCTTGCCGTAGGCTCCCCGCACAACTTCGAAGATGGACATCGCAACAGCGATGTGGTTGACGCTCTTTGGTTCGAGGTAGGGTTTGATGAATTCCTGTGCATCACCACCAATAAAGCCCAAGAGATAGTTGATCTTGTGATTTTCATCATCAAAATAGAGCGAATCGCCATTCAACTTGAGCTAAACAGCGTATTCCCAGTTCTCGAAGGCAGGATAATTAGCACCAGTGAAGATGGGTGGGTTCTCAATCTTCTGGCGGTGGCGGAATCGCATAGACTTTGGGTCACGGACATCTTTGTTGCTTGGTGGTGGCTCTGAGGCCTTATAGCCGGCGGTGTCTTTATCAGAAGTGCTGTGGGTAGCAGATCCTCGTACTGATTTAGATTCCTCCTTCTGCTTACCCTTATCCTTGGCTTTGAGGTCTAGAGTGACCTCTGCGAATGCAGCCTTCCAGTGCTCAGCTTCCTTCACCCAGTATTGTGCCATCTTCTCTGCCTCTACTTTCTGTTCTCGTGTATCTCGAAGGTAGTTGTTGATGGGGTTGGCGCGATCAGCCAGGGCGGTGCACATAGTCTTGAGGATGTATTCGTAGCGTTCCTGATCAGTCTCATTCTTGACTTCAGCAGCGCGGCGTTCGTTTCTCTTGTTGTAATCCTTGTCCAACATGTCCCGAGTGACCTACTGGTACCATGGAACATCAACCTTCGTAATGTGGTCCTCCTCTTCCCCGGGTGCGCTGGTGGCGTACACAGAGGTCTTGAAGTCTTCCTTCGGCCACTCTCCTGGCATCTTCTGCTATCCTTTATCTGCGAGACGATTAATCAATAACTGTCCAGATAATTGTGAGCGAAACGCTGTCCACAGATTACTGAGTCTGAAATTAGCTTTTTACCTCTCTACAGAGGTCGCGTTGAGTAGTTTAGGGAGCTTAGTATTATGTCATGGCGTAGAATAGGCACAAGTGAAAGTACAGCTTGTATGGCGATAATCCAATCTATGGAGCGGATACTAAGCTGGAAAAGAACAGAAAAGAAGAGAATCCAAGCACAAAAAGCCCCGAGGATATTCCTATGCAGGAGGGTTTCCGCTTAATCGCCGCATACGTGCTCCTTCTCGCATTAGCCATCAATCTCGCATCCTCCATCAACGTGAACGTATGTCGTGCCGTGACAGCTTCGAACAACTTCTTTTGTGCCGTCTATGGTACTGGGGAATGCCGTAGACTTATCGATAATTAAAGCCCTCCTGGCTAATCAGCCGAAATCTCGGACTGGGCGCCCACAAACTTTCCAAAGTCGAAAACACCTCAAAAATATCAGACCTGTCATTCCCATGAGAGGTCTCTTCATTGTCTAATTCCACGCACCACTTGCTTGTCACTCCTCAAGTTGTGTAGCCCCATTAGAGCAACAGTCCCCAACAAGCCAAGACCAGAGCTTTGTATGCTATTATTTAATTTCTGCCTTACGAGTATAGGTAGCAACGTAAATTTTTTAGTGAAAAATGGCCAGTAATTCATTAGGTAAGCTCCTATTTACAATTGGAGTAACTACTTAATCGGCCGTTGAGGCGAGGTGGTGTTTGGTAAGATTGAGGTAGAGGTCTCGCGTGAGAATAACGAGACCGACATTTGTGAGGGTTTATCGAATTTGGATATACTTGCATTTACTTTCAACATCGATCCAATTGCGATACTTCTTAGTTATTTCAGATATACAGAGCATAGCGAGAGATTACACTAGCACCGCTGGAAGGTGAAGCGTTCGTCTTTGCCGGCGAGGTGTGGTCATTGAGATGAAGATTTGCTAGGTCATGCTTCTAAACTTGATGATGCTTCGGTGGGAATCGATCTCGTTAGGAATGAAAGATTGAAAACTTGGAGGGCCTTGAATCATTGCCTCAAGCGCAAAAACACTTTACTATTACTAAATTTAACTGAACTTGTCTCTGAGAGGTTGTTTCACTCCCAGACTCGTCGAGTACACTGCGGACGGATGTTTAACTATCGTCTTCCACTATTTCCTGCTGAAATACACGCACAGGCAAGAAATTTATCATACCCCTTGTTGAGGGCTGCTGGATTCGCCCTCATTCAACACATGTACAGGTTTGGCTGCAGTCAGGCAACTTAGAAGTTTTACAGCTCTACCGTATTTTTACATTTATATACCTGGTTCGGCACAGCCCCACTCGCGCTCGATCTTCGCTAGGCGTGCGCTGAGCGAAAATTATGTAGCTCGTCAATAAACAAGTGAACAATCTCATGCGACTTTGATCATCAATATCACTAAATATCAACCTATTTGTAACCACACAACCAATCGAAAAATATTTAGCAACTTCTCCCATGAGCTACGATACATCAAAATGTATTTTCGAAGAAGTCGCACCGAAAAAAAAGATATTCTCATACGGAGCGTTAGTTCCATTCAAAGAACTCTACATTACGTTAAATTGTATCATTATGAAATGGAATTTGGTGGCCTGGTAGAGCAAAGGCTCGAAAATTAGTATCTGGAAAAATTCCCGAAAATAAATTATTATGGAATAGTTAACGACATAACCAGTTTGGACGTCAAAAAAGTTACAATAAAACCATGCGTTTTGTAATTGATTCCGCTTTGTAACACGACAAATTCCTGAA
This sequence comes from Blumeria hordei DH14, assembly GCA_900239735.1. NCBI lineage: Eukaryota > Fungi > Ascomycota > Leotiomycetes > Helotiales > Erysiphaceae > Blumeria > Blumeria hordei. The sequence goes on from OENG01000035.1 coordinate 3,054,919, forward strand.
TTCGTGAGTGACGAACTCTTCATCACAAGTGCATTTTCAACTGCTACATGTTAATTTTCACAAGCGCATAAGGCTTACTCTGACGTCAACTTTCTTGGCATCCACCCGCTATTCCAAGAATTAGGGTCTATAGAAATCTTCACTTGAATCTGAGTACATATATGTCGAGATCGGTCGCATGTTCAATGATTCAAAAATCGCCTCAAGTTTCCAACTACATATTACTTCTGGGTTAGATGCAATAAATGAAAAAAAAATTGAAAGCTCTGCCCTGCCTTACTGTTCATAGAAAGATCTAAGGGAATAGAGGTCAATTAGGCTATTTTATTCCAGCAAGATTAGCTTAACTATTTAAAATTTTTTAAAGAGATTCGGATCTCAATCCTAACCAGATGCCTTTTCTCGGAGCGCGAAAAAAATGTAATGTCGGTGACGAAGAGCTACTTTTACCCCACAATGAAGATTTGACCTCTCTTGGGCGGAATGTTCATCAAAAGATGCAGGTTTACCAGATTATTAGAGCACTAAACAAAGGATTCATGCCGTCAACTGAGCAATTAATCGTCATGATAAAGCTACTCCTTGACTCGGAATTTTTCAGCCAAGAAACCACCAGTATAAGTGAAAGTGGCCAACAATTTTTAAGTGACTTAAGAGAATGGATTCAGCAATTAATGCAGCTATTGAGAGATAAAAATAATAAAAATCAAATTCAAAATCTAATCGCTTATGTGAAGCATGCGAGGCTCTCAATACACAGTGGACATCTAAATGAATTTGCTAAGAACTCTAGAATGCGTGGCGACGTCTTAGCAGGTAAGAAAATATATTTAGCTCGGACGCCTACTAAATATGTGTAGCATACGAAAGTGTTAAAACAGCCAGTAGCCTTCTGTTGACTAATTCAGATTTCAGAATTTTCTTGTCAGACCTTAACAATATAGGTCGTCAAATACTTTCAGACACTGCTAATACCATCTCATTTATTTCAGATGAAGCTGCAAAGGAGATAGACCCTCTCTCAGGGGAAGGACATATTTCGAGGCCTCTTGATAGTGATGAGAATGCCGCACCTACAATGAAGGACTTAAACGAAGAAGTACGCATCATTAGCACCGTGACAGTAGACGGGCTAAAAAAATCTGTTCAAGGGGCCAAATCAAGTGCTAACAAGCATATCTCGCAAGACAACAAACAAATATTAATTAAACGTTTAAAAGCTGTCGCTAATAGGCTTAGAAAAAGAAGAGATTATTCTGATTCAGTTAATGCACTAAGTCATCTTGTCCAGAGATACATAAAAATATACTCTCAGTCTCTAGACGAAACTTTTGGAGAATTTCAAAATGACATTGAGGCTAATGATGCGCTTCAAAATGCACTCAAGGAACTATGGTCTTTTCTAACTTTGTTTGGCGATAGAAAAGCTTGGGATATCCTCGAGAGCGACATCAAGAATGTTATGGAGCATTCACAGAAAGATCCACATTTTGAAAGCCTGTGTATCGAAATTTCAAGATTAGCCGAAGATATATTCACGAACCCAGAGTTCTTCGAGTCGATTGACAAAGAGCTTGCAGAGCTTAAGACAAGATATCAAGAAGGTGGCTCCGAATCACACCTCTTTGAAGACCTCAAGACTCTCATCTCCCAGATACAAAAAGTTTTCGACTCGGTTATGAACGATGAAGATGTCTCAAAATTATGGCACACTACTAATTCAATTTTTTCGATTCTCTATCAACCTGGGAACTTAAGCTCCAAATTACCCATGGACATTTATTCAATAATCCTTCCAAATTTAATACAGATCATTCAATACATTCCAATACCACGCCTGGAAATATCTGTTCCAGAAATCGACCTCCTCCTGGAAAATCTCATTTTTGAGCCAGGAAATACAATAAACCATTCCTCGTTCTTTCCATTCAGACTAAAGATTCAATCGCTCAACGAGCTAACTTTGCACAAAGCCCGTTTTCGTTTGTTTTCTTCAGTCACATCTCTCATATCAATTAAGTTACAAGGCCTCTCGCTCTGCGTTGAAGAAGTTGGCTTTTGGTTTCATTTACATCGTGGTCTGTTTCGGTTTTCTGACGAAGGCATCGCTTCTTTCGCATTAGATGGTAGAGGTATAGATATTGAACTTGATATTGAAATAGGCAAAGAGCGTCTTGAAAATATACTAACGTTGAGGGATGTCCGCGTCAAAGCCCACAATCTGTCTTACAAGATCCAAAAGTCTAGGCTTATATGGCTTGCATGGCTTCTCAAGCCATTACTTCGTCCGCTCTTTCGTAGAGCTCTGGAACAAAAGGTATCTAGCGCAATAAAAGAAATTTTCCACTCATGTAACAGGGAACTATTATTTGCAAGAGAGCGATGGAGAGCAACACGAATCTCGAATCCACAAGACTTGCGAACATTTTTGAGGGCTGTCCTAACTCGTCTAAAACCAAGAGATGACCCAGATGCATACACAAATTTTGGCATCAGAGGCGCAGCCGGTACGGAAGGTAATCCCTTTTCTGGCAAGTACGCACCCGGAAGCATAGTTAAGCTTTGGGATGAGGAGGTGACTCGAGCTGACGAGGTTGTCCATGAAAATTCGGCTACAAGAGACTGGAGAAATAGTATTTTTGATATTAAAGTTTAGAGCCCAAGGTTTTGAAATTAATAATAATTCAGAAGGCATTCGCTGGATTTCATGAGCTTAAATTAAGAGCACCAACCAACTTTTTTTTCATCTGGTTGGTAATTTGATAATTCAGTCAAAATATACCAAAATTTTAAAAATCACATGCAGCTCTACGCAGCCAATTTGAGCAAATAAAATTAGTGATTTTTCTTTTTTACCTCATTAAATATCTATCCATATTAAACACCCATATGCGACATTATGGCCAATGAAAAAGCTGGTGAGTCGCATACCAGCGGACTGTACGCCTTATAAAAAGCTACTCTACCAAGCAAAAACAATGTAAGAAGAGCCTAAACAGCTCTACAGGTAAGAAACTTCAAAATCCTGGTGAGATGGATGAAAATAGCCAGTCTCATGGACCTTCGTGAAGTAAAGAGGGACTAAGTCATTATGGGCGATTTCAACGAATCTGTTAAATCTAATAATGATGACAAGAATGCCTGGATTTTGTGCTCTCTGGTATAGTTTGAGTAGCCTGGGCACCTACTACACTTGGAAAGAAGACACCTCAGACTACATTCTGCGCGGAGAAAATTTAGTGGATGATGAAGGCATGTCTGGATAACCCAGGGTTTTTGAGACGTCTCTCTGGGTGGGTATTCACGGGTCAGGGTTGACTGGGGATGAAGAAAAAGCCACCATAACTTCGTAGTTAAACTCGCAAATGAAATCTGAGGCATGAGTGCTCTTCCTTATATTGAATCATCTATCATGTAAATTTCTCTGATATTGTGTCATAGCAAGATAGCTGCATATGCAATTAAAATCTGATACAAAAAAAGATCCACTCGGATTGCTAATGTAAGGTTATTGTATGTATGTATGAATTTCGTATCAGGCAAAAGCCCTACACCCAATACCCATCTGTCTAGCTTTCTAGGTCGAGTGATTACATGAAAGAATGAATAAAGAGAATTGCCTAGACAAATAACGCCCTGCGCCCTGCCCAAATGTAAGGTTACTGTCAGGGTAGATTTTGCGTTGGCATAATCTAGTAACTTTCTTTCCCATAGAAAAATATGAATAAATCTATGGTATTGCTCGCGTGCAGTGACCGTTTGCCTTGCCCGTGATGAATAGCCACTCAGCTCAGTGTTTGCCGGTAGAATTTGACCACCTTTTCCACCCAACCTTCTACCCAGAATCAAAATGGTAGCAATGGAAACTGCGTGCGCCGGGAAAGAGTCTCAAAAAAGCTGTAGGCCCAGCCAGGCGCGGCCCTGACAGCGGAGCCACACGAGGTGCGCATATTCATCTAAATCTCCCCTCTTTGTAATGGTAGTGATAGGGGGGGGTACTGAGATGCAGACGATGCGGATCGTGAGAGCGATTGGGAGCCCTCATCGAAGTGCGGACTTTATCACTCAATCCCGCCTCTGCATTCTCTACAGTGAGAGCTCGGGGTCCGCAGGGGGACACCACTGCGAGGCGATAATTCATCCCTCTCGGAATCAAGGTCTCTCGAAAAAGCGGGCCTCGGCCCGTCTCATCTGAGCCCCAATGGGCAGAGGTTACCAAGGCTCAGTGCCGCAGTGTCGGACGACGAAGATACGACCATGGTTAATGATGGAAAAGGCATGTACGGGCAGAGTCTAGAAGACAGCTAATGCGACTAGTGTAGAGGCCATGGCCACGGATGAGAGGGCATACTGGGGGGAGATTGACGGGCACAAAGCTAGCTAGGTGGTGGCCACGTCGACTCCTATCCCTTCAAGGTTCCATCTGCTCACCTCACGCTCCGGCGCATGTCTCCAGCATCCCGAAAGGGTTGAAGAAAAGGGTCTGCTTGGCGGCGGATGCGTGCCTCGGAGAAGATCTTCCGGACGGCGATAACCTGTGATTTTGTCCTTGGTGGATTAGAGAGATTTATGGGTGATGAGTTTTCGATCCGTAAAGATGTACTATATCAGTCGTTCCAGGTCACGGGACACCCGTAGCCCATAATCTTACAGACGCAGGCCCATCTCGTGTATCATTCATCTGACCCATTAGGCACAACTACGAGCATACATTGACTGGTCCCTTGTTTAGACTGAAGAGTCTGGATGGCTAGAAGGGCGTTCGCCATCTGAAGTCACGTTTTTTTGAATCATTTCATGCTTTTTTGGCTCTCCAGCTATCAAAAACGTCCATTGCTATGTGTGAGACGCCTCATCCGCGCCATCTGTCTAGCTAATGTAGTCTCCCATAATCCGTTGCTCGCATGGAGGCAAAATTTTGATGCCTAACCGATGTCTACACGAGCGTTAAATTGGATTCTATCTGTAGTATTTTTCCGGTTCTTGCGTTGAGATTTATACGCGACCAAGCAAAACATGTCGTGATAACGATTGAATGGTAAAGATGACAAGAGATTGAGAGAAAGATTTGCGGGTCACGTTAGGTACGTTCATTCATTAGATCGGATATTTTCGCTACCACTAGCCATTCATTGCTTACCATCCTTCATTTGTAGACTTCAAATTATATATGTGCACCCATTAAACCCTTAATTAAACCCTGCATACAGCCGGCTGTTATTGACCTAAAGCCCTAAGCTTTTCACGGCCTCTTCCAATTTGGGGATATCATCTGCCGTGTTGCACGGTTGTCCCCATTTAATAGTGCCCACTGTCCCTAATTAGCTTTTGATCTTAAGTTCGAGTAGGATTCCGGAATAATCCAATGTTATCGTTGGGGCACAAAGTTTCAGTGGCAGTGTAGAGAGGAGTGGCATAGAGATGAAAGACGGTATTCCTTACATTCGTTCGTACTCCAGGCACCTCCGACAACCCAGCGGTTTCCACTGGGATCAACTTCACGACCCCATATCCCCTTCTCTGTACCGAGTTTCCGGGCGGCCATCTGTGTCCATGGGTTTAAGAGATGGTAAGTCGTACTAACCCCCAAACCCCACTGGGCGTATACTTCGCGCTCTTCGTCAATGATAACTTGAACCGTCCAAGCTCCGCCTAGGGCATAAATCCACTTGTCGGTAGCCTCTTTGGTACAGTGTGAAATGGCATAGAATAGTATTTTGGGATACTTGTTAGCGAGGCTGCGCATGTTGAGGAAGGTCTCTTCGGCAACTAATTGCCCTGAAGTTAGTATCATTTCAAACTAACTCGATAAAATAGACTGGTCAAGTACGACTCACATGGGCATCCACAGTGCCTCAAGAAGACAAGAATACATGGTCTCCGAGGGCCATTTGCCACAGGTAGGACAAGTTTCGAACAGGTCGGTGCGCGAGTGTCAACAAGAGGCGGAGGCGCAACCTCAACTGGCGGTGGCATTGGGTTTTGCCACGACTTCAAAGCTACCGGCACCTGGAGGTTTGCGAATGGGTTCGCAAACGTCGATAGCGGGCCTCCAGTGCCATCCTTACCTCCCGAGCCCGTAAGTGCAGAGACATCGGGCATGGCCATGCCGGAAGGTATGCCGGCCTTGCGGAGCGCAATCTTTGTCGTCAATTTGGCCAACATGTTGTAAATGAGTGGATGCAGCAGTTCAGAAGGGCTTTATGACCGGATATGCTTTCTTTTATCATTTATGACTGGATAAAGCCAGACTGAAACGCAACGACCTTGGCAAGGTACCTTTGAAACATTTGGGTTCGGCCTAGGGAAGCGGAGTAGAGGTTAGACCCCTTCTTTTCATGGGAAAGCACAGAGATTTTGTCGGTGTCAACCATCCGAGTTACTCGATTAGGAGGGATTGTCTCGACGGAATCAATTGCTCAGTCTTCATGGACGGGTACGTAGTTACGGAAAGCACTTGATAACATCAGGCGCTCCCCTACACCTTCATCTTGAAAACCATTCTCTTGATCCCAAAGAGCAATACAATAGCTACAACTCATCGGCCACAGCTGTGCTCGTTAGCTTGATGATGATGATGATGATGATGATGATGGTGGGAGCTCCAGTCGTTCGTATCGCAAAACGAAGCATGAGCAGGAAGATCAGCCTGGTAGACGGGGGCAAATTTCAGGCCGTGTAATCCAGACGCGTCCTGTCAACCACATTATTTATGCCCTTCCAACTGCCGACTCCTAAGTTACCCAACAACATGTAGGCTCCACCGTCAATTCGGAAAGGTCGGGCATGGAATGTTTGGTCGGTGGTGATAAAAGATGGATACGCTTTTCGACACATGTTGATGATGAGCATAGAATGAGCCCTTTTTGCAAGCCATGAAGAGAGGGGCCCCATATGCCAGATATCTATTGATTCAAGTAGTACTATGAATACGAGACCAATCGACCCACAAGCCATGAATACCGGGGAAAGACGGTAAAATGATAGACTAGGGCATTCGAACGAATGATTCAAACATGTCGGGCGATGAGAAGGACAAGAGCTAAAACCCTGTCGGCAATTCCGACCAACCTAGTCTTGAATTTTCCCTTGATAGCTCAGACTTAGTTGGAATCAGGGCTTAGATCAGTCTTATTCGGTGGATTCTCGGCTTGAGGGGGTTGTATGTGGCATTTCGGTCGTAAAATCAATGGGCATATACTTCAACATCACATAAAAGCCCAAGAGCTCATCACCGCTAACATTCGGCCCACAGATAAATCTACGTAGGCATGGGGATCATATCTGAAAACTGCAAACGTCTCCCTTCACCTCTGATGAGCCTTCCCGGAAGAAAGCTAGACCTGCGAGCTACGGCCATCATCGCACTTTTTACCAGCACACGGTGGAATGGAGAGCAGCACACGGGAAACTGTTGGAATGGCCATGCCCCGGTGTTTGATCGGGCGACAGAGTAAGTTGGGAAAGTGGCAGCTTCTCCTTCCCTAACCACAACTACCATATGTCCATGAGAAAATTGCACGAGGCTGAGTATTCAGCCTTGTGGCTCTACACCATGCCGAGCCCCGATGACGATGCTTTGCATGCGCAACGTACAAGACCGACTCAGCCGTTGAAAGGCAACTAACAGCCGCATGGAACAGAGACGCAGTGCGACGAGGCGAATGGGCCAGAGGAAAGCAAGACCGAGGGATCCGTAGCCATGCATGCGGGTTAACTTCCGCAATGATGAAAACCATTCAGCCGAAGCGCATCCAGATGCTGATTCAGTAAGACGCCGCCATTCCAAAAGATAGACATTCGAGAACATCAAGTCGACGACAGCTCGGGCCCGGTGTCGTCGAGCTTGGGGAGGTGTTGCACTTCGACTCGTACGCTTCGGCACTGGAAAATTGAATATAGGAGAGAATTCTGAAGTGGTGGGCTCATTCAGGTGAAAAGAGGGTCATAATGCACTTCAAAGTCAACTTGATCCTACCCGTTCCTACTCGTTCTGTAGCTATACAAGGAGTGCGGAAATGCCAATCTACAAAGAACCACTCATCCATATTTTGGATTGCATGATGATAAACAGAAAATTACTAGTATGGACTACTCAGGCTCGTATATTTCAAGTAGCTCAGTAACCTGAAGAGTCTTATTTTTCGCTGCTAGGTTGTTAGAAGAATGTTGACCATACATTGATACAGCTTATATTTCACATTTTTGTGTTGGTAAGTCTCAGGCAAAACTGTGGCGTGTGCTATCACTCGGCCCAAAGCATTTTTCTTGGTTTCTATCTTTCCCTGAATTTGCCCTTAAGGCGGCTGAAATAATTACCAATATCATGGGCCTACTGATTCCGGAATCTCAGAGTAATTAGGCCAGTCGTTCGTAGGCTCATCAACTACTCACCAAATTTACAGCTTAATAGATCACGTACGATTATCAATATGGACCAGCGATATGGATATCATGGGACCCCAGCTAGTTTACAGAGACTTAGGGTTTGGGAGAAGAATCATTCATCTCCTCTATCTACCTTTTCTAAAGCTCATGCCCTAATGAACATCCTATCCCAAGCCCTCATTAATGCCAACAAAAAGTCGCTGTCGTATGTCATTTAATAAGTGGAGGTCCGCCACTCTCCAAAAATGCTGCATTACCAAATCGAAGCACTGCTCGCTTTGAAGACCCGATGCATTCCGTTCATTACTTTGTGCAGCCATATTTGGCCAAATGATGACAAAACTAGGGCATAATTCGTCGCCCAACGTATCCTCTGCCTACCCATACATTTGACGTATATTAAGACCTTTGGCCTCCTAACATTAGCACCCGGTTCCCAAAATACCAGTGCATGAGTTGAGATAGACGCCAACCTGAAATAAACACGCTATACCATGGTTTAGAAATAAAAAATTACTGATACCAAGGAAATCATAATGGCATACTCAAGTACACCCCTGAGCAGGACTCTTCCCGTTCCCATCTAACATCTCGCGTCGAGTCATTAAAGTCGACAAGGACCCATTGGCGTTTAATAATTCTGTATTTTAAATTTCTGCACCTTGGTGTCAAAAATATAAAGCTTCGTTTAGAAGACTAGCATACCGTGTGCTTAAGATCCCTTGTAGGATGATGATGTTGGACCGTCAAAATCTTGGCAAAGTTTCCAAATGAATCACAAGGTTATCGAGCTAATTACTCAATCCAGTGACACAAGGCGATCTTCCGTCGACGAAGGGTCTACACGCAAAACTTAGATACAGGTGAAGATGACTGTGGGGTGGCGCTATGTATATCCTCTTGGAAGACTTAATTTCACCCTCCCTTACGTTCAGAAATGTTTATCGGCATTTTTTCGCTCTGACCATAACCATCCGCATTAGATTTTGACAAGATAGCCAAGCTTTTCTTCTTGTTTTTAGATACTTGCTGCCAACTTCCGGGTCCACCGCCTTCACTCTTAATGCCCTTGATATGTCGACTGGAAGTCGAAGGATAATGCTGAGGGGCCGGTAAAGTTTTTGGAGGTATTGGCTTTGTTGTTTGATTCATGGCAACTGATCCAGTCTTTGAAGAATTTGAGACAGAGCCATTAATGTTACGAGAGGAGCGTACATCTGGCTTCTGGTGACTAGATGGCAAGTGGTTCGAGGTTACGCGTTCCGGAGAGAGGTTAGATGAATCAACCTTGGAGGTGTCACACTCGATATCCAATGGAGAAATGGTACCTCCTTGACCTTGACGTATCTGTCTACTTTGAGATTTCGTCATACTGTGATATGGGCTCGCGCACGTCTTCTCTGATGATGAAAAATTTGGAAAATTCAACGCAGTAAGTTTATCGTTCTTTAGAGACTTTGAAGGTTTAGGATCAATAGTATCTAAATCTGCTACGATCGGGAATTTAGCGACAGTCTGATGCTCTGTCGTAGTTTTTGCTCGAAGCTCTCGGGATATCACTTGTGGTGATCTATCTTGTTCCAAAGTGGTATCAATCTCCTCGTGCGTGAGCTGGTGGCTAGATTCTAGACCAATTTTCTTGGAGTCTAGATTCGAACCGCTTTGAACGGATAAGCAGCTCGCATTATTTTGTCGCGTTGGCACAGGCGATGTTACTAAGGTTACACTACTATCAACTGGTTTGTGGCTATGCTTAAGCTCAATCCCACTGCCTTTCATACATTGGCATGATGAGAATCTGTTCGGAGTAGAAAGAGTGCCTGACAAAGGTGTATCGTGCAAAAGAGGAGATGGCGAGCGAGAGGGCTGAGAGTTTGGTTTTATAGTGAGCTGTAATAATTGGTCGGTTGAATGCCGTCGTTTTGGTTGGTTTACATTATCGAAAAATGGGATCCTCATAGGCGTCATCGAATTTCGATGGGTCGGAATTGATACATTTTCTTGCATGTAGTACCCCACATACTCCATCGTTTTTACCTCCTCGGAAAGAGGATTTAAACTAAGCGATCCGATATTTTCGTCGGCTATAAACTTTGGCGATGTAGTGCTACTATCTTGACGACCCTGGCCATGATAGATATCCAATTTTGGAGCCATTGCTCCAGCACCGAGGGAAATTTCCGGCTGTGCAGACGGTGACAGAACTTGGGAATAAGCCCGAAGAGGACTCTGCATTGCTGAAGTCGCTTGTCCTAGACCATTGGTCATCATAGATCTATGCACGCCTTTTCTCATCTCAGGCATGGCAGGACCAGTTGATGTTAGCGAAGGACTCTTTGCACAATTCTGGTACTTGTAAAGTGGAGCGCCTTGGTAAGGCATAGGGTAATAATAAACATCGGGGTGCACAGAGACTGGGTGTGGAATCTGGTCAAAAGAGCTAGTCCGGTTTCGATCCAGTGTCTTGTGCTTGGTAGTTCCACTAGGTTGTGGCTGGATATAGGCGTGCGTCTGCATGCCCTGCGAATATAGCTGAAGCCGTAGATTATTTTCATGCGCCTGCAAAGCCGAATATGTTGTTAATAGGTCATTATGAAGTTGAGTTTGTGCCTGTCGCTGCATCCAGGCTTCCTGAGGAGCTACACCAGGCTGGTTTGTTCCTTGAGGAAAGTTGTTTGGGTCATGAGCTGCACTTGATGCTCGTCGCGAATTGCTACTACTCCGACCCTGTTGGCCAACATAACGACTCATACGAGGAGCATTGCCTCGACCACCTCGACTGGCGGATGCACTTCGCAGTACTACTTTTGTCTTTGTTGCTGGCTCCCATATCTTGCGTTCCTCTTCTTTCGGGAATACCCATTCCTCACAACATTCGCTCAACTTTGCGTGAGATATTAAATCAAAAGCTCTTCTAATTTCCAGGTGTAATCCACGAAAGGATGTATCGTCTGCAGTATTGCCAAGATTCCGACTCGTGTTAAATGGTTCTTCAACGCACAGCCGATTATTATTTGTTATATTCCATCCTTTCTCAATCTTCAAAATCTGCTTTCCACTCCGCACAGAAATAACTGACGAGTCATAATCGAATTCGTGAGCATAGAACCTAAAAAATGCGAACAAGAGCTCGCCCAGAGATTCCTTGTTCTGTTCACCAAAGTTTCGCAGTGTTTCAACATCATCTGCAAAAGCGCTTTCTACGCCGTTCTGAGTGGGTAACTTGCTGTGTGGCCTTTGATGTAGTGCTGGTAATATAGGGGGATTCCGGCTTTGCAAAAAGTTAATAATCATACATATCCAAGTGTATGAGCTAAGTGTGCCACCAAAAGCTGATTTTCGTGAGTTTTTATGTGAGTAAGAGATAACATTTTCCACTCACCTGCATCATTAACAATCCGCCTCTTAGTCCAGTGTTTGATAATCATTGCTAGAGGGCGGACTCGTTCGTCGATCTGAACGTAGGTTTTGATCATGCGGGTGTTTTCCAACGCTAAAGTGTTGTTCACATTCATATCACAAGCTAGGCGTAACTCTGGGTCCCATATCTTCACTATAGGAACTTTTGCAGTTGATACACATATGACCTTCTGCATACCGTCTATTTATTATTAGCTTCGTTTAGACCGGCATAGTTAAACGTTACTTTTCGCAAGGAGATCAGCTATGACACAAACACCTTCCATTTCCTTCATGTCGGTGGTTATACATATATCAACTGGATGAAGGTCAGTAGAGCTAGGTCTAGTTGTACGCAGTGAATTCTAACCGTCTGATTGATCAGTGCAAAGCGAGTTGCCAGAAGAGCCGAATACATGGACTAGAGTATTGTGACCAGGCCATTTTTCGTTGAACAGTTTTTCAAGTTTACAAACAAGTTTCTCTCTCCTTAGCTTGCACTCCGGGCTCGGTAATAGCTGCTGGTATAACTCATTGATATCTTTGGACAATAACTCTTCTTCAACCGGTGACAGTCGAGTTTTAATACTAGATGGATCTAATCTTTCTAGCTTTTCTCCTCCGAGACTGTATGGCATTCGCCTCTTAATATTAGCTAGAGCTGTTTCATAACGACATCCGCCTCGCTGAGGCGCTGATCTGGAAGAGGGTAAAATTAAATTGGATTCCGAGTATGCTGATCGTGGTGAATGATTGTTGGTTGCGTTTGGAGATGGCTCCTGTGATTCGAATGAGAATGTTCGAGGATGCTGATGGGGTGTGGAAGGAACGGAATTCGACTGTTGATTTACTATAGAACTGTAATTATATGGTTGAGATCTCAAGGGGCGTTGCTGGTGCTGATTCGTAGCACACTCCTTCTGTGCCGGCATCTTGGCAGAATTATCTACCTCTGCAACGAGCACGCGCTCGCCTTTGCTGAATATTCGTGGGTCCTTATTCCCATTGCCCTCCGGACCAGACGACTCAATTGTTTTTCCCGCCGTAATCGCAATTGAGCAGTTTTTTGTGCCAGGTGTGTCGTGGGCTTGTTGGGCGGCACTCGTAGGGTCTAGATATGGAGAATGAATGTCTATGGACTGATAAGGAGCTATTGGCTGTCGATAGTGTAGTAATCGTATACGGTGATACGGTCCTGGAGAGTCTAGATGAAGGATGGGAAGTATCTTGGATCGCGACAAAGGTTGAAGGAGCAAGAGTGTGTTCGGCGAGTGAGTGGGTACGGCTTCTAACCGACTTTTGCACTGCGAATGTCGGTTCCACAGATGGCTAGATTTATATCGATACTGGGAATCATAAGTTAGAGGCAGACCCTCCATTCATGATACGCAGGTGAGCGAATAGAATCTGGATGAGGCTTATCTTCCTCTTTATCATCAAACAATATAGTGATAGTTGACTGCGGGGTATGAGGAGATTGACAGGACGGACAATATTTGGCAGCGACGAAGTTTGTGGGCTTTGCAATCAACACATAGTGAGCAGCATACAATTGCTGCGTTTGGCATAGATTATGAGGATAAATTCGTTAATTTAGGACAGGGCTCATTAGCGCGAAACTAAATCAGCGGCGGAAGGAGGGAGTCACCGAGAACATGAATTAGTCTTAAATAGACCCCATGTAGATATTGCTCAAGATCCATCCTTCTTCCAATGCAAAGTAAACATGCTGCCGCTATCTCGGGTAAATTGTTGCCTCAGTCTCGTAGATTACCAGATGAGGAATAAAACTTCCCAAGCAGAAGCCAAGTTGCATGTCGGCCCCTGACGAATCCGTTTGGACGCTTTAACTATGTGACTGTACGTCTCTTGATGAATATTCCATCAAGGGATGAAGAGCTGCTGCGGACGCGGCCTATCCTTCCCAGAATTGTATTTGTGAGATACTAGCAACCTTGCCACCTCTGTTCTTTTCTCATGCCAGAAATGCGTGCCTCACAGATGAAGTTATTCTGCGCCTCCAACACAGTTGCTATGGTTAGAATCACATCGCGTATTCAAAGGGTCACGATTTGAGACTTGAAGACTCACGGACCCCTTAAGGTCTCTAGTTTCGGCTTTACATCACCCTAAAAACCCACCGGAGCAGCTGAGACGTATAATCCTAGTAACCTCCCTAATGACCTCCGACACTAATCCTTGATCATGTGTTTTTGGCCGTGTGAGCTTTGCGAGCTAAGAAATGAGTTTGTATGACGGGCCAAAGTGATGGATCCAGATGACCTCGTCTGTAAATCTTTTGGCCGTCCCTCGTTGCGCCATACTTCGGACAGAGAGGCCCTTAATTCTGAATATGCCTGTCACATCCATTTACGGCTGATATATTTTTTAATTAGTGTGTGTGTGTGTGTGTGTGTCTAGGGTCAGGTGAGGGTAGACAGGGCTAACGGCGTTTCTCGCAGTCGTTGCGCATGGAAGTTATGTTTACTAAGGACATACATACGGGGCTAGCGAGAGCATCTCGGTACACGCTTCTAGATGTGTCTAGATATATATCTCTATATTTATGAATGAGCATTATTTCGCGTGGCTTTTTGCGCTGAAAACAGGCGAGGTTCCGGGGTTGCGAGTTTATGCATATGGCGTGACTGATTGATTTTTTTGGTTTGTTGTGCATCCAAACTCCAAGACCCCATAGTACGTGTAAAAGCCTCTTTGTCTAAAAGTTGAGGATGCCCGTGCTTTGGGTAGTTTATCTGACGTATTACGAGCTTGAAGCATAGTTTGACTTATCAGGAAGAGTATTTCGAAACAAATTCAAACAGGGATGTGTGGGTACAGATCGTCCGTCGACCCAAAGGCCCTCAAATTGTTACATTTACGGGACTGGACACCGAGTAATTGGTCCAAGGTAATCCTCAACACCTCTGGAACAGGAGACTCCCAGGCCTCTATTACCTCAAAAAACGATAGGCAGCGCATAGGTTGCGGCTGTTAATGACCAATGATTCATTTAGAGAAGTAGATGATGTTTTCATGGCCGTCTAGACTGAGAATTGGGATTGTCCCGCTATAAACGCTAATTGTAAGTCTGCAGCACTCTGTTGATGGCTTTTCCAAACGGTTCACAATAGTAGCTGTGCCTTTGGATCTCGTCCAGATGCTGGTTTTGCGGGAGCCCGGACCTGGTTATTTTTGCGAGTTTTTGCGGTTTCCATACACCCGCAATTGGTCTTCGATACCTTGGTTGGAAAGGACAGATGCAGAGTATAGAACTCTTCGGAGTGTTTGAGCGAGTGATTTGTGAGGAGGTACTCTTGGATAATGTCTTTAAAGCAAATGGAAGAGGATGTATACTACTGAAAGTAAAGATACCCATGACTGTTAGGCGGATAATGCCTATATGTCATATTCAGCTATAAACAGAAACAGACAACAGTAATGACAATGTTGAGCAGAAGTACAGCTTAATCCACAACGACCTTTGTGTCATACTGTAGGAGCAATCGGCCAGAGTAAATCCCCGACAGGCCGCTTAGGCAGTACTTTGGACCCAGTCAGACCGTATTTTTGCACTAATTATCGCTCGTTTAGCTAGAGGGGGCTCCCTGCTAATAACTGGCGGGCCCAAACAAATGCTCTAAAGTGTGAGAGAGGAGGTTCCATAGCTGATCAAACAACGCGATTGAGATACCAAAGGCAAAATTCACCCAAGCTGTATGTCCTCTCAGCACATACTCACGGAGAACAAACATATCCTAATGTATTCTTCATCTCGGTCGCTCAGCAAAATGTCGCATCACTATCAGTATTGGTCACTTTGCACATCAGGACAGACAAATCACACCTACTATCATAGGAGCGCATCAAGTTGGCTTCACTGAGAAGATGCCTATAACTAATTCGCAGCAATGATCCTGTGTTTATCACCTGCTACTCCACTAAGAGCAACATCCTATACCTCCAACTTCTAGAGAGTTTCGGCTCAATTGTTCGAAATCGATCGTGTGCCGCCAGATCTTGACATATGTGTGGTTTTGGTGGAAAATCTAGCTGAATTCCACGGGTAAAAACTAAGCTGAATGGCTATTCATCACTGGCAATATATAAATGATCTTTGAGGTGACAAAAGAGAATAGGAACACTGTACAAGGTATGGCCTGGGTCAGAGAGAAGCCCAATCTACTAGATAGTCTAGGAATTGAGTAGTACAATAAACACAGCTCTATCTCTCTCAATACATATGTGTTGATATTCAGAGATGTTTTCTGCGCTTAGAATCGCCATATAACCAGTATATCGCATAGCTGAATGACCTGGTTGCTACATGACATTGCTATGATGCTTTTGCCTCAAGCTAATACAAACCTGTGCAAAAATATGACTAGAAGTCAGCGTTTTTGATCTAGCTCGCTGCCTTGGAGGAAGGTAGATTCAAGATGAATAGAAGATAACTCGCATGAATACTTGTAGTCATCTAACAGCTTTAACGCATGAAATTTCAACAATATATATATATATATATATATATTAGGTTTGTTGCATTGTTAATGGCGATGAAGGCTGTCGGAAAAACTCTTGTCATATTTCAATGATACGATCGTTGAAATCACTAGTTGCTACCAATTGAAAATAATCCGATTAACAGAGATAATTATTGGCACGCCCAGTTTCAAATTTTTGACTGAGTGTGCTTGACAGTGGGTATCCTTTTCGACACTATTTAATATCTTCTTTACCGCCAGACATCAAGTAAAAGATTATAACATACGGATGTAATAGTCATAGAAGCATTAGGCCGAGAAAATTCGTTTCAAGGTTGCTAACTAGCCACTCTAGCGTATTCTTTACTATTGTCATAATCTTATTGGAAGGCCAAGACTGTGGTAAGCATTTTTCTTCTTCGTGCTAAGACCTTCCTAGACCCGCAGACAGTGATTAAGTAGTGATCGAAAAGGAACTAAAATAAATCAGCTGTCTATCGGTGTCCAGAAAGGTCTGTTTTCGTCAAAATCTAGTTTATTAATGGTTTTTTTGAACAACTGTCGGTGGCATCCCATACCAACCTCCAGCTCTCAACACATTGTCTGCGAGGCTAAGATCTAGTGATACCCTCGTTACTAGTACCAAGAGGATTCCCAAACGCTCCCGCGTTCTGCATTGTCTTCGTCTCTCAGCACAGCCGCTATGAGCATTATTGTAATACTGACCACGATCAGATCAGGTGGTGGGGTCGAAGCCCTAACTATCACCCACCCTTGATGATGGCGGAGAAGCTATCCGAAGTGTTTCTGAAGTAAAGCTAGCTCTCGATGCGGCGGTGTTGGATTGGATCAAGCTGGCCTCTTGTGTTAAAAAGAAGGGACATATGGATGAGTGTAGACGGAGACGCGCAGGTCGTGTGCCTCCGAAATCTAGGCCTCGTATTTTTCTATAATTTATATTGTATTCAGGTATTTAGCTATGACAATTAGGCCTCGTATGCCTGGCTGGGGCTACAGGATTTTTTGGGGGTAGAAGGCTCCATGGAAATAGTGAGTGGATTTTGCAGATAGGTACTGAGTTTAATTGTTATTCACCATGAGGTTTATATGCGACATTTTTTACGTACCAAAATAGGTTAGAGAGAGTCCGATGTGCTGGATAGTAATAGACTCACGTAGCGCAGTAAAACCCAGCCAATCAGCCAGCCGATAGGCAGAGAAGTCGGCACGTCAAACAACGGCAAGCTGGAAGTAAACAAAACCCAAGTGTTGACAGAAAGCCATCGCAAGCCCACAAAATACGGAATTACCCTCAACCCTGATCGAAGCAGATGGCTAAGCTAGAAGTCCTCGAGGGGCAAGGAGGAATGCACATAAACGTGAATGTGGGTTTCAGAATGGGATAGACAGTGACGAAACGCCAAGCCTGTAAATAATGGAGTGAATATCAACTTCTGCTACGCGCACAGATGAGGAATAATCTAGATTTACCTGGCTGCTTGAGACATGCAAACTTTCAAGCCCCCAATATAGGGGGACTATTCTCAAGACCTGTCGGTGGTGCCCCCTACGAACCTCCAGCCCTCACTGTCGAGTCTGCAGAGCCGAGATTGAGTAACGCCTTTTCAACTTTGAGCCGAGTTGTCTGCCCCTTGGTCAAAGATGCGCTTCCCATAACACACAAGACGACCACGACGACGATAATGATGCTGGGAATGAGGAAAGATAATGCGGTACCAAACGCTACAACGGTAGTTAGAGAAGCCCTCGTTATATTACAACATGTGCTACCCACCGGCGGGCAGACAAAAAGTCCACGAAAGCAAAGTAAAAGACCCCTCCGCCCTCGAGAAAATCAGATGTCGACTCGTCAAAAATATCGTCCCTTCTAACATATACTTCCGAATCTACTAGCCAGGAGGGCATCTGAAATACATGAGTTACCCGACGACCCCACGTCCGTAACGACCTTTGGATGCTAGGCTAGGCTTCTTCATGACACTCACTCTCGACCAAGACTTTTCTGACATCCTTTCACAATCTTCGGTTTGTCCTGCGGCATGAATCAGGAAAAGAGGAGGGTTGAGAGACGCTCTTAGGTATACACAGGTCCGCTGCGCCCGGCTGGCCGGCCTCTTCGTCATAGGAGAGCCCCACACCCAGTGGATTTTGAGACTTCTCCCTACAGCTACATACCTGCAAATAGCCATCGTTTCGTTGGCTGGAAAGGAGGGGTAATGACGGGATAACGGCTCCTCTTACAGCGTACTCGAATGAAGACCTGTGGGGGTAAAACTGCTGGATAAAAGTCGTGAAGAGGCATAGATACCCCCAGCTTGTAGGCAGAAAGGACCTACATGTAAATACATAGCCATGGACTTTTTGGACAATAAACCCAAGAAAAAAGCCCCCAATATAGAGATTTTTCGTGTCATTCAAGTGCATGCGCTTATCTAACCATCACACACGGCCGGCCTCTTGTGTACATGTTGTCTCACTTTCACCTCACACACTCATGTTCTGCATTTCAAACGAGAAGACCGCTCTACTTTACGGTGTGAATCTCCGCAACTATTCGCATAATCTGCAATATATGGTATACAGACGTGAGCAAGATGAGCTTAGTGTAAAGACGACACGGGCAGGCGTATGCGGGTGAGGTGGAGGAGAATGTAGGATAATCTAGATCAAACGGTGGAATGTTCTACGAACAAGTAGATAGACGAGCTGTGTGTGCGAAAAGAAGTATGCCCCTCGAATATGGCGACCATGGACATGACGTATAATGGTAGTTCTACAAACAGATTCATCCTTCTACTGCTGCCACTCATTCCAAAGCTGAGAGAGACGAATTCTTCCCCTCCCAGCAGCGCCGGTAGAATTCCCCGGCTGCTTTGCATTTCTGGGGTAGCCAAGCAGAGTCACATCCAAATCAAAGTCGAAGGCAGTCTCACGCCTACCTAAAATCGATGACTTCTCACTGTCGGACCAGTCTTTTCCGCGCGAGTCCGCCAACTTACCCCTACCACAAACCAACTAGCCTCAACGTCCGACCAAATAATTACTCCAATCATGAATAGGTTGTTGTCTTGGTTTGTGGGGGGCTGTTGCGCTGCCACTCGAGGAAGAATAGGCAACTATGGTGTGAGATGGGTAGGGGGAGATCAGTGGTGTCGACGCTAGGACCAATACTTTCGAAATCTTCTTGAATTTGCCCTGTTTGTGGGCGCCGAGACCGAGGTTCCGGCCAATTAGCCAGGAAGGCTGCTATTGTCGATGAGTCAACGGCACTCCCCAGCGCCCTGGACGGCACAAAAGAAGTTGGGCTAAGCTAAGACACAGTAATCACGCTCTGTCGAGGCTTTCCTCACACTTCAGCACGACCTTCGGCAGGGAGGCTAGAAAGGCAGAGGGTAGGTTTCCCGAGGTGCCCACAGTTCTGCATCGCCAAGCCGACCGGCTTCTTCGAACGCTTCAGAAGGGAGGCTGTTTCTTCAACTTTCGTCCTGTTGTCGGCAGTAAGAGAGCCCCACACCCACTGCTTTTTGCGACTTTTCCCTGCAGCTACACACCCACAAGTGGCCATCATTGCGTTGGCTGGAGGTGGAAGGTAATGATGGGATGACGGCTCCTCTTAATGTGTGCTCGAACGGAGACTTGTTGGTGGGGCATTACTGCTGGAAAGAAGGCATAGAATGGAGTACACCAGCCAAGGAACAGACGCTCCCGGCATGTAGGTAGAAAGATCCTGCATATTATTAAGGAAATAAATACCCTCAGTCATTGAGGCTATAGAGTGCATTGAATCAGGTGACTACCCAAGTGAAACCGAGTGCAGAATTTGTAGTCACGTGCGTATCAGCAACGTGGCCGACCTGATAGCCCCAGTTATTCTAGATTCTAACACATTTATTCTCGTGGACTCAATCGGAAAATAGCCCTTCAAAAATAAAGTGACGGAGCCTGGTCTGTGAAGCGCTTGCTTCCCTGCACTCACGAGAATCACAGGAAAGTGCCCATCAACCAAGTATCGCCATACCACACGAGTTGCCCCGCAAGTTTATGATCCAAGGCCGCACGCTAGATCAAATTTTCATACCGAAAAGGACCAAGTCCGGTTAATGACTGCTGGACATATGGCGCATTGTTTGTGGACCGAAAGGAGAAGGTGACTAGAAGAGTGTCATGTTCGGATTACGGCTAGAGGGGTGGGAAGTGTGCGCGACCACTACAAGTGTAAGCGAGACAGAGGCTAAGCCACGGCATAATCGAATATGGCGCCATCGAGGCCTAGAAAACCCCTCAACAACCACCCTGTGCCGAGGCCACACAGCCGCTCATGTATCCACGGGGTAGCCGGAAGCGTCCGGTAACTGGGGGCCTGACCCGCGTTAGGCGAAGTGTATGTGATGAAAGTCGAAGATGAATGAGGAAAAACAACCTGATTCCCACATCTCCCGGAATGCTAGGACTGTACGCACTGATCCCTCGGGCTCTAAATATAGACATGCGCTAGGAATGGAATAACCGGCGCTTCTAGATACAGAATGCAAGCACAGACCGAAGCAAAGAACCCACGACCCTATAGCCAGCCCCTATTTCTGACCCGAGACATTTCCCTGGCCAACTCCTTCGGCAGTTATTCTTAGCCTTCGACGTGAAGCGCTACCATTATATCCTTTCCTGCCTCTTAAATACTCACAAGATCGTGGCGGGAACCTTGACGGATTGGAGGGCCCGCACGTCCACAACACTCTGGTCTCGATGTCCAACAAAAACTCCCTCCATACACATGTTTGATTTTATTAATCCTCATGTATAAGACTATACATCTTGTGGATGGCGACTCTGCTTGCAAGGTCTCTATATAAATACCCCCGATAATTTGGATACCCACAGGAGAGAGATCTACGAGATGTATGTGAGAAATGTGAGGATTATGGTTAGGATTAGGACCATCTCACAAGCCGAATTTCTGGATAGGGGCCTCGCAACTAAAAAGAGAGACGAGAACTCAGCGTCTGCTAGCAGTTTCCCCTAGTAGTTTCTGCTTCTTAAAGTGGAGTCTACAGATCCGAAATTGGGCAAGATTCCTGCCTTCATTTCGATGGGGGTTTATAAACGGTCTCGCCATCTGACGGTAGGAAAGAGGCCCAAATTTCGCACACTCACCATTCTTGGTCATGGAGGAGAATATACCCAATTAGTCTGCGAAGAATACCGAGCTACCAATAAGGCAGTGGTGAATTGGATCAGGTTGGCATCATTTGTTACAGGAGAGATATAGATGCAGATACACACCTCGTGTCCCTCCGAAGACTTGGCTTCGCCTGGCTGGCTGGAGCTATAGGGAGTTTGAGATTTTTCACTGCGCACTCAGTTTCCATGGCCACCATTTTGTGTTTTTGGGAAAAGGGTGCGAGAAAAAGATTGCCGAATTTTGCGGGTAGATACTGAGTTTAGTGGTAATACACTACGAGGTTTTTATGTGCCATTTTTTTCGCAATAAAAGAGGATAAAAGCACTGAGCAAGTTGTGGTCTGGGTGAGAGGGTAACCTAGTCTGCTAGATTGTCGTTGACTCAAGCAGGACAATATCCTTTATTTGCCCATCGGCTAACCCCTCACCCGCCTTACCTGCCGCCCTCGAAGACAGCTCATCACCGATGACATACCCGTTGGTATTGCGCATGACGGCACAGGCCCAATTGTTTTTAGAACCCGTTTTTGACGCAATAAAGTGAAATTATTCCCCATTCTCGGCCATCACGCGCCCAAGACCTTGACATCTTTGTGACTTCCGAATTTTTCTTTACGTTCAGCCACATCTTTGCCTAGTCCTAGTTTCCTCTCGTGTTGTTCAGGAGTCATTTTTTTTGTTGTAGACCTCATTCAGTCGTCTGCCACGGCTTACTTTGAGTCTTTCTCTTGTATACCTCTGCCATAGAATAAAATTGAATTGAAGTTTGTACTGATTCAATGACTATCAAGGAGTGCTAGGGCTATCTTTGAAGCTTTACAGCTGAATATTAAACTCGAAATGTTTAATATTTACCAATGAATACTAATGGTCTAGTCCTACTTATTCCTCTGCTGAATGCTGCAACTAATCTCATCATTTGTGAAACTTTGAGAGCTATCTATTCCTATGGCCTTGCAACGTTACTGCCGTATCCCTAGCCGCAGAGACTGAGGCATCGATGCCTTTTAATTTCTCGAATGCTCTGTTTGTTGTGATGGTGAAATTTTGTACCTATTTCGTTGACGGAATTTCGTCTTAGTTCAGGTATTTAGTGCCATTTGCCGAGATATAGACGAAGATAAGGTCGGTTCATCGTGCTAGGACAATAGAGCACAATTTTAATGAAACAGAATTATCTCATTAAAAGTTCAATCTAGAGGTGATTCTCTTTTATCGTCTGTCACAATCTCGATATCTGTACTGGTACGAACGTCCTTGCATCTAGTTGGACTGTGTATCATCCCACTCGTAAGATTATGTCGCAAAAATATCACTGAATGTACCACAAGTTGGATCCAATGATAGAAGAGTGTTTATTAGTAACACGTCGACCGTAGCCTCACAGCGCCCAGCAGTTGCGGAGGTCTTAAACTTTATCTCAGACCTCTAGATTTTGTAATGTCTCGGTAGGTGGTAAGATGCGTTTAACTGAAAACTATCGCCCAAATAAATCGGGATGAAACCATGTCGGTTATTTAGATGCAAATATCAGTCAGATTGATCCTTTCTATGGCTCATAGTTGGGGAGCAAATGATAATTTCACAGGGCTATGTAGCCGTAAATTGCCTGCAGGTCGGATTTTTGATCAAAAACTTTCAATATTACGCTTAATTGTGACTGAATCCTAGTCCTGATGGCACATTTCACCGCCATATTCGTTGTGGACGCCACGGACGGCTAATCAGTATTTTCCTTTCCTCCTCCCGTAGAGCTTCTGTCGTTGAGCCGGAGAATGATTGACGCAAAATCCTGTTGAATGACATCTCAGAAGTCTGGGAGGGAAGCCAGATGGACGGTAGAGTTTGATTGAATCGAACGAAGTAATTGGATGGCGTGGAAATTGAATGGGAGCAAGTAATTGCTGAAAAACATGGAGAGAAGGAAGAGAATTTATGACCAGATGAGCAGAGCGGGGCTGGACTCATACACGTGGTGGATTCGGAGTGAGACGAGCTACACATGGGAAATTCCCTGGGGCAAATCATACAAATAAAGCAGGTGCGTCAAGCATAATTATCATAGACAAGACTCCTGCACAACTGACCACAAGACTATCGCGCTGGCCAGCAGGTCGATGCAACGATGCAAGCTTACTTTTGTCGGGCAAAGCAAACCAGGCAGTTTGTGCGCGATGATCCAGCACACGGCGCATGCATATGCACGAGGAAATGGCTCGATTGTCTCCCCCCAAGAAAAGTAGAGTGCAGCATGCCGGAATATTGGTCAGATCCGAGGGAATATCGAAGGTTATAAGTAACGTAGTAAGTTCCATCAACCGGTCCACCTCAGACCTCGCCCATGTGTTGAACATGTCAAGTCCAAGCGTCCAGAGAACCCGCCGTAGGGCAAATTGCCTCTCAGATCCCCCCGTCACCCTCCTAATCTCTGATTTTTCTTTTCCATTTACTCTCAATCACGCCTCATCCCATCACACACCGAGACTGCCTCCGTCTTTCGTCCCTTTTGCACCCCCATTGCCGCTTCTCGTAAGATTCCCGGTTGTCATCGCAATCTCAGAAACTTTGTAGCCAGCAAAGGACGCCAGTTGTTCTCATACGAACGTTAGATAAGTTTTATCCCCTCTGCGGTTCGTATTTGGGTATAGATACTTGTCTTCGCCGTATTGTGCGGCGGTGGAATCTCGGCAGGTCGCGTCTTGGACCAAATATTTACCTACTCCACTCCTCCCGGTCGCCATCTGGACGAACACTCAAATTAACCCACAGTCGCGACTGAATCTCCTCTCGAGATAATATTTCACTCTACGGTTTGTCAAGGTCACCGCTGCCAGGTTTTTTGCCGTCGTCCTCTGGCCATTTACGTGTATGTGGTTACCGGAGAAAAGGCAGAGATACTACAAAGTGCGAAGATTCTGCAACACTAACCTTGGGACTAAATCCTAAGACAAAGCTACCATTCCGAAGCGTTCGGACAAGCTGCCCTGAAGCTGCTACCAACTTCCTGAACCCAAGAGAAGCGCTTGATACCCCTTCTTTAAAATCACGTTGTACCCAGCTACTTGACTATGACAAGCTTGATACATCCTATGCCCACAGTCAAATTCTTCAACATCTCGCGCAACATGAGAAGTCTTGCTGGGGAGTGTGTCCTGTATAATTTTCCAGCTCAAAATCTTTGTGAAGTGCGTGATGTTTTTCATTGTATTGATTGAGTCTACGACCATCTAGCACATGAGGCTCCTATCCTCATTTGTTATTTGTAAGATCATTGATATGCTGCCTGTAATGAATAGCCATTCAGCTCAGTGTTTACCCGTGGAATTTAGCCGCCTCTTCTACGGAACCTTCTACCCAAAAAATGGTAGCAGTGGAAGCTGCGTGCGCGGGAAAGTCTCGGGAAACCTGTAGCCCCAGCCGGATGAGGCCTAGACACCGGGACTACTTGGGCTGCGCATATTCATCTATATCTCTCTTCCATGTAACAGTCGAGGCCGACTTGATCCAATCCACCATCGCCGTATCGGGTGCTGAGTACGCTCCGGAAACTCATCGGATGACTTTTTCTCCATGATCAAGTGTTGGTGATGAGAAGGGTTTCAATCTTGCCATCTGATCTGATCGTGGTGAGCTTCATGATAGGGGAAGTATTGAGAGATGAAGACGATATAGACCGCGGAAGCGACTGGGAATCTTCATCAAAGTGAGGACTTTGTCAATCAATCTCGGCTCTACAACAATATCTTGAGGTTTGTAGGAGACACCACTGACAGGCGTTGAGGATAGTTCCCCAATCTTTGTGTAGTCTTGGTCTTGGATTTATCGAGCTAGTTGAGCTATGGAATATTCAGCCCATTAGGTTTCTCTTTGTCCCGGGTCGTATCCCATTTACTGCTCATACCCACTGTCGTGACGGAAAAAAAGGGTTCTGATATAATGCCGATGGTGGATAGTGTTATAGTGGCCAGGCTGGGTAAGTCATGTTCACAGTCGGTCTTGTTGATCGCCATCGCGCGTGGTCTCGTAACAAGTAAGACGTAAACTTATATATAGTAAATTTAGCCAAGAGAATGTAAAGAGGCCAAGACATCCTTACATGTCGTCCACAGTCTAGTGCGTTGACGTCTCATTGTGATTTCATTCATCTCATGGGAGAGCAAGGACATCCTCGCCCTATCTGCCTCAACCAGTCTCAATCTAATTCCACCACCTCTGTTCCGTCGAGGTCCATAGTACTCGTATATGCACTGTACGCTAAGCCCTCACGGCCTAATTACACAGTCACGAGCATCTTTCGTGGTATGTAACATGCATATCTCCACAGATGTCTTTTTTTTGCATCAGGTTTTAATTGCGCAGGCAGCGATCTAGCTATGTGACGATATCAGCGAAAGTGTAGAGAAATGATGACTCGATATACACAAAGGGCACTCATGCCTCGGATTTCATCTGCAACTTGGTCGGCTTACTTGGGTGGTTATGCTACACATTTACTTACATGACAATTAACCAATCCCACACACTTCCAGGTAGCACCCTAACCAGTCCTATTTCGGAGTGTTCTACGGGTGAGTGTAGCGATGGGGGGGGATCTAATCTATCACTAATCTATTTCACTCTCTTTAACCCTCTGTGCTACGTTTCCGACACTATAAATAGAGACTAATGTTAGCAGTGCCCTTACAGCAAGCTCGACAGGAGAGATATTGTACGCCGGGCTCTAGCGGTCGGAAGTAAAACGACTTCTGCTGCCATGAAGACGAGTGGATTGTGTCCAAACATCAGACAGGACTGGAAGATATCTCTAACGTGGCGCCCTATGTGTGCCCGGCAGGATTAGAGTGAGCGACCTGCCATCCCATCGATTCCAGGGACCGCATCCAGTGATCTAATCATGGCGACTCTAACATCTTCCATGAATAGGTTTATTTTCCAGGGAATCCATTCCTTCTGTCCTTTCTCCCATTCAAGAATATCGTCAGTGGCACTACACCGTGAAGGAGATTTACTCGCTCGCACGGATCTAAAGTCCAGCAGTTTTCATCAAGACGTGGTGGGGGCAGGTCTCGTATCGATCGTGGCTTGGTCCATCTAAGCAACTTGAAGCTGCTTCCACGCGCTTCTTCCTGCACTCGCTCTTGCCAGAGCCAACTGCTTATCAAAATCTTCTGGATCCCACTGAAGGTGTCGAAAAGTTTCTGCTTGCTTAAAGTCGGGCCATTTCCCACGAAATTCTTCATTCCACCAGGGACCCGATCTACCACTGTCTATTGCTGCAGCCTCTGCCGCCTCGGACATTGCACCTTGGAGACCTTCCAGCAGACTATTTGTAGCCTTCTCGATCTCAGCTACACTCCTCCGGTGACCCGGTCTCACCCATAATCTACACATTATACGAATTTTTCAACATCTGCATTACTAGCCCGCAGTTGCGTTTCTACTTCCAAATAGAGCTTGGCCCTGCGGATCAACTGTCATATAATTGTAATAATCAAATTAGAAATTAATCAACAATCGAAGGAGCTATTTAGGTAGTCCTTCATAGTCTAGGACTCAGTAGAGACTTCAATTTAAACCAATCAACCTCCTTCCGAAAGATCCTGTTTTCTGGGTAAGTAGACTTTCCTCGAGAGCGTTGAGTGATCTGAGGTGCAATGAGAGCTAGTAGATACCCAGGCTACCGCTGCAGTATTGCTCCAGACCAAGTCCAACACATTGCCATCCAAATGTGTCGCCCCTCCTACCAAAGCGATAAAATCAATCTCATAGGCCGTTGCCCACTCGATAGTTTGGTCTCTGTTACCATACTGGCGCGTCATATGTGGCTGCGAATGTCGTTATACAGAGTCCATGTCCCCCCGACCACCGCTGGGCCTGAGATACTCCAACGAAGCAGAGGCTCGGGGGTTCCGCTTGAACCAGGAGCGCGGTAGAAATTAACAATTGCCAAACCGTGTAGCTGAACAATATAGTAGTGAGCTGTCGGGATTGAAGCCATAGGAGTACTTGTGCCGCACGAATTCATTTGCGCACATGCGTGATGGCGCGCGGCCGCACATCTTTTCCTCCGAGTCGCATGTGGCTATTGAAATCGAGGTGGATTTTGATAGTCAAGCCGTTATTCTTATGCTCCATCCATAGCTCTTGCACTAACAAAACGTGACCTTTTGTATGCCGCGCCTGTTGAAGAGCAATATCCATGTTAGGGCCGGCCCTTCCCACGTTCACCTGGTAAAAGGTCGGCGGCCTTGGACTTTCTCCAAGATTCTGAGGATTGCGTTTCCTATTCGTGCATCTTGCATCGTTGATTCTGGTGTTGCGTTAACTTCGCCTACGCCCTCCTTATTTTTTATGGCAAAATTATTGTGTAATCGATGATATTTCTTGCTTAATTTCTTGGTTGGTTACTTCTATCTGAACATGAAGATATCGCTATATCGTATACAAGTCTCTTGTGATAGTCTTCACTCCACATGACTACGCCAGTGCTAATTGAGCGTAAACTGAGACCCATTGACTCAGTTCTATCTCCTATTGCCTACTCATCACTAGACCCGAGGTTTATAACTATGACACAATGCTAAGTATATATGATACTCCTTGCCTGCGAGTTCCTGACCCGGCTGCTTCACCCAAGCGTATATGACTCTGCCTCAACCTCGTCATGTGTGGTGATTTGCCGCCCTTGTCAAGTAATCTATCATGGCTCTTGTATGTGTCGTAAGTAGACATCCTCAAGTCATGTTCACGATATTTACAACATTCTTCTTTAATTCCAACGCCGCAGCCAAAAATCTCGATTTCATTGCTCCCGAATAACGTAGAGTTCTTCCAGAATTGGTGAGACTAAACTTGATCCTTGACGACGGAGTCTAGCCATGCATGAGTGGTCGATCAAGTAGAGTAGTCCGGAACAATTTGCACATCGAGGCACCTTGACATTATAGTCTATTACATCATGTGCCTCGTTATACCCTCTATATCTTGGCGTTTTCTCGAAGTAACGTTCTGGGTGGAAGCCCCAACATCGCGAGCATTTGTTGATGACCCGCTGCTGCATGAAGGCCATTGCTGGCCCGCCTTCATCAAAAAGTCTAAAGCCAAGCTCTTTCAGATTTGGCTGGAAATGTATGAGCCAGTTAGTTGTTAGATAGCCAGCCCTAGAGTTTATAAGTCGAAGCTGAATTAGGAGAGCGCCACACACTACTAGGCACTCATTTGCTACCATATTGCTAGTAATTGGAATTTTATGAAGGGCGAATTTATCGTCCAATATTCTGATGCTTGTTGGGACATGGAGTACAAGTACAGACGCCCATTTCGCCACTGTCTCTAATTGAAAATTCTCCTTGACTAATGAATCATTCGCTGTAAGGATCGACTCCCTTGGCTTGTTAGACGTGCAATCAATTGCGAATCCTCACTTAAATGGGTATGCAGCCGTAATGGTTGTTGGAACTAGCACGACTCATTGCATGATCAATTGCTTAATCGTTACTAGCGACAGCATTGGCCATTGTTGTTCTTGATCAAAGCGCAAAAAGATCTGGCTCTCTTCCTCGAAGGAAGTCGAGTGGATAGAGGGATTATTTTTCCTTTAAGTATTCCGTTTCACGTGTGTAAGCCTTGGTGTAGGCAAGTCTGTTGATTTTTGAGCTAGCGTTGCCCACGACGTTTTTTTCTCTTGTGACTTTTTGGGCAGGTTAAGAGCTTCAGTTGTAACCTACTTCGTAGGTCGCACAGACGTTGCTATATTTTGACTTCCTCGCGGGAAGAAAATTTTCTGATGGCATATTGGTGGTTGTGTTTCCTGTTGCAAAGATCGTAATGAGTAGCACAATTACTGACGATGCTTTTTCTCCCTTCGTGGGTTTTATCTAGGCGTCGATTAAGTCTAGAAGCTTCTAGGCTAGACCTCATCGCGTCTTCCTTTCATTTTCGTGTTGCAGCATAGCATTTTTTTTTGCATCAGATTTTAATTGCGTATGCAGCTATCTAGCTATGACACAATATCAGAGAAAATATATAGAAAAGATGACTCAATTTACAATAAGAGCACTCATGCCTCGGATTTCATTTGCAAGTACCACTGCGAAGTTATGGTAGCTTTTTCTTCACCCCAAGTCAACCCTCATCCGTGAATACCCACCCAGGGGAATGTTTCAAAAATCCTGAGTTATCTAGACATGCCTCCATCATCCATTTACTTTTCTCCGCGCGAGATGTGGTCTTTGGTGTCTCCTTCCCGAGTGGAGTAGGTGCCCAGGCTACTCAAACTATACCGGAGAACACCACCAGTAGGCGGACCACGGCACCTTCCACCGTTTGCGTGTTGTTATAGTGTCCGCTGCACTCTCGCAAGCGAAGTCATGGCGCGCACACAAAGCTCAAATTGTAAAACTCCTTGCCAAAATTCAAAATTACACGCCCGTCGAGATTGTATCCATCCTCCGTGTCATCTTGTAAGCTTGTCCCAATCCCTCTCACGTCCATCCCAAAGAACTGTCTCCCAGATTTGTGCGCCACGCTTTGCTTCCTGCGTCGGGTGTAAATATCGGCGTGAGCGTGTACGTGGTGGTCAATTGAGGCCAGAGAAAGTTGACGAGAGGTGTGATCATTGAAATGAGGATGTACTAAGTCGTACCTGCAGACTTGATGAGGTTTTGGTGGTGATTGATCTCGTCAGATGTGAAAATTTGATTAGGTGGAGAGTTTTGAATTATTGCCTCATGGGCCAACTTGTTCGGTATTGCGAAATTTGACTGAACTTGGCTCTGGGAGAATATTTCACTCCCAGGTTCGTAGAGGGCACCGCGTACAGGTGTCAGTCTTGCCCTCCAGCATAGCATATGTAATGCCCTGCAGGCTGGGAAATATTTTTTCCTCCCGTGGGGGGGATTTTGTCGCGTTCAATGCATTAATTAAATCCATCGCATCCATTGATCTCTGAACATTGTTATCAGTAACTATAAATAAAATGGAATGTCGGACTTGAGCAATTTGTGACCAAGACTCAGATTTTGGTGAAAACGTGACAAAATCGAGATTATCTTAATCCTTAGTATAATTCTCATTACTCTTACATCCATCTCATATATCTGTTTCCTCGCTCAAGTATTCAAATTATTATGGATGTTATTCGGAGGCCAGCTATAGTTAGAGACTGAGTCGACGAGAGTTTTGATCATCATAATAATAATGTATAAGGACGTACTTGTTAACTTGATAAAGCCTTTTCAGAAACAGTCCTGTTGCGAGTAAAGAATAAAGTTTCAAGAAAATTTATATCATTACCTCGGGAGCTAATTTTACATTATTGCCTTGTTTGTCCGATACAAACACTGAGACAATAGCTACCTCCTAGGCTCGTAAAGAGCGCCTCAAACAGATCCCTAATATTTATACTTCTTATCTTGTCTTTTAATTGAGAGAAAAAAGGCATAGAGAGTTGGCTTGTGCACCATGTGGCAAAATAGTCGGAAGAAGGAGGTAGATTGGATACGAAATATAATACTCAAGTTGGATTTCCTGGACAAAAATTACGGCGCGTGGTGTAAAACGAGCAAAAACAACTCTCAGACCTAGTTCAATCGGTCATCGCTTCACGATATACATCAGTTATTGGTTTGAGGGAAAGTAACAGTGCTGAATGTGAAAGAATCAAGCGTAAGCTTCTCGCTGATGTTTGTCCAAAACAAAGTTTATATTCTATCGAGAAAAGATAGATACCATGGGAGGCCTTTCATGAATCTGAGCAACTACTCATCGCGTAAGGCGAGCCTTTACATTAGCAATAATAATGCCTGACCACAAAGGTGTAAGCACTTTGAAAGGGACCGGATAAACTCAGATTCCAAAGTAACATGGCTATAGCCTGCAACACTGAGGCTTGTTATAACTGGTGATATCTCTATAAGATATTTCGATTCCTGTGAGAGATTTCATAGAACATCTATATCCTCTTTGCTTTGAGGGCATGAGCGTCTCTGCCATAATAATTGTATTCCCTCCTCTTCTTACTCCACATATTTTTATGTAGCTTAACAGGTCATGAGCCTTCATTAGAAAAAAATCGAGCTGCCTTTTGCCCCACTTTATCTCTCCCTCCTAGCTGAAGAATTCAAAGCAGTCTTCAGATGTTTGGCAGTTGGTAAAACTAGTTATTATCAGTAGGTTCAAGAACCTCCTAACATCGACAATAAGGCTAAAGCTAAAGATATTTCTGCCCTTCTGAGACGTTGATATAAGACGCTTGCTAGGCGTTACTGACTTTTACGTATCTAAGAAAAGCACACTCTACCCTTTACGCCTTTTTTCGATTTCTTGCCTCATTGGTGTCTCGTAAGATATTAAGGGTCGTGCTAAAACATTAGAATTTCCTTTTGAGAAAGTGTATGATATTAAGTAGCCTGGTCTAGTTCAATTTTGTTGTGTCTGTTACTTGGCATTGCCGTAGACTTAATGACAATAGAATCCCGCCTGGCTTGTGTTGTGTCAACTCCCGACTTCGTAGACGCTATGGTGAGGGTTGGAGGTCCGTAGGGAATGATGATAATCGATTTGGGTTCAATTAATAAAGGAGCTCAGGAAATATAGATGCCATTTAGGAATAGATTGATGTCGATATAAATCAGAAGTAGAAGTGAATTGCCGTGTAATTAGATGCGCTTTATGCAGTTGGGCGAAAGTAATTAATAGGTCTTGATGGTTCTTAGTCAGCTATTACTAGGTCAGGTATCAACCGCCAAGTCTAAATCTATACTCTAACAATTAGGATGAGCTGCACTATTGTTTAAGAGAAGAGGACGAAAATAAAGTTGCTTGATCGAAATCTATTTCTCGTATGTCATAATATTCTACGCTTTATCCGAGACTCACAGAGGTAGACTGATTCCAATCTCATTTCATGTAAACTGATTGCACTCCATGATCGGCCAAACTTTTATAGGCGCTGCTGCTTCTCTAGAAATCTTTAAGAAAATATTAAGATGATGGGGTCATTGTGTATTGAGAGAGCACCTGGACTATTGAAGAATTATCGAGGAAAGATACTATTCTGCAACTTTTATCCCGTTTGCTAGCCATGATGTTTCCAAAGCTAACATATCCCATTGAATTTCAGAGTCGTAAAGCTCCGCGCGTATAATTTTTCCTAAGTCTAAGAATAAATTTACATGTCATGTTAGAGGTGGAATAAAAGTAACGAAGATAGTAGGACTTTGAGGGAAGCTGTTGTTGTGCTCAAGATCACTGAGATGAACTGAAGCTTTGAACGGAAAATTATCCGACGATAATGGTTATAAGAGAATCTGAGCTTGAACAAATTAACTCCGCTAGACTAGGCTATTATATATGTATAATTTCCTCAAATTAGCTCCTGACAACATGGGCTTTATGGAATTATCAAAATAATATGCATTGGTGAGAGCCACGCAAGGACTTAAGTTTGAAACGTTAGCTTTGTCATTATCTATATTAGTGATAACTCTGTCATTACAGAAACATTATTGAGCAGAGATCGTGATAATATCATACCAGAACATGAAGATGGCAAAGATAGACAATGGACTACAACTTGAAATTAAAACACTTTCACGGAGCCACTCAGTTCAAATTTTGTGTTGATGCCACCCAGAAGCATTTAGGCCCATAAAATCCATGACTGTAGATTGAATTGTCACGTTAACGACCAGGCATGGTGGTTGGAACTTCCAAGTAAAGCTATAGAAGATAGTAAGAGAGTATAATAAATTTGACCTTGAAAGATATTCGGTAAATGTAATGAACCGAATATCCCTTACGGAAGAGGAGGCCACATCTTTACACAGGAATCAAACTTGGATTGAGCAAAATAGAGAAAGTAGTGCATTATATGACAGTGCCTCGACTTGGCAGCATTATCCAAATACTGGTTAGGGCCTAGCTTAGTGCACCCGCCGCAAATAACTAATGGGAATAAAATATCTATACATAAAAATTTAAATCTAGATACAAGGGAGTGAACAGCTACATGTAGTAGAGCATAGACTGTAAACGCTATTAAGAGTAATTAGTCCTCAACTATCAGACCCTATATGTAATCCAAGTAGTGATAGTATTGCTTCATAACTAAATAACTGGGTGTTTGCATGGACATGACTAACTCAAGGAATAGAATAGAATTTTATTAATGTCCCTACTGAGTCTATGACTATGAAGGACACTAACTCAAGGAAGTTCGTACCAGTACATGTATTTAGATTAAACAGAGGATATAAGACAATCTTAAGACCTACCATATTTTATATGAGATTTTCTTTTTCACTAATATCATACTTTATCATTCTTACAAACGCATCAGTGCTGATTTAGACTTACGCTATTACGACACGACTCACTAGAACCATTGATATCCATGCAAAGGTAATTAGATACCTATGTGGTTAATTAGTCAATAGCTTTGGCTATATTAGTCTTATTTGCCTGACTGGGCCGTGGTTTGGCCTTTGGCAATAGCTGTGACATCTTTTTACCATAGGAATGATAGTTTTATCAAACTCTAAGCCAGATTCTTCCTCTAGGTGGCGACTTACGTCCTTGGCAGTCTCTAGTTTACGAAGGCGTAGCAGATTGATATAGTCTCATCTATGATTGCGTGCCGCTAATTTAAGTAATTAATCTTACAACCGAATGTGTTTCAGTGGAATTCATTTTCCTCTCCCAAGGCTACAGTTGTCATTGGGCTGTTATTCAGCTGCTAATGTCGGCCATGTTTTTTAGGATAGGACGTGTGACGTCTCCAGCAACAGCTCAATGATCTGTCGTTGCTCTGGTTAGTATAACGCATCAGTAAGAGCTCCAGTCTTATTCCAGAGTAAGTTTAAAGTAATTCCATATTAGTGATTGGGCATGTCCGGCTGTATCAAAGATCATCCTATACTTGACCACTAACTATGCGAGAGGTTAGCTGTCACAATATAGCCTACTTGCTGTAGATTGCCTTTATAGGTGACCGGCGTAGAATTTTTCACCAATGACTAAAAGCCTTACCTTTTAGTCTTGCTTTCAGATTATAAATGAATGATCTCTTATGAGCTGCATCAGATCACTACCGTTCCGTATGGCCCGCTGTAGTCTGAATATCGGAAAGAATTCCTTGCAAGAGGGTGCTTCATGCTTGACAGAGCCGCTTCGGGAGCATTATTCTCTTTGTACATAAATTTTTATGGTTTGGTTTCCAAATAACAGTTGTATTTCCTGATATTTGGATGCAAAAGAGTTCGTAAAGTCGATCGATTTCTTCAAATATCCGTTTACGCGCTCCGAATATTTTCCAATTTGAAGTGCAGCGACCTACTGGTAAGTGATCTACCATGCTTGTTTGAAAAGCACAGTTCAAGGTTGATCGCTCGTTTAGTAGGCTACTTCTGTCAGGTAACTGGGAGCCTGACCTGTGACAGGCGACG
Organism: Blumeria hordei DH14; assembly: GCA_900239735.1. Taxonomy (NCBI): domain Eukaryota; kingdom Fungi; phylum Ascomycota; class Leotiomycetes; order Helotiales; family Erysiphaceae; genus Blumeria; species Blumeria hordei. The sequence continues at coordinate 3,089,834 of OENG01000035.1, forward strand.
TGTATGTATTTAAAGTAAAATATAACTCAGTAAAAACAACATGATTCCTATTTCTCCCGGAATTCTAGGACTATATACACTGATCATGATTGACTTGATCTCTAAATATAGACATGCGCTAGGAATAGAATAACCTGCGGTTCTAAATACAGAATGCAAGCACTGACCGAAACAAACAACCCACGTACGTATGGGCAGTCCCTATATTTGACCTGAGAAATTTCCCTGTCCAACTTCTCTCAATATTTCTATTGTTGCTATCTTTGGCCCTTATAAGATGTAAAGACAATCCAGAAAGTTCAGTGCAAGAATAGAGATCGGATTGGAAACGGCTTTGAGTATCCTTGTGCGTTCTCTAGAGGGCTGTAGCTCCTGTAATATTATCACTTTTATCTACTTCCCAGTATGTTGAAGTGCTGAGCCTGAAGTTCACTAAATTATGCGCTTGATATGAATAGTCTAGGCAAAGGACCAGTGTACCTAAGGAATACCAAAAAAGAAGAGTAATTCTTGCTGTGAGTTTGGACTATACGGTTGGATTGTGTCGTCACAAAGTGTGGTCTTTCGATCACATAACGTAAACGTTTAATTGGAGTTTTGCCCAGTGCAAATCAAAGGGCTGTTTGTCTAATCATGTTTTCACTCAGAATTGGACCCATGTGACAGTAAATCTATTCAATACTGGATAAAGCCTATATGACTTGATTATTAAATTTCTAGGCATAGGTTTTCTATAATCTTTACTTTGGTAAAGTCGAGGGTCTTGCATCTTCCCATTTGATCTAACCTGAGCCGTAGAAATGTGCGCTCGTAAGGCCAGACTGGCTTCTTTGATGTTTGTTTGATCATTTGTGGTGGATGATGCTCCATTAGCTCTAGCTGAATTCGGTTACATGGCATTAATTCCTGGCTTTGATGCCTTGCGCAATATTTTTCATAGAGATCTCTCGGCCATAGCAATGGGAAATCTTTGTCTTCTCTTAAGGGCTCTTAATTGTGATTGTAGATTGTAGGTTTCTGGCGAGAACCTACACCCGCCGTACAGAGCTTGCCTAGTCTTTTCTTACTAGCTCTTCAACGTGATTGGTTGTCATGCCTGGTTGCAAAATGGTAAAATAATTAAATAGATTATTATTTGACGAGAGTGTGGTAGTTTTGGCAGTTTTGCCAACAGTCATTTACATCGTAGCGGTGGCTAGTGACTGGGTTGAGTGGCCTAACAAGATATCTACGATTTAGCCATGTAGAGTAAATTTATTCACTTCAACAACTTTACAAAACTTTCTAACTGTGATAGATACCGGTAGACTGGCCTATGAGCTGGCTAACAGTTTTTTTTCCTCAATAAGACGTGTTTGAGCGCGGCATTTTCCATCAGGATGTTAGTCCAGTTGAATTGTATCAATAACGGATTTATCGAGGTGAACTTGATTTGTCATATCGCAGATCGAATCTAAAATATAGGTCTGGATCGTTATTTGTTGCTACCATTGTGGCCCGCTGAACAGATACTTCGATGATTTTGCGCGTTTAGTTCTTGGAAAATAGGCTAACAATTTAACTCGAGGGTGGACCAGGGCGACTCGGCCTTGGATTATGTTAAAGGTTGCCTTGACAGAGAGACAGTGTGTGCAGGTGTTCGATTACAACGCCTTCAATGAAAACTTGTGGTTGTAGCTGTTCAGATAGTGAAGATCTACTCGATCACTGCTCACGGAATGCCAAGAATGAATTGTTTGAAGCTCTGTAACAACTTACTTTTTAATTTACACATTATAAGATATGAGCCCCCAGAGGTTCGAAATATATGTGATAATAGATATCGATGAAGATTCCAATTGACACATCCCAGTGTTAACTGTGAGGTTTCTGTATTCGATAATCATAGCAATTTGGTGTACCATGTTAAATAAACCAATGGGTCAACCTCGGAAATTTGGAGGGTGCGCATAATCAAATAGGGCCGTGGGAGTCAGAGTGCGACAGATGGATGATCAAATAAACAAATTGAGCCCCCCACCAAATACCCTAGTTCGATTAATCGACAGGTTCATTGAAGATACACATAAGGGTGGTGCGGTATCCGCCTCGTGCATGCGAGTATGTGGATTAGGGAAAATTAGAAAAAGACGTCGGTATAGGTTGCCACATTCATTTAGCAGTAGTTCATCTAACCGGCCGAAATAAATCTATTGTGCAAGGTGCTAATTATTCGGGAGTGCGATGTTTGCTTGTCATTGACACATAGATTGTTGCTATGAGCTTCAACGCGGTGACCGCACTGCTCTCTGTAGTACAAACATCTAATACAGTTTGAACATTACAATTCAGTAGATCACTTATAATGGCCTGAAACCTATACTTGGCTGCACTCAATCTCAATCTCGGTTTCATGTCGAAATTCATATGTAGGTTGAGATAGGAGTTACTGTCACTTCACTTAGACCATCACGACCACAAATTGCATTTGTACGTTCATCTACCCCTTATGAGCAAACTACTTGCTGCACCAGACACTAGTTTGAACTGATGATTATAGTTGCCTTAGGTTACAAGGCATAAATCTCGTCAAATAAAAAAGTTATTGCCTAATTGAGACGGTCACATCCCCACCGATTCCCTAGGATCTTCCTTCTTTGTCCCCATTCTAACCCCCTTTCGGGTCCAACACATTCTTCAACGTCCCTCGGTCTGCTAGTTTCTTTATGTTCTCCATCGCTCTTCTCTCGCCTAAACTATACCTCAACGACGACGGCGCTGATTGCGATTACAAAAGTAACGGCTTTATCTGATCCGCTTCTGTCGGCGCCCACTAATTATTACGGTTAAAGGTGAGGGAAGTTCAGTGTCTCACCAACGAGTCCATACAGTTGTGGTATGTCGCAGTGCCTACGCAGTTAATTTTCTTCATTTAAAAAAAACTTCATGTGCAGAAATACATATTTTCCTCGTACATTTTTTTCTCGATCAAATGTTTCCAACCTTAGCCTGGTATACTAATGAGAGAACAGAACTGCAGCTCTAGTAACATCCAAACAACTGTTCGACATAAGAGTGCCTCCAAGTCCCGCACAACCAGTGTCGGCAATTCTGCCTCGGTTTGTTGCGAGACATGTCTTATTACGATAATCAGCAATGGACCTCCTCAGGCCCTCAAGTTTGGGAACAACAAACTCCACCAGCTCGGTCAGGTATGTTAGAGGCGTCATGAAAGCTCTCCAAATGACTAAATTACGGATAGGTGCAAGTTCGGCAGTCCCACGGGAAGATTCGAATGCCTTTGCAACACAAATAGAGGGTACGTGGACACTCTGTCAACATGGGATACTATTTGCTAGAATTAAGTGTTGCGACATGTAACGTGATAGTGACGACCCTCAATTGATTTGAGCTAGAAAACTGGAGAATTTTTGGCTAACAATCTCACAGAGGTGGATCGTGCCGTTGACAATCTGGTTAAAAGCGGCAAAATGTTCAATACATCCGGTCGGCGAGAGTCTATGCCGGTAGTTGGATGCCTACCAAGAGCATACATTGAACCATCATTGGGTAGGAAAATTTCTTTTTCAAAATAATATCTGGCTTACATATTTAGATCCCCGCATGGGAGGAGGCCCTCCTAGACATCATTCTATTAGTGAATTTGGAGATAATCGATCATTCTCGGCGTCTAATTTACAAAATTTCTATGCTAGCCAGCGCCATCAACCATCGCGCGGCACTAACGAGGCCGAACAGGTTATGCAGGCGAAGAGACGGATGGCAGCTCAACGTGAGAGAGAGCTTCGGAATTATCATCAAGAGCAGCAGTATAATCGAAGTAGGCCACCCTCTGCTTCCGCTATATAACAAATTTCATATTCCCTTTAAAGCCTGGTGGTCCATTCATCCCATCCAACTTTTTTCAGTGCTTTGTGTGATAAGTGTTTCATAAGATGGCTTTTGATTGTGTCCCTCTTTGCTGACACGGCTAAGGTGTAACAGCTGAGATTACAACGTTTACTAGTAAGGCTGATCGAAACATCAGCCCGAGCGCCGGAATGAAAGATGAAGATCGTATCGAGTTAATTAACCGTCAGCGCAGTACCATTTATACAGATGGTCCATCGTTCGCTAGCGATGGGGGATTCGAAGAAGCCGCGGGTCGATCTCAATGTAACACGCAACCAGGTAATGGGTTACGCGGCCACTCACCGCGTGCCTATGAGCAGATTAAAACCCACGCTATGAGCGAAAACGGCCAGTCGCAGGGTGAACCTCAACTAGTTAACACTCAAGTTTCTGGGCAGCAGAAATCACGGGCTAACAGTGTATCATCTCCGTCCCATGCCCCTGGTAGCTATAGCATCTTTGATTCAAACAACCAGCAATCAAACCGCACCTCTACATCTTCGCCCGTTGAGTCACCTCGTCCAGGGGGAAAGCAATCTTCAAGCTCCGGCGTGGCCCCAATTGGAACTCGTCCTAGTGGACAAACTATGAATACAGCGCATGGTAAACGATCTACGACTCCCTTACCATCGCCATTGAGCTACGGATTCGCCGCTAATGAAGCATCGAAAAGTGAGCTTGAGGCTCAACATGGCAACGCCACTTCCAATCAAAACGGACAAGGCCAGCAGGAACTTGGTCTTGGGTGGGGTAAGAGTAGTGTGTGGGGGAACAAATCTTCGCTTGGCGTACAGGCCCCCGTATGGGGATAGGAAAGGAAAAACATTGTAAATGTTGGTAACAAAAATTGGGAATAATTCAGATCATTATTGGTGTTGGGCACTGCAAACTTTTCGCCGATGGGAAATCAGGCTACAAGAATCAATAAACGGGGCAGGTGTCAATTGGGATTACATATTGTTTTTTCCGGCGTGCCGAGGAGTGGACTGGAAAAGAGCGGTCCTATTACGTTTTTCCCGAGCGCGGGTGGAGTAATCTGTCAGGAAGGAAATAGGAAGGCTTGTAGTGTGAGGTGCAAATTTCCGTAGAGCAATCTTTTCTGACCAAAACGGCAAACTTGGTTGAAATTTGGAAAGAGATCAGATAGCAATGTAAAAGAGATTGAGTGAAGGGCATTTGTGCACAATCTGATGATTGTTTATTGGTTTAGTGCAAGAGTATTGCCATGCCCTATAATGCTAGCATGAAGCAAAGGACTTGCTTGGGCTTGGTCATAAGATGAAAGGGTAGCTGAACCATCACCAACTACAACCTTGGGCCTGGAGGAGTAGGTATTTTTAAAGTTGGTTACTATTGGCATGAACGACAATGGACAAGCTAGGCATAGCAAACAAGGTAGGTAATTGACAGCATGGAATTTTAGGGTTGAATGTAGGTGGGATTAGGCAGAAGAGTTTCCGAGGGAGCTCGAAGTGCAGCATCTGTCAGTCTGTCAAGGCATTTGGTTGCATAGGTGCGTGTGGGGAGCGAAAGCGAGAGTATCATTAACGTGCAGACAGAAAGTAGTAGTGAGGATAGTCAGAGTCGAGAGGAATGGCAGGAGATGGAGGAGCCCATGCGTGTCTGAGTGAGTGCTGAAAGCGGTTCGTTCTTCCTACGATTTTCTTGCTTTCAGTACGAGGGAGTGCAGTTTTATTAATTTGGCTAATGAGTGGGAGTGTACAAGTGTGTAGGGCTTCGGTCTATAGGCTAAGCGGAGCCGCAGTCCCGTCACTACCGTCTCCCTCCCTCGCCAGCGTGGTAATGGCCATTTGAGCGAGTGTCGCTGCCGAGGAGTGTGTGAGAAGGAAGGCACTGGATGCGGAGACAAAGCTTCTCTTTGGAAGCGTCTTGGTAGCGGAGAGAGGCCAGTGGCATGCTCAGCTGCTGCCAATGGCCTCGTGGCGAGGAGGGTCGGAAGCAGAGATGTGATGAGTCGGAATCAGGCTCGCTGGCGGAGCGGATGGGCCATCTCCAACCACCATTACACCGCTGGCCAGCGTCGCACTCTCCTCAGCCACATGGGCGCTGTCGGAGGCGCATGTTGGGGGTGGTGGAGATGACGAGTTTAGTTTAAATTTAACGTCGTGCCTGTCTACAGCTAAAGTCATGGAGATAACGAGTGGGAATGGAGAAACATGTCGACTCTGCAGCTGGAAGCGTGACGTGCAAGGGTTGGCAGCGGGCACGGCTGATAGGCCCCGGCTCTTCGTCCCCCACACGACGACGACGACGACTGATGCGCAGCAGACACTCTCCATCACCCATTCCCGACGTCTCCCTGACCTGCTCTGATCACGTCACCGACGCACATCCTCGTAGCATGGCAAGAGTTGGGCAGAACAGGTCGTGGGCAGAGGAGCGGCCAATGCGCTGGATATCGGCCGTGTCGACCTAATCGACGCCAGCCTGCGACGGCTCGATGGACTAGTCTCTCGGCTGGGAGGCTCCAGTAGCCAGAGGACTGGGTGGACAGGGCTCGCAGTCGGCTCTGGGCTTGGAGCAGCGGAAGCGGGTGTCCGGCCTTTCCACGCGTTTCCTCGATGGCTCGGATGCCTCTGTGCGAGACCTTGGTGGGCGCGTAGGCGCGAGAGGAGACCGGCGCATGGCATGATTCTCGCCTGGCGGAGGGGAGTAGCTGCATGGCGCGGCAAGGCGTGGGCCCGGCTTGCCACCACATTCACAGCGTCAGAGGGACGGGTGAGGCAGGCCACAGGCCATGCATCTCCTGCCAGACACCTCGCAAGAGGTCGGAGGAGAGTGGTCAGGGGGCCATGGGGCCTGCACCCACACGCCCGGCAAAAGGGAGCACCGACGCCGATCGGCGGCTTCCCTGTGGCCTCGAGCCATCATTACCCTCGGCCCCAGCAGCTCTTGCAAGGCCTGCCCGAGGCTCGCTCAAGCTAGCCATGGGGCCCGCGCGCGGATCAAAGTAGGTGCGGAGACGAGGCCCAGAGGCCGCTTACCTGGACTCCTGCCTAGGTCTGCCAGTCCGCGGCGCCAGGCACCTTGTTAGGCCCAGTCCAGGCAAGCCGTGACCCCTGCACCGGCAGAGCAGAATGCCATTCTATCCGTCTCCCCATCTTGGGCGCCGACATTCTGGTCCTCGGCTTGTCTCGGGTGGCCAACTGAGGCGGGAGAAGGTCGATGAGGGGTCTACCAGCTCGTACGTGTAGACTTGACATGGCGGAGAATTTTGAATTATTGCCTCGGCGGCCAACTTGCTCGGGATTGCGGAATTCGACTCACCTTGGCTCTGGGAGACTATCACCCTCCCAGCTTCGTAGAGGCCGCGGCGTACAGGTGGCAATCTGAACCCGACACTCTCACCATCGACGTCTCTCGTGCCGCACAAAGTTTAGGCGACTGATGGACTTGGTGGTTTGTTGGTATGCGACCAAGGACCAAGAGACATGGGAAGCCTGGCGACAATCTCACGAAACTTCCCGGGCCTCAGCAACACCCCACAAAGACTGGGAATGAGAGGGGAAGTCCTCGGAATGTGCCTGGTTTGGCCAGAGTCATGGCTAGATAGCTGAGTGTAATGTGGATCGATGAAAAGGGTATGAGTGTCTCTTGTATTTTTCAAGTAGCTTGTCTCGTGCCGGCGCGCGCTACCCTAGACGACAGGGCCAAGTGACTGTCGGCGGAACAGTGGAGAAGAGTGTCGGCAAAGACGAATTCTTCGTCTGCCAGTCGTGCCGGTCAAATGGCCCCGTTTGCTCTGCACATCTGTCATCGCCAGCAAGAATCCAAGTGGAAAGCAGACACATGCATATCTCCATTCAACGACGTCTCCATCATGCAGCGCCTACCATTCTCCTCCGCGTCCTCAGACTCTTCCTCAACCACACATCATCTCGCCTCAACGACCGATAAAGGCCTCAGCCCAACTGCACACAGGAGCCGGCCTCATTGATTGCCGGCCATCATCCACTGCAAATCTACCACACTACGTCATGGTTCTCTGATGGGACGAACATCTCGAGGGGGAACCGGTCTCCCAAGGCCATGTCGAGACCGAGATTTCCGAGGGCCTTTCGACTTTGGAACGTTTGTGGGCGCCGAGACCGAGACCCCCAAGGTACACACGAGTCCGCAGCGCGCAGCCGGCCGGCCTCTTCAAACGCTTCAGAAGAGTCACCATGTCTTCGGATTTAGTCCTGATGTTGGTGTTAGAAGATCCTCGCACCCAGTGGCCCTGCGACTTTTCCCGGCTGCCATACACCCGCATATAGCCATGGCTTCGTTAGCTGGAGATGGTGAAGGGCAAAGGGCTCCTCTAAGTGTACGATCGAATGAGGACTGTTTGGGGGGAGCTGTATGGGAGGCAAATGAGGGGATATACAACTGGTGTAGGTAGCCTCGGTCTGTAAACAGAGAGGACCTGCATGTCCTGTATAGTCATAGACTCAGTCAGGACAATATAATTAACAATATATAGACTACCCGACGTGCCAACTCCACTAAATAAGCCCAGCTTGGAAACATGAGTGGCCGAGCCGCTCCTCAGTGCCTCGGAGCGTTCTGAGAATTTGGAAGGAACAGTTGCCTCGGCCAATCTTCTAGGTGATATCCTTCAAGCATTCCCAGCGCTTCCACGGCCCAGCACCTCTCCCACCTCCACTCGCGGGCTCCCGTCTCTTCATCAGCCATTTCCTCTTTGAAAACCCCAAATTTTGGCATGCTTCGATGACTCCCCCATCGAGCACAATGCTGGAGGCGGGGCTGTAACGTCGCTTTTCCTGCGTTAAAGACGTCGACCCTTTTTGCTGCATGACGGGGGGGGTATTCAGCTTGGGCCGTCTTGATAATTTCTCCATGACTTGCAGAGTCGAAAGATGCCTAAAATCCCGGCCTTCCACCCCCAAATCCGAGTCTCCATGAAATCGGTTCGGCCTCTGGGGGACGCTTGGATTTTGGCTACTTGACATTGTAGCTCTCGGCTTCCCACCGCAGAGCCTGCTGGAGTGTGTAAACGAACATGACGGCGACGCCTACGCGGCTTCTTCACACCACGCATTTTTTGCATCAGATTTGAATTGCGCATGCAGCTATCCAGCCATGACGCAATATCAGAGAAAATGTACAGAAAAGATGACTCAATTTAGAGGTAGAGCACTCATGCCTCGCATTTCATTTGCAAGTAGCACTGCGAAGTCATGGTGGCTTTCTCCTCACCCCAAGTCAACCCTCATCCGTGACTACCCACCCAGCGGAACGTCTCAAAAAGCCTGGGTTATCCAGACATGCCTTCATCATCCACTGAACTTTCTCCGCGCGAAATGTAGTCTTCGGTGTCCCGGCTACTCAAACCATACCGGAGAACACCACCAGGAGGCGGACCACGGCACCTTCCATCGTTTGCGTGTTTTTATAGTGTCCGCTGCACTCTCGCATGCGAAGTCTTGGCGCGCACAAAGCTCAATTCGTAAAACTCCTTGCTAAAATTCAAAATCACACGCCCGTCGAGATTGTATCCATCCTCTGTGTCATCTTGAAAACTTGTCCCAATCCCTCTCATATCCGTCGCAAAGAACTGTCTCCCAGATTTGTGCGCCACGCTTTGCTTCCTCCGTCAGGTGTAAATATCGGCGTGGGCGTATATTTGGCGGCTAGATGAGGCCAGAGAATAGTTGATGAGAAGAGTGGTCATTGGAACGAAGATGTACAAAGTCGTACTTGTAGACTTGATGAGACTTGGGTAGGACTCGAACTCGTTGGGAGCAAAAATTTGACGTGGCGGAGAATTTTGAATTATTGCCTCGTGGGCCAACTTGTTCGGTACTGCGAAATTTGACTGAACTTGGCTCTGGGGGTATATTTCACTTCCAGGTTCGTAGAGGACACCACGTTGTTCATGTGTAAGCAGTGAGGGCAGAGTCTCAGAATGGTTAATTGTCCTTCGGGTCGGCGGGGTAGAAAGTTTAGTCATTTGCCGCACTGCATTCGCTGTCCGTGCTTACTCGACTATACCCTTGACTCATCTCACGCACGCCGATGGTGCAGTCTGAAAATCGACAACATCTCCATGAGGCTCTACCCGGCTATATTCCAGCCCAATTCCTTACATTCCGTGCACCTCAGCTTAAATGCCGTGTTCCAACCGGCATCAGTAGACTACCTGAAAAATGTCATCAAGCTGTTCGGGCAGAGGATTACCTCTTCTCGCCACCCGGGCCCAATCTCCTCACCCCACTTAGGGCTCAGTCCTCTGATCTATCATCGTATGCAGCCAATGCATAGAAGTCTTATCCAGCATGAGCTATTTGAGCTGCTACTTCGGTACGACCAATTCGACCTAGAAATCATACCTCGATACGCAGCAATACGCGGGGGATTTCAGATTGGCTTTGAGTATCGTCATAGCATCTTTGAAGAAATCAAGTCTGCTCTGTTCCATTGGGGAGGAAGTTGTGCCAGTGCCTCTTACACCCTCTTTCCAGCAGAAGACGATAGACAAGGCACGTTTACCTTTTCACCATTTCATACCAATCCTGGGCAAGATGTTGGAGAGACTCGCAACTCCTTGCAGGCATTGAATGAAATACTCTCAAGGACTGGGAATAAGATTACCATGAGGTCCTTTCTTCTAAATGAGACCCACACTCATTCGTTGGACATCAATCAACATATCAGGCCTATCATGGAGTTTCATCTGAGTCGGCCGAAAAGTGATGTGCAAGCACGATTGGCCGAAATGCGCGCGAGGGCTAGGGAAAAAACGACGATTCTGGCGAATAACTCTGAAATTCCCGCCTGCAGATCTAATGAGCCTCGCTCTAACCATAAGAATCAGCTTGATAACATCATTACATCCGGCTTGCCTGCCCGTCAAGTCCACATACGTCGGATTGGAGTACCAACAAAGTACAAGTACACCGAGAGACTGAGAAAAGAGTATAGCCAGACCATCTATCATCCAAAATTTCTACGACGCGTGAAAATCAAAAAATCTTCCAGCCCGGCATACCGAGTGATTGACTTTATGATCGTTCGTCCGCCCGAACCCGCCTCTGGGGGTCCCAAAAAGAAGCCTCTGCGCTCCATCGATATGCTGAGCAGGACTCCAGATCATGTTGACCTGAGCCGAGCGCCCAAATCCTCTACTCGGATTTCACGTGAAAAGGCACGGGAGCTTGAAAGTTGCGAGCAAAGTCGCCCGCTAATCAGACTTTCCCGGGTCGGACGCCTAGTGAGATATTTCCATCGCGATTTTGATCCATGATCTGATCCAGACTTGGGTGTCATGGCGAGATGTCCTTGGACTAGAGGGAGTTTATGAAGAAGCTTTGTGGGAAGAGTCTGATATTTTTGAACTAGACTAGAATGCTAGATGAACCACTACTTTGACTTGCTCCTGTAGTTGTCGTTGCTGGGGTCATCATTCGATCTTGTTTCGTCATGATTTATATATGTTGGATGTTAGGCCGGGCTTAAGGAAGCTGGAGCTACCACAAATTAGTTTTCTAGCTTCTCAACTTGTAATGTTGTTAATATTAGTTACATCACTCTCTTCTCTCTCTCAAGCTCCTGGAACCTCACCAAATCAGCTTTCCTCCAAATTTACGGAATACCCTAGTCACCACCAGGATACCTTCAGCAGACGGCCATCTTAGCTTAGTCCTTTGTTCACTATGATAGTGGGACCAGACCCTGACTACTTTACTGATGGATACTCATAAGCACATATGATTATGGTGCAGATGGAGAAACTGCGAATCTATCTACCGAACAATCGAGGAATGCTGGCTCTACTTGGAAGAAAATAGTATAGGAATATGACAAGTACTGGGTTAGTGGGGATTTTATCGATTTATTAGCCTGTATGAAGAGGAGGGAGAACTGTAGCTACAACTAACAGGTACTTGTACCGACTGATCCGCTTCGTGAATTGTCAAGGAAACAAGGTGTTCAGGCAAAGCAGTCACATGATATATGGGCATGTCTAGATGCACGCTAACGCGTCCGTAAATAATTATTAGTTTCATAGTACTAGATTCTTTCCTCTTTGTAGACAATCTAATTCACCAGATCAGACATCGTCGGTCACCATCCAACTCACTCCCTACTGTGACATATTGTCTACCAGATCATAAACAACTATTGCTGCCATAGTGCGTAATATCCATCTCCCGTTTTTAGAAATACTCGTCAGATTAGCTTAAAAAAAAAAAAAATTTATACCCAACTCGACCAATTTTAAATTTGAACTCAGAATCTTTAACGAAAATGGATCACAACCCTTGGAACCTTGAAGGAGGCGTCACAACACAATATCAGCAAGGAACACCTGCTTCCTCGAATGAGTTTCGAGACCATGATGCTACCTTTGTCCAGAATTATCCTCTGCTCTGTTCAGTTCCCAACAATCAGCTCTTTATTACCGCCATGCAAGGTGGTAATACAGATATAAATATCACAGGACTAAGTAACGAAATCATGGCCTTAGCCAGTTCTTATGTACTTGTCGAAAAACAATTATATCAATACAAAAATGATTACGACACACTACTTGAGAAGAACCAGGAGCTGACAGACGCAGTGCAGAACTTTCAAAATTTAAAGAATTCAATAACCAATTCCAGTACCCAATTAGAACACCAAAATCATTTGCTGCAACAAAAACTCCAACATATGAAACAGCAGGTTGCCGCCAGCTCTGAAGCACTGAAGGAAAACTCACTTCTTAAACAAAAATATCACGAATTAGAAACAAGAATCGCTGCTACCGGCACAGGTGCCCCATTAAGCCATCTCCGATCAGCTGAACACCCGGACCCAGAATTTTTTTCGGCAGACACACCTGAACTGCGCAAAGAACTCCCAATTTTCGTCCGTAAAATGAACATGAAGTTCCTTGCTAATGGAGATTGGTACCAATCCGAGCAATCAAAGATGATATATTTGGTGTCTCGGCTCAGAGGGAAAGCATTCTCGACAATTTCACATAGTATCAATAGAGATGGCACGGTTAAGTTTCTCTCCAGTGATGCTATTTTGGCTTTGCTAGAGCAAACATTCGGCGATGTCGACGAATGTAATAACGCTCGTCGCCAGATTCTTACTATTAAACAGGGCCAAAAAGACACTTCCTCACACATCTCTGATTGGTTGAAGTTGCTCAGAAGAGCGGTCTATCCGACGACGCACTAATAAATCATTTATACGACTCTCTCCACCCGCTAATTGTATCGCAGATTCAGAACCGCGTCATGTTACGCCAAAAAATGCCTACAGACCTCAATTCATACCTAGCTGAAGTGCGACATATAGATGCTGTGCTCCGATCTTCCAATCCAAATTATACTAAGAATAAACCAGCACCCACTAATCACTTGTCCTTTCTACCGCCTACAAACTCTCTTCCTGTTCCCACTGGAGAAGATATGATGGATTTGAGCGCTGCTAAAACTAGCCCCACCATTATTTGGACAGCAGCAGATGCCATCAACCATCGCGTACCTCGGAATGAAGCTGAAAAGAACGCAAAGCGAATATACTGTTTTGAAAATAAACTTTGTAGCTGGTGCTATGATCCAGGTCATCGGGCACGAGTGTGCGCTGAAGCTCGCTGGAATAAAGGCAAAAGAAAGTCCCCTGATAATAAGACTATCCTTGAGGAGGAAAAAGCTTAGTCTCTGATCATTGTCGCGATCAGAGACATCAAAGTAGTCAGTCGGATAGATTATCAGATTCTGCTATGGTAGAGGAAGAAGGCGCTGTAATCATTGAAAGAGAAGAACTACAAATTTCATCCCTTTCAACCCCCCACACAGACCATCTTCTTCTCCCGTGCACCATAGGGTCTAATGAAATAAGTTTTTCCACCCAAGCGTTCCTTGATTGTGGTGCAACTGATGATTTCTACGATATCGACTTCGCGCAAAAACGTAATCTCCCCGTTCATTTACTCTATCAGCCACGTCAACTTTACCTTGTGGACGGCACACCAGCCGCACGTATTACTCATACTACATCTGTACACATTGATGTGAATGGCCATGGGGAGACACTGGTACTTTTTCTCACAAAACTCGGCAAATATGAACTCATTTTGGGTCGCAAGTGGCTCAGACGACATAACCCTTCAGTAAATTGGTCTCAAGATACCGTCATTTTCGATTCAATCTTTTGTAAAAGAAATTGTTTTCATCGTGCTCTTAGACACACGCAGAAAGCTTCCTCCCCGAACTTTAAAAGTAGTACTAGTAGCCCAGATGTTGACGCAAAAAAAATCGGAGAGGGACGGCCAAGAAAGGTTGGTTCTGATGTGTTCTATAAGCTATCAAAGAAAAGTGACGTGCAAATATTTTCCCTTTCTCTAGACGAAGTGGATGCTAGAATCCATGAGCTGGGTGTCAATCTTAAAAATCTACCAACTAAACCAAGCTCCTCCAAGTCCCCCACTGATCGATAGATGCACAAAAATTACTGCGAGCAGTACATCCTGTTAGTGGAGAAACCTCTGATAGACCAAAATTCGACCCCACAGCTTCGGACATGCAATTAGCTGGATTTTCACTAGAAGATATCCAAATCGCTCTCCAAACTAAAGATAGACCTAACCCAGCAAAAAAGCTCCGCTACATTACCATCATCATTTAAACGTTTTTGACTACAAAAGTGCAGACATATTACCCCCTCACAGGGATTGCGATCATAAAATCGATCTTAAGCCTGGTACAACGCCTCCACATGGCCCTCTGTACAATATGTCTATCGATGAACTCCAAGTCTTACGGAAGTACCTGAATGAACAATTGGAGAAGGGCTTCATTCGCACTAGCAAGTCACCAGCGGCAGCTCCAGTCCTATTTGCCAAAAAACCTGGAGGAGGCTTAAGATTCTGCGTTGACTATCGAGGTTTGAATGAAATCACCATCAAAAACCGATATTCACTTCCGCTGCTACAAGAAACTCTTGCTAAACTTAGTAGTGCCAAGTACTATACCAAGCTTGACATCATTGCTGCGTTTAACCATATCCGGATTGCCGAGGGTCAGGAATGGTTGACAGCATTTAACACCAGATATGGCTTGTTTGAGTCACTTGTTATGCCATTTGGCTTGTCTAATGCTCCAGCAACTTTCCAAGCCCGTATCAATGAAGTCTTGCGGCCCTATCTCGACGTATTCTGTACTGCATACATCGATGACATATTGATCTATTCAGATGATATCCTTTCACATCGAGATCATGTAAATACCGTACTGGACGCATTGGGAAGAGCTGGACTACATTGTGACATAAAAAAATGTGAGTTCGAAGCTGAAGAAGTGACCTACCTTGGATTAGTGATCTCCACTAAGGGTGTAAAAATGGATCCGCAGAAAGTTCAATGCATAGTCGACTGGAAACCACCCTCTTGCCTCAAAGATGTACAAGGCTTTCTAGGGTTTTCAAACTTCTATCGCCGATTCATAAAGAATTTCTCCAAAATAGTTCGGCCCCTTATCGCGCTCACCCGGAAAGATGTTAAATTTATCTGGTCCAATGCCTGTCAAACAGCATTTGAATCACTCCAGAAGTCATTTATCACAGCGCCAGTCTTGCATCACTTTGACCCTTCGAGAGAAATTTTTGTCGAAGCCGACTCTTCCGATTTTGTTTCTGCCGGAATACTTTCTCAAAAAGATGAAAATAACGTACTTCATCCCGTTGCATTCATGTCAAAAAAACTTGAGAGCGCAGAATGTAACTATGAAATTTACGATAAGGAGCTCCTGGCTATAGTTCGATGCTTCGAGGGATGGAGAGCTGAGCTTCAAGGCTCATATCATCCTATCACTGTTCTCACAGATCATCGTAATCTTGAGTATTTTATGACTACTAAAGAGCTATCTCGACGTCAAGTTCGTTGGAGCGAATTCTTATCCCAATTCGATTTTATTATAAAGTCCCGTCCAGGAAGAGAGAACACCAAAGCCGACTCCCTAACTAGACGCTCCCAAGATTTCCCTAGTGATAGATTCGACCCCGGGTGCAATTTCAGAAACAAACATTACTTCCGTCAGACAAGCTTGACGAGTCTATCATTGAAGAACTGAAAGATATTAAAACCGTACCAGAGCTCAAACCTAATTCTTATTTGTCCCCAGTAATCCTCCAAAAAATTGTGGAAGAACCGCTCGACACAAAAATCGCCCGGTTACTTGAACAAGGCTATAGGGAAGGAAATGACAGATGGCTGACTAAAATAGTTTCTGAGATGACAAAGCCTGAAGGAATTCCACATTCAAAAGAAGTTTCCCTTTCGGAATGTGAAATCCGTAATAATCGCCTTTATTTCCGCGGCAGACTTTACGTCCCAGATAATGAGTTGAGAATTCTGATTTTACAAACTTCCCATGATAGTTGCGAAAAGGGCCACCCAGGTAAGAACGCCTTATATCAAGCTATATCCGACCATTACTGGTGGCCCCGCCTCTCCCAACAAGTCGAACAATTTGTCAAGAACTGTCATAATTGCATTCGAAACAAAGTCTCTCGGCTCAAATATCAAGGTTCACTCAAGCCCCTTCCCCTTCCAGCCCAACGCTGGCGCGATATATCGGTAGACTTTGTCGGTCCTTTGGCCGAATTTAACGGTTTTAATAGCATTATGGTCGTAGTCGATCGCCTCACCAAAGAACGACACTACACCCCTTGTCATACGAAAATGACATCGAAAGATCTTGCAAAGCTATTTGTTCGTGATATCTGGCGACTCCATGGCTTGTGTGACTCCATCGTATCTGATAGAGGGCCATTATTTATCGCAGAATTCTGGAAAGCAGTTTGTCGCTGCCTTCAAATCAATATATCACTCTCCACTGCCTATCACCCAGAGACAGATGGTCAGACAGAAAGCGCTAACTCATTTATGGAACAGTACCTAAGACACTATATCGACTACACTCAGGAAGATGTTTACGAATGGCTACCCATGGCCGAGTTTGCTGCCAATAATGCTGTCAATGCTTCAACCAAAATCACCCCGTTCTTTGCAAACAAAGGGTTTCATCCGCGCATGAGTTTTGGCCCCCCAAGACCACCAGATAGAACGTCTTCAAAGAGCCTCCGCCAGCAGACCAGTGCCGGGAATGACTTTGCTTCTAATATGGCAGATATCCTCGAAGTACTACGCTCAAATCTTACGTGTTCTAGAGAAAAGCAGGAGATCGCATCAGCAGCGAATCGCTCACCAGCACCTGCATACCGTGTTGGTGATGAAGTTTTCCTTGACGCTCGCAATATCACAACCACACGGCCAATTAAGAAATTAGACTGCAAATTTATGGGCCCATTTCGAGTGACAAAAATATAAATTCTCATGCCTATCAGTTACAGCTCCCTTACGAATATGATAGATTACACAATGTTTTCCACACTAGTTTGCTGAGGCCAGCCCCTACTAACCCTTTACCAGGCCAAACTAATCCACCATCCCAGCCTGTCACACTCGACGAATCAGGTGAAAAGTTGTATGCCATCGAGGCCATAATTGACTCCAAACGTAGTAAAAATAAGAAAAATTTCCAATATCAAATTCTGTGGAGAGGCCATGACTCTGAAGATAAGACTTGGGAACCTCTCAAAAATGTCGTATTTGCCAAGACATCCATTCAAGAATTTGAGAGACGTTTCCCTGAAAAATTACAGCCCACCAAAGCGGAAATCGATAGAGCAAGGCTACAAGCAATTAAATCTGTAGAAAAGGTGTCTATGAAGAACTAAAAATCTCTTTTTTAGCGCACGCAAAATAGAGGGAAGCGGGAGTAAGGAGAGACCATATGTCAAGGAAACAAGGTGTTCAGGCAAAGCAGTCACATGATATATGGGCATGTCTAGATGCACGCTAACGCGTCCGTAAATAATTATTAGTTTCATAGCACTAGATTCTTTCCTCTTTGTAGACAATCTAATTCACCAGATCAGACATCGTCGGTCACCATCCAACTCACTCCCTACTGTGACATGAATCTACTAACTGATGCATTTCCTCAAGACAGCACACTCGCCAATTAGCCACGTATTGCTAGCTGCTACTCAGCTATAATAGCGATCCAGCCTCCAGATTATTTCATTATTGCTTCCTCTAGTTCCATCTACTCCTCCCCATGCCACCTTATGGTTAACGATCCAAGTGTTACGCTTAGGCATCCACCCAAGCTCATACCACCGTCAAACCGTGACAAGCAATGAGGATGGGACGCTGGACGCTAGCATAGTCAGATCTTCTCAAGTGTACAGAATAGTAAGACTGCGGATATATCAGACCGGATAGGAGATATCAAGAGTGGCAATGGGTGAATTGTAGTGGGCTGAGAAGATAATTAAACCTTTCCCCTGATCATTGGGTGTATTCAGCCTCTCTAGCAATGTCACTATTTTACCAAAACTCCATGTCCCACTTGACTCATTCCATTCAACCCTAGTCCTGCCTTCCCAAGCATTCATCACTCTATTGAGGACAATTACTGATTTCCGTATAATAATTCCTTTGATTCAAGGCTCGGCATGTGCTTTCTCTCCCTCTTTGTCCCACCCCCAAAGGTCAGTTGGATGTGAGAGGTATCAAGGCGCGCATTTGGTCAAGGGCTACGATAGCACCATGAAGCAAGCGCATGAAGTCCGAACAATCTCTATTTCTTACCGACGAGACGAGACAAGTAATTCGAGAGGGACGGTGCTCATATATCTCCATGCATCGGCGAATTCTGCACGCTTACAGAGAGAGGAAGGCATGCTTATGTAATCAGAGGGTTTGAATTTCGCTCGGGGTGGTGCTTACGGAGGAGGGTCGCCTGATTGTGTAAGCAAGCATGCCTCAACCCCCACTACGCGGGAGGCAACAGACATCAGTCTGGCAACGCGAGAAAAGTGGCCGTGTGCTTTGCCGGATTCGGGGCAGCGCTCTCCGCGCTCGAGTGGCAGGAGGTTCCTAGCTACCCACACCTTGCTTGGTAGTCTGAGCCACATGATGCACCATCCAATCATGGTAGTGTTCACACTCTCGCCATCGGAGTCTTGGCGCACGCACAAAGCTCAATTCGTAAAAGTCCCTGTCGAAAATGGCAAATTTCACGCCCGTCGAGATTACAGCCATCCGCTACATCATCTCCTAGACCTGTCCTCATCCCTCTCAAAGGACTGCCTCCCAGATTTGTACGCGACACTTTGTTTCCGCCGTCGGGTGTGAAGATCAGCCTGGGCGTGTAGTTGGTGGCCAGCCGAGGCCAGAGAGAGGAGGATGTACTAAGGCGCACCTGTAAGCTTGACGAGGTCTTGGTGGGGATCGATCTCGTTGGGTGGGGGGAAAGAGACTAGGTCGAGAGTCCTGCATCATTGCCTCGTGAGTCAATTTGTTCGGTGTTGCGGAATTTGACTCAACTTGGCTCTGGGAGAATATTTCGTTCCCTGATTCGCAGAAGACACCGCGTACAGGCGTTCAGTCTTGCCCTCCTACGATATCACGTTAAAATGATAGAAATAAGCCTCACACAATCACAACGTTCCGACGAGTCCGCACTGTACACATGAATATGCGCACCTCGCTTGACTAGGGCTACAGGGGTTTAAGGGATTTTCCCACGCACACAGTTTCCCTTGTTACGTACTTCAATTTTTGGGGTAGAAGGTTCCGCGGTATTAACATATATCTCTCATTATCGATCCGTGCAAGTATAGCGTATATTAGTAACTCATGTCGACACTCAGCATTGCCATGGAGGATTGAGGTTTATGGTTTTGTTTTGTGGTATTTTACGCCTATCTAGCATGGGACGCAGTCCACGCGCGCTACCCACATCTATTGGCAAAGTACCCTAGAGCCAAGTGCCCTAATAGCCGAGGCACCCAACATCCCAAACAATGGAGGGCCCGAGGGACAAGTTGTCCGAGGCTACAATGGTTTAACATCTGCAAGGCCATGAAAATGCAATTTCACCGTACAAATGAAACGTTTGAAAGCTTGGACAGACGCTTGTGTCGTCGCTACTTCTCTGTGCCTTACAAGTAATGGGGTCGCAGTCCTATCAGAGATGCATGGTGATTATGTCAGTGCGGGGATCGGTAAAAATTGACAGGGATGTCACCAGTGCTTATATATATCGCACACTTGACCACTCTTCAACAGATAATTGCTTTCATCTACATTCACAATGTCCATGCCTACTCTTGGCTAACCATTCGTATTCACAATCATATTATTTCATCATCAACCTCTTCTCGTCCTCGTATCTCTACATGACATGCCACATTATTCATATTGCCGGCCGTCATCAGGCACAGAGTCAAGGACAGTTTAAACCTTTAATAAGTCGAAAGAGCGGCTACATTCAACGGGTAAACACTTACTTTAATGGCTATCCATTAATGGCAACTTATCGGAGGTCTTTTCTCAATAAAAGACGATAAAAGCACCGTGAAAGCCGTGGCCTGGGTCAGAGAGGAGTCCAATGTGTTCAACGATCAAAGACACAAGTAGCACAATAAAGAAAAAATAAAACTGCTGCTGACGGATTACTGGGCACTTCGCCAAGGCTAGAGGCCTAAAAACGGGTAGGATTATTAATGTAGCCTTGTCGACAGTATGAAGCACCACTGGTGTTATCAGCATCTGCATCCTCAATTTCTGAGATGGAGCTATTTTAAAAAGTCTGCCTCCTTTGACTACCAAAGGAGTGGAAATGTCCTGGTATCTATGGCAGGATATCTAACTCCTGTGTACACAACGACAATTGACTATGATCCGACGCTCCTCGCATGTTTCGCATCTTTACATGGACTATAATATTCCTCTTTTTATTCATATTCAGTATCAGACGACGAGATGTCTACCTTTACCGATAACACTGCGCATTTCATAGAGGATTCGTTGAGCAAGATCACTTCATCGTTTAACGGTCTTTGCCTATTTTAACATTTCTACTATTCACCACGAACACTTGACGAAAACGCCGATTTGCAGTTTATTGAATTAGTTTTTGAAACTGTAATCAGCTCTCTTACTACGCTCCAAAAAATTCTTTCCCATATTCCACTAATTTGACCAATTTTTGCCAAATCTTTTTCCCCTAACCATATTATGGAAGAGTTAAAGAAAGCTCTTCGTACCGAGCTGGCCGGTACTATTTTCGAAAATTTCGGTGCATCTTACCAAAGATATTTTGAAAATACAACCTGAACCGGTCAGAGTAAAGAAATTGCAAAGCGCTATGAGAATAGGCTATGCAAATTGATATTCAAGTTCTCCAAGAGTCCAACGGAAACTAATGTCTGGAAATAGATAAGAGCGGTTCAAACCTGATGGCCCTCGCAAAAATTTCCACACGACAGGATCCAGGCAGATCAATAGAGGACTAGCAATACGACAGATATCTTTATCAAGAGTCGAGATAGAGCTACCAAAGCTTTTGAATGGCGAGATGTTATTATTTTGGGAGAGCTAACTGAGCTACCCGCTGAACAGTGGATTGACAAGTTTCTCCAACTGTCGGTCTACATGCGGGAGGTATTTTCGGCTCATCCACTGCGACAATTCGCGCATGGGTTCCTCATGTTCGGGACGCAACTACAGCAGTGGGTCTACGATCGATCGGGGCCGTATTCAGCTGAATACATTGAAATCGGGGAGAGCCCAGAAAAGCTAATTATGTCCTTTCGGCGTACACGCTTATGAGAGACGAAGAGCACGGCCTTGACTCGATCATCCAGCGTGAGAAAGGCAGGATAAGTGTCACCATATATGATGCAGACACTAATAAGGTGAGAAATATCTATCTTCGGTCGAAACCACTCATCAAGCAAATGGCAATCGTCACTCGCGGTACGACGGTGTACATATCCTCCGACGCGAAGTTTGTGGTCAAGATCTCTTGGAGAGCAGTGGGCCGACTGTCAGAAGTTGAACTCCTGATGAGAGCACGCGATGTGAAGGGTGTGGCAACACTGATTGGATCGCGGAATTACAAAACGATCAGCGACCTTCGAAGTGGACTTACCTTTACGGAAGAGATGATTAGAGATATCCATCCTCTGGAGCTTAAGATGACAACGGCTGGCAACTCGTTACAATCAGGGTCGTCGAATCCGGATGGAAACGTGGAGTTCAATGAGGGCGTCAAGCGTGATAGTGAGTCGGTTGCTGGCGAAGACAAAATACTGCGGCGAAGCAAAAGATTGTGTATTTTGAGGCAAGCTCTGCACAAAAATGCCAAGTCGGCTGGTTCGCGAAAGAAATCTCGGACGAAAACCGTTCCCAATCCCGCGACTATCAACACCAATCTCGTGACTCATGATGTGACCCCCAAAAGGCCTTTAGTCTCAATAAAGTTGCCTGACAAAAGTATTTACAGCCTCGCTGAGGGATCGAATGACAAGGCCCGATGAATTGATCTGCGACCCGCGCGATGCCATTTGGGGGGTCATCAATCATTGTATATGAAGCCAAAGTTTCATGGATCCGCAATTAGAAATTTAACACTAATATTAAATTGTGATGAGATGATGGGGTAGTTAATTATAACCATTAATTTAATAATAGCTTCCCTTAACCCAATTAGTCTGTAAAAAGGCATGTAAGGATACACAAGAGAGCTTTACTCCTCACGCAGCGTCTTCTTTACTTGTCCATTACAATACATTTGTTTACCCATCTCTTCTTCGGGAAGACCATTTATCCATTTTCCAGTTCTTCATCAGCAAGACCCACGTGTAACATCTACTGCAACTAGTTGCCCATTCATCTCTTCCTAGAGAAGACCTGTCATCACTCTGACCCATTAAATATCCTCATTTACCACCTAGATCTTCACTAGGCCATACAACGCACCCCGTGGAACACTGTCAAACCCTCATCCCGGAGACAAAGACATTGCAGTGCAATATCTCGAAGAACAAAATCATACTGACTGACCCGAAACGGAATAACGGTTGTTATGGAGTGCTGATTGATTTGGATGTAGCAATGTTGCAAACGGATGTTAACTGTTTTGAATCCCCAAAAACGCTAACTAGC
Source organism: Blumeria hordei DH14 (assembly GCA_900239735.1). Lineage (NCBI taxonomy): Eukaryota > Fungi > Ascomycota > Leotiomycetes > Helotiales > Erysiphaceae > Blumeria > Blumeria hordei. The sequence goes on from OENG01000035.1 coordinate 3,112,767, forward strand.
ACAATAAAGTTCATGGCTGTGGGATTCTTGTATCAATACGCATAAAAGGAATTTCAATACTTATCGACATGTGGAGTTTCTTTACTTTATCCTCATTTCAGTTTGCATGCGCTTTTGGCGGGAGTCGAATAAGTCACCTCACCTTGGTATTTTGAGGAAATGGTACAAAAGAGAGGCGGTGCATATGTACTTGAACTAATTAGGTGATATCCCTATCGCTATATTTGAAAAGAATCCGCTGGATACATTCTCGCGCAAATCCAAATGCCTGAAAGGACTAGCTTTAAAGCTGCCGAGGATCTTTTTAAAAAGACAGAATGCCCAATGATTGAATATAGACCCGTGTCCGGGTAAATCTATACAACGCGATACCGAAGCTTTCGACGATGAAAAGGTGAAGATGGGAGGAAATAAGGCGGTTTGGCCCGATCCTCTAAAGAAATGGTGGCGCCATGTACATCACTAGACGTTAGTAATAGATACGCATTACAAAGAAGTGATGTTGGGAAGTATACTCTTTGCCACATTATATTTGTGTAGGATGAAAGAAGACTTGATATTTTGTACTTATGAGAAGTCTTAAACATCGGTGCAGTAACTAGATTACAAAAGGATGGTTCCTAATCATCTTGAAGCTTACTGACTCGCGATGCTCGCCTAGCTTGCTAATCAATATCCTCACGTAATGCTGAAGACTTGGTCTCAAACTACCTATTTCAACCGGAGCGTTGGTTCATTTGCTATGTTGGGTCTATGTAGGCGCCAACACGTCAGGTACTTGTATATAGACTGGGCTAACCGGTACGTGAGGAGCTCACGTGCTGTGCGCGGGCACGACGTTGAGTATTACAAATAAATAAACAAGAGCGTTGGACTTTTAGATGTTGAGCGGAGAGGTTCTTTTAAAGATTGTAGCTGTTTAGCACAGATAACATGACCTGGAGGAGCGAGTGGAAAAGTAGGAGAGTCTGTAAATCTATTGTGGAGAGTTATTGATTACCCCCGCCATAACACAGAGTCATGTATAAACTTTATTCTGTAGTAAGAAGTCTAATAGTTGGTATTCACGTCAAAGCTCATTAATAGCAATCCTAAGGTTGTTGGGATACTATGTGTACTCTGCATGTTCTCGTCTATAGCATCACCTGAAGCACCAACATCAAGAGCTACATGATGAGAGATACAAAAGCGCCTTCTTGGGGCACAATAGTTCCAAAAGGATGAGTTGGCGTGCTCTCTCAGATACCAGCGATTAATTCTCTACAATTCCTCCAAGTCGCAGAGTCTATGCTTCCCGATCACACGAGAGCTTATATCAGGCAGGTCGATGGCCCTAGCGCCTCGTGGGTTGAGAGGACCGTTCGAAAGTCGGCGGCAACGGCTTCGACGGATGCAACTCCTTCACTCCCGTCGAATCATGAGTCCGGCATATTGGTTCGAGCCGATAATTTCCCGGACGCTCCACGGCGAAGAAAGACGGCAGTCCTAGTCGACGGTGGAAGTATGGAGTCAGCTCAGTGTGTCTGGCGTCAGGAATCCCTCAAGCCTACTCATAATATGCGACGCCATGGGGATCGAACGAAGCAAGATTGTTGTGCATTCTTTCGCCGGCCCGCCAGAGAATGGCGCGCTCACGCACTCTACAACGCCGCTCGCACTTGCAACTCCCGCAGAATTGACGCCGCGCGCCACTCTGCGTATGAGATTCCGCTCGCGATTCTCAGCTGTCGATGAGACACTACAAGTTATGGCTGGATACATATACTCGCGCGCCTTCAAAGTGGGAGTCTTCCCGCTCCGTCGCCAGCGCCCGAGCTGGATAAAAGGACACGATCGCTCCTCGAGGAATATGATGAAGAGAAATCCTCATCTAGGCCTTCCCAGCTCTCTACTCTCGCCTGCAAAATACTGAGCTCAAAGGGATCTTGATTCACTCATCTGCTCAACCCCTCTAGGCGTGTTTGACTCTGCTTTATACGCCATGGCGATGGAGTTGGCAAAGGGGTTCCAGGCCATGTAGTAATTATGATTTATGCAGGCAAAGATGTACGAGTTTTTTTGGCTTGGATAATCACCGATGCCCAGACGATAATCAAGTAACTCGGTCGCGTATCCCCCGCATCATACGCCCGCTCCGCTTGGTGGACCAGATCGTGACCCATTCATCGAGACCGCTTCCTAGTCATCGACCGACTCCACGCCGCATCTAGTCTATATCCAAGCCTAGATCAAGTCAAAGATATGTCGTTGGCATGTTAGATGCATCGTCGTTCCCTGAATGGGCAAAAAGAACACCGACATCGCACTTCCATGCGACCACTAGGGCCTGAAGAGTAGGCGATGAAGTAACCGTACCTGTTCCACGCCACGAGGATGCAATCATGGAGGCGAGGACATTAACCGCTCTCACTCACGCTTCGTCTGGGCCAGCAGGTGCCTCCCTCTCTCCATACAATGGGCCTGGGCGCGCGGGCAGCTCCGCCTACTGCCTCAATGAATTTGCTCGCTCGCATCTGCGGAAACACCGGCCATGCCCCAGCTCCCAGGTAACTGGGAGCCTGGCCCGTGAGAGGCGAAGTGTATGTGGGTAAAGTAAGAGATGACTGAGGAAAGACAACTTCATCCCTATTTCCCCCGGAATCCTAGAACGATACACACCAATCATGATTCCCTTGATCTCTAAATAAAGACATGCACTGACCGAGGCAAACAGCCCACGCTCGTATGGACACTCGCGAATTTCGACTCGAGACATTTCCCTGTCCGACTTCTTCGGTGGTTACTCTTAGCCTTCGACACCAGCTCTTCATAGTAAGTGGCGCGTATGGCCACGACGCCAACAACTCGCCGACTCAAATCTTCCCCGAGATGGCCCCCTTCGTGTCTGCACCCCTGCCGCTCGGCGCATCAGCTGTGCTCGAGGAGGCGTGCTCTGGAAGGCTATGCAAGCTCGTCGTGGGCGTCGCATAACCAGAGTGTGCACGCGTATCTTCCCTCGACAGATCTATGGCCGCGCGACACTCCGCAGACGCGTTGGAAGGCAACACTTGATCCAATTCATTCCATGTCAAAGTTACAAATGTACGTCCGTCATCAAAGACACTGGGGATAATTCGTGAGATTGCTGAGTGAGAGGCTAGGGCTGGTTCCGATGTTGTTTGGTGGAAGACTCGTCCCAGCCATCAGAGGGCTAAACGTCTATCTGTCCGCACGCTAATCCCCCGGATTTCCATGCGCCCTAGCCATACAGGACGTAGCATATGAATCTTGATTCGTATCATCGTTTTGGGGGAGGCCGGCCGTGCTTCTTGCCGCTTGAGTCGCATGCCTGCTTACCATGCAACACGCTCGCGTATCAATCCAATACCTCACACCAGGCCTCTGCCGCACTCCCCAGCGCTGAAGAGTCACCGTGTCCATGTAAAGAGCTGGGGATTGGATCGAATGGCAATATCACTGTCGAGCTCGCCCATCTTGGACGACGCATACTCGCATATCTGCTAGCTGCATGATGCGGACACTATCGACGCTTTCAGCACCAAAATGCCACTCTAGCCTGTTCGTGTGGATAGGAGGAGCCCCGAATCACTTCTTCTACTATATCGGCCAGGACCGGAATTGCCTACAGAGGACCCAAAATCTTACTCCCATCACATCTTGCGCCCTGGCTTCAGGAGAGGAAGGTCACGCCTTTAGTAGCTGCTCACGCACCACACGCTTCTTCATACTCGCACAACAGCAAGTCTGATTAGACTCGAACGACAGGGTAGAAGGCTAGAGAGTCTCAGATTGATCTGGATACTGTTTGGGATTCAGACTCTACGTGTCGGAAGTTTCCCTACGATTGGAACGACTAATCTTCTCAGGACTCACGACACGGATGATGGACATTCCCTTCATTGAGCATGGTTGATGCGCGGGACTTGGCAAGTGCACGGTATGCTTTGGTATCAGTGAGATAGACTTTCACCCACCGGCCCTGACCCCATACTCATGCTGTATAATATCATTGTTAGGGCATGGAACGATTGGTCGATCAGGTAACCTTGTACATGGGCTGTCTAGGAACTAGCAAGACGGACAATTAAGTTGATTCAGTTCATTCTATCAAGCGCCTCTATTCCCACAGTCAACCACATATTCTCTTCGTAACCGGCGCCTGCATTCTCTGGGCCGCACTACCCTCGCACCCACACCGATTTTCCATTTTTCCATGACTACCATCTGTGCGTCATGGGGTCCGGCAGGAGGCTCACGTTGATGTATATTTTAATCTTGGAGCGCCGGCTGATTAGATGCTCGTCTTCTACTGCTCCATCGCGTCTGTGTAGGCGTCAACACGTCGCGTAGTCTCGTTCAGAGTTGCCTAGGCGGTACGCGAATGGCTCATGTGCCGTGCGCCGGCACGACGTTGATTGAGTAACAGTAGAATGGCAGAATCGACGTAGCCGATAGATTACAGCCTGAAGAGCTGCTAGCGAGGGCGAACGAGCACGTGCACGGCGCATTTGCGCAGTAACGACACTGACCCGTTCGCCCAGTCGGCGTCCCGGAGAGGGTGATACGGCGCACAGTCGGCGACAACCAGGCGACTTTGAAATGCCGCGGCACGACCTTCCACTCGAGGTTTCCCGAGTCCCGCTGCGGACACGGATTGAGGGCGGCAGAGGCGCCGACAACCGCGCTACCCATCAGCGGTATTGAGGCGGAAACTTGGCCTCGCATTCCCGGCCTAGCGATAAATCGCACGCAGGATGCCTAGATGAGGGAAAGAGTACGCGCGCGGTCAAAGGAAAACGGCCGCACGCGTGGTTCAGTAGTGGTCAGTCCCCCATCAGAGGCAGTGCGAGCGAGGGTGGTTCGACGTGGCCTCGTCGTCAACGCCATGCCATGCCCTTCACGGCGCAAGCGTGGTCACCGCAGACCTAACCAAAGCAGTGCTACAACTGCAGCAAGTAGAGGCCCACACAGGCGTCGCGTGGAAAGGCAGGCTGGTACTCGCCAAGCCCGGGACTGCCCGAGGTCAGGGCTCTCTTGCGCGGACTACGGCAACAAGCTGCGTGTTGGACCTACCGAGCCTACAGGGGAAGAGTGGAGAAGGCTCGGATGGAGCTTCTATCGAGGACGCCGGACATGTAGAATGAGAAAGCCCCAGCGGCACGCAAACAAGCGGTTCGGACGATAGACGATGAGGCATTCGCTTTGGTCACCAGTAAAAGACTGAAGGACCCAGAAGATGCTCGAATTGGGGACATAGGGTGCTGTGGATATCGGGGGCCCTCTATTTCATAAAGCTTCCCGACTCGATCTTGTGTGTATTTAAGAGGCAGGAATGGGTAATATGGTAGCGCTTCAGGCTACCTATTAGAAATATGAGCGGCTGTATGGCGTGGGCACAAGGAGGTTATTGAGGGTTTTTTCTATACCTAGATGGCGCCGCACTCGTTTATTCTGTGGCTTAGGCTCTGTGTCGTTTATACTTGTACCTGTAGCGCACACGTCCCACACTTTCAGCCGTAATCCGAACAAGACACTCTTCTAGTGGACTTCTACTCTCGTTCCATCAATATCGCGCAATGAAATGGGCGCCATATCCGCGACAGAAGAGGGTCGGGACGACCGTAAAGGGTCATCGAAGCTGCTGCCGCACCAGCATGGCGGCCGACGCCGAGTGCGGCAGGAGTCTTCTCTTATCACCTTCTCCCAGCAAACGTCTCATTGAAGGAGGAGTTGACGAAATCCGGGGAAGGCCTACGGAGCTATGCTTGAAGGGACCGTCCTCAGCAGTAAGCCGGGTCGCTTCGGAGTGGCAGGACAGTATGTTTTGTTGCTTAAAAGCCTTTTCCCTTCTTCAGATGGCCTGCCGTCTCCAAGGCTCTTCATACATGGACACCGCCTAGCACGTTAATCGAGAGAATTTGAATGAAGCCCACCCCCCCCCCCCACAAGCAAAACTACTTACAACCCTAGTCATGGTCTCATGAACGACTGTAAGAGCAGCCTGCGGCCAGCCACAATTGGCTAGACATCGTTGACTAGGACCCAATCCGAAGAGCCCTCGTGTATCTCGCCGTCAGCCCTAGGCTCATCTCTCGAGCCGACACGCTCTCACGCATGCATTATGAGCATTCTGGGACTCACGTGGATTCGTGATAAGATGAGGGCGTGGCTAATTAGAACTCTGAGACTAAGGATAGCTTCGCCTAATCCACATGGTCGTGTTTACAAGGGAGCCATGATGAGACGGAAGAGTCGTTTATCTTCTCGCGAGAGCCCTTGACCGGCTGGTTTTGCCTGCACTATGAGCCTTCGTCTTGCTACCTCCAACGGCGGGCCCGGGAGCTTGCCGGCTTTCCGAGCTATCGTCGCCGACGGAGTCGGATTCTCCCGCGGCTTTTTCCAAAGTTCGTTTAGTGGTTTCTCGCCGATTTCTGTCGCTCTAGGCTTAGAGGTTTCTAAGTGAGTGCTTTCTGGGAGGGTGCATGGCGTTGATGTTTCCCATAGCAAACGCCGCAACGATGGGAGATCTTTTTTTTCAATAAACCGTACGAGTAAATGCGCACCAGCAGTCCCTGTTTGGGACTTCGCTCAAGCCTCGAAATTTGGAGATGGTCTTGAGCTAGGCTCATTCTACCCCTGCCTTCGCGCTCTGATTGCTCCATAGCTGCAGTAATCCCAAGAAGGCTCGGGTGTAGTTCGTCGCCTGGGTAGGTAGACGTCGAGCACGTCGGCTGGATTACCGCAGCCATGTAGCTGCTTGGTTTTGCTGATATACTAAGAGTGAAAGGTGGATGGAGGATTGTGCAAAGAGTCGGGTTTTGATCTGCATCTAACGGATCACAACTATTCTCCAATCTTTATTTTTATCTCATTTTATTGTCCTGACTGTGTCTATGGCAGCCGGTAAAGATAGCAAAAGCCACTGGGTGCGAGGCTCTTTTAATACCGACATCAGGACTAAATCCGAAGACATGATGACCCTTCTGAAGCCTTCGTGGAGGCCGGCCAGCTGGGCGCTGCGGACTCGTGTTTACCTTGGAAAATCCACTCTCTGCCCTTCCAACTCCTTCCCGAAGATCGTGCTGAAATGTTAGAAAAGTTCAGCCCAACTTCTTCTGCACCGTCGACTCACCGATAACAGAAGTCATCCCGGCTAATTGGCCGAAATCTCGGTCTCGGCGTCCACAAACGTTCCAAAGTCGAAAGCCCCTCGGAAATGTCTGTCTCGACATGGCCTTAGGAGACCGGTTCCCCCTCAAGATTTTTGTCCCATCAGAGAACCAGTCCCCCATGGACCATGACGTAGTGTGGTAGATTTGCAGTGGATAATAGCCGGCAATAAATGAGGCAGGCTCCTGATTGCAGTTGGGCTGAGGCCTTTATCGGTCGTTGAGGCGAGATGATGTGTGGTTGAGAAGAGTTTGAGGACTCGGAGGAGAATGGTAGGCGCTGCATGATGCAGAAGTCGTCAAATGGAGATATGCATGTGTCTGCTTTCCACTTCGATTCGGATGCGATTCTTGCTGGCGATGACAGATGTGCAGAGCAAACTGGGCCATTCGACCGGCACCACTGGCAGACGAATTCTTCGTCTTTGCCGGCACTATTCTCCAGTGTTCCGCCGACAGTTGGATATGGTAGATAGCGACAGTCACCGTAACACCTTAGTTTACTTTCCATCGCTGAGTACTTCATTACGTGTATCCAAGCCCTTGAATTATTACATTTAATGTAACAGAGTTAAGATGGCTCCAGGGCTCATTGTAATGGGTTCGTTGGAAATTTATGTTGAAGCGTGAAGGAGTCTGAGGATGCACCTTTTAATGCACATCCTGCTATAGTCTTCGACTTACATAGGATTTAAATAAGGAAAAAGATACAATAAATATTTTGAAAACAGCACATTTAAGCTATAGTGTCCACCACTATTCCTAATTTTGTAATCTTTCTATAGAAAAAGTTAATATGTAGTCAAGTACACCTGGAGTATTTCAGCCAATTATAATTCTAGCGAACAAAATGCCTATTTTTTTGGGACCCATCATGCTCTAAAGCCTAGTGTTAAGCATCATTTTAAATCTTCATTAAAAGATATAGTGAAATAAAATCTAATCTGTATTTATACAATTACGCCCTCACAGCTCCATACATGCAATGTGCAAGTCGGTGTAGGTGCTTGAACATGAAACACCTATACGTGATATGAATTCCGATATAATCTTGGCATTTTTTTGCAAACACCCGTGTCCCATGTATATAGAGCTCGGTGTAGTTACTCCTATTTCTCCTTCAATAGCCAATCTATCTTACATTCCCAAGGCTGCCTCTCTGCCATCCTCTCACTTCATGATTTATACAGATCAAATACAAGTTTATTTCTATTTAAAGTATTGACGGGTTACCGATAAAGTGGTATAACTAATCCAATCCGCTTCCACACAAAATTGGCTAGCTCTAGTTATTTGGCCCGAGCCAAACACACCACACCTAGACTAGCATTATACATACTTTCTTTCATTCTCGTGCGCTTAAAATATATTACAGAAACGAACACCAACCGATATACATACCTGCCAAGAAGGTAGGGTTAGTTGCTTGCTTGATAAGCTCGTCTACTTGACCTTCAACGCCGAGTGGCATACATTCACCGGCTAAGAGGCCGCGTACCTTCCGTTGAATACTTTTCAAGACGCCCTGCGCTGTGTCAGGTACTCCAAGTGCAATAGCTTTTTTCTTCTTGTCCGGCCTGCGCGATAGAAGGTCGAGCGTTGGATCGTAAACAAAAGCTTCTAGAATAGTCATTAGTGTCTCTTCATGCTGTCGTAATAGGCGCAGTGTAAGTTCTGATGAAGTGCGAAATGGGCCTTCATAGCCATAAATTCCCATGGCATCTACCATATTATGCGTTAGACGAAACGGCACACGTTCCGGTTTGGCAAATGTGAGCCCTTTTTCAAAAAGACAGTTGAAATCGACGTGAAATGTCCCACCATTTCCCTCTTCGAATAGAATATTTTCTCCATGTCGATCTCCGAGACCAAGTATTGTGCCTACCATAGACATGACCGCACAAGAACGTGTATATCGTAAACGCGCGGCAAACCAGGCCGAAGGTTCAGGAAACTGGGACACGAACCACTGATATAGCACAGGAGGGAAGGCACCCAGGACCTTCTCTGTAAAATACGAGATTTGACTTTCAGACTTGCATGCTTCCTCGCATAGGGATTCGATCTCTTTATAGTTTGGCACTACTCCTCTAGCCTTGTAAAGTTGAAGAAGAATATCCCTACTGGTCTTTAAGCCGTCTACCCACTCAATAATACCACACTCTTCGTTTAGGGGCGTTACCGCGTAAGTTTTAATGTAAAGTTGACGCCGACTTGATTCAGCGTCTCGCTTTAAAGATCGATTTATCATACCATTAAATTCCATAAGACGTTGATCCTTGCGTAGATCATCTTTAGGCTTACACATAAGTCCATAATTCTTGCCGTCTGAGCCACGAGCTGTGAGCTTGCGAGGCTTTTGTAGAGAGCTTAGCACCATCACTTCATCTGAGAATGAGCTGATAGTCACTACATCTCTTGAGAATGCCTGATGGCTTTTTACAATGTCGCTTGATGTTGGCAATGATGCGGTCAAAATACTCTCAACCGGTACAGCCATTAGGCTAGGAAGACAAGTTCGATGATTGAATCCTAGGTCTTTGGTCAAACTACACCAAATCGTACGACTTCCATGAAATTCGCCAGCTTCGCATGCACGAAGCAAGTCATTCGTGAGTTTTTCGCCATTTCTTATTAAAAGTTTCACATCGATTGCACCAGGTTCTGACTTCTTACGTGAGCGGATATATTGAAGAACGGTCATACCGCGTGCCTTCCTATCTTGTTGCTTAGATTGACAAACAGCTAGTAAGGTCCACATAGCTTGCTGAGGATGCGCTTCAACTACTCGATAGATAAGCTTGGCTAGATAATTAAAAACTTCGACGTTAGGATGGGCGATACGAGCAACAATTTGCGGAAGAGCTGTATAAAATACATATGCTGGTAATCGTGCAGAATACTTGTGGATTCGAGAGTGAATATGCTCAAGATTTTTTCTTTGAAGTGTGTTTACTTTCGTTATGAATTCCTTGGAGTTGCCATATTTAGTATCAAGAGGCTGTATAACTTGCCCACCAAGCTCAAGCCAAAGAGTGAGTATGCGCGGAAGGGTTTGGTATATATATTTTGTGCCGTGAGAAAGAGATCGCAAGTAATTCTCAATCACAAGTTTTGCCATTTCTCCTATAAGATAATGCTCGTTTTGAAGCTCAGAAGTTAGATTTTTCTCAGTCTCTAAGAGCTTATTGTAGTGACGCCCGAGATAATAGTGGCCCTTTTCCCAATTTATATGGGTTTTTGCGGCAAGTTGATATTGTGTTCTGAGCGCAAGTGACTGAGTTTGTCCAGCACTATCCAGCCATTTGGCTAATAAGAGATGGGCCCTAGCAGTTAGCAAATTCTGTTGTTTAGAGGCATCAATCTCGTTCAGGTCATTAAGATTTCTATTTCTATTGTGTGACATGAATGCATTCGACTCAATTGCGCCCTGTAGACTTTGAATTGCTTTTCGATGATGGCCCTCTCGCCATAGAAGTCGTGCATGCTCAATAGTTGCAGTTTCGTCTTCTAGTTGAGATGCATGAAGAGCTGCGTTAAAAGACTGATGGATAGCATTACCTTTACGAGCGAGTCGTGCACTAGTAAGCCAAGAAGCAGCGATGTCACCTTTTGAAAATTTTAGGCTGAAGTTATTAGTAATGAAGACGCACTATGATTTTAGACAAACCTTGACAACTGCATAGCGGCACGTCGAATCCCAAGTAGATACTGCTTATCATTCAGGTAAGCACCCAGTACTTCAAGTCGACTATTTAAAGAGGTCAGAACCTTCCCCAACTCAGGTTCTACCGAAGGCTGAGTGTCTATGCCTGCAATCATTTCTAACTCAGTGAGCACATGTAGTTTGAGCATTGTATCGTGGCAAGCGCTTAGTGAAGAGGTCGTTGCAGTTGAGAAAGAACGGGCAATTTGTTCTCTGATCTTATGTATGGTCATACAAAATTTATTTTGGTTTTTCTTGTGTAGGGCAAGAAGCGCATGACCAATGTTGACGTTGAAATCCTCGGTCACAGACTGTGTCGCCATTTCGGTATATTTTTCTAAAATATTCCATCGACCAGTGGTCCATGAAGATTCTACAGCGTATGGTAAAAGTTGGGGGATGGATTTTTCTTCGAGGTGCATTCCTTGTACATAGTTCAAAAGGACATCTATTGAATTATAAGCTAACGCCAGATACAATTCTAACGAGGGATTTAGTACAGACCATGTTGACCGGATTCCTTCAAGCAGGTTAGTAGGTTTAGCTGGACACTTACATCATCAGGCTTCTCTGCAAACTTGATTTCATACCAACTTTGAGCCACCGTCCATCTACCGGCACGTCGATGACCAAGAATCTGCTGATCTATATCCAACACATGAAGATGAGCAGATATACCTTCCATACCATCTGGCTCATCGATTTGGGTGTATATATCTTGAAGTCTTTGAAGAAGTTTAGTCTTCACTTCTGGTCGCTTATCGTTCTCACGAACGTCTCGGATATGCTGTTCCCAATAGAACAGTGCGCGTGAGTATGACTTGCATTCCACAGCACGACCAGATATAATTTCTGGAGGAATCATCTTAATTACAGACTCGATTCGATTAATAGACTCATCAGTGTCTAAGTGCTGGGACTTTTTGCTCCTTTTACCTTGGATCCAGCGAGCCAAATAGTCTAGTATCCGAAAAACAATCTGTTTAAATTAGATATATCTAGTAATACCTCTCGAATTACTATTCTGACTTACCTCAATACAAAGTTTGAGGTCTTCCCGTCGGATGTTAGAATCAGATGGCGGCTTGTATGTTAAAACGGCGAGAAGTTCCTTCCCAATATCATTTCTTTGCTGTTCAACACCGGCAACGATAACATGCAGAACCAGGTAGGGCAAAAGAAATCTTGCTATTGAAATATCTTTGATCCTTATCGCTCGACAGAGAGGAGGAAATATATGCTTGGCAGCTTTGGTGAGAGGTGTTCTAAGTAAGTTCAAGACAAAATTCCGCAACCAGGGAACGTAAATATTGCCTTGTATACGAGATTTTGTCTTTTCGAAATTTTCCGGTCGAAAGATAGGATACTCGTAAGATAGAGGGTCCATTGCCTTCAATGAGTATTTCGAAGTTAAGAATGGTGTCAACGTATCCTGAACTGAGGTAGGCAAAGCAGCCCATTTCAAGTAGATATGATGCGAAGATTTCTTGGTACCGTCTTGTATAATAGGTACACATATTTCTTTGAATTGGCATATCTCAAGGAGTTCTTGCATAACGAATGAAAGAAAGCCTTGTAATACAGTGTCAGTTGCAGAAAGAAAAGCTGGTACAATAATCTCCCGTAGAATAAAGAGCACAAAATCCAAGGTTTCATCTCCATCTTCGAAGTTGCTGACAACGACCATTTCTCGATGCTCTCGAATTGACTCAACTCTGTTAGAGTCAAGGCACCCAATTAGCCCAATGCATTCAGCCGACAGCATTTCAATGGTACTGTTAGAATCATTAAACTTGACACAAGTATCCAAAATAGATCGAATAAGGACACCCACTACGACATCAGGTTGTTCACTGATTGCTGAAGCTTGTAAAAAAGATTGGTGAAAATGAAGATATGACTTCAGTTCAATGAGGGTTTGAGTTATGACACTCGGGTTCTCGTGACCAAGTCTTCTACTAAATATCTGAAAACTATTACCAATATCTGTCGGTGTCCTTAATTTCTGTAGCTGGTTTTCAAATTCAAGGAGGCGAGAGCAATTAGATAACGAAGGAAGATTCACAATCATATTACGAATCAGGCGTGTTCGATCACTAAGTAAGTAGCGAAGCACATCTTCGACGCGGCCTCGAGTTATTTCATCAAAACTGTCCCAATGCTGGATAATGGCTGAGAATGTGCTTTCTAACATAGCTTCAACATCGTCATCATCAAGGTTAGTAAGCATCGTTGCCCATGCCGAAAAAGCAGGAGCTTGAAGATCTTTTTTTGATAGGGCAAATTGAAGACAAGCACAAATCTATGGAGTTTAGTGAACCCTTTTGTTTTCCTTGAAGGAAATTTACCTGGGGCTGTCCAACTCGAGTATAGGACTTTGCAACCTTTACCAGTTCTTCAAGTGACTTGATATATCGCCTTTTGTCTGTATTCGACTGCTCATGTGCAGTATCTATGATTATTGCTGAAATTGTGGTTATGAGGCCCAAAATATGTTGCTCCAAAAAAGCGCCGACTGGGTTATCTTCTTTTCTCTTACTCTCTGGAATCGGTGCTCTTTCCGCGAGAAATTTTAGAGCAATATAAATCTGCTTTACATTAATGTTAAATATTTCGAGTCAGAACCACATACCCTGCTTTTTTTATCCTCATTTGCTTCCCCAGCAGCTTTAAGAAGATGAAGGGCTTGTGACGCTGGCTCAACCCTCATTAGTTCGTCTAAGTCTGTATCTTTAAAGCGTGAGGAGGCGTATTTTAGATGGGACATAATATAAGTATCTATATCAGGCACATTCTGTACCATAAGAAGGGCCAAAGTAGGTACAAGGTTAAGTGCTTCTGCGCAGGCCATACCTATTTCTGAGTCCTTTCTGGCTTCAGAAATTTTTTTGATGACATCAATTTTTTTTCCCATTACTAACCATGGAATAGTGTAAGACTGAGTTAGGAGAAGAAATTCGTTAACAGATAATTGAAGTAGATCTGCCATCATTTGAGTTGTCGTTGGCTTTACTATGAGGTCTTTAACTGCTTCATTGGCAACTGTTCCCCAAAATGGAGAAAATAATCGTGAGACGCTTATTTCTAATGCCTTTGCCATCCTGAGAACCTTTGAAATATTTTAATACGAGAACATGAAAATCATAGAGTTTCTCACTTCATTAAATGCAACGCCTGAGACTATAGGGTTACCATGACCTAGATATTGAACTAGAGTAAGCAGTACAATATTTAGTTCGTCATCTTCTACAATCCTGGCCTAGTCAATGATCAAGCACAAATTTTTGTTTATAATACTCACATTCCAATTTGACCCCAAGTAAGAACGCAGGTTTCTTGCAGATGAATCCCTTGCTTCAGAGGAAATGTTCGGAGAATTTCAAGGGCATGGGCTCTGTTTTTTCTAGTTACTGCAATATTCGAAGACTCCCTTAAAAAGGTAGCAGCAGTGCGACTTTTATGTCAGTTTTAATGACTTAACTTATCTGTCTTCAGTGACTGACCTTGCAGCAACACGAAGCTCTCGAATTGAGCTTGTTAATGACTGAAAACACCATTGAGCCAATGTTGAAACTTCCAAGTCCAAAAACTCCGCCTGATCAAAATGCACTGTAAATCTTCTTAGGATGATCATCGACAAAACACGAACCTTTCTTGACTCTGAGAAAGCTGCGGATTTAATAATCGTGGTGAAAATTTTAATAGCCTCAAGGCTAGATTCATAATGTACATCATCTTTAGAAAATTCTGGTTTTAGGTATTGTTTCTCTTCGCAAATGCGGCAGAGATATGTTTTTGCCGGGAAATTCTCTCGGATTGGAGCTAGATGGCCAGATATAGCACAAGGTATTCGTCCTAGTATCTCCACAAATTGATAGCGTTCCTCGGGAGATAGTGTTGCAAAGAAGTCCCTATTCATAATTAGATTTTTACAATAGTAGCCTAAAAACCTACGCTTTCAATTGACTCAGTTCATTGAGGTTAGTGACCTTTTGCGTATGGATAAAGCTGCAAAGTTCTGATGTAATTGTAGCCAGTGAGGCCCAATCAACATCAACCTTTCGTTTTTTAACTGGTGGGCCATTATCAAAACTTTTTACGTCGTCAGGCTCTGGATAAAGAGTATTAAATTCAAGTGCATTAATCTTGTGATCACTGTTTTTATCTATAAGTCGAGTAGGCAGCATATTTTCCTCCTCCATCTGGGAATACACTGCACACAGAGAGTTACATGCATTCTAGTTTTTATCAGTGAAAAAACGACTGGATCTTAAATCTTAATCTCAAACCTTGAAAATTGGGGAAAAATTAACATTTATTGAATCTTCGAGCAAGATACCTTGAAGTTTTGATATCAAACGGGAATATGTTACTTTATGTGATAAACCATTCTCTCCACAGTTAGAAGCTAATCTCAGGAATAACCTGGCAAGGTTTTGCTGTGAAGTCTGTGATAGTTTCCCAGACTTTTCTAAAATTTCCACGCAAATGATAAGTAATACACTAAAGCCTTTTCGTGCGACCTTGGGGAAAATCAGTTTTTCAGGAGCAGATACAATGAGAAACGTAGTTTGTAAAAGAAGTTCATCATGGTTGTGGCAAGGCTCTAACAGCGTGGGAACTTCACACCACTTTTTAAGTAGTTCATGTGCCTTTATTAAATAGTCCAACAACCAAGCTAGATAGTCTTGGAACGTTAGGGTAGCATCACATGGAGATGACACTTCTATAGAGATATCTACCAGTATATGTAGAATATTGCTCACGTGAGAGAGTCCGTGGCAGGCGTCACGGATCATGTACTTAAGACGAAAGGTCTTTGTTTTGCAGTCTCTGTCACCAAGGGAAAAAATATTTTCAGAATCATCCGGGGGAAGTAATATGTCCACGCGATCTTTGCAAGGTTTCCCTAGGTGTTCCAAAGCAGCTGTAGATAATAAGCTACGGTAACTTGTAGAATGGAACCACGTACAGATTGCACAATCCCTCAAATACTTGAAGAAAAGAGGTCCAAGATTCCAGAGCCTGGGCACTCCACTAACAGAATAAATTGAAGTCCGGAAAAGATCTTTTATTTTTGCCGCTAAGCTTTCACATTGCGGCCGTCCAAGTAGGCTTAGAACACGTGGGAAAAGCCACATCCACAACGGTTCTATTCCACGATCCTTAAACGATTCATGAGAAGCCAGGGTATAGTTAAGTATGATAGGGGAAGCGACGATATTTATTTGAAAAAGATCAAGTGACTCGCCAGCCTGGCAAACTAATTCCTCAGTGTTCGCGAGCGGGTCATGTTGTTCTAGACGCTCTATAACAGCTCTGGTGAGAACGTAAATAAGCTTGTGTCTATGACAAATTTGGACGTTGGGATCGTCCGTTTTCGCGGCGTTATTTTCGAAATCGGATACTTCCGTAGTCAACCGTTGTAACTCATCTGATTTGGCTTGTGTAGAGGATCTATGTGCTGATGTAACCTTGCCGATAAGTTGGGCAGCCATCGATGATTGAGGTACTTCTTGCACGCCATAGCTTGCATTATAGACCTGAGATACATTTTCTGTATTCAAGGCTTTAGTAGGCATACTGAGAAGGCCATGACAGTCAATCGACGTTTCGTCGCGCTTCAGGAAATAGATAAGAAGCACTACATCACATGACCGGGCTGAAAATTAGGAAGTAATTACTTTAAATCCGCCCATGTCACGCTGGGTGACTATTGCGAATGTATGTTTGGGCTGCATGGCGATAATCAAATCGTATTGACGTTCACATTCCAGTAAGCGATTTAAAGTACTTTACTTTCACAAACAACCAGCTCATCCCAGGAAGGATAAACATCACAAAACACTGGTCCCTTCTTAATTTGAACAGAAATGAAAAGCACAATTCGCTGCCTCCGGACTTTTCGTTCGCAACCTTTCAAGGGAGGTTCTGATTCAAACACGAAAGCCGCACAATACCGACGCGCTCTAGCCAATCATCCTTTTCTTTTGTTCGGACTGCCTTTTTTGGCAACCATGGTGGCCGGATCATTCTTTTTGACTCCAGTAACAGCAGTGCGGTACGAGAAGCATGACCGCAAGGTACGACGAATGACGCGAGAGGAAGCTCTCGGTATCGGCAAGTCGGGCCGAAAGGTTGACATGAAAGAAGAGTATTACGTGAGTAAAATAATATATTCCATCGTGTCAGCTTGTTTGGAAGTAGTAAAAGGAAAGAAATTGAGATGAATAGAAGCAACATTTAGAGACTGACTAGACTATTTACATAGAGACTCGCAGCGAAGGACCTAGACGACTGGCAACAGATAAGGGTCAAAAGATTACCAGGAGAACCAGACGGAAAGCTTTAAATCGACTATGTTTGTCGAGCGGAAAGGTTCTCCCATGGCACGATATCGCACGAGTAACTATCCCTCAATATTGTACAGCCAGTTCATTTGTACTTAAATGAAAAGAAGTACAAATTTTAAATGTCGAAAGTTTAATGAAGCAGCAATCACAAGCGTAAATGCGGCCAATCCACGCAAAGCTACAGGCTTATAGTAGATAAATACCTATTGGAATTCAGGAATATATTTCATATTGCTTGGCATATTCCAATGACACGAAAAAACTTCCATGACCACACTATAACCTTGAAAGTACTGCCCACTCAGAGTGGCATAGATTTTGAAAAATTTTCTGGAATAACTTGATACGACAAAGTTCCAACGATTGGATTGACCATAAGAACTAAGATTGCTCGATCATTTAGCGCTTACCGGATATCATATATTTCCGTCAAACCACGGTAGTAACTAGTATCACTCAAAGGTAAATAACTAAGGGCTAGGTTAAAACGAATGTAAACTTAACCCTCAAATCAAGTTCCATGTCGTCAAACATCAATGAAAACTCTCCGAATAACCAACAACAACAAACGTGATAGTCATAAGGCAAGCTAAGGCCCCACTGTCCTCCCAGAGAAATCAAGTAATTTTGATAAATCTCTAAACGAACACGTCACCCAAAAGAGCTTAATTCTAGATACACAAAGTTACAAATCAATAATTTTGTACTCCAAATACACAACCCACCCTGATTTTCTGAACAAAAGTCTCAATTTTAATATTGATAAATCTGCTAACAAGACTCAAAGAAGTTACGTGGCTCGTCATCGATCCACAATGCTAGCCGTACCTGTGTATGATGTTTTAGCAAGTAAAATAAATTTAGTTATAATAAATCTACAACCCCCATCTTTTGGCCATCTCAATTCCCTCCGCTAATGTGGCAACTCGAGCATCAAGTGCATAACCTTCTTTCTCCCACTTTTCACAGTGAGAGTATAAATCTTTTAAAGGGAGTGTGAATACTTCAATGAATTCATTCTCTTCCAATTCTGGTTGGGGATTTTGATTTTCTGGCCTGTTTATATCGATCGTCATATGAATCATCTTTAGATTGGTGTTGCAAAATCCTGGATCTACTCCAACGTATTAGACATGCATGCTAAACTCGCAGGACAACAGACGAGAATACGAGGTTGTACCATTCAGCATGACGGATGTAGACATTGATATTTCGCCTATGTAGCCCGTCTCTTCTTTCAGTTCGCGTAAAGCAGCCTGTTCTGGAGTTTCCCCCTCATCTACGAGACCTGCAGGTATCTCTATACAAACTGCATTAACTGGTGGTCGATATTGCCGTTGAAGTACGAGCTCGGGACCTATTTTTAGCCTTAGAAACTAGGTTCCAAGTCGTGAATTACGAAATAATATGATAGGTACCGCTAGGTAAGTTGAGAACAGCTACGATGCCTACGCCATCAACAGACGAGGACTTTGGACGTGTCTGCCGCTCAGCGTGTTCCCAAGTACGTTGTGTCCCCAAGGGATCTTTGAATGTTGTCCTAGACCAAGCTATGTCAGTTTGTTATTGAGAATTTCGAGATCGGAATTTTCGCACAGAATTAATCTTGTCCATTTGGCATCTTCACCCTTCTAATCCATGTTGCTAAGTTAGTACGTTCTTCAAATATTTCCCATGTAAACATAGTTAAAATATATGGTAGGGTTGGACTTCAGTAGCGTGAGAGTGAATCGTACCAAGGGTTCTGTCATCAACACGTGAGCATCCGAGAGACGCATTTTTGCAGACCAGGCGGAAAGCCTCTCTAGGATATGTCTAGAATGAGAAGTCTGGGCGATAGGCAGCTAGAAAGTTGTGTATGAGCCGTGACAAAGATGGACTGGGATATTCGATGGATTGAAATTGATTCAAGAGGCCTATAGTGACGGCGGCTTACAGCTTAATGCTGTTATTTGAGCGGAGATAAATAGCAGCTTTCATAGGCGAGTGGGAACTAGATGAATGCATACATAATCAACGGTTTATCCACCGATGATCATCATGCCAAAATCTACGTTAGGCCATGTTTCAAACATCACCCCTACTCCAGGCATCTCAATCATCCTGGCCTTCGTTTGACTTATTCGAGAAGCCTGAATAGCACAGCCAACACAGCGAGCCTAAGTGACGAGACCTCTGGTTGGGCCGTGGTATCACGGCGTTGGTTAACCTTAATTCCAAAAGCGTAAAGGGCCGAGTGTGATGGGAAAGCTAAGTGCAATTCCTACCCGATGTGCGTGCATATCCCTGCTCGCTAAATGACTCGGCTAGTGTAGCAGGAGCTATGACGCAGAAAGTATATGCATGTCAGGCCAGCCTCTAACACTAGAGGGCAAGGCTGAACAACTGTACGTAGTGTCCTCTGCGAAACTGGGACTGAAATATTCTCCCAGACCCAAATTGAGTCAGATTTCACCATTCCGAAGAAGTTGGCCCACGAGGCAATGATTCAAATTATTCCACCACGTCAAATTTTCACCCCCCAACGAGATCGACTCCTACCTAAGTCTCATCAAGTCTGCGTGTACGACCTAGTACATCCTCATTCCAATGACCACACCTCTAGTAAACTTTTTCGGGCCTCAACTCGTCACCAAATACACGCCCACGCCGATATTTGCACCCGATGTAGGATTCAAAGCGTGACGCACAAATCCGAGAGACACTTCATTGGGATGGACGTGAGAGGGATCAGGACAAGTTTACAGGATAATGTAAAGGAAGGATATAACCTCGATGGGCGTGAATTTTGGAATTTAGGCAAGAGTTTTACGAACTGAGCTTGGACTTCGCTTGCGAGATTGCAACCGACACTATTAAAACAAGTTAACGATTGATGGTGCCGTGGTCCGCCTCCTAGTGGTGTTTTCCGGTATGGTTTGAGTTGCTTGGGCACCTACTCGACTTGGGAAGGAGACACTTCAGATTACATTTCGCGCGGAGAAATTTCAGTGGATGACGGAGGCATATCTGGATAACCCAGGGTTTTTGAGACGTTCCCCTGGGTGGGTGTTCACGAATGAGGGTTGACTTGGGGCGAAGAAAAAGACGCCATAACTTGGCTGTGGTACTTGCAAATGAAATCCGAGGCATGAGTTCTCTAATTGTAAATTGAGTCATATTTTCTGTACATTTCTTTGGTATTGTGTAATAACTAGATAGCTGCATACGCAATTAAAATCCGATGCAAAAAAAGCCTCTGACATTTGCCAGGCAATAAAGAGAAAGGATTAGAATTGTGTCAAGGACGCCGGTAGCAATTGGGAGTAGAAGCATGGTTAGAATCGATATCGAGTCAGTTGCAGAATGAAATAGTCATTCTCAAAGAGGCCATCTGTTAGTGACGAAGGAACTCTAATTTCTCTTGAAATCATAGGGCCAGATCTACTACAGCGTGCCAGTCTTGAAGTCGTGTTTTAGCATGATAGGTGACTGCATGCAGTACTGTGACACATTACGGGTAGTTGTTGTCTGTTCTGAATGAACACAGCTGGAATGGTATAGTGTCATTGTGCGTTGGTGGGAGAGACACGATGATGACAAACTGGATTACGTATCCACAGAGCTAGGTTCCGTATTTTATCGGTCTTACCGTGTGCAGGCATACCCCCTTGTTCTAGAGAGGCTAGCTTCAATTGGTTACCGAAGAAGCACGGGGAACCTGGATTTGCTTCTCGGCTCTTCTCGAGATGCTATTTGCTTCTCTACTTTTTTGGAGAAGCCAAAGTTTCTTTCGGAAATTTGCCCGATCCGTGCCGACTGGCACATGTTCATGTGGGAGTCCCGTTTTATTTTTCATCAGAATTTAATTGCGTATGCAGCTATCCAGCTATGACACAATATCGGAGAAAAAGTACAGCAAATATTATTCAGTTGAGACAGAGCGCTCATGCCTCAGATTGCATTTGCAAGTACCACTGCGAAGTTATGGCGGCTTTTTCTTCACCCCAAGTCAACCCTCATTCGTGAACACCCACCCAGGGGAACGTCTCAAAAACCCTGGGTTATCCAGATATGCCTCCGTCATCCACTGAAATTTCTCCGCGCGAAATGTAATCTGAAGTGTCTCCTTCCCAAGTCGAGTAGGTGCCCAAGCAACTCAAACCATACCGGAAAACACCACCAGGAGGCGGACCACGGCACCATCAATCGTTAACTCGTCTTAGTAGTATCAGCTGCACTCTCGCAAGCGAAGTCCAAGCTCAGCTCGTAAAACTCTTGCCAGCCGGCAAAGACGAATCCTTCATCTTCCAGTGGTGCCGGTGTAATCGCTCAGTATGCTCTGCATATCTGGGATAGTCAAGAAGAATCGCATCCGAATCGAAGTCGAAAGCAACCTCAAGCTTATCTCCATTTGTCGACTTCTCGACCATGCCTCTCTTACCATTATCGTCTGAGTCCTCAACCTCTTCCTAACCACGCATCATCTCGCCTCAATGACCAATAAAGAATTTGCTCCAATTGCAAGCAGGAGCTTTCCCCATTAGTTACCGGCCATCACTCACTACATATTTACGACGCCATTTATATCTGTAAGGAGGAAATCAAGTCAAAGAAAACAAAGTCTGGGTCCTAGCTTAGGGGGGGTGCTGCTGTAATGGAACAAACAACTTGATGGAGAACAGGTCTCTGAAGACCATACTGAGCCTGGAATTTTCGAGGAGTTTTCAACTTTGGAACGTTTGTTGGCGACAAAAATGAGATTTCGGCTAATTAGCCAGGAGTGCTGCTGTTGTCGATGAGTCAACGGCACTCCCCAGCGCCCTGGACGGCACAAAAGAAGTTAGACTAAGCTACCATACATCAATCACACTCTATCAAGACTTTTCTGACATTTCAGCACGACCTTTGGGAAGAAGGATAGAAAGGCAGAGGGTGAATTCTCCGAGGTACCCACAAGTCTGCAGTGCCCAGCTGGCCGGCCTCTTCGAACGCTTCAGAAGGGTCACTATTTCTTCGGACCTAGTCCTAATGTCGGTACTAGGAGAGCTCCGCACTCAGTGGTTTTTGTGATTTTTCCCGGTTGCCATACACCCGCAAATGGCCATCGTTTCGTTGGCTGGAGAGGGGAGATAATGAAGGGATAACGGCTCCTTTTGGCGTGTACTCGAACAAAGACCTGTCGAGGTATTACTGCTGGAAAGAAGTCGTGAAGGAGGCATAGGAGGAAGTTCACTACCCGAGGCATAGATACTCCCGGCCTGTAGGCAGAAAGGACCTACATTTCCTTACATAGTCATAGAATTTATAGGATAATAAACACAAAATAAAAAATAAAGAAATGTAGCAATACCTTTTTTGCTCCAGTTAATAACTTAACATAGGTTTCGACACACAGACACCCAAGCTTTACATACTGGAATCGTTACAAGCAGGGCTGGTTTCGAAGCATCCCAATATTTTCCTCAAGCCAAAAGTTTGAAGGCCTCGCATTATTTCCAGAAAGTTCTCTGACCATTCCAGTAGACTTGATTAGCGTAGTATGATACATTGTTGACACAAGCTTTGTATATATGTCTCATGTCCACTGGGCTCAGGCCCTCTTTTGCATTAGTTAGTCTTGGTCACTGGATCACCCGTTATTGGATGTCTGGGCTGAGCAGTGTGGCCAGCCTTGCATCCAGTCCATGTGTGGCAAAGGGCTCAGCCTTTCGCACTGAGCAAGATTCATCTGAAGTGCTTATGTAATGTAGTTGTCAGGATACACATTAAATAAATAAATTATTCAATTATCCTGATTTGGCGCCTTTTTGACCCATGCAGGTGTTGACTTCAGTCAGATACAATGATGATATAGTTGTGATGAACATCATGCCTCAGATATCATTTGCAAGTCTCACTACGGCTGTGACAACGCTGCTTTTTCTTCACCGCTGCCGAACTATGCCCTCCGTGAAACTCACCCAAGGGAAACCTCTCAAAAAACCTTGGGTTATCCAGACATGCCACCATCATCAATGTAGCTTACTTTAGTAAGGTGAGGTCTGCTGGAGTCGAACCAGCGATCTTCTGTCTCAGGTGGGATAGATGTTCAGGCTATCTAGACCCTACTTAGAAGATCGGCCTGGATGGTGTACCACTACACCATCCGACCCCGCTTGAGCTGCTGTGGTCCAAGTAGTGTAGGGCAAGACTGGACACCTGTACGTGATGTCCTCCACGAACCTGGGAGTGAAATATTCTCCCAGAGCCAAGTTCAGTCAAATTTCGCAATACCGAACAAGTTGGCCCACGAGGCAATAATTCAAAATTCTCCGCCACGTCAAATTTTTGCTCCCAACGAGTTCGACTCCTACCAAAGTCTCATCAAGTCTACAAGTATGACTTTGTACATCCTCGTTCCAATGACCACTCTTCTCATCAACTATTCTCTGGCCTCATCTAGCCGCCAAATATACGCCCACGCCGATATTTATACCCGCAGCAGGAAGCAGATGATGGCACAAAAATCTGAGAGACAGTTCTTTGAGATGGACGTGAGAGGGATCAGGACAAGTGTACAGGATAATGCAAAGGAATGATATAACCTCGATGGGCGTGAATTTTGGAATTTTGTCAAGAGTTTTACGAGCTGAGCTTGGACTTCGCTTGCGAGAGTGCAGCTGATACTATAAAGACAAGTCAACGATGGGAGGTGCCGTGGTCGGCCTCCTGGTGGTATTTTCCGGTATGGTTTGAGTAGCTTGGGCACCTACTCCACTTGGGAAGAAGACACCGAAGACTACATTTCGCGCGGAGGAAATTGAGAGGATGACGAAGGCATGTCTGGATAACCCAGGGTTTTTGAGACGTTCCCCTGGGTGGGTATTCACGGATGAGGGTTGACTTTGGGTGAAGAAAAAGCCGCCATGACTTCGCAGTGGTACTTGCAAATGAAATCTGAGGCATGAGTGCTCTTACTGTAAATTGAGTTATCTTTTCTATATATTTACTCTGATATTGTGTCATAGCTAGATAGCTGCATACGCAATTAAAATCTGATGCAAAAAAAAAAAAAGACCGTTGCCTTCACCGTTAACAGATTTCTACTATTCGTAAAACGTGGTATGGTTCCTAGCCACCTTCCACCTTCTAGACCCGATATGTCTGCATAGAGCCCATATCGTGATATCAAAGCTCCTGATCTAATTACACTTGGAGAAAATTTATTGACTGAATGGTTTTTTTTTCACGCGCTGACAGCATTGATTGTCGGACAGGTAGATTATTGGACATTCAGGTATGTGTAGTCCTCCTATGCTTCCGCTTGTTCTCTATGGGCAAATTTCAGATTTCATGCCATCGCATCCGACTACTTATCAAGTGGTATGCACCTGTGATTAGCTTACGAAATCTTCTCTGTATACTCCTGATTGGCTTGAGTATACTTTCCCGTACGTCACGCGATGGCCCAGTCTTGGCCTTAATTGGGGTTCTATAGGAAAGGGCCAGTCTTTCTACTATGGTATATGGGAGTCAGGTTTTTTTTGAAATTTACTTCTCACGTTGACTTGCTGTGGCACTTCATTGATAGAGTCTATTTTCCATAGATCATGCCGCAATTTATTCCCAATGGAAGGCGCTTTTGATGATGGAAATCAAGCTCCAGGAGACTCTCCACTATCATGCAATATGTTGGGAGCTAGCATAGTATAATTATCTTTATGGTCGACTGGGCTGCAGCTGTAGCTGCAGCCCCGCCCTCGAGGGACACAGTGACGGATATTATCTACAGTATAGTATAATGTAAGCGAAGCCAGAAGTCCTGGAACAAACTTATCAAGCTATTGTGATCGTTGTACGGCAAATCCCTCACATTTAATACGTCAAATAACGAGGATCGGGCAGATTTCCGACAGAAACCTGGTCTTCTACAATATAATAGAAAATCATTTAGCTTCACGGGAAGTGCTGGAAGAGGGTGAAGAAAGGAATAATGGTGCTATCATATATGCCACATTGTTGAGACATATGTGACTAAGAATTCTGTACGTAGTCTTATTATGATATGAGGTTACCTAGAGTACTAATACTGACCCCGATACTTGTATATATACCGAGAATTCTGTGTATTATTTAATTATGTAAATAATAGATAGTAAAATACTTGAATAAAAATACTCTTTTCAGTTTTTGTTTTGTTTATTTTGTCCTAAGCTAAAGCTATGTTTTCCACATTGGGTCAAGGACAGGTGGAGCCGGTGTGGATCACTGTATACAGGCCCAACTCATTCCAACCGCGTGAATCGCTACCAAAAGTGCAGCTGATTAAACAGAAACGAAAAATCAAGAAAATTAAAATAACTCCAAAAAACCAGAAGATTCCTTCATGTTTGACCCAAGAAATGCGTTCCTCACACATTCCCTGGTCCGTCACACCTTCCAGATGACAAGTTTGCCCCTTCTCTGCTGAGAGCAAAAGACGGGTTAGCAGGCACCTTTTATCCAGACGGTATCCTGCTAATAGTTAGTAGATGCCCCGAAAGGGTACTCTTTTCAGTATGGACATGGAAGAATATTCTGTAGGAAATGATGAATGTATCTTCGCTACATGTGCGACAGACGACACTAAATTAAAACCCATAACCCTTGCCAATCCTTAGTATACTCCTCTCAACCAATCGGGATTAAGCTACCCTTACATCATGACAAGTTTCACCGCGGTAACCGAATGTACAAGCGCTACAACCTCAGTGACTGAGGGGACATTATTTACAACATTTATTATGTATCAAATGCACTGATATTTTGATTGAAGATGTCACTTTATATTTTGGACAATAATGAACTCCTGCCTGATCAGTTAAGGTATTTGTATGTTCTTTCTCATACCAACTTAAGACCTCAGTCTTGGGAATTGCTACGTATTGTAAGTTCTGGTCTTACTAGTAGCTTGTCGCCTCGTCTCCGGAAGATTGGTCTTACCTATCAAAGGTTACAAGTAGCCTCTGGAATACTCTCATATTAATTGTTACACGATATCCACTTATTTCTGCATAGTTTATGACTGCCTCTTAGCTAGTCTCGAGAATTCCTCCTGAAGGATATGTCGAGTGCCTGTATCCTAGAACATGCAGGCATGCTCCCATCAAGAGTAACTGAAATCGAGGAGTTTCTGCGTTATTTGGCATAGACTATCGATATTACTTGGCTATTTCATCGTCACAGATGTCTGTGATTTAGATATTGCTTAGTACTATCTTGAAGACAACTTTTGTTAGGGTTTGGCAGACGCACATTACAATGAAATTATGGCTCTTTTTTGAGCGATACAGCATTTTTCCGAATTAAAATTTGAGAGGCATCAACGAAACGAGAATCGCGAGAGAGTCAGGATGAATTATGGTTGGGATTCGTTGATTGGAGGAGGTTCGAGCAAAAAACTCTTGGTTGTGGATGTTATCATCGCTTGACGCAAGGCTGGATAGATAGAGGGATTGTATATTCTGAGTTAGTAGATTCTACGATGAAGTTAATGAAAGTATTGGCAATTGAGCGCACGAATGTACTGAGAGTGAAGTGCCACCCTTGAGCCTGCTTCAAAACTAAAGAAAAGAAAACCCAAGGTCTTTAACCCTTGTCAGTTTTACCTCTCTTGCCCCACTAAAAAGACTCACATGCCAGGGTAGGTCAGGCATTAGAAAAGATCCCAGCGACGCGTCCAATCCGCGGTGACGAAAAACAAGTTCGATAATGCATAATTTTGTTTCTTAATAGTCCGTTTCTTGTCAGTCTCTCTTTAACACAGTGAATGCTGAAGTCTATAAATCCGTTCTCTACAAGGCAATTAAGGAATGTCTTACCGTGTTGGTTAGTACTAAATAAATCCACTCACAAATAATCCTCAATTATCTTGGAGACTTCTCGGGTCCATTCTCCTTCATGAAGAGGCAAATTTAACAAGTCACCAATATAGAAGTTGCCTCAAGTGGACGCGCTGGATGTCAATCGACTGACTGCAAGAAGGCTGGTACAAAAATTGCTAAAGATGAGTTACGTATGGGCACCTGGGTGGATATTCCTGACCGCGGAGGTTCATGGCGGTGGAGGCACTGGTAGGTTTAAGTTACAACTAATGGTCGAGTTCCAATTGATCTCCCAAAGTAACATCAAAAGCCTTTTGCTTCGAAACTGACAAGTCTATAGGGGTTGTGTCACTGGAAAAGTTTTATTAAATATCCGTGAAGCCCTTGATCCAGCTGGGTCGGGTAATTATGACTGGGATTTACTTGATGGCTATCAGGGTTCAGAAAAGAATAGTCTTAATAACTTTCCGGAACTCCAAGCTAAAGT
Source organism: Blumeria hordei DH14 (assembly GCA_900239735.1). Classification (NCBI taxonomy): domain Eukaryota; kingdom Fungi; phylum Ascomycota; class Leotiomycetes; order Helotiales; family Erysiphaceae; genus Blumeria; species Blumeria hordei. Next base: position 3,140,306 of record OENG01000035.1, read on the forward strand.
AAGAAGGGTCATTTCTCAGGGCTTCATCGACTACGAGGATTTCAATGGTGTGAGTCAACTACACTACAAGCAAAGCAGCCCTAGTGCGAAGCTTATATTTTACCACAGGACCCTGAAATGAATCGGCTTGGAAGCACTGGCCTGCGGGCTCCAGCGACCAAGAAAAAAGCCGCTAAAAATAAAAAGGAGATGAGTCCTGATATTACAGCGCATAAGGAACAGATAAATTCTTTGATGGCTGAGCGCGAAAAGCTTCTCTCAAAAGGACTTTCCCCCTCAAAAATAGACATTCAGCTTCAGATCGTACATGAAGCAATCTCAGCCTCAGAAATGAACGAATCACTGCAAAAAAAGCCAAAAACTACCAGCAAACCACCGACAAAAAAGCGGGGCCGCAAGAAAAAAGATGAAGATGAGGAAGAAGGTTTAGACGTAGAGGAAAATATCGAAGTTCCAGTAAAAAAAAAGCGGGTATCGGCAAAAGACAAAAAAATATTAGATGAACAAAAAGTTGTGGAAACAAAAACACGTGGAAAAAAATCAATTAAGCAGGAAGATGATGATACGGAAGAATTGGCCTATACAACAAATCCAGAAATACAACCTCCGCAAGTTAAGAAAACACGCACTAAAAGAGCTATCAAGAAGGAAGCAGAGCCAAATATCTTGAATGAAAAGCCAGAGAATTCTGCGACGACTCGAAATGACCGTGCAAAAAGAGTTATCAAGAAGGAAGAGGACGAAGATATGAGTCAGGCTTCCGAGGGAAATGATTTAACTACAGGTGGCAAATTATCTGCCCGGATAACCCACGATAGTGATTGTGACGAGAAAGTTAGCAAGCCTACAGTTATCAAGCGAAAAACTACAGCAAGAAAAACGAAAAAGTAAAGCAATGAAATTATTGTATAAGAAACACTTTTCTTCGATAATCAGTGCAGAGTACTAAAAGAATTGAGAGATGGATTAAAGGTGTTCTATTTTAAAGTTCAAGGGCTGCATAATCCAAATGACTGTTAAATTAGCTTTTGTAATGTTTGGGATGCAGCGGATGTAATTTTAAATTCACGAGCTTCCTGATGCAATAGCTGTAATAAAACTAAAGGCCTTAGTAATGTAAAAGCTTTAATCATAAACAAATAAATCAACAGTTGCTTAGGCATGTCTGGCATTTTAGTTAGGCTGTGAAAAGATTCATACAAGTACGTTTACCGCACGACTACTACGAAACACTCCGAATTACCGATTTCTTCCCTACCATCCCAGCGTAATTGACGACCACATAATTTCGGTAAGGCCATGTAGCTATGACACAATTTCAAAGAAAAGTAAATAATAGATGATTCAATATAAGGAAGAGTACTCATGCCTCGCATTTCATTTGCAAGTAGCACTGCGAAGTCATGGTGGCTTTTTCTTCACCCAAAGTCAACCCTCATCCGTGAATACCCACCCAGGGGAACATCTCAAAAACCCTGGGTTATCCAGACATGCCTTCATCATCCACTGAATTTTCTTCGCGCGAAATGTAGTATAGGCATCTCCTTCTCAAGTGGAGTAGGTGCCCAAGCTACTCAAACCATACCGGAAAATACCACCAGGAGGCCGACCACGGCACCTCCCATCGTTGACTTGTCTTTATAGTATCAGCTGCACTCTCGCAAGCGAAGTCCAAGCTCAGCTCGTAAAACTCTTGACAAAATTCCAAAATTCACGCCCATCGAGATTATATCATTCCTTTGCATTATCCTGTACACTTATCCTGATCCCTCTCACATCCATCCCAATGAAGTGTCTCTCGGATTTGTGCGCCACGCTTTGAATCCTCCATCGGGTACAAATATCGGCGTGGGCGTGTATTTGGTGACGAGCTGAGGCCAGAGAAAGTCTACTAGAGGTGTGGTCATTGGAATGAGGATGTACTAGGTCGTACATGCACACTTGATGAGACTTAGACAGGAGTCGATCTCGTTGGGGGGTGAAAATTTGACGTGGTGAAATAATTTGAATCATTGCCTCGTGGGCCAACTTCTTCGGTATTGCGAAATTTGACTGAACTTGGCTGTGGGAGAATATTTCACTCCCAGGTTCGTAGGGGACACCGCGTACAGAAGTCAGTCTTGCCCTCCGGCGGTGGGTTTACTTCGGTTCAATAATCATGATAGACACCTACCAAGGAAGCTCACGGAGTCCTGACATTTGCAGCTCTTAGACGCCAAGTCACAATTCGCGTACAGAAACTGGCGGAAGATTGGTGGCATAAGAACAGAGCGGACAGGTATGAAGATCTGGACCTACTGATGTGAAGAAAACGCCCTCCGGAGCTAGCTCTACCTCGATGGGCAAATCACCGCCTCATCGCAGCAAGGACTGGGCATGGTGACTTCGCTGGCTATCATAGACGGTTCCAACACCAGAATGTAGAAAAACGGCCATGGCATTTTGCAGAATGTCGCCTGGCTATCCAGAAATGGCGGACAGAGACGAAGGAAACCCGACCGACTATAAGGGACATGATAGGGCAAGAAGGATGGCAGATATTCTGGCGCTTTTTAACTGTAACCAAATGTTACAGCAAAAATGAATCATAAACAGAGGGTTAAAAGATCAATCATAATACTTCTTGGGACCGGTTGGCGTGGTACGAGAATTAAGGTGTAGTGCAGGGCATTAGCACCTTAGAAATGGTGATTTAATTGTTTGTTTTTTGTTCTGCGTTCCTACTTTCTATGAAACAAAATTAGAGGTAGCGAAGAGTCCTATAGATCTAGACTACCCGTGCCATGCCCTCTGGGTGCTGGGGTAGTACCCGGTCACGATAATAATTATCATATCATAGACTCCCACCATATCTTAGGCTCTTGCTTCAGCGGAGGGAATGCAGGCATCTAATGGCTAGTCATACAATAAAAGCTAGAGAGCTTTAAAGTGATGTAAACTATTTCCCTCTTTACCAATTTTATTTCTTTGCTTTGTTTTCTCCACTGAATAATATCTGTAAATCATGAGAGGCAACGGGTGGCCGACTTTCATGTAAATCCGAACTTCGAGCGCAGGATAGTAAGATCTTGGCTTTGGTTTGCTATGTTGGGTCCATGTAGGCGCCAACACGTCGGGTAGTTTTATATAGACTGGGCTAACCGGTACGTGAGGAGCTCACGTGCTGTGCGCGGGCACGACGTTAAAAATTATAAATAAGTAAAGAAATATTCCTGATAGAGATCCCTAATCGTAGCCGAAGGCCGGTAGACCTTTAGAAATAAGTAAATAATATTTATGATAGAGATAGATATACGTTTCTAGATCAATAACTCTGTTACCCAGTCTTTGTGCTAGCACATAATCTTGAACCGGTGATTAACCGACAGCCATGTAAATCTCTACTTATCAAGGGGGTCGTGTTGGTCAAAACGATCCATTATACATATGTTCTAACTCCTATTAATATGCACAAGATCCTCGATATTGTGTTATTCACATCGGGTGCAGGATGTATGCCTTGCAAACTAAGGTTTGAGCCATTTATCTTAATCCAACAAAGATGCATCGAGATATATCTAGTATCACTCAAGTTGGTAAGGCCTTTAGATGCAGTACATTACTCTGATCTGACCGGGTCCACTCGTGCCCAAGCTCTAATAACGGTGAGGTGATTGTAATTTATCAATCACATTAACTTGGAATGAAGCAAAACAACTAGTACGTGCAGCTTGTACCATCACGCGAATTTCCACAGATCTAGACATCTCATATAAAGATTTTTCATCTGCTGGGATCTAGAAGTGCAGCTCCTCGTGTTAGTTTAAAGGTCATACGGGCTCTGCCTAAATCGCATGCCACTGACATGGCACGCACTAGCCACTAGAATACACAATATCATGGGCCCGTTTACTCACGGAGCATATGCCGATATGAACGCGCGGCACGAGCCGAAACCTCGCCTTTCTCCAAAGTTTATGAAAGCGGCTGCTGTGTGTACGTTGTTGCTGTTATTGAATTTTTAAAGATCTGAGCTAAAGTAAAAAGCTCTACATCCTACTATCGGTACAGGATCAGTGGAGCCAGTAAGGATCACTGTATATAGGCCCAACCCATTCCAACCGCATAAACTTCCACGTAAATGATGGTGTTCACAGCAAAAATAAAATCAAAAACTAAAATCAAATCGAGAAGAAGTCCCGATTAGATCCGGATCCCGCGCTTCTCGCTCATTTCCTTTCCCGTCACATCTTCCAAGTGACAATTCCTGACCTTTTCTGAGAGCAAAAGATGAGCTCGCAGGCACCCTTTATCCAGCCGGTGTCCTGCTCTTTATCTGTTGAAGCATCAACGACTTCACTGAGGCTCGCCGTAACCTTAAACCTCCTCTTAGGATTCCAGAATTTCAAAACCCGATTCGTCTGACATATAAACATCGTTCTTCGAGCCGTAAACCACCTGAGTGGCTATTTCGGCTGCAGCTTTGACGCGAGCATAATCTGCCAGCCTTTTTTGCTCGACCTTGCGAATTATCGCGAGCTACCCTTTTTTTCATCGGGCCGAACTAGTTGGGTCTAGCTTCGCAAAACTGCTAATCCAAGCGGTGAGGTCTCCCACAGTTTCGATACCGTGTGGGGGCTTTGCCATCTGCTTCTGAGTGCATTTTTAATCCGCAGTTCCAGCAAGCCGGAGTGCGGGAGCAACCGCGAGAGGCATAGAAGTCAAGACATCGTCTGCACTGAACTATTATTCGACGAGGTTGGAAGAGCTCGGCAGCTCCGGAGTTATCGAAGAGGCGAAATCCAGTTCGAGACGTGGGTTCGCGAGGGAAAAGTGCTTGCCAGTTCTGGTATGGTGCTCCGGGTTTGCAGGTCCCATGAGGACGAACAAGAAAGGAAACCGATTTGGTCACTCCAGTGACTTCATCAGCGATCATCTTTTAGGTATTGAAAACGGAACCTGTGAGTGTGTTAATTCTCACCAGGGCGGTGGCAATTTGTAAGGCAACCAGGTTTGATGCTGGTTCCAGATCGATTCCACATTCTCTCCGTGCTGCGGAGGAATCCAGAAGCTCTTTCCGAGCGAGTTCATCCTTTGCTGTGAGTGCAAAGCTTGTTTTGACCCGCTGAACCAACGTGATATTATTGGCTGCGGTACCGAGCACCTCTGAGAATGCTGATCTTACGCAAACTGGTGACAGGAGTCGGTGAGGGTGGTTGTAATCGAGGCGTAGAAATAGTCGCGTATCAGCCGCTGCCCTCGTATTGACTCCCTTTGCTTTTAGGGCAGCCTGGGCTGCCTTTGTCGTTGAAGGTTCAGTGCTATGGCCAAGGCCTGCTCGGGCTACGATAGCTCAAGTTTTCTTTTGGGCCGGAGCCTGGGTTTTCGAAGGGTTCGGTACCATTATTTCTTGAGCCCTCGATGGAGGAGGGTTGCTGCGGCGTGCATGGAAAACTGATGGAGAACTGATGGAGAACTGATGGAGAACTGATGGAGAACTGATGGAGAACTGATGGAGAACTGATGGAGAACTGATGGAGAACTGATGGAGAACTGATGGAGAACTGATGGAGAACTGATGGAGTGCTCCCTGGGCCTGATTGTACGAACTGGCCAATGGCCGCTCGAAGTTAGACTTTGATGCCGTCTACAAACCCTTTACTTCGCCAATCGAGAGGGGCGAATGTGCTGCTTGCCTCTGGGGCAAGCTCGATGGGAATATGGGTCTCGTGACCAAATATTACTAACCTGATGGGCTTAGAATCAGTCATCTTTTTATCGAAAAGGTTTGGAGACTTCTTATTGACGAAGACCTCACTCGCAAACATGCTTGAAAGTTATGTCGCGAGGCAGGATGTTTTTGCGGAAGTCTTAGGGCGGATTCTCGAGTTGTCCAACACTGCGTTGGGAAGCTTTTTTCGAACAGGTGGCTTGATTAAAATGCCAGCGACTCGATCACAATTTTTTGGGTAAATGCGACGAGCGCGAGAGGGAAAGAGAGGGGCAAATTCGAAAATTCGAAAATCTAAAAATTGTGTGTGTTGTTTTATTAAAGTCCTAAGCTAAAGCTCCAAGTCCACTATGAGTAAAGGACCGATGTTCACAGCCAGGACTACATGTAAGTCACACCCAGCTCGATTCCACCGCATTAACCCCTAAAAAACCAGCAGTCGGTTAAAAATATGCCCCGCAGCAACTATTTCCCCAAAAACTGACAAAACAATACATTGCAAAAATATTAGAACTGGAAGCAAGGCTCTTCGCCTTGATTCCTGTTTAGTCAGCTTTAATTTCCTGATAAATTATATTCGATCTCTACTGAGAGTAGGAGATGGATACATAGGAGAATACATAATACAATTGGTTTCCTGCGCAAATTGTTTGAAGCTATCGAAGCACTTAGGTCCGAGTAGCTTATGTAGGAGGGCAATATGTGGCAATGACCCTCTAATTCGACGCGTTATGTTTGTGTTAAGTCGACAATGTAATAACGCGTAGAGTTGATTTCTTCCCCACAAGTGCATTCTGTGATAGCGTCTGGATTGTTGAAGCGACGATGGTGCGCCGTGAAATTGCCGTGGCCCGTACGGGCTTCAATGAGATTTTGTAATAATTGTCTGGAAAGTCCCAGCTCTAGCGGTTTGCGACGACACATTAGCAGATCAAGCTCACGATACCGTGGTGGGCAACTTTCATTCCACCAGTTTTTGAGCAGAGCCTTTCGTTGGCGATGCATTTTTTGATTTACAAATGCTGTCGTGATGGTTGGTGGCTGAGTTCCCACGCTGGGAAGTGTTCGTAGGCTAGATGTTGCCCCTGCGTCTGCTTCCTCATTTCCATGTATTCCTGAGTGCCCTGAGTTGCCAGGCCCAGTATCCTGGGTTAAAGTCCCCTGCAGCGACGGAGTTTGGTGATCGAGTCCAGTTGATGAGTGGCTGTGTAGCTGTCGAATCGTTGGGTGACTTGTAGACGTTGAGAAAAGTGATGCCGTTCACTACAGCCCAGCAATAGTCTCCTGTAGACACAATATAAGGAAAGAGCTGTGCCGCTGATATCTTTTTATCGTCTATCAAGGTATAGGTCACAGGCCCCGGCCTAATATTTTCGCCGCCGTGAGGCAGATGATATGTGTATCCTGGGTGATCTTTCGTTATATTCTTTTGTTTATTCCACAGGGGTTCTTAAACAAGAGCCACGTCGATGTCAAGCTCAAAAGCACGAGCGAGCGCAGTGTTCTATGTCGGGCCCCCTCTACCTACGTCTATTGATATAAAACTTAGAGTAGGAGGGGGGCGGAAAGGGACCTGTGGGGTACCCTTTACGAAGACGTTTGCTGATTTGTAGCCTCATCAACATCGGCTACAGTTGCTGAAACGTCGGACACAAGAACTTCAAAACAGTTGATCGATTTGAGCCTTGGTTGAGTTGGATTTAACGCCTCAATGGCTGCAGTAGTCGCAGCCTCTGCACGTCTGACAGCTGCTTTGACCCGAATAACCGCCGCAAATTCGCGTTGGCTAGCCTGCCTTACGGTGTGGAGGTTCTCCTTGGATGCAAGTCCAGATTTTGTGGGGCGGGCTAAACACTCCCAATCATCTGATCGATGCGGGACCCCGCAGTTGCGACACTTAGTGTGTGCCTTGCACTCCGCGATGGAATGCATAGTTGAAGTGAAATTTCAGCAGGCTGGGGCGCGCGAGCAGCCCCTGGTGCCGTAGAATTTTAGGCATCGTTTGCACTGGTTAATGCTTTGACAAGGCTGGTTGCGGACTGCAGTCCCAGAGTCGTCAAAAAGTCGGAAGCCTGGCCGAGGGGTGAACACTTTCTCGAAGAGTGCTACCCATGATTGGTGTGGAGCTCCTGGTCGGCCTTTACCATGTGGATGTACTTTGACCGGGAAAGCCTTGGTGACTCTGACTGTCTCGTCTGTCACCATCTCTTTGGTGACAACAAATCTACCCATTATTGTGGTAATGGCAACCGGGACTGTTGCGATTCTAAATGAAACCAGATCCGAGGCTTCTTCCCGTATAGCATCTTGTCGGACGAGGGACCCAGCTAAGCTTTACATCATGGCGTGTGGTTCTTGTTTTTGAGCTCTAATTGTGAAGCTTGTTGGAACACAGTATACATGCTCAATATTAGTTTTAGGAATTTTGAGCATTTGCGCCATAGCCTCTCTAACACCAAACGGTGATAGCGTTCTCCAAAGTAGCCTGGGTTTCAGGGCGCGAAGGAAGTGCTGGGAAGACTGTACCCTGTCCCGATATCATGAATTGAGCTATTGCATCTCTGATGTAGACTTTCATGCAGTCTATAAATTGGTCACTCGACCCTTTTTATATGGTAGAGAGAGCATTCTCGACACCGTTTATTGCAGCAGTACAGATCTTTACATTTTCCGCTTTTTTTGTAGTCCGACGTTCTTCGGCTTCGATTATGGCCCGAAGTTCGGACGGGTATTCTTCTCTCAGCCTGGGATTATTTTCGCTGCGGGAAGCGGCATTCTCCTCTGTAATCCCTGATATACCTTCAGGGGGATCTTTGTGAGATGTAGCGCCTTTTTCCTTGCTAGTGTGTACGATCGCTGCCCGCCCAACAGCAGGGACAGCAATTTTTCTAGTTGTAGTGGCGGGTGTGACTGTAACTTGGCTGTCTTCCGAGTCTTCTACGTTCCACCTGGAGTTACTGAGGTTCTCTTGCATATATATGTCGATTGTTGTACCGGACATTTCGATGTCTGGGTTGCTGGAGCTGGTGTTTTCTTCGAAGGTGTTGACCCTCTCGATAAACTCTGAATCCATTTTTCCATAGTCGATAGTTTTTACTGTCGAGTTATTTTTTTTTTCTTTCAAACCCTATTTAATGTGTGTAGCTATCTAGCTATGACACATGACTGGTACTATGTATACATGTATTTTATTAAATCATTTTATTGTCCTGTCTGAGTCTAAGACTATGTAGGACATGCAGGTCCTCTCTGCCTACAGGCCAAGGATACCTATGCCAGTAGTATATCCCCTCCTATGCCTCCTATACAGCTCCCCTCAAACAGTACCACTCCTTACAAGTTTTCATTCGATCATCCACTTAGAGGAGCTCTTTGCCCTTCCTTATCTCCCCTCTCCAGCCAACGAAACGATGGCCATTTGCGGGTGTATGGCAGCTGGGAAAAATCGCAAAAACCACTGGGTGCGGAGCTCTCCTAATACCGACATTAGGACTAGATCCGAAGACATAGTGCCCCTTCTGAAGCGTTCGAAGAGGCCGGCCAGCTGGGCGCTGCAGACTTGTGTGTACCTCGGGAAATTCACCCTCTGCCTTTCTATCCTTCTTCCCAAAGGTCGTGCTGAAATGTCAGAAAAGTCTTGACAGAGCGTGATTGCTGTATAGTAGCTTAGCCTAACTTCTTTTGTACCGTCCAGGGCGCTGGGGAGTGCCGTTGACTCATCGACAAAAGAAGTCCTCCTGGCTAATTAGCCGAAATCTCGGCCATGGCGCCCACAAACGTTCCAAAGTTGAAAACTCATCGAAAATTCCAGGCTCAGCATGGTCTTCAGAGACCTGTTCTCCCTCAGGTTGTTTGTTCAATTGCAGCAGCAGTCCCCCATAAGCTAGTACCCAGGCTTTGTTTTCTTCGACTTGATTTCCTCATTGCGGGTATAAGTTGCGTCGTAAATATGAAGTGAGAGATAGCCGGTAACTAATGGGGCAAGCTCCTGTGTACAATTAGAGCAACTTCTTTATTGGTCGTTGAGGCGAGATGAGGCGTGGTTAAAAAGAGGTTGAGGACTCTGATGAGAATGGTAAGAAAGGCATTGTCGAGAAGTCGTCAAATGGAGATAAGCTTGAGGTTGCTTTCGACCTCGATTCGGATGCGATTCTTCTTGGCTATCCTAGATATGCAGAGCATAATGAGCGATTACACCGGCACCACTGGAAGGTGAAGAATTCGTCTTTGCCGGCTATGTATACATGTAGGATGACTCTTTTGACGTTAGAAACATTCATACTCTGGATTTCATTTGCAAATACCACTACGAGGTATGTTTGCTTACACAAACAGTCGACCCTCCTCCGTAAGTACCCACCAAATGGAAATTTAAACCCATTGATTATCCAAGCATGCCTTCATCATCCACTGAATTTCCTCCGCGAAATGTAGTCCAAGGTGTCTCCTTCCCAAGTGGAGTAGGTGCCAAAGCTACTCAAACTTTACCAGAGAACGCCAACAGGAGGCGGACCACGGCATCATCCATCGTTTGCGTGTTTTTGTAGTGCCCGCTGCACTCTTCATGGCTCCTCATCTTGGCGGGGGAGACTGCGGAGTTTGCTTCGAGCTGCAATGGCGGCTGATGTGTGTTTTTGTTTACTGTACTACTTGCGTCATAGACTATCCAGCACATTTACCTCCTCTCTGGCCCAGCCCACACCTTCAGTGCTCCTCACCTCTTTTTTCACTTCAAAGGTAATTTATATATTGCCCGTGATGAATAGCCATTCAGCTCAGTGTTTACCCGTGGAATTCGGCCACCTTTCCCACCCAACCTTCTAACCAAAAAAATAAAAAGGTAGCAATAGAAACTGTGTACCCGGGAAAAAGTCTTCAAAATCCTGCACCTCCTGCCAGGCGAGGCCTAAACACCGGGACCATATGAGGTGCGCATATTCATCTGTACCTTCCCTCTTTGTAACAGTCGAGGCCGACTTGATCCAATCCACCATCGCCGTATCGGGTGCTTGGTACGCTCCAGAAACTCATCTGATGGCTTCTCATCTATGATCAAGGGTCGGTGATGAGAAGGGCTTCCACCCTACCATCTGATCTGATCGTGGTTAACTTTATGACTATGGTGATAGGAGTATTTGTTGTGAGAAGAAGGCGATACAGATGGCGGAAGCGATTGGGAATCCTCATGGAAGTGAGGACTTTGTTATTCAATCTCGGCTCTGCAGACTCTAATGTGAGAGCTGGACGTCCGCAGAGGACACCACTGACAGGTGTTGAGTATAGTACCCCTAATGCGGCTGGTCTCTGCCTTGTAAATTGTCAAGGATTTCTAGGAGGAAATATCTCGAACAAGTGTACAATCTCAGACAAGACTTTATTGATAATTTTATAGGATATCAAACTCTCTTCTCAATGTGAATTAATAATTTGTAATATTCTGTTATTTTTGTTCAACATATACAAAAAAGTATATCATGAAATACAGATCCCGAACTCCCAGTGATGTAGCTACAACCAGCCACTCAATTATCGCAAGGTAGCATTTCCTAACCACTGCATTTCAGATACTACTAAACCTCAGGTCCCCTAGCTGAGCTTAATCGTATGCAATAGAATCAAGTAAATTGATCTTGATGATCAAACTTAGAAATCTAAACCTTCATACATACTAAGTCTAGATTTCCAACACCGTGATGCCTAACCTGGTCTACACATCGGCAAATTATCTAGGTATTCAGCGTTGGCAAAGAAATAGAGATTCCCTTACGTTCTTTTCTTCAGAATTAGAGTACAACAAATACTCATGCTCTTGTAGAGTTCCTACGACAAAGATTTGTGTATTAGAAAGATACTATTGGCCACCGAAGTTTCAACAGAAATGTATGCGCCTTAATTTAATACTCTCTTTCTCGTCATCAAATTTAAACAATATCAATACCAGACTTCCGAACGAGAGATGACCTGACATCTCCATTGATAAAAAAGTTATCTAGTCAAACCAGTAATCTGGACCACCAGTAAAGCACTTCATCTACTTTGGTTTAGGTTGAGCTGCTTCCTTGCTGACTTTTGCATTTTGCGGCCTTACACTTTTAGATCTTCCAGACAAGGTGTCAACGATTTTTGTGAGCCCTAACCAATGTTCGTTGCGAGGTCTTCGATTTGGCCAGTCAGTTTCCTTTTCTTCGACGTCTTTCATGGAGCTAAATACTACACTAGCACCCTTTATTCCGATAACAGAACTTCCGAGTGGGTCATTCAGTATTTTTTCCCTTGAGCAACCTTCAAATTTCTCAAGATGTTCCATACATTTTATAGCAAGACGAACGGCTCTCGTACGGTCCATGGGAGATGGAACGCCGCCTTGCTGTACATGACCTGGAATACTCTCACGTGACTCAAAGTGAGTTTCCGCTTCATCGCGAATTATATCTGCAATCAGCTTAGCGTTGTAAACAGGACTAGCCTTTTCATTGACCAGGATCAGTTTCCCTGAACGAGAATGTCCCGAATCTTGCCGGAATACGTCCTTAAGGTACTTAACGTCGGCTGCCAGCATGTCAAGGCTTATACCTTCTTCGGGAGTATAGACAGCCGAGGCACCGACCGCAAGACCAGCAAGGATAGCAATATAACCCGAACGACCGCCTTGCGTTTCAATAACAAAGATTCGGCGGCGTGTTGCAGATGCAGATAGTTTAATTGTATCACAATAACGGACCAACTCATCTAAACAAGTGTCAGATCCCAAAGAGTATTCTGTTCCCGGAACGTTATTTGAAATAGTAGCAGGGAGCAAAGTCATAGGAATGCAGAGTGATGGATACTTTTCTCTAGCAATACGTAACTGTGATAGAGCATGGAAACCCTCAAATCCACCAATGATGAATAGACCATCAATCTTATATAATTCGAATAAGGAGGCGACCTTATCAATTCCGGCTTCAGATGGAAGTTCGCGATTAGTGCCGATTTCGGAGCCACCTTTACTGGCCCAACTGTCAACTTCCAGCCAGTCAAAATCGCGTACTGCACCAAGTGGCTGGTCACCATGATGGCGGGCAAATCCAGCAAAGCCATTATGAATGGCAACGGGAGTATGACCGCGAGTTAAACAATATGCAACTGCGGCTCGAGTTGCTGCATTCATACCGCCAGCAGGAGCACCAACATGGATAAAAGCAATTCGCATGTGCTGTAGTAGTGAGCGAGGGAATCAATTGAATTTTTTGGACTTACCTTTTGCGGAGGAAGTAGTAAGTGAGAATTTAAGGCTGATGCCGTAGTTGTCATGTAGGAATTATATAGGTCGATAAACTCAGTGTCGCGTAGGCCCATGGCCTTATCGAATTCCTGGGCCTCTATGGCTTTCGCGACCTCCTTCGTGTCAAGAACTGCCTGGACAAGAGGCTTGCGCGTGACCTTATTTTCGGTAATAGCGATAAATGGGGTGGGTGTGTCCGGTGTGGCATCAAGAACTGCATTCACGGCTTCAACACCCTGAACTGTGGCTAAGTACCTATCGAATGCACATGCTTGTCCACCTCTTTGCACATGTCCAAGTGTTGTGATTCGTGTATCTAATCCGAGGCCATTTTTCTCGGAAAGGAGGTCCTTTATCATTTCGGGTGATATTTTGCTGCCTTGAAGATCGTGAGCGCCTTCCGCTACAATTACAATCGTCTTTCTTTTTCCATATTCTCGTTGCTGCAAGAATTAGTGGTATCCTTTTGTTAATGTAGCTAAGATTACCTTTTTTACTATCTTGCGCATTTCCTCCCTCCAATTTCCCTGGCTGGGTTTCTCAGGGATGAAAACAAAGTCTGCACCTGTTGCAACACCGGCCATAAGAGCTAACCATCCACAATGTCTTCCCATAACCTCAATAACAAAAGCCCTTGAATGTGATGACGCTGTGGCCTCAATATAATCCACCATCTGACAAATACGACCTAGAGCTGAATAACAACCAATTGTAGCGTCTGTGCCAGACATATCGTTGTCTATAGAGCCAACTAATCCAACAATGTTAAGATGTTGAAAAGGTTCGACTTGTGCTTGAGTTAATTCTTTAGTTTGGACCAGTTCTTTCAGTAAACTGGGCCACTCCGCTCTAAACTTGTCTGCTCCAGTCAAGGAGCCATCGCCACCGCAGATAATGAGAGCATCGATACCATTAAGAATTAAGTTCTTAGCACCCAAAAGTCTTCCAGAACGTTCATAGAAAGCCATACATCTTGCTGTGCCAATCAGAGTCCCGCCTTCTGATAGCCAGCCTCGGACATCTAACCAGGTCATTTTGCGGATTAAATCATTTCCTCTTACTAAGCCTTCGTATCCTTCGTACACACAATAGGCTTCACAGCCCTTTTCGATTGCGAATCTAACGACGGCTCGCACCGCTGCGTTCATACCGGGTGAGTCCCCACCACTGGTCATTACGGCGATCCGTCTTTTTTTGTCCCGGGGTGGTGGGGTTTGCGTTGTTGGAGCCATGATGGCGGGGTATGTAGATTGGATAGGTAGCAACGCACGATTTTTGTGTAATTGAAAAGCTCTGATAACCTGGGTAGGATTATTTGGTAATTACTTGTAATCGTTTTAAAGTATGAAAGAAATCGGATACTTAGGAAAATTTGCGAGGGGATTATGAGGCTTTTGTTGCACCTGTGGAGTTAATTCGTGAATGTCATAGCACCCCGCCACGTGCGTGTTACATATAGAGAACAGAGTTGAAGGAGTAAAACGGATGGACATTATCTATACAAATAAACTTTACCCTAAAAATAACTGTGCGGTAACAGATATCATTATCCAAAATTCTGCTTTCATACATAGAGGCACTCGTAAATTCATTGCGCCCTATATCACAATGTCTTTCACGGATCATAAACTCATCGTCGTTCTTGCTTGTTATAGCCGATCACTTTTTTCCGATGGGGTCGTGTTTCTAGGGGAGTAGTTTGGGTTTCTAGCGTATCATCTGGGATAGGAATAATGCTCAAACAGATAGTTAGAAAGGGGCTGGTTCTCATGTCGATTTTTCCATTCCCTTACTCAATCTTCAATTATTCAGTTTATTAAAGACCAATGCTCCTGACAGCGCTAGTGATCCTTGCACATTGAAGCTGTACGTCACATTTAGAATCCTAGTTAAACCCCAGCGATCAAGGAAGATAAGTGGCTGTGGAGGCTATCTACAAGTGGACAGCTTCATACTTTTTCATACCTTAAAATGATAAAAACTCACATTAATATTGAATTGTAACTCAGATGCTTTTTGTTGTGGTAATAACGAGATAAAACTGGAACTGCTGACTTGAAAAATTTCACGAAACCGTGTAGAGGAATCTTTATCAATTCTGATCGTGGTTTCTTGACTCATGCTAGAACCTTTGCGGACCGGGAGGAAAGTATTGGAACCTAAATCTCTACCCACGAATCGAACGCTAATCGAATTCGTGATATTCCTCTGCATGGGATATAAAAAAACTCGTTAGACTTTAAACTAAATCTCAATTCCTGTACTGTGCTAGAAGATACAATACAAGATTTTAAGCCTATATTCGTCAGAGAATAATGATGGTAGTTGATTAGGCAAGGGTGATTGGAGAGCTTGGTCTCAGAGAAATAGGCTTAACCTAAGCTGCTGTAAATATGACGCGTGAAGCGCTAACTTGAAATTTATAGTTAGCTGGCCTGTTGCAGTTACCAGACAAATTTCTTCCCAAAATCAACCAATTTTTTAAGTGTGGCTTGATCAAATCGAGAAATTATCGTTGCTAATATTTCAGCAAGTTTGATATAAGCTGTCTATGGATTTGCATACAAATACCAATGAAGATGACTTACTCCTCTCTCTCGGACCAGATCAGACCCCTAGTATCAATGAGAACTCCCTAGCGGATAAAATATCGCGCATTAATTTTCAGCGGGCCGAATCAGGAGGCTTTAGAGGTCTTACAGAAGATAATCTACGCGAGGAAATATTGGGAGAAAGAATTGTGACAAAGGAATGTTCCGAATCAGATGGCGAGTCGACTGAAGAGGAAGAGGAACCTGATCGGATTAAAGAGTTATCAATTGCTAGACAAGAGCTTTTATGTCAAATTGAGTATGTAACTTGATTCAAACGATTTGTGCACTATTGATAAAAATATTAGCTCAGCTCATCAATCTGCAATGTTTGCCCTAGATTTTATCTCTCTTGCCCTTTCTAAAGACGCGCCAACACAAGCTGTTTCAACTATATCTTCAGAACTTCGAGAGTTCGTGGGATTGGGAACTCTAGGATTTGACAAGCTTAATGCGACAAGAATCACTGATACCAAGATTAATGAAAATAAGCAGGTTGTACGAGGATGGCAGATCCAAAGTTTAAATAAAACCGTTGACTCAATCTTGGCAGCAGCTACAAGATTAGAGAAGGAAATTGAATCAGAAACTAGATACTGGGAACAGGTTCTTGATATCAGTAATAATGGCTGGGCAATCTGTTGTCTTCCTACGGAAAAACAAACACTTGGTGTAAGGGTAGGAATCTCCGACGGTATGCAGGAATCGTTGGGTCTCTTGCATTATGCTGACTTTTTATCTAGCATCTCCAGCGTTTAAGAGCCGTAGTCTAGCAGCCCTACGACGTAATCATGATGGCTCTATTTTCCTTGATCAGGGAATATCTGGCTCTGATCCGCAAGTTATTCGAGTCCGTATAGAGACTAATGGCAGTAAGACTGGATCAACAACTACCCCACTGCTTGTCCCAGACAATGCACCAGTACAAGCCCTAATACTTCAAGCACGAAATACGCTCTTTGCGGAAGAACTATGGCAGGAATTACAGCGTGAAGCTCGATTTCTCTGTTCTTTCGGTGTTAGTTCGACTTCATCGACTGTCACATTGACCCTAACCCCGCAGAAAAGAGCACTTATCGATATTGTTCCTCTCTGTGCCCAATCAATTTCTGAATCACGTGGAAAAGATGACTTTTTTGCCTCTGGAATACATACTGCTCTTCATTTGGGTTTGACTTGGTCTCACCGTCTTGTTCGTCGCAGGAGAGCACAGCCGCCGCAGCCGGTTACATCCAACCCTCTTCCTGAACCTTGCTCGCTAATGCGGCCAATTCTAACCCGTCTTGTTCACGAACGTACAATCAGCGAGGTCATCGCATTCATATCACCCCTTACCGCTAGTTTACGAAGTGCTTCTATTCCTGCCTCGTACAACTCGACCCGGAAATCGATAACATTACCTGTATTTCTAACAAAAGCCGAACAAATCCTTACATCTTTATCGTCACAGCTTGAATTTTTTATTAAACTTACCATTCTTCCTGACACAGAAATATCAATTACAATCCGTACCATGGCATATCGTGATATTATTCCTGCATTTCAGGTTCAGCTTAATCCGGAAAGCCCAATGATTCTGACTTGTCCTACACCTGGCATTTTCCACTCTATCCAAGATTTCCAGGAATGGATATTATGGTGCACAAGCTGTGCAATTACACAACACCTTCAAAGTTCTCTTTCTAAGTACATCTATGAGCCAAAATGGCAATTATCCACTTATTCAAATATTCTGAAGCGCGAGGCGTCTGATTTTGAGAAAGTAATTCGCTTTATCTGCATCACTGTGGCTCAAGTGCACAATCAAAAAACCGGTTATCCAGGAATCAGACTGCGCAGCAAATGGGAGAGAATATGTGGATCAGTTGTTGACGCCGGCGATCAGATATCCATACTAGAAAAAGAATTAGTTGAGAGAGGGGTCAATTCGAAGAGCAGGAAAATTAAAGATTTTTATGACTGGACTGCATGGTATGATAAAGCAGCTGGTGGAAAGCCATATGTTGAACAAGGCGCTCGAGAGAAGAATGAAGCTACTACGGAATGTAGTCTACTTGATATCGTGAAGGCTATCGGAAAAATTAGTGGACAGGTAAAAGTGGACGATCACACCAATTTTACGTGATCGGTTACGCTCCTCCATGTGATTTACCTGGTCTTAACTAACTTGACATGAATGGCCCCCTCTGGAAAAAGTCTTCTTGGAGAGAGACAATGTAAGTTAATTACACAGGGAAAGAATGTTCTCTGCTTGAAGGGATAAAGGAACTAGATAATGTTACTTTCTCTCGAAATTTCAACGTATGTCATGGAAACAGAGTCCCGAACAATATCCCCAGCAGCAAAACGTAACCCAAGACTTTGTTTCTTAATAGACTGGGCCTGCCGCTAGCTTAGAGCTAGAAACAAAAACCATTTGACACTGCGCTACGGATGGAATTTTACTTGGCGGCCAACCAGCAACTGTATTTGAGTACTTCCCAAGTTGATATGAACCTATTGTTTTTTATCCATCAAAAATACTAAATGATTTCAGAGATCGAGCCGGATATTGGGATGCTAAGAAACTGCTTCACGGAACTGGTTGCGAATGAAAAATCAAGTAGGCTAAGTAGAATCCAGAATACTGCACGACAGAATCCAGGCACTCCATTTAGTGCGCAAGAGTTAATGCCCGAGAGAACAATAAGCTATTTATACCATGAACTGACCTACACCACAAATGGAAGGTATAGAAATTTTGGATCGGAGATGGTCTTTTAAGCACTGATCAATGAATAACTATATCTGTGATAAAGTTGATTTTCGCACACCCACTCTAAGCCCTTATCTGCTTCTATCCAAGGCAAAGTTTACCCCGTAAAAGACGTCTTATCTGTTACGGTTTGACCGTAGTTTGAGCTAAGTAATGAACCTATGCGTCTTGATCGCAAAATTCAAGATTAGGTTGAAAGGGGAGAAATAAGATGGACGAACTAGCACTATTAGTCAGGGTGAAGATGCAACATCATGTGGTAATGATTACTGATAAAAGTTGACTTAGCCTGGATTATTAGGTTTCAGGAATTTATTACGTGATAGATTCATAAACTAGATAAATCGTCAAAAGTATCTGTTATCAGTAGCTACTGTCTCTCGGGGATAGAAAAGGTACAACTTTAAACTTGGCTATTTAAGGGAATTATCCTACAGTTACAGTTAGGTTAACTCGTCATCGACTAGACTGTTTCTTCTCACAATCCCGCTCGCACTGAAGTGTGGACCGGAGGGCAAGACTGAACACCTATACGTGGTGTCCTCCATGAATTTTTTAAAAAAAAAAGCGGTGTCCTCTACGAACCTGGGAGTGAAATATTCTCCCAGAGCCAAGTTCATTCAATTTTCGCAGTACCAAACAAGTTGGCCCACGAGGCAATACTTCAAAATATTCAACCATGTCAATTTTTCGCTCCCAACGAGGTTGACTCCTACCCAAGTCTCGTCAAGTCTGCATGTACGACCTACTACATCCTCATTTCAATGACCACACCTCTCGTTGGCTTTCTCGGGCCTTAGTTGGTCGCCAAATACACGCCCACGCCGATATTTATACCCGACGGAGGATTCAAAGCGTGGCGCACAAATCTGAGAGACAATTCTTTGGGATGGACGTTAGAGATATCAGGACAAGTTTACAGGATAATGCAAAGGAAGGATATAACCTCGATGGGCGTGAATTTTGGAATTTAGACAAGAGTTTTACGAGCTGAGCTTGGACTTCGCTTGCGAGAGTGCAGCTGATACTATAAAGACAAGTCAACGATGGGAGGTGCCGTGGTCGGCCTCCTGGTGGTATTTTCCGGTATGGTTTGAGTAGCTTGGGCACCTACTCCACTTGAGAAGGAGATGCCTATACTACATTTCGCGCGAAGAAAATTCAGTGGATGATGAAGGCATGTCTGGACAACCCAGGGTTTTTGAGATGTTCCCCTGGGTGGGTAGTCACGGATGAGGGTTGACTTGGGGTGAAGAAAAAGCCGCCATAACTTCGCAGTGGTATTTGCAAATGAAATCTGAGGCATAGGTGCTCTTCCTTTATATTGAATCATCTATTGTTTACTTTTCTCTAATATTGTGTCATGGCTAGATAGCTGCATATGCAATTAAAATCTGATGCAAAAAAAACTGATAGCTACACTAATTTCTTAATAGACTGTTGATTCTTTAATCTTTTGGCTATAATCTTGCTCGGTCATTGAAATGAACTAGCGTAATAGTAATTGAGCTGAGTAGA
Organism: Blumeria hordei DH14; assembly: GCA_900239735.1. NCBI lineage: Eukaryota > Fungi > Ascomycota > Leotiomycetes > Helotiales > Erysiphaceae > Blumeria > Blumeria hordei. The sequence continues at coordinate 3,160,144 of OENG01000035.1, forward strand.
TGGATACTCCATAATCTTGATGGCAAGTACATCGCACCTACTAAGGTAGCTGCCATTTTTTGTTGTAATCCCGATCTAGGTCGAAAATTCGCGTGTAACTGGCTTATTTCCGCTGTCGGAGGTCACTTGCATACAGCTAAATTTGGAGAAGTCGCAACCACATCGGACATTTCGGAAGACTATGCTCTGCAACTTGGACTCGATCTAAATTTGTCTACCAATCCCGATCTAAGACTATTTTCTTAACCCCCTCTTCACACTAACACTTGTCGGCAGCTAGTCGGGCCTTGCGCTGGATAAGCGGCACAATCAACTAACGCTCTATGTGCGGTAATATCTTGTAATAGTTGAGGACATTCATGACTTCAGAAATTAGGAGTAAGGGAGATCGTATTCTTTCTTACCGATTGCATCACATCAATCTCATTTGAACATATGGGTTGCGTGTAATTATTTTTAAAAAGCCGACTACTACGATCCACAACCCTAAGTTCGGACAGCCAATTGAAAAACCTTGAACTAACTTGCTGATATGTAGACGAAAGGATGACGAATTTCACATAATTTTTAAGTCACCAGGGCTCCGAGTTCTTTCCATGGCCATAGGACTACAAGAGTTTACTAAATATACTAAGGATGAGCACCACTATCTTCAAAGCATAATAACGAGGGGTTACATGGATGCCAAGCCTATCTCTACCAAGGATTATAGAATTTAAACCAGTAATAGGTCTCTCATCTTTCTGGCCAACAGAATTCCCAGATTACTTCTCACGCAAGATGGCTGCGTGTTGAGGCCATCTCAAGTCTCTTGGGCGGCGATAAATTTTCACGGAAATTAGGAAGACCTGAAGAGATCACCAAACCTAGCTTGGATTCGACTGGTTGTGTCAAGGGCCCACACGAAATCTGTTTGGACGCTTGTGTAAAATTGATGATACTACTAGAAGCTTAAAGCGTTGACAAGGAGTGATTTACTTGATCCAGATGAGAACTTATTCTTCCTTTTGCTGCACCTCGTCTCACAAATTGAGCCATCTGCTGTTTATATCCTCAGTTGCTGGTAACATGGTTATGCAATAAGGAAATTAAAGTCTCAATCAGGAAAAGGCACTCTATCCTCGTCATCCGCCCATGAATTGTTTCTTTTGGGACGTAGCAATTCTTGATTTATTTCTGGAGCAGGATTTTAGCTCAAGTCATTGCCCATCTGGGGATTAATAATGAAGTAGCCTCACATTGTTGTGACTTTAGCGGACTTACATTCAATCTACGTGCCCATCTATCATAATCTTGGGCCGCTTGACTTGCGGACGCGCCATCAACATTTGAGCAAACTGCAAAGTTTTTAATCAGTCGCAAGGGCAACAGGTACCCTTATCTGCTGATCGGCCTGGCCTTAGCAACTTCTCTTCGGGGCAAGCACCAAGATAAGCGTCTAAGGCTGACATGGTAATTTACGAGGGCTTTCATGTTGCAATTACTAGATGATTGGACCAACATGCGGGCTGGATAGCCTCGTCCCCAGCACACAAGCTGCATGTGGAAGTTCATCAACAGATAGCGTTGTTTAGGAGGCAAGGGTATGAGTCTTACCATCAAAGGAATGCTTCTTATGCTGCTAAGCCTGTGGCGCAACGAAGATTCCTACATTGCCCGGCAACGTGACAGGGGATTCTTGGTATCAGGAGCCGCCTATGTCAAGGGTTCAAGGCGGCACTTGCCGAGAGGAATGGGGATGCTACCTGCTGGAGACCCGCGTAGAGGCAACACTCGCCAGCGTCAGACTGCGAGATCCATGGCCCCTGCCGCTGCACATGCATATGCAGGGCGTTTTTGACAAGTCCAGGATGTGGCGGGGCTCCACATCAACTCAAGATCGCGTCGCGGCAGTCTTGCTCCCTCCCCCGAGTCAAGTCTAAGTTCTCTTCGGACAGCGGCCAAGGAGCACCCCAATGCCAACATTTCAGTGCGGCCCAGCACACTCGGACTACGACGACGGACTATCGTGGCAGACCTTAATCAAATCAAGGAGATGAGAGTATATCATCTTCGACGATCTGCACCAGCCGATACTTTTCCTGATAAGTCTTCGTCCGTGCGGGCATGCGATGCCGCACGAATGAAGGCGCCTTAGCAAAGACCGCCTAACCTGTCTCCCTCCTATCTAACCTTTCAGCTAAAGGCAGTAAAGAGCTTCCCCACCGCATAATCCTCCACGACTGAATGGAGGATCAGAAGTTTTAATCAAAATAGGGTCCACTTCGAGATCTTCGCAACACAATTTGAATACATGATAACTGATATCGCTTTTCGCCCGGTCACTGAACTTCATCGCGTCCTACCATGCCGGACTTGGAGCTGAGCATTTGCCCAAGCTTGATCCGACGGTCCTGCGTCAACTGATATTCCTCCTTCCACCTGCAAATGCACTGTCGTTCGATGTTGAGCAAGGTATTCTCCGCCTAACAGCTCATGGCGGCGCTTGTATACTGTCGATTGGTCTCCCCATAATCCCTAGCGATCACCCTCCACAGCAATTATTCATCTGCCGTGTTTATCGGGTCTACCAGTCGGTTTTTCCGTACCACACTTGGACTTACCGTGGCCGCAGCCTCCAAGCAAATCCATTGTTTGCGGGCATTGGCCCTAGCTCTCTTCGCCAATCCTATGAGTTCGCTTTCCATTCTCAACTGAGGTATGGTGTACCGAGCCCCCCACAAGACTTCCATTCAGATACCTGCTAGCTGCCGTGGCCATCTAGGATCCTCCATGTCGACGAACTGCCTGGCGCTATACGAAAGTTAGATGGCGGGATTCCCAACTGTTGCTTCTCCTAAAACCTATCGTCTCATGAGCCCATTATACATGTCGTAGCAGATGGGCTCTTCCCTTGGCGCACAAATTAATCATGCAAGGTGAAATCTTAATTTGACATTCGAACAAGCCCCTACACAGTCAGTGCGTAGGACCCACGATTGTACAGTACAACTCACGATACCAGGGCTACCACATTTGTAAACCTCTATTCTCCTGTGGGTCTCTCTTGATGGACTCTGGGAATCTCTGCCGGCCGCATTGATGATCTTTTCTAGTTTCTTATTCAAGAACTAGCATCTTTGACACCGTGCCTGCCTTCTTTTCTGTCATAGAATTTTCAGCATCTTCATCCGCTCAGAGGAGATTAAGCTCCCCTCACTACATTTTACATATGAATAAATAGTCCCAGAACTCTTTTCGTACCTTTAGGATTTCAATATTCCTCTCATTCAACAACAACAACGTTAGGGAAAAATGATCGGCCTTCTCTTCACTGTCTTTACAACAATAGCTTTAAGCTCGGCTTTACCTAATAACGCTCGCTCTGATCCAAAGGCTTCGGTTACTCTTCCAATCGTTGACCTCCAGTACGCTCTTCACCAAGCTACTATTAACGTGAGTTCAACTACTCCGATTCTATGCGAGCAAGACGTAATTTGTGTCTAGGAAACTGGAAAATACTACCAGTTTTCGAATATTCGATATGCTGCTCCTCCAACCGGTGACCTTCGATTCGCTGCTCCTGCCCCACCAGCTGTAAATCGTACTCTTAATGATGGCCACCACAACCCTATATGTCCGCAAGCCCTCCCGTTCTGGATACAGCTTACAGCGGAATTCTTGAGCGGAGCAAACTCAAGCAAACTACAGACTGTCGAGGAACAAGTTGCCTCTTTGGAAAATTCTCTTACGGTCGAATCAATAACTAGCTACAAACCTGTGGACCCCCGGACATCTGAAGATTGTTTATTTTTAGATGTAATTGTACCTCAAAGCGTATATGACGAGAAAAAGACAGTCCCTGTGCTAGTTTGGATATATGGTGGTGGCTATGTTAGTGGCGACAAGAACAGTGCTGGAAATCCAGCTACTTTGTTGGCTACTGCAAAAGAGAATAGTGATGGTGTGGTCTACGTTGCTATGAATTACCGCCTCGGGCTATTCGGTTGGCTCTCTGGCTCATCCTTCGCATCCCAGAACGGCCTACCAAATGCTGCACTTCATGATCAAAGATTCGCACTCGAATGGGTACAAAAGAATATCCATCTCTTTGGTGGAGATCCATCCAGAGTAACCGTAATTGGCGAATCTGCCGGTGCAGGATCCATAATGCATCACATGACAGCGTGGGGCTCTACTGACGATGCTCCATTTCAACAAGCCATTATACAGTCTCCAGGCTTCCCCCCTATTTCCAGTGACGCTCAGCAGGAAAAGATATTCAACTCGGTGATTTTACAGGCTCAAAGCCTTGTTTCTAATAACATCACTACCGTCGCCGATCTTAAAAAGGTCGATTTTGCTACACTTGCAGCCCTAAATACAATTGTGATTGCAAGATCAGGGCCATATGGAACATTCACTTTTGGTCCAGTTGTAGACGGAACTTATGTCCCGAAACTTCCAAGTCAACTCTTCGCCGAGGGTAAATACGCCCGAAATCTCAAAGTTATGACTGCGCATAATTCCGACGAAGGCTTAATCTTTACCTATCCTCTTACAACTGAAACTTTTATCGCCAATAACCTCGCCAATCTTTTCCCAAACGCTTCAAACGATACCCTATCATACATGATTAACACCGTTTGGCCACCGACCTACGACGGAAGTTATCCCTATAAAAATGTTATACAACGGGCAACTGTTGCCATATCGGAGCTAACTTTTAACTGCAATGCACGATACGCTGCCCTTGCCTACCCTGAATCGTCACACTCCTATTACTTCACCGTGCCTCCAGGGTATCACGCTGCTGATGTTGCTTATACATTTTATAATGGGGATGATAATACACTCAACGCCACCGTCGCCCGTACAATGCAAGGGTACATTACGAATTTTGCAAAAAGTGACGGTAATCCTAATGGCCCTGGATTACCAGTATTTCCTATGTACGGTAATGATAGTTCTATGTTAGTAATAAGTGATACTGTGTTAGGTAGCATACAGGTTGATAGTGCTGCCAATGATCGTTGTGCCTGGATGCAACCCGCACCCTATGCCTAATGGTTCAAGTTGGCGTCCTATGAAAAAAGGAACGAACAGATACGGGACAAAAGGATTCGAACTGCGGGCCTTGCTATTTGTCACGTCTATGTATTCGATTCCATTGTTGTACATATCATGAGTGGGTTAAATGAGAGTTATGGAGTATTGAGATTATATAAAGCGACACATCACAGCTTTCGACTAGTGGTTCCGTACTAATTAGTAGTAATAAATTCACTACCTGAATCAGATAAATTTTTCGTAATTTCACCCAGAACGTGCAGAAAAACAGCGATTCTCGTCCCCAGAACATTTATCTTGGAGGAGAAATCGCCCTGGGAAATATAAGCCGGAAAATCACTAATAGACTCAGATTTCGCAGTCACATTATGGAGTATTCATATTTGTGAAGCCTAAGGTCTTCAGTTTCAATGTGAAGTACACGTTACCGACTGAGGGGCGACGGAAAAGGAATGGGGATGGCGAACCGAGAGAAAGGACTGCTGTAATTGCGCGTAGTGAGCCAAGTAATTTCCTGAGTGCCAAGAAGTAGCTCCAGTCGCGTCACTTCTCATAGTTCCCAACTACAGCTAGACTCGGGTAGAGCCCAAAGCTTATGCGTGAATTTGACGTGCCTCCCAGTGTAGGGTAGCTATGCGCCTACCTCAATTCACGCCCCGGCACCCTCGGATGTCGGTGGGGGCATTTGTTGATGGCGTGCGTTTCGTTCTTTCTTTACATTGGATTAAGTTCTAAGCTAATGCTCTATCTCCACTTTGGGTCCAGGACCGGAGGAATGGGCAAGGGCCTCTGTATATAAGCCCAACTCCTTCCAATCGCGTTAACTTCCTTAGAAAGCGCCGAAGTCAACAACAAAACTAAAATCAAGAGGTAAATCAAAATTAAAAGAATTTCATTATTTGTCCGGATCCAGTACTTCTTGCTCATTCCCTTTTCCGTCACATCTTGGCTTTTCTTGACCTTCGCCGAGAGCAGTGGATAAGCTAGCGTGTACCTCCCATGGCCGGCCGGTTACATGCGCTGTATTGTTGAAGTCTTCTTAGACTTCGATAAGGACCACCGCACTCTCATGCTTCTTCTTTGGACCCCAGAACTCTAAGACCCAATCCCTCTACCATGGAGATATCCTTTGTAAAGGCGATAATAGCCTCTTACGCTCCTTTGATCGCAGCTATCGTGCGAGCCACTCCCAAGAACCTCATCTGCGCTTTATTTTTAGGTCCAGACTTTCTAGGTCTGGCATGGCAGTCTCGAATATCCGATCAATGAGGTCCCCACAATTCGACATCGAGTGAGGGCCGTGCGCTCGGCTTCCGACTGCTTCGTTGATCCGTAGTTCCGGCAAGCTAGAGCGTGGGAGCGTCGTCGCGTGGCAGGAAAGCCAAGATAGCGTTTGCATCGGTCGGCTTGTCGGCGTTGTCAAATGCGCCTCGCAGTTCCAAAGTCGTCGAATCTCCGGAATCCAGGTCGGCGCGTGGTATCACGAAGAAAGCACGTCTGCCAATTCTGGTAGGGTGCTCCGGGTTTGCAGGTCCCATGGGGACGGATAAGAGGGGATGCGATTTGGCCACTCGCGTGACTTCGTCGGCGACCATCTGCGCCATCTTGGTGATGGGACCTGAGAGTGTGTGTATTTCCACCGGGACGGTAGCAATTCGTATGCCAACCAAATTTGATGGTGGTTCCAAATCGTTGCCATACTCCATCCGTAGGGCGGAGGAATCAGGGAGCTCTTTCCGAGATACTAAGTTTTTTGCTGTCAGTGCAATGCAGTTTTCCACCCGCTGGACCATCGTCATATTGTCGGCTTTTGTCCTCGTATTTCCACTCTTTGCTTTTGGGGCGGGTGTTGCAGCCTCTGTGGTCGATGGCCCTGCGCTGTGACCAAGGCCCGCTTGAGCTACTTTTTTTTTTAATATTTTTGTTCATTATCCTGATTTGGCGCCTTTTCGGCCCATGCAGGTGTTGACTTCAGCCAGATACAATGATGATATAGTTGTGATGAACATCATGCCTCAGATATCATTTGCAAGTCTCACTACGGCTGTGACAAGGCGGCTTTTTATCCACCGCTGTCGAACTATGCCCTCCGTGAAACTCACCCAAGGGAAACCTCTCAAAAAACCTTGGGTTTTCCATACATGCCACCATCATCAATGTAGCTTACTTTAGTAAGGTGAGGTCTGCTGGAGTCGAACCAGCGATCTTCTGTCTCAGGTGGGATAGATGTTCAGGCCATCCAGACCCTACTTAGAAGATCGGCCTGGATAGTGTACCACTACACCATCCGACCCCACTTGAGCTGCTGTGGTCCAAGTAGTGTAGGGCAAGACTGGACACCTGTACGTGATGTCCTCCACGAACCTGGGAGTGAAATATTCTCCCAGAGCCAAGTTCATTCGAATTTCGCAATACCATAAAAGTTAGCCCACGAGGTAATGATTCAAATTATTCCACTGCGTTAAATTTTCACCCCCCAACGAGATCGACTCCTGCCTAAGTCTCATCAAGTCTGCGTATACGACCCAGTACATCCTCATTCCCATGACCACACCTCTCGTCGACTTTCTCTGGCTTCAGCTCGTCACCAAATACACGCCCACGGCGATATTTATACCCGCAGCAGGAAGAAAATGGTGGCGCAAATATCCGAGAGACAATTCTTTGGGAAGGACGGGAGAGGGATCAGGACAAGTTCACAAGATGATGCAAAGGAAGGATATAAGCTCGATGGGCGAGCCGGCAAAGACGAATTCTTCACCTTCCAGTGGTACCGGTGTAATCTCTCAGTATGCTCTGCATATCTGGGATAGTCAAGAAGAATCGCATCCGAATCGAAGTCGAAAGCAACCTCAAGCTTATCTCCATTTGTCGACTTCTCGACCATGCCTCTCTTACCATTCTCGTCTGAGTCCTCGACCTCTTCCTAACCACGCCTAATCTCGCCTCAACGACCAATAAAGAAGTTGCTCTAATTGTACACAGGAGCTTGCCCCATTAGTTACCGGCTATCTCTCACTTCATATTTACGACGCAACTTATACCCGCAAGGAGGAAATCAAGTCGAAGAAAACAAAGCCTGGGTACTAGCTTATGGGGGACTGCTGCTGCAATTGAACAAACAACCTGAGGGAGAACAGGTCTCTGAAGACCATGCTGAGCCTGGAATTTTCGATGAGTTTTCAACTTTGGAACGTTTGTGGGCGCCATGGCCGAGATTTCGGCTAATTAGCCAGGAGGGCTTCTTTTGTCGATGAGTCAACGGCACTCCCCAGCGCCCTGGACGGCACAAAAGAAGTTAGGCTAAGCTACTATACAGCAATCACGCCCTGTCAAGACTTTTCTGACATTTCAGCACGACCTTCGGGAAGGAGTTGGAAGCAGGCTAGAAAGGCAGAGGGTGAATTTTCCGAGGTACACACAAGTCTGCAGCGCCCAGCTGGCCGGCCTCTTCGAACGCTTCAGAAGGGGCACTATGTCTTCGGATTTAGTCCTAATGTCGGTATTAGGAGATCCCCGCACCCAGTGGCTTTTGCGATTTTTCCCCGCTGCCATACACCCGCAAATGGCCATCGTTTCGTTGGTTGGAGAGGGGAGATAAGGAAGGGCAAAGAGCTCCTCTAAGTGGATGATCGAATGAAAACTTGTAAGGAGTGGTACTGTTTGAGGGGAGCTGTGTGGGAGGCAGAGGAGGGAGTATACTACTAGCATAGGTACCCTTGGCCTGTAAGCAGAAAAGCCCTGCACGTCCCATATATTCATAGACTCAGACAGGTCAATAAAAAGACTCCATGAATAATTGTAATAGTAGTCTGCAACATGGCACCATTAGGCTAGACGTCGTTGACTAGGACCTGATCCGAATAGAGTTTCTCTAATCATGCGTTTGGTTGTTTCTTCAGTGAAAGTGCTCGGCAACACATCACCTATCGCACTCCGACTGCAGCTGAAGCACGATTGGGGCCGGGCCTGATCACGTTAACTGCCGTAAAGTACAAATACCTCGTGCCCACTGAATGACCGCAATCATGCCAGTCCTCATCTTTGTATTGAATAGTGACGAGTGCGGCAGACCAGAATGAAAAGAAAAGAAAACTTCCAGGCTAAATTGCGCAATGCAAAAGTAGAACAAGCCCCTTCCAAAGTTCTGCCTCATCCACCACGCGCCTGAGCTTACTCTCACGTAGATTCATCTGAATTTAAATTTCATTTACCCCGATTTGGCGCCTTATGGGCCGATGCAGGTGTCTATCATACTTGCTAATTTACATGGGAGGAAGGCTTTTGGTGAAAACTCCCCAAACCTTTCTGCTTATTGTCTTTGGTTTTCACATTGTTTCTTCAGGAAGCGTGGTTACACTATATTACTATCCATATAAACCAACCGCATCATCGCTCACCGCCCAAAGCATTACTTGACCTGTTCCTTTCCCTCAGCAGTATTTTGATCGCCTTTGTCATTTGGAATTGTTCTATCAAATCATGATTTAGGATCCACTATGTTATCCTTTTGATGTCGCCAGAATTATTTATCATAGCTTAGTAGGACCGAGCTTTGGCTTGTCTCCAAATCCTTCCTCTTCCATTTGACCATCGCTGGCAGAGCATAATAATGGCTTGAAGTTGTGCGATTGGTAGCCACATGGACATCTTGGACGCTAAATTCTGTGTACTTTTCTTTTGTATAAATACGAATTGAACCCCATGTGCTCACTTCTAATTTGCATCGCTAGACTACTTTAGGCCCTTGTTAGGTCTCTGTAGATTCATTAATGAATTACCATAACCAATGGCTCCAGTCTTACAGAATGACTAGTAATGTCACCCCTCAATTGCTTTGACTTGCCATAGCGTAGATTCTGCTTTCCTAGACATATTCCTTGAAAAGTCGTCAACCGCTTGATCCGAGTAAAGTTTTGAAGGCCGGAACCCTCCATTTTCCACTCTTCAGTCGCCATGCCGACATTGCTTTCCTACACTGGACGAAATGGCCTGGTGAATTTTCTCTGTCGCACTCGCAAATAATTGCTGCTATGGTGTGGCTGAAGCAGCGATGTTATGCCGTAAAGTCTCCATGACCTGTTCCGGAGCAGCAATAAGGCGAGCATAGACCGCTCTAGGGAGGGCTAGTTCCGGTTATCTCTTGCGATGTATTTCGTGTTCGAGGCCCGCGTATCGTTTTGGCCGGGCTGACTCCCACCAGTCTTTCCATACTTGTATCTTCAGCTCGCGAGATTCTCGAATTATTGTCTCGATTGTTAGCAGATCTGTTATAGAGGAAGAGTTGTCTAGAGACGTGGGCTCTCTACGAGCCAGCTTGTGTGCTATTTTGTTCCCTGCCAGTTCTGTTTGGCCTAAGATTCATCCTACCATGATTGACGCTAATGCTTTGACTGCCGTAATCCGAAACCTTTGCACCAGCAAAGAAGATGAAACTATATTTCCCGTAATCAGCAATTAAACTGCCGCAAAGTCATTGGGTAGGATATATATGGCGCTAACTCTTATGTCATGGTTGCTAGCTCTGATTGCTCCGAATGTAGCCATAGCCCTGTGGATTTCTGCGCCGTAGACCTCCGCATTCGTAATTGTGACGAAGCCTTTCTGATCAATTACGGTTTCTGTACTATCCGCAATAGTCACGAATACTCATGATAGCCTGTCGGTAGATGAACTAGACCCGTCACTGTAGACACAAAGACAGTCTGGTGATCATGACCCAAGCCACTAATCCGTTGCTTTGACCGCTTCTTTTTTATTTGTTGAGCGGGATAGTCGAAGGGCTAGTGCAGGCAGTTGCAGAGGTTCAAGGGGTTTTGATTCCGGCAAGAGTCGAAATTTTGTTTGCAATCTGGAGTCGTGAATTTGATCATTCCTGAGCCTGCTTCTGTCACGCGTTTGGAGTCCAAGGCGGTGATTGGCATTGTCGGTTGAATTTAATTTCCAGATACGCAACGGCTGGTTACGGTCTAGCCTCCTAATGCGAGCCGCAGATTAGATTCGTCGTTCTTCAGAGAGAATGTATGCCGGCGGAACGTCGGATTCTTGCTTTGGAGCAGTGATTGGCGTGATACGCCAAGTCGGTAGAGCTGCGCGGATCTTAGCGATGGTAGCCTAGTCCACAGGCCTACACTGTCTATCCGACGAAGTTTCGGACAACACCTTTGTTTGCTTTCCTAGTAGGCCCAGGCCACCAGACCTCAGCAACATACATTATACTTGAGAGAGATACCGTGCGGATGATAGTTGTCAATAAGCCCGGCCTCGGTCCTTAGATACACCGAGTTAGGCTTCGAAGAAGCTGAGCCAGTCGCATTCTTTAGCTAGCGTGTTTGGTGACAGCCTACCAAAGTTATGCTGCGATCCAAGTGAACTTCGAGCCACTAAATCTCGTCTGATGTTTAGACCTCCCGTTAACCGACCCTCATTGGTGGTAGCTTCCATCTTCTGGTCCTTGTACCAACGAAATAGACAACTTCGACTTTGCTAGGGTCGAACGATACGGCATCTTCAGAAGCCCATACTGTTGAAATTATGAGCTTGAGCGAATATGGAAGTTAGAGCGGAATCAGTGTCGGCGGTTAGACTGATGCAGTATGTCTTGTACAGGGTTGTAGAAGGAAGAATTGAGTGGAAACAAGTGTATTGAGATGTATGGTTCTGAGTAAACTTAGATGGTAAAAGTGGGATTGCGTGTGCGCATATCTTATCAACTGTGGTTTTTGACCATTATTATCAATCTCAATGGATCATAAGTTATGATCCCTGTAGATGTAGATCTATATAAACACAGATGTACGAGCCAGAAATATAAAGCTACGTACATGTGTGTCGGTAATAGAACCGAGAAACCTATAACCTGCATTTGAGACAAAGTTATCTGCTTGAATGCTAGTGTGAAATAAATGCCAATGTGCATTAAACTTTCCGCGAGGGATGTATTGATGACAATGATATAGGATGGAAAATTTCATAGTCTTATTAGCCAGACTTATAAATGAGTTATTCTTGGCATTCCAAGATATATCATATTTCAACACATACTGCATCTTCGTTGTGGAGGAGTATCGGTGAACAAAGTAATGACACTACGACGAGTTTTCAAATTTCGTGCATCCGAACTCGCTTTCCCGAACATGGTGTCGGGTGTCTTACGGATCTAGCATGCCGCTGTAAGAAATGGGCGGGGACGAGAAATTACGCGCGCGTGCGAGCTTTGTGGAGAGGACCACTTCACTCAACTGAAGAGCTTGCATCCACAAGGACTTCGCCACTGCCTCTGTCACTACAAATGATACAGTACGCACGTGAAAGGTTACTAGGTGGGAGGAATTCTAATGGTTTTCAAGCGTGTCGCGGTCTGATGGTGGTAAGAATAAATAGCAGAGGATTCAGGGTGCCTCGGGGAATTAGCTTCTGAAGCCGTATATTATGAAAATATTTGCAGGCTACAGTCCACAAGAAGGATCTTCCTATGTCAGTCAGGGCAACATGAGAAGATTTTGAATTAACGGTGGTATTGGTGTGCACGCGAGTGTCACGCACCGGTGTCAAGTCTGCTACATAAAATAAACGCGAAGCCCCAAAATCATTGCATCTGATGTAGCCGCTGAGCACATAAGTTGACAAGCTACGAATCTCCACACGAGATCTATCCTATTTACCGACTAAAGGTTGCGGTTAAGATATCTAAAAAATCTGCTTTTTCTTGTCAAAATTTAAACTAGCCCTACTACCGAGGATTACCCGAGATAGATGAGACCTGCAAATTCCCGGCTGTTCCTAATTTGAAATATGTATTCAGTACCTTCGACTTGTATCATGAACTAATTTGCAGATTCGTTCCATGTGTAACTTGGCAGACAAAGGCCGGAATATATCTCGAGAATATCTTAGGCCTGAGTTGATTTATGGACAGCAGCATTACGGTGATATTCAATGAATTCCTGAACTTCATCCAAGAGTTCACATGTCTCAGCAGGATTGGCAATCCAAGCTGTAGTTCCTACAACCCGAGCCTTGAAGTCGTTACTACCGGCGCTTAGAAACTGATCCCCTACATGCAGGGTCGTTTCCCCGCCAATTCGAGTACTAGCTCGCTGACTCTCCTTTCCTGAATTCGAGTGCGCAAGGGAGCCGAAATAGTCTTGGCATACCAAAACTCCCCAACTCTTATCTCCGATGTCCACAAAAACATCGTTGCCACCATTAAAAGCGCAAAATGGTAACAGACGACCTACATCGCTCATTTCAAGCTTCTTCTGTATGACAAGAACTGTCTCTTCCAGAGACTCTCTAGGAAATTTATATCCAGAAACCGAAGGTATGATACCAACTGCTCGCTCCTTCCGAATCAATGTAGCGTCTAGGGACAAGTTTGCGATACATTCTCGGAGACACGATTCTGCTAGATCTAGGAGAGCGGTAATCGTGTCTTGTGTCCATGTGGACATGTCAGGGAGAATCCAGCTTCGACGAGGTTTATACGACAGAAGATAGGGTGAATCTAGTGCAAATGTGAATAGAAAATTGGATTCACCACCTGCCAAAATGGTTCGTTAGATGATTTAATTTGAAAAATTCGACACGGAAACCATACCCATAACCACAAGATTTTCTTTTTGTGCAGGCGTAAGAGAATCAGAGGCTTTAACCGCTTCGAGAAGACCATGAAGTCGCTGATAATATCTCTCTGCCTGAGTATATCCTGCAGCAGTAACGATTCCGACTTTAGTATCTTTGCTCATAAGATCTGGTGTCGACAACTTAGCATAGTCAAATAAACATAAACCTGGTTCAACTTGCATAATATCTTCTCAATCACTGGATTAGAGGGTTCTAGGGACTTTCCATCATCATAGCTCCGATGCATTAGCTCCATTGACTCGATCCGAGAGCGGTTTATCCTCACAGTGTAACGTCACCATCAAAGGTAGCCAATCCTAATTGGCCCGTAGATGTGACGGCCATAAGTTGCGCCGTATTGAGAATGAGGCGAATATCATTAAATGATGGAGGAACAAAGCGCCTAGAGGAAATAAATCGTTTTCGGTCTTGGTACCTAAATGCATTTGCGAGAGGAAGTCGTGTAAAGAAGGTACTCGTGCTAGGGACGAGAAGTTTCAGTTTTGACTGTCCTTGGAGGCCAACTTTTTGGTGTTGGACTTTTGCATTACTTCAGTGATAAGTCTCTCTCTGTCAGTGAACGGGCTCTCACTATGATCGTCAATCATTTCTTCGACATCTTGCATAATCTCGGCATAGCGACGATGTGCCTCTTCGGCCATTTGTTGCACTGTGTGGCAGCGACTCTCGAAAACTCCTGTTGGTTGGGAGTACAAGATAAACGGTACCGCAAGGAGCCCTTTGATCCATTCTAGAACGCCTAAAGTCAGCTGCTAAAGCTATTGAATGAGACTCTGATCCTCTGCTGTCAGATATCTCTGAGACCCAGGTGCTAGGGATCAGAGACTAAGAGTGTGTAAAACCTATAAATTGATCCCTCCGATGGGTTTTAAGGGCGTCTGTGATAGTATTAGTCCAGTGAGATGGTTTGGGTAGTTTGTATTGAAGGATAAGCAAATGAAGTACATTCAACTCTGTATCTGGTAGTCATGATGATCGACTGTTATATTGCATAGTTCGAGTACAATAGAGCTGGTGAATGAAGACGAGAACTTGAGTAACGCTACAGGAGTAAGAAGATCATTGGTAATTGCGTTCCGAAGGATTGCGTGAACACCAAACGCATAGTATCCATTCAACCGTGAGCCTTCGCATCTGGCCTAGCTAGTTCAGATCCAGTAAGGATCATAAAAGCATTTCCGATAGCTTATTTCAGGCTAGCAGTGTTATCGATCATCATCGATAGATACTATGGGAAAGATGCTGATCCCATGCACGTAATCCCGGATATTTGGACACCTTAACCCGGAAAGTTGGAGATGGGGTGAGCCAGTGTAGCGGGCTGCCAGATGGTGGACAGAACAGATTTAAAATATCTTCAAGCACACAACGCTCTCGCCAAATCAGCTAAACTAAATCTCTTCTGAGTGTGGTTTGTTTATTTTACTACTTGCGTCATAGACTATCTAGCACATTTAGCTCCTCTCTGACCCAGGCCACAACTTCAGTGCTCCTCACCTCTTTTTTTACTTCAAAGATAATTGATATATTGCCCTTGTTGAATAGCCATTCAGCCCAGGATTTACCCGTGGAATTCAGCCACCCTTTTCACGGAGCCTTCTACTCAAAAAAAAAAAGTAGCAACGGAAACTGCGTGCGCGAGAAAAACTCCCGAAAACCCGGCAGCCCCAGCCAGGCGAGGCCTAGGCACCGGGATCGTATGAGGTATGCGCATATTCATCTACATATCCCTTCTTTGTAACAGTCGAGGCCGACTTGATCCAGTCCATCATCTCCGTATCGGGTGCTGGGTACGCTCCGGAAACTCATCGGATGGCTTTTCCTCCATGATCAAGGGTTGGTGATGAGAAGGGCTCCGACACTACCATCTGATCTGATCGTGGTTAACTCTATGACCATGGTGATAGGGGGATTTGTTGAGAGAAGAAGGCGATGCAGACGGCGAATGCGATTGGGAATCTTCATGGAAGTGAGGCCTTCGTTACTCAATCTCGGCTCTGCAGGCTCTACAGTGAGAGCTGGAGGTTCGTAGGGGACACCGCTGATAGGAGTTGAGAATACACCTCCAACGAACTGTAGTATATAGGTATAAGAGTCGACTATTGTAAGGTAGATGGGGCCAAATTGAAAGAAGAAGTGGCTGGGTATCAATTCCATTCCGCGTTGGAGCTGATACCGAGCTACTCACATCTCATGCTGCCGCATCCATTTGGTCGTTAGAGATAATCCATATCTTCAGATGCACGCACCTGCTCGTCTCCCGCCGATGTCGGGGGAAAATGACGATCAAGTCCCTGCTTTGCGGCTTAACACAGCCACTGCTCGCTTTCGACGGAAGCCACGAAATCCTGTCCGCGGTATCGTGTACGTGAGCATCCCAGAGTATCAGACCTCGAAGTTAGTACGAGGCTCCGATAAATTGTAATGCTTATGTAATGGTGTTCACGTCGGAGTCCGGGCGCAAGATAGGGAATAGCGTAATTAAATAGACGATGCCCTCAGTTACGGGCATGGGAAAAGGAGGGTAAAACTCAACACCTTTACGTGGTGTCCTCTAAGAATCTGGGAGTGAAATATTTCCCCAGAGCCAAGTTTAGTCAAATTTCGAAAAACCGAACAAGCTGGCCTACGAGGCAATAATTCAAAATATTTAACCATGTCAAATTTTCACCCCCCAACGAGATCGACTCCTGCCCAAGTCTCATCAAGTCTGCATGTACGACCCAGTATATCCTCATTCCAATGACCACACCTCTAGTAGACTTTTTCGGGCCTCAACTCGTCACCAAATACACGCCCACGGTGGTATTTGTACCCGACGGAGGATTCAAAGCGTGGCGCACAAATCTGAGGGACATTTCTTTGGGATGGACGTGAGAGGTATCAGGACAAGTTTACAGGATAATGCAAAGGAAGGATATAACCTCGATGGGCGTGAATTTTGGAATTTTGTCAAGAGTTTTACGAGCTGAGCTTGGACTTCTCTTGCGAGAGTGCAGCTGGGACTATCAAGGCAAGCCAACGACGGAAGGTGCCGTGGTCTGCCTCCTGACGGTGTTCTCTGGTATGGTTTGAGTAACTTGTGCACCTACTCCACTTGGGAAGGAGACACTTCAGACTATATTTCGCACGGAGAAAATTCAATGGATAATGAAGACATGTCTGGATAACTCAGGGTTTTTGAGACGTTCCCCTGGGTGGCTTTTCACGGATGAGGATTGACTTGTGGTGATGGAAAAGCCACCATAACTTCGCAGTGTTATTTTCAAATAAAATCCGAGGTATGAGCGCTCTATCTCAACTGAATAATATTTGCTCTACTTTTTCTTTGATATTGTGTCATAGCTAGATAGCTGCATACGCATATAAATTCTGATGAAAAAAAAGATTTCTTGTCTCAAGTGGGATAAGTGTCAAAGAAATACAAACACTGCTTGGGGAAACTGGCCCGGATAATTATCGCCGCTCCATCCAACCATGACTGTATTTATGATGTCGCCTGTACTCTCGTAATTGTAGCCATGTATTGAACGATGCTCAATATGAAAAACTCATCCGAATTTCGACATCTAACGCTCCCAGATTTCATCTATCGTCCGTCCAGATAATCTGCTTCCCATGTTTTTGTGCTACGATTCGTTTCCTAAGGAGGGTGTAATTATCGGTGTGGGCGTATATTTGGTGGCTGGCTGAGACAACTGATTTGACAAGAGGTGTGGCCATAGAAATGAGGACATGCTAGCAGACTTGATGAGGCTCCGATCGGAAACGACTTCTTTGGTGGTGATAGAGTTACGCGGAGGAGGGTCTTGAACCATTGTCGCGTAATTGAATGATTGATAGTTCAATAACGTGTTGGGAAGCATAACACCAAACTCACCCCTCTTGGAGCTTGAGTATGAGTGAGACCGAGCCGGATCAGGTTGACTACCGTGAAGTACAAGTGCCTCTTCCCGCCTAAATGACCTGGACCATGCCGAAACGCATCTATGTGTTGAACCATGGCGAGTCCAGCAGCCCAGAATAAAAGCATAAGAAAACTTGCACGCGAAATCCGCATTAGAAAAGGAAAATATTTAAAACAATCTCCCTTCCAACGTTTTCTTTTAGCCACTACACGCCCGAGCCTCGATTCATATCCCTCTTTCCAAGCCGAGCGACCTAGGCTACAGATCCATGACCTCCCAGTCGGAAGTATCCCCGCCATCCCACAACCTACCACTCCGTATATTCCGCTGTTCTAGACGTATTCCTTGAACAGGCGCCAACCGCTTGATCCGAGTAGAACTTCTAGCGCCAGCTCTCTCCGCATTCCGATTTTCAGTCGTCAAGCAGACAGTGCGTTTCTGCACTCGACGAAATGGCCGACTGAATTTTCTCTGCCGCACTCACACTGAAGTATGGCGGTGGTATGCCGCAAAGTCACCATATCCTGTTAGGGCCGCTTTAAGTTGAGCATACAAAGCTCTGGACAGAGCAATCTTTGCGGTTGTCGCTAGGCTGAGAGTGTGAGGCTGGTGATCAAAGGCGTGTTCCCCAAGACTATGATATTGACAGAGATGTAGTTAGTATAGAAAGGAGTAGCAAATTTGGGGTTTATTCTGTAGATTTGAATAATAAACTAACTTTACTTTCGTTCTAGCTCTGATGTCTACCATCAACAATTGATCCCGCGATATTCAACTCTTCCTGAATTCGGCCTCCGCGTTCAGGCTATAAACTTTGTCAGATTTTATGTACATGAGATGGAGAGATTGACAAAAGGAATAAGGAGATGCAAGAATGAAGGATTAAAAGGTAGGTAGACCGGGGGTCTACATAGGTATCTACGTGAGATCTCCAATGAATAAGACAGCCTCTGTATAAGATAGGGAAGTGATGATAGTAGGCAAAGCTTGGACTAAAGGGATAAAATAGTAAAATATCAGAAGGGTTTAAAGGCCGGAGAAGGTGGTTTGTCACTGATGAAAGATTTAAGCCAGTGAGCATTGGTATAAAGCTTGGTAGTTTATATCGATTTACTGTGAGTTCTCAATGGATTTGGTCGGGCATTTGTACTTTCTTTCTCATGCTCTCCTCGGCCTTCATTGCCAGGATTAATCACCTCTTACAAATACTAATCTTTGTGAAAACTTCTTGCCTCGTCACCAGAAGGTTCATGTTTCTCTCTCGAAGGTTCCAGGAAGTATCTTTAGGTATTTTATCTTCATGGCTAGAAGATTCCAACTTCTTGTCGGATAATTCCTAATCACCTCTGGTCTAACCTCGAGTATTCCACATGGGGAATATGACTTGAACTAATATCCTAGAGAGTATTGGAATGTTTCCATCAAGCTTGATGAGAAATCGAGCATTATCTGCGCTTGCTAGTGTAGGCCACTGGCATTGCGGGTTTACTAACCACCACATAGTGACCGAGTCAGGAGGAAGTTGAGTTTCGGCGCGCTAGAATCATGTTCTCTGGACGTTCGGATTTAACATGTTCAGTACGTGGGTGAATTCTGACGTGGTATGGTCATTCAAGTGTTAAGAAGTTTTTGAACGTAATGGTAGTTAACCTGATCGAGCCCGGCCTTACTCGCGCTTATGCTACCAGAGCTGTATGGAGGCAGCCGATTGCCTAGAATATATATAAATGTGCAAGAATTGTATATAGACCAGAGAAAATCGAGATAAGTCAATAAAGTATCCTAGTCAGAATGTGGGCTGAGAGAGTTAGCGACCTCCCTTGCGTAAAAACTTAGTACGTACAGTCAAGTAAGCCTAGATGCTCAGATATTTCACTGAGTTCTTCTGTGTGATTATATACAATATCTGCCATTAGATAGGCGATCTAAGAGGTAAAATTAGCTGATCTGCCAGAATAGACGGCACCAGTATCATTTGAATGGATTTAACTTACATCTCCCCGGCTATCTGTCGTCTGCTTATCAATATTATAATGCCCGAGGATTTCATTCACTGTTTTTGGTTAGTTCGGTCCAAGTCTTACTTTATTCGTTTAATCACCTTGCTTCAAGACTCCAGGCACATTTTGATGAATGTAGATAACCTAGATTTTTTAGCACATGCTGTCAATAATAGGTTTAAAAAAATATATTTACCCTCGCATGGTTGGATTCGTCTAAAGTAAGAGAGCGAAGGCTCACTTCGGGAAGGTTGACAGCTCCAAATGTCACTCCAGAATTCACGTATCTGATCAAGGCTTCGCTCACTATCCTTAGGTGTCAGTGGGGTGTAAATATCAAGACTAAGATTAAGCCGCCTCATACCTTCCATTCCGATAGCATGTTGAGCCTCCTCCGTACTACCCCCAATGTGTGGAGTGAGAATCACATTGTTGAGGGCTTTTAATTCTTCAACCCATGGATTTAGACTATTGTTGAATCGTGGTCCATTAGCTCCAGGCTCGCTAGGATAAACGTCCAGAGCAGCCCCAGCAAGTTTGCCCCGTTGTATGGCATTTATGAGGGCAGGAATATCGACGACTGTCCCTCGGCTGGCATTAATCAAATAGCTTCCATCTTTCATCATGTCCAACTGCTTTGCACTGATCATGTCTTTAGTCTCAGGCAACTCTGGAACATGGCAGGTGACAAAGTCGGCTCGACTCAGTAGATCAGAAAGATTCGGGACTTGCCGTGCCGAGCCGAGAGCCATGAGGTTCAGGACGTCGTAATAAATAACTGACATACCCATAGCCTCGGCAAGAACTGAGAGTTGCGAACCAATATGACCGTAACCAATGATTCCTGGGCCACTCAGTAAGTGAGATACTCGAGATTCAAAGGAGGTATATCCCGACTAAGAAGGCAAAGATTTTGAAAAAATCCGTGAAGCTACAGAATGAAATAACGAACCTAGAGTCTTGCCACGAATCTCCCAACAATTTGCGCTGACTTTGTTCCAAGTACCCAGGTGGAGCTCCACAGAACGATCGCAGAGCTGACGAGCCAGGCAGATAATCTCACCAATCACCAACTCGGCAACACTTCGAGAGTTGGCAAAAGGTGAGTTGAACACCGCGATACCTTGTTTTGCAGCAAAATCAACATCTACTTGGTTAGTTCCGATACAGAAGCATCCAATCACAACCAAATGGCGCGCTTCGCGTAGAATACGCTCATTCAACTTGGTCTTTGACCTGATGCCAATCACGTGAACATCTCTACACAATCATAGAATCAGCACTCTATTCGTGTAACAAGTATCGGTAAAGTTAATCAAAATTGAGTCATCTCATGCAAAAAGGGGCCTTTCTAACCGTATCTTTTCAATTAACTGCTCTTCTGGGAGCGAAGTTTTCAACGCCTCAACTTGGTAACCTTGTGACTCTAATATATCATGACCGGCTTGGTTGATATTTTCGAGTAAGAGAATTTTGATATCTTGCGTGTCAAAAGGCTTGAGCTGTTTTAGTGTTGCATTAATTTCGCGGAGTAGACCTTGGCCTGCAAACGAGGTTCCAAGAGATGAGGAAACTCTCCGTCGTGACGCAGCTCCGAGGCTGGAGTGCAATGCCGTTGGTATATCTTGTGCAGTTGCGTCCATATTCATTTTTCAAATTCAAAAAGCTGCTAGTAGCCTCCTAATTGGGGTAGATTATAGCTTTAATGTTCTTAACGAGATACAAATGAGGCTTAATGGCGAAGAATAAGTACTAGAAAATCCCCGCTAGATGAACCCCACTCGGCGAAAAATAGATTGGCATGAGTAAATACTGCCCATGCCGCTCTTGTCACAAAGCCGCCGATCACGTAATGTATCGTGCATGTGTTGACCGTTGGGCTCTGCGAAATTGTGGATCGAGTGGAATAAGCGCACGAGAGAGAGAGAGGGAGAGGCATGTTTATTGTAGTACTTGTCATAGACTATCTACCAGATTGGGCTCCTTTCTGGCCCAGGCCACGCTTTGTACAGTGCTCCTATCCCCTTTTTTCACTTCAAAGATAATCGATATATATTGCCCGTGATGAATAGCCATTCAGCTCAGTATTTACCCGTGGAGTTCTGCCACATTTTTCACCCAACCTTCAACCCCAAAAAAAGGTAGCAATGGAAACTGTGTGCGCGGGAAAAACTCTCAAAAATCCTGCAGCCCTAGCTAGGCGAGGCCTAGACACCGGGACCACATGAGGTGCACATATTCATCTGTATCTCCCTTATTTGTAAGGTTCGAGGCCATCTTGATCGAATCCACAATCTCTATCTCCACTTCGGGTGCTGGGTTCAATCCGGAAACTCATCGGATGGCTTTTCCTCCATGACCAAGGGTCGGTGATGAGAAGGGCTTCGACCCTACCATCTGATCTGATCGTGGTTTATTTCATGATAATGGTCATAGGGGGATGTGCTTGTGGATGAAGACGATACAGACGGCGAATGCGATTGGGAATCGTCATGGAAGTGAGTGCTTTGTTACTCAACCTCGGCTCTGCAAGCTCTACAGTGAGAGCTGGAGGTTCGTAGGAGACACCACTGACAGGTGTTGAGAATAGTCCCCCATTAAGCGCATGAGGATCTTATGTCGAAGACATATAATGAGGAGCATTATGGAGTACAAAATAGTAGAGGATGTACGCAAAAGTTAACCCAGGTGCAGGGTAGTTTTGGCACGAATTTTGCAGACATTTCTTTGCGTTGGACGCAATAGGTGCCAGGACGCGTATAAACGATAACGCTCAGGATGCGTACAGTCTCGAAGGCGTCAAACTTCGATACTTGGAAGGAGATTTTAACAAATTTACAATTGTGCCCGATAGTTCCCTTTAAATAAGATTGCGGGCGACACTATAAGCACCTCGCAGTAGAGTGTAGAGTCAGTGTGGTTGAAGCGGCGATGATATGCCGCCAAGTCCCCATGTCCAGTTCGAGTGGCAATTAAGCGGGCGTAGACCACTCTCGGTAGCGCTAGGAGCGGCCAGCTCTTCCTTTACATTGAGTCATCTATTCTGTACTTTTCTTTGATATTGTGTCATAGCTAGATAGCTGCATACGCAATTAAAATCTGATGCAAAAAAAAAAAAAAAAAAAAGAACGGCCAGCTGTTTTTTTCTGTTCATTGACGTGCTAAGAGTTAAGATTATGAGCACATATGGGTTGAATCTCTACTTGGGAGGATGCTATATGTGTTCGTAGAACACCAACGTAGATATCGAAAAGACTTATGTTAACTGAAGAACTCTTGTATTCAGATGACTTATTCTTACTCCCACTGCTAGGAGATTCATCTCATAATATACATGTCCTGGATATCCATATCATAGTTCCTACACTATCCAGTACATTCCATTCCATACTATTCGATCCCATACCGTTCCATTACAAATCTATGATACCCCAGTTACGGGTTACCCTCAAGTCCATGTCCTTGGACTTGCATGAAATATTGACATGCATAAATCTGCACAGATCTGGGATCTCTTGGCAGATTATTACACTAGGGACAGTCAGACCCCTGTTACAACGATGTAATCAGGGCCGTAAAAAATATCATCATACATGTTACGGGGCGAGAGAGTATTCAAGATAGAAGTCACGGGTCAAGATATGAACAAGATACGTAAGATGGAACGTAGACAAGATATGATGCAAACAAGATACGGAAATCTAACAAAACGTCGCACGCCCTCTAAAGACGTGAACGAGGACTACTTAAGGGTCTCCTCGGACTAGCTCGACGCTAGTGTCAATAACAACACCAGTCCTTTCCATTCCTGTACAATTGGGTTATTATGACAACTAGACCCCCCACCGCTGCTTAGGCACATTTTCACCCTTTTATGGAGAGTCATGATAAGAACCATGACAATACAGAGGATATCGCTTAAAACGATATGATTATCTAATCCAGCTATCTAGGCTACTTTGTACTTTTGATGCCTCTTTTATACTCCCTACTGCCGTCTCTAATCGCTCTAATACTCTCAAATAGCTCGAATTAAGAGGATCTTGACCCTCAGTATACTCAAACAACACTTTTAGAGCCATTTCGGCCTCTTTTGCTATCCACAAAGGCCGTTCATCTTGTACTGTTGTGGTTATGAGCAGAGAGGTGATAGCAATTATATGACTCTGCTGTCCGTTGGTGGAGTGGCACGGGCTCATGTGCAATGGTGAGTCGCGGAGATGGCGCGCTCACACTGGGTGATGGCACGATGGACACTGAGTGCGTATCACTGTGGCCAAATGGGTGTCAGTAGGTATCAAATGTGAACTCTTACTGACAATGGTGATCTATGAAGGTGATGCTAGATGTGCATCCCGACGATTGATAATATCATCTAATGGATGATGTGAAGTATGATATTATTTGGATAGATTTCATTCACTAAACTCGGCAGGTGAAGAGATTGTAAAGTACATGAACAGCGTCTGTGCACCAGCCTGTATTTTCCACCCTTTCCTAATACAGCAGCCCATCCTCCTTTACCCTGTCTCCTAACAATTCAACCGAGCCAGCACAACATGTACTGCCTCTTCTTCTTCGTCTTGATTTCCTCCCAAATATTCTCCCATCACCTCTTGTAAAATCATTGCCTCGTCAAGCATTAAATTCCCTTCCTCTTCCTCCTCAATTGGATTAAGAAAATTGTCTATTGCCATTGAATCTCGTTTGTCTCCTGCTCCAACTACCTCATTAAACAATCCAGAAAGTCCAGTCGGAAGTACAGATGTAGGAAGAGCAATTGGCTTGGAAATAAGAGTCGATTTCCAAAAGAAAATATGAATCGTTGTATGTATGAATAAATTTCGTATCAGGCAAATGCCCTACACCCAAGAGGCATGATACGGGTGTGTGATCCCTAAAGACTCACTACTACCCATCTGTCCAGCTTTCTAGGCCGATTGATTACATGAAAGGAAGAAATAAAGATAGATTGCCTAGACAATAAACGCCCTGCGCCTTGCCCACTTTCATATTCAACTGCTAAATATATTCCAGCCCCTCGGAAAGGTTTAGCCCTCTGAATGTGAAAATTACCCTGCGTAGCATCTCGTTACGGTTATGTACTTATAGAATTCCTCCCATACCCTTTCTGCCAAAATAACTCAACTTTTTGGTGGTGGTTCATGTCTGGATATTCTCCATTGTCGCAGAGCTCTTCGGCACTCTGCAAAGTGCCAAGAACGTCTTTCACTTCTACAGACGCATCTACAGTATTTATTTTAATGCCCGAATCTGTCGTGGTAACCCTTGAAATCTCCGTGTCCTGTCCTCGCTGCTATCAGACGGTGGTATGCCCATCTCGGCAATGCAAGCTCGGGTAGTCGTTTTCGTCTCATTAGAAGATCTAATTCTTCGTACCGTCTTGTTCTGTTTTAAAGCCACCAGAATTCTACAGCTTCCTCGACCTGCTTTCGGACGAGCCGGTTCAGCGCTGCAAATGTGTAAATCTGCTCATCTCTTAAGTCTAAGAGGTCTCTCAGGGCTGCCTTGGCCAGTTTGTCCGTCTGCTCGTTCCCGGTGATCCCAGAATGTCTCGGTATCTAACGGACTTCGACTGATAGAAACTGACCTGACTGAGTCGTAAATTTGTCAACCACAGACTCAGACGATCTTGTTCGGCCGCTCCGTAGAGCTCGCACGGCATTAGGGTTGTCCAGAAGTACCTATACCGGGCCTCCGTTTGCCTTCTTTATGGCTTCTTCCATGAATTTCTAGGCCCCTAACAGCTCTGCGTCGTAAACTTCTGCTCAGGGCATGGGACCTGATCCTGACCCTATCATTTGGCCTGCTCTGTATAAGGTATATCCCCAAGCAGATTTGGCGGGGCCGCATAAAGATCCGTCCGAATAAGTACAGACTGTCTCCGCCGACAGACTAGCTATTCATTGCTTGGAATGATCTGCTTCCGCTTTCTTGTCGCTTCCAGTGGATTCACTTGTGGGTTCACCTCTTGGGCAATAAAGTCTACCCGGACCTTCAGTTATCGGCACGCTCTTAGAACTTATTTGGAGCCTCGTGAGGTAACAATCTAGCACAGAGATCGCTCGGTTTCTTTGGCCTGTTCGCAGGCATAGACTACTTATCATTTCCTTGGGTCCCTCTCTAGATCTGAATACTAGCGAGTGCCAAACGTCGAGTCTTTGTATCCGTGCAGCGGCCTGGATTTGCCTTTTCTGTGGCAGAAACTTTGCTGGGGGGACGCCTGACTCTCGATGCAGAGCAATATCTGGCGTGGTACGCCGTAGTGGCAGTGCCGCTCGAACTGCTTTTAGGATTGTGCTGTCCAGCAGATTCATATGCCAGCCAACCCTGATACCAACTTTTTTGTCACGCTTAGTAGTGACCCTGGTCAGCCGCGACCACCATGCCTCTGCTCCGTATAGTGCAGTGCTTAGGACACAAGACTGCACCACTTTGATCATTGGGCCCGTGTAAGGGCTTGAACTAGAATTGTACTGTATGCTGTGTAAAGAAGATCTTAAACTAAGGAAAGAAGATGGGAGAGGAAAAGTCTTCTTTATATACATTAGAAAGTGGTCTGTGCTGTTACCAGACTACACCCAAATAGAGCAACTAAATAGTGTTAGACTCTTCAAGTCAATTGAATAAATGTAAAATGTAAAAAGTGTCTATTGATTCCTGGCTGCCCTTCTTCTGTCTATTACTATCTAGATTATGTATGTTCAGAAAATGGCAATGCTCGATCTGTCCCCTACTTATTGTCACGAGTCCTGGGCCCGCTAAGATACCCCCTGTAAAATAGCTTTCTATTACACACTCTCCAGCGCATGGAGGACGAAGGCTGAACACCTGTCAGTGGTGTCCTCTACGAACCTAGGAGTGAAATATTCTCCCAGAGCCGAGATTCAGTCACGAAAAAGGGTGGGATGAATTTTATTTGATGGATTTTCGGCTTGAAGGAGTTGTACTCGGTATTTTGGTCGAAAAATCAGTCGACAGAGATTTCACAACCGCAAGAAAGTCGAACAAAAACTCATCACTACCAACATACGATTCACAGATGGACCAAGGTCTGTCTGGGGGTCGTATTCAAACATCCGACATTTCTCAAGCTCCCCATATATTTGCAACGAAGCATTTCTCAATCGGTCCTATACCTGCGACCCACCTCCATACTCGTCAGATCACCTACCTAAATACGCCCTAATGAGGAAAGTCATGATGGAAACGGGACGTGTACAAAGGAGGAAGAAAAGGGAAGATACACCGAGGGGATTACACAATTCCCCAATGACGACAACAACCCAACGGTACGATATGAAAGTGTAAGGCTAGAGCAACGATGAGATATTGGACAGCAATTATATTTCGGAGTCAATGAGGATGTCAAGGGCTCGGGCGCGTGGTGGCCGAGGCTGAGGAGGAATTTGCGCTTCGGCGCGTCAAAAGAGGATTCTCTGGACGGTTGGGCTTGACATGATTCAACACATGGGTGAAGTCTGAGGTGGTCCGGTCATTTAGGTGGGACGAGGTAGATGTTCTTAATGGTAGTTAACCTGATCCAGCCCGGCCCCACTCGTGCTTAAGCTCCAGTAGGAGTGCGACGGGAACCAATGTACCTAGCACGTAAATGAACAAGAACAAGAACTCTCCAGCGCATCATAGAGCGACTCTTGTATTTTCTTTTCTTTTTTTTTTTTTTTTTTTTTGCATCAGATTTTAATTGCGTATGCAGCTATCTAGCTATGACACAATATCAGAGAAAATATATAGAAAAGATGACTCAATTTACAGTAAGAGCACTCATGCCTCGGATTTCATTTGCAAGTACCACTGCGAAGTTATGGCGGCTTTTTCTTCACCCCAAGTCAACCCTCATCCGTGAATACCCACCCAGGGGAACGTCTCAAAAACCCTGAGTTATCCAGACATGCCTTCGTCATCCTCTGAATTTCCTCCGCGCGAGATGTAGTCTAAGGTGTCTTCTTCCCAAGTGGAGTAGGTGCCTAGGCTACTCAAACTATACCGGAGAACACCACCAGGAGGCGGACCACGGCACCTTCCATCGTTTGCGTGTTGTTATAGTGTCCGCTGCACTCTCGCAAGCGAAGTCTTGGCGCGCACAAAGCTCAATTCGTAAAACTCCTTGCCAAAATTCAAAATTACACGCCCGTCGAGATTGTATCCATCCTCTGTGTCATCTTGTAAACTTGTCCCAATCCCTCTCACGTCCATCCCAAAGAACTGTCTCCCAGATTTGTGCGCCACGCTTTGCTTCCTCCGTCGGGTGTAAATATCGGCGTGGGCGTGTATTTGGCGGCTAGATGAGGCCAGAGAATAGTTGATGAGAAGAGTGGTCATTGGAACGAGGATGTACTTAGTCGTACTTGTAGACTTGATGAGACTTGGGTAGGAGTCGAACTCGTTGGGAGCGAAAATTTGACGTGGCGGAGAATTTTGAATTATTGCCTCGTGGGCCAACTTAATCGGTATTGCGAAATTTGACTGAACTTGGCTCTGGGAGAATATTTCACTCCCAGGTTCGTAGAGGGCACCGCGTACAGGTGTCAGTCTTGCCCTCCTCTTGTATTTTCATTACTTTAGAGAATCAGAATAGACTTTGATTACTTCGTTCGATTGTACAAGATCACGACCTCATTTCGTGACATATTCTGATTCTCTAAAATCAATTTATCCTCATCTAGCCACGCCTGCGACGCCTCGCGGTACCGGCAACAACCTCAAGTTAACCCAACTTGAATCAAATTTCTGAGCCTTGAATACATTTTTTTTCAGCTCTCAAATACTCTCAGCTCGCTACATCTCAGCCAGCACCCAAGTTGATTTCAGTCATGTCACAAATCAACACTAACAATCAAACCGCAGAAGTCCCCAAGCCGATAATACAATGGCCGAAATGGTCTGGAGATTCTGCGGACTTTCCCGCTTTTCACATCAGCCTTGAAGGAGTCGCAGAGGAGCACACAAACAACAAATCTTTTTGTTACTCGGTTTTCTCCCAATCTCTCCCCGCCGAAGCTCAGCGTCGAGTTGCACCGTGGATGAGAGCTCAGAAAAAGTCTAATGATTGGAGTAGCGAGAAGTTTATATCTCATCTTGAAGACCTATTTGTCTATAGGGATGCAGCGACAAGAGCCCAGACCAAGATCAACGCCCTTCGCCAAGGACCGCGACAAACGTTTGCTAACTTTAGATCAGTTTTCGAGCAACTTTGCTCTGAAGCAGATCACCTCGCACCAGTTGGGGCATCTAAGGTAAATGCTATGAAGTGTGCGCTAGCTTCACACCTTCGTCAGGGAATAGCTTATCGTCAAGGAGTTTCGGAAACAAATTACGATAGCTTTGTCAGAGAGGTCCAAAGCCTTGCCAAAGAGCTGGAATCAATTCCTAGCTTCAGAGAAATTCGAGGTTCTGATAAAGAATCATTTTTAGTTGAACGCACCTCACAAGCTACTCTGACTTCTATAGATAGAAACAAAGACATTTGCCAGCCAAACCAATCCTCAAGCAGAATAAGTCAGCCTGCAACACTATTCGACAAAGATGGCGATATCCAGATGGCCGATATAAGCTCGCTTCAAAGCCAAATCGACGCTCAGACTCAAGTAATTCTAGCAGTGCTTAAAGGGACAAGCTCGAAGGTTTCAGGTGGTAATAGTCGGACAAATGATGAGCGCCCATTTCCTCCAGAAGTTTACAAAGCCGAAAGAAACCAACGAATTGACAACAACAGGTGTGAAAGGTGCGGCAAGTCTCCTTCTCACAGATGGGGAGATTGCCGCTATCGAAACTTTCGAGAAAACCCAACGCCCAGAGGCTATAGTTCTACACGACGGGCTGGGGTGAATTCGATGAGTAAGGAGCCATCAAAAGGTGAATTTATTTCGGATTCGGAAAACTAGTTGCCTCTGAGAAAAGTCGTGCTCAGAGGCCAATGGTATATGATTCATTCGGTGTAAATTTAAAGAAGGAGCCGTCGTTAAGGGAAATTCTAGTTGCGAAAAAGAGAATGGATAGCAAGCCGTTTTTAATAGATACCTTTATTAATGACCAATTCTTTCTCCCAGCCCTTTTTGACTCAGGCTGTCTCCCATACGCTGCTTTCAGCGAAAACATCGTACAGAAATATAAACTTCCACGCATTACAGTACAACAAAGAAATCTTCAGCTTGCCAAAAATGACAAGTCCCCCCATAAAATAAACCAAATAACATATGTCACCCTTGATATTAATGGTCGACGAGAACGGTTATGGGGATACGTCATTCAAGGCTTGCACTATGATTTAATACTTGGTAAGGGATGGGCAGAAAGAAATAATGTTGTGTACCAAGCAAAAACTCATACTCTTTATGTTAATAAGGGGAATCAGCAAGTAAAAATTCTTGAAAAGGGGTGGATGGAATGCGGAGATGTAGTAAATAGGACCAAGTATATCCGAGAAGGGAAGCTCATATCCGCGCTTGCATTTTCCGCTTTCACGAAGAAGGCTCAAAATAGCCTGCAAGATCTCACTCTAGCATCAGTGTCAATTTCAGATATCAATAAAGCATTACAAAAGCTTGACACAAAACGAGAAAAGCCCACCATTGAATCAGTCGGTAAAAAACTTCCCAAGCAGCTTGTTGGATTCGAAGGCATGTTCTTAGAAGACGAATCTTGTGAGCTACCTCCCCACCGAGCTGGTCATGACATGGAGATAAAGTTGGATAGGGATGAAAGCGACAATGAAAAGAAACCGCCCTATGGGCCGCTCTATGAAATGTCAAAGGAAGAGTTATTGGTCCTTAGGAAAACTCTCGCTGATCTCCTTGACAAAGGCTGGATACGAGCAAGTTCCTCGCCAGCCAGCTCACCGGTGCTTTTTGCAAGGAAACCAGGGGGTGGCTTAAGGTTTTGTGTCGATTATTGGGGACTTAATGCAATTACAAAAATAAATTGCTACCCGCTCCCACTTATAAGGGAGACACTACGTCAACTGACTAAAGCCCGTTGGTTCACGAAAGTGGATGTACGCACCGCCTTTCATCGCCTGCGTATCAAGGAGGGAGATGAATGGAAAACTGCTTTTCGCTCACGTCAAGGCTTATTTGAATGGCTAGTTTGTCCCTTTGGATTATGCGGGGCACCAGCAACATTTCAACGTTTTATTAACAGCACCCTACAGGAGTTCTTAGATGTCTTTTGCTCAGCGTATGTTGATGATGTCATAATATACTCAGACAGAGACCTAGAAGACCACTTTAAAAAGGTATCAAAAGTATTAAATTGTCAGGATTGCCTTCTGTATAATCTATTTATGTGGAGATAACCAGAATCTAGTGTTCTATGATTCTGGTCTGGCCTTTTGGCCGAGTGGTTGTGCAACTATCTCATGCATAATGTAGGATGGCGCCCTTTAGCCTGAATACCACCTCTTTGACCCTTGTCTCCGCCCTGCTGTCTACATGCTGCTCTGACATAAATTCACTAAAGACAGCAGGGCTTCGGCTTGATCTAGAAAAATGCGCGTTTGGGGTGACAAAGATAAAATACTTAGGCTTTATCATTGAAGCTGGAGTAGGTGTTAAAGTAGATCCAGATAAAGTGCTAGCAATTTCTGATTGGGAGGAGCCAAATAATGTGTCCAAAGTGCGATCTTTCCTCGGATTTTCCAATTTTTACCGAGAATTCATCCCTCGCTTCTCTTCAGTCTGCGAGCTGCTTAATAACCTTACTAAACGAGGTGTACTTTGGCAATGGGGCAAGCCCCAAAAGAATGCATTTGAGCGGCTGAAACAACTACTGATAAGCGCACCAGTACTTTCAATGTTTGATCCGGAAGCTAAAACCATTTTAGAAGTGGACTCATCGGGATATGCTGTAGGGGGAGTCTTATTGCAAGTAGACGAAAAATGTCGCCTTCGACCAGTAGGCTTCTTTTCCAGAAAATTGTTGCCAGCTGAAGCGAATTACGAAATCTATAACAAAGAAATGCTATCAATTATTGCAACCATGGGGCACTTTAGAGGAGAGCTTAGAAGCGTAGAAAAGCCTTTTATTGTTTTATCTGATCATCGAAACCTACAGCATTTTATGACAACACGCCAGCTATCAGAACGCCAAGTTCGATGGGCCGAAGAGCTGGCAGGTTATAATTTCAATATAAAATTCAGGCCCGGTTCTGATTCAGCAAAACCTGATATTCTCTCAAGAAAGGCTGAGTTCAGACCAAAGGATGCAAATGATGAAATTTTCCGAAAAAGGGAATTCCAACTTTTAAAAGACAGCTGGTTGTTGTCTAAATCAGAAAAAGATGGTTTGTTGTCATCCCTAAGTCTCTCAGCAGTTGTAAGGATTCCTCTCCCGATCCTCCCGATCCTTCCGATTCTTCCTTCGCCATATAATTTTACCCTTCTTCTGATGTTGTTATGACAACAGTATAATCCTTTACATATGGGATCATGTTGATATTAGGTTAATGTCTATGTTATGATGAGCTAGTGGAAGGAAAGCAGGTATATATGATGGCTTAGTCTGTAGCTTCAGAGTTCTTCACGCTTAGTTTTCTGTCATACCCAACACCTTCGGAATACCTTCGGATTACCTCTTGTACCTTTAGTTACCACTAGTACCCACTCAAACCTTTAGACCTCTTAGCTATTTATATTACCCATCTTTCAAACCTTTAGTTCCTCCTATTTATCTCCAGTAGACCTTCAGTCATCTCTTGCGACCCATTCCGACCTCTTCTCATCCTCCATTTCCGCTTCAGGTCAGACGCCTACGCTCCAATCTGACAGCAGTAGTCACGAGGCAACAAGCCAGATCTCATGAAGTAGCTACAAATAAGGCCCCTATCTGAACTCCCCAAGGAACCAACAAGGGTCTCCAATTCCGCCAACAGCCCACCAAAAGGAATTAAATTGTTTGAGGAGCCAGAGCTCCAGAAACTTTGGAATCGAGCAGTTGAAAAAGATTCTTCTTTCCGTGAAGTTTATACAAGTCTAGAAAGGGGTGATCGTTAGTTACCACAATCTGTTGGGTCTTCAATGCAAATCATAGACTGTTCTTTTGATGATAAGCATGCTTTAGTTTACAGAGATGCCCTATGGGTTCCAAATTAGGAACCTCTTCGAACCGCTCTAATTCAAAAGGTGCACGATTCTCATATGACAGGACATCCGGGCAGGGAAATAACAATTTCTATACTTTCACGAAGCTTCTTTTGGCCCCAGCAGTACAAAGACGTTCGGAGGTTTGTGAGAAACTGTGTTGTGGTTATGAGCTGTGAGGTATATGGCGATTAAATGACTCTGCTGTCCGTCGGTGGAGTGGCACGGGCTCATGTGCAATGGTGAGTCGCGGAGATGGCGCGCTCACGCTGGGTGATGGCACGATGGACACTGAGTGCGTATCACTGTGGCCAAATGGGTGGTCAGTAGGTATCAAATGTGAACTCTTACTGACAATGGTGATCTATGAAGGTGATGCTAGGTGTGCATCCCGACGATTGATAATATCATCTAATGGATGATGTGAAGTATGATATTATTTTGGATAGATTAATTCACTAAACTCGGCAGGTGAAGAGATTGTAAAGTACATGGACAGCGTCTGTGCACCAGCCTGTATTTTCCACCCTTTCCTAATACAGCAGCCCATCCTCCGTTCCCCTGTCTCCTAACAACTCAACCGAGCCAGCACAACAAACTGTCATGTCTGCGGAAGATCAAAAGTTTGGAGACAGTCATCTCGTGGTTTGCTCCGGCCACTCCCCATACCGCAGCGATTCCACAGCGAGCTGGCCATAGATTTCATGACTGATCTACCGGTGACTGATAAAAAAGAGAAATTCCTTATGGCTATACATGATAGACTTCTTGGTAGTGCGACTTTGGAAGCTATGGAAACTATGGAAGCCGAAGCTTGTGCAGACAAATTTATTTTAAGCCACTGGCGCTACCACGGTTTTCCCAACTACCTAACTTCAGATCGAGGGTCAAACTGGGTCGGTCATTTTTGGAAAAGGCTTTGTCAACGTGTGGGCATCCAACAGCGTCTATCAACAGCATTTCATCCCCAGACGGATGGAGGAACCGAGAGAATGAATCAAGAAGTACTAACGTACCTTCGATCTTATATCTCCTATGCGCAAGACGATTGGGCAAAGCTTCTTCCGCCAGCAATGGTCGCAATAAACAATAGAACTAGCTCAAAAACTGGCTTCAGTCCCTTCTTTCTGACCCATGGCTACCATCTGGAACCTATTCGGCGCCGATCAACACTGTTAAGCTCAGGTACAAATCCCAAAGCAAGGGCTGACGCCTTCATAAATTGCCTCCACGACGGTCAAGAAATTGCGAAAGCTGCAATGAAAACTGCCCAGCAGATAATGGAGCACAATGCCAACAGGGGACGAAGGCCTGCCGAAAAGTTAAAGGTCGGGGATAAAGTCTGGCTAAACTTAAGAAATGTCACTACTCCGCAACAAAAAAAAAGTTATCATGGATAAACGCCAAATACAAAATAACGCGGGAGGTAGCACCTGACGTCTATGAACTAGATGTACCAAGTAATATCCATCCCAGATTTTTTGTAGACCTACTCTGTCGGGACTCTGATGATCCACTGCCTTCTCAAGCCACTGACAACAGTCAACCTCCTCCACTATTAGACGGAAAACATCCCCTCTATGGAGTAGAAAAAGTCCTCAGAGCCCAATCTTTCAGAGGAAAAAGATTTGTCTGCGTGAAATGGATAGGTTACAAGGAGACTACCTGGGAACCCCGAGAAAATTTAGTTCTTACCAATGCCTTTAAGAGTTTCATCGGCAAATATGGAGATGGAGATGATGTTGGTGACTCCAATGCGGGTAGCTATACAGGTTCAAGGAGCAAAAAGAGGCCATCGCTACACCAATAGTGGTAAATACACCCGGGAGGAGAGAGGTGATGTCAAGGGTCCTGGGCCCGCTAAGATACCCCCTGTAAAATAGCTTTCTATTACACACTCTCCAGCGCATCATAGAGCGACTCTTGTATTTTCATTACTTTAGAGAATCAGAATAGACTTTGATTACTTCGTTCGATTGTACAAGATCACGACCTCATTTCGTGACACTTATCCCCATGAACTAAGTTTCTCATGGTTTAGAACAAAACATTTCTAGTCAGAAGATATAGAGTTCTTATTACTATAGCCCAAGCGAAACAACTTTGTCCGAAACAAGTAACTCCAAGCTTTGTAAACCTAACACCTTAGCTCTAAATCTGACATAAATCGCTTTCAAACTATCCATAGTTTGATAAATAGTCACCTGATTGATATCAGCTCAGATCAGTCACCCAAGCCCAAGTCTTGGCTTCCTTAGGCTCTAGCCTATGACAGCCCGGGTCAATCCCACGTTGGACAATGTTAATGTGTCGTATAGATTGGGTTATTGTGATGGAAACCGAGTTGGTAATGAATACATCGATTTAATAAACTATATAAGGAGAAAAGATAACTATAGCTACTACTAACAGGTATTTATAGGCGTTAATCCTCCTCGTGAATCTACAGACTAGTGACTTGTCCTTAGGCACAATACTTATTACCCAGCCACGTATTTCCAGGTGTCACTAAGTTGTAATAACGTTTCCGCCTCCTGACTAGTAGTGCCGTTTCGTTAAGCTTAATCTCCCCCATACAGCCTCATCATAAGATTTCTCACTACTAGGCTTAGGCATCCGCCTAAGCTCAAATAACGGTCAAACAATTAGAATGGTTCCGGAGATTGTAAGAATGACATACCAAGTATGAGGATGAGGATGAGTTAGAGTTATGATGAATGTGTTTAATGTACGACGAAGTCTACTGATGTGTAATGGATAGTTAATTGTAAAGAAATTGCTATATCTCTATCTGTGTAGCAAGAAGTTCCTCTATATACATGAAAGCGGGGTTTTCCGCACACTAGTGTAAATTCCAACATACTTCCTTATCTAACCTAAATGGGAAAGTTGTTGGAGAGCCTGAAGCCAATGTATGCTGTAAGGCATCTATTGGCTAATTACTATTCATGCCAGTGAGTGATGATATAGGTTAATCATATCTCATGGCGTCAGTGCATATTATTCTAATATGAACTATTTGTCTGCTGCAGTCATGTTGCTGCCTTAATTACAACACAAACCGTAACAGTTATATGTTGGGATTTTCTGCACCATTCTTAAACATGCTGCTTAAAGGAGAGTTGGGAGTCTAGCCATACTCCAAGCCATTTCACACATAAGGATGGTTGAATGCTTTGTCCCTTGATCTGAATGCCGAGTTCCGTGGTGTCTACTCTTTTCCTTGGTCCTCCTCCTACCACTAGAAGTTCCGACTTAGCTGGATCGAAGTCTATCTTGTGCTCATTAGCTAGCGAGACAAGATTGTTGACTTTGTGTTTGAAGTTTTTCTACTGCTTGAGCCGCAGTGCTTCCTATACCGAAAATGGCTATGTCGTCCGCATATCCAAATCGGGTTTTGCTATTGCTGTCTTGGAGCAGAATGGCGATGTACAGTAAGAACAGGAGCAGTGACTGTCACGGAATGGGGTCGTGATATTGTGACTTCACTTAGGTGATGGTAAAAATATATATAAAATAACTTGATTCTCTATTCTATCTAACGAAAGCTAGTAATACATATTTGAGTCTTAGTAATCAAATCCATGCTGTTTACATAAGCAGATGCGCCAGCACTCCAAACACTGTCAATTACATGAATATCCAGAACAATAAATTGATTAATTAGAACGACATTGGGAAAACTTGAAATAAAAGATGGCATCCTCTACTTAATTAATTCTTGTGATTAACGCCGCTTTCCATCCATGAATTTGCTGAGATATCAACTTTGTTTTCATCAATAAGTTTTCTTAGAGCGTCACAAGGCTTATCTTTGGTCATAGAATCTGCGGGGTTTTTCGAACCTGAAATCCACCGTATTTCAGTAACCTCTTGGTTGTAAGGGGGCGGATCGGAT
Source organism: Blumeria hordei DH14 (assembly GCA_900239735.1). Classification (NCBI taxonomy): domain Eukaryota; kingdom Fungi; phylum Ascomycota; class Leotiomycetes; order Helotiales; family Erysiphaceae; genus Blumeria; species Blumeria hordei. The sequence continues at coordinate 3,196,763 of OENG01000035.1, forward strand.
GTAAGGAGACGGATCGGATGTAAGGAGGCGGATCGGATGTGAGAAGACGGATCAGATGTGAGAAGACGGATCAGATGTGAGAAGACGGATCGGAAGGAGATATCAGATCGTAGGTTAAGCTAAATCTACAAGAACGTCGCACGACCTCTAACAGGTGCGCGTAGCTCTTAAATTATACACGAATTACAGACTACTTCCAGCAGAATATGACGAGCTTCCGATAACCCCTTATTCCCCTTAACTATTACAAATAACACCTGATAAACCACCTGTTCTGATCTGCACTCAATTATACTATTGAACCATACCCATTACATCAAGTTGGGCGATCAAGATCGTCCATAAGATGATGATCCTACCTAGCTGAATAGGAACACTGACATTGGTGTTCGTACAATTGTCGGAGGGCCATGATATCAACCATGAGACGCTTTTCGGTTGTTGTGCCGAGTTTTGAAAGACATTCATATAGTGATCTAGAATCAGTGCACAAAGTAAGTGGGATACTTATAGGAGGTCCCGGAAATTTCAATGAGTTATAGACTTTTTCTGGAGTGCTTTTTATAACTGTTGCCATGTCAAATCCCATTACCATTGCATAAAGTTCTGAAGATAATACGCTTCGGCTAACTCTTTTACGTTTAGTTGATGATCAATGTACAATGTTTGCTCTGTTAATTTTTGTCTGCAAGACAGATAACATACCCTATTTGGGATGACATGTCTTCCTTACAGTTTGCAAACGAGCCGTCTGTTAAAACCAAAATGTGTAGGGAACAATGATCTAGTGCGACAAACTTTAGACCTCTATTTAGGTTTTTCTTCTGCCAATTAAGACGTTTATTTAGCAGGGCCGCCTCATTTATACCTGGATTAGAAGTTTGTGCTGCACGAGAAAGGTCGAAGCAAGCCTCAGGCTGACAGACTTTTGCTATATATGCTCCAAGGGCTCGTTGCGATATATATTGGGTCTTAATATTGTCATTGTGGTTAATAAGTTCTATTTTCCTGCACTGTTTTTCTTGCGTAAGCAAAATGCTTCCATCCTCCTGCAGCAATATAGCAGACCCGTTGAAATTGATTGTATGAGCTGTTGTAAGGCGTTCTACAGGCTTGGCTTTAAAATTTGCTTTCTGGCGTTGTATTTCTTCTTGATTAGCAAATTTTTCATCGCACAAAATTAAGGTATTGTCAGTTTGGAGCCCTATAATCCCAAAACCACAGTTTTCATTGTGCATAGGCTTGGAAATTAACAAACAAGAGTCATAAGTTGAAGTTTTCCATATTCAATTTTCTTGAAGATGCTTATGGTATGTATGGTACCAATGGCTACTGCTTCTGGAATCCCGTATAATGGTTTAAGAATATTTAAAATATACTCTTCCTCAAGTCCAATTCACGGGGGGCTTTAACATAAATTTTGCGGTTGAGGAAAGTAGCAGACTGAACGTAGGCTTGATTAATGTCTCGGAGAAGTATTTTTAATTTATTTTTGGTCATTAACGCCAAACAAAGAATTAGCCGTTGAGAAACACGCTGTATAGGTGGTGCTTGGGTCAGGATGGTGTTTTTCTCATCATCATTGTAGCCTTGGACAACCATACGTGACTTTTTGTATGCCTTGAGAGTACCCTCGTTCTTGATGGTATCGAGAAACCTGCTCCCGAACAATCTATTCTGGCCTGCTTTGGATCTATAAACAATTCTAAAAACGCTTTTTTCAATGAGTCCTTGAGTTTCAAATTTCCTTGATTTGGAGAAATAAATTTCATTGGTCTTTTTATTTATAAACAAGCTGGTTTCAGTGGGTGATACTGAAGTTGCAGTGGAAAATCCTGGGAAGGCAGAGTATCTTCTGTATTGTTCTGGCAATTGTCTGTTTCGTTTTGGGTTTCTTCTTGGTTCTTTTGAGTCATTATTTTCATTGTTGTTATCATTATTATTAACATTATTCTTATTCTTATTTTTATAATTCTTTTCGTTATCATTATTATCATCTTCATTGTTTCTGTGATAATTATTACAATTATTATAATTATTATTTTGGCTTGCCGTAACTGCATTGTTCTGATAATCTTCGTAGTATGGCTTACAAGAGGTCGATCGGAACTTAGTAGGGCCTGATGGTAAATCAACAATGCAATCTTCATCATGCATTTCAAGAAGAGTATACGGCCTGGTCCATTTCCCAGTTGCTCTCGATACCCAGACCTTCGAGCTAAATGGTAAATTATGAAGTGGTGCAGTGTTTGGCCTATTTCTCTGATGAAGTGCTTCTGTTATATTTTGTTTTGCGCGTAATTTTACAATAGCATTCGAGGCCTTTTGTATAGCATTTGCCCTTTGAATGATTGATATGTTTGAAGCATGAGCTTCAGTAATTTCGGATACACTCCAAATACTAAAACTGTAGGAATTATTCCATCCGGACCGCAGTGTCGTTAACCGCTTTTACAGCCATTTGTAATATAACTGATTTATCAATTTGTTGTCCTGCAAGATCTTCTTCAATAATATTGTATGCTCGCCGTAATGGCTCATGATAACGTTCAACAATACCAATACTATTATGTGCCTCAACTGGGATGCATTTGTTCCTGTGCCCATTGAGTTTGCAAACTGTTGCATTTCCTTACTCGTGAAGTTCGAGCCAGCATCATGAACAATTAAATCGGGTGGCCCAACATATACATCAATCCAGCTTAGATATTGAGTCCCAAATGCTTTTAGTAGTTTGTCTGTTTAGAAATTTTGCAGCCTGGAACCTTGAAGCTTCATCAACAATATGAAGTACTGGTCTATTGTTGATAAAATATATGTCTACATAAATCGTTTGATTAAAGCAGCAATCTTCATTCTTAAGAGAAAATTTAAACCTTCGTGGAGCAGAGCCATACTTTTGACACAATTCACAATGTTTGACAATTTTTGTAAGGAGGGGACGAAATTGTGTGTAGCTGGCTGCGTTAAGTAGGTTACTAAGCTTCGACACAGAGGCATGCCCAAATCGTTTGTGCAGGCGTCGAATTTATTGCTCAGTGAGATTAATATTATGATTAATAAAAATATGATTTTCCCCGATTTTATCATTAGTTTTAGAACTCCATGCGTCAGTCATAAAATATTTGGAAAAATAATTACCATTAAAATTTTTCCATTGAAGGAATGGATGGCCAAATTTCATAACAACCAAACATAATTGTTCATGTAATTTATTGTTGTTGACAGCATTCTGTTTCCCTGGCATTATCTTGGCATATATTTTATCATCAACATTATTGAGATAAACATTTAGCCTTTTCATATCTGCAATAGATAATAGAAAGGGAGTATCTGAATCCAAGACGTGAAAATTGACTCTACCAATTGGAGTTTTTACATCAATGAAGCCCAGCGAATCACAAGTAGAACCTTTGCCAAAAGCGACCGAGATTTTAGTTGAAGTATTTAAATTGATGTCTTCTATTTCGCGCTTGAATGCAATGTATTGTTGATAACCTGCAGTCGAATATTTGCCTGCTCCAGTGTCGATCATGACTCCATGCCACCTGGTACAATTATATCTTTCTCTAAGATCTTCCTTGCACTTGTATATTGTTGGTGTTAGACCGGTGAGCCCGTGAAAGTTTGCTTGATCTTGGAGTAACGCTAGCAAAGATATCTCGTACTGGTTATCTTCATCAGCTGTGGGTTCTAAATTCATGTAAACTTCACCAATGTCTTGGTCAGTATGATTGTCTTCATGGCCAGTTATGAAAAACCCATGTGATTTGTTACTATTAGAGAGGACAGCTTGTCAAGAATCATGGCTTCTTCATCGTCCGTCATCACACTCTCCTTCGTATTCAGCGAGGAATTGTTGATAGATTTTTGCGCGTCATTGTTGTGGCAATGAAGGAAACAAATTCTGGCTTGATTTTGCTTGGGAGTGATTCCAGGACCTACAAACTTTCTTGCAGCAGTAGCATCTTTTCACTCGGCTTGAAGACGATTTGGAGTATCTGTCATTGTGTAAAACGTTTGATTTATGTGCGCTTTGATGATTGTTTCTATCATTGTGGTGGAATCTTCGATTGACAAACATTGTTTCATCTGTTTTTGATTCTGATGACAAACTCATTCCAATGGCACCTCTGATATTGTTTATGACAGTACTAAAAGACTCTTCTGGCATAAGTCAAGCAGGACGACATTCTGGCACGTTTGATACTGCTTCTAAGATTTTATCCCGAAGTGTGATCTCATCTTGGAATTTGTTCTTAGGCAAAGCTGCATGGTCCGAAGTTGTTTAACCATGGATTCAAAAGTATCCAAGAGTGACTTGTCAGGGTATTTGGCAGAGACAAGCTGCAGGGTGGTTTTATTCCACTCGTGTTGCACATTTCTTTGCTTCTACGGTCCTTCAAACTGCTGGTGCATCAGAGTGATGATTTCTTGAATATTGCTTGTGCTGCTGCAACGATGGTGATAGTAGTCTAGCGCTTCTTTATCAAACATAACGAAGACCGAGGAAAGAATGTCATCGTCATTTTTTATATTGGCTAAGGCACATTTCTTCAGAAAAATCTTGAACTTGAAATCAAAATTTTCATCTTTTCCACTGCAGTATTTCTCGCTGTTTTTGAAAAACTTTGATATTCCAGCAAGCTTAAAATTGATATTGGTTTTCTGGTCTGAATTTGTGTTAGCATAAGTAGATTGATTTTCTTGGAGTCTATTTTTATCATCTATTTTCTGAATGTTTCTCTCAAAGTAGCCTTGGACATTAGCTCTACTTTGGGTTAATCTTGGCAATTTAAAGTTATTTACCTTGAGACATCCAATGTGGGACGATGGGTTTTTAGTGTCAATAGGCTAAGCATTAGTATCATTATCCATGATTTCCGAAACTGCTTTAGCATGAGTGATATTACTTTTGCAAATGTACACTCCTCGATCATACAGAAAATTCTTCAGCTTTTGCAAGACTATGTCGCCGCATCTCTTGAATTGAGCGAAATCAAACTTAACGAACTCTTCAATGAATAATTCGAGAAGATCATCATTGAAGTATTCAACAAGTTCGACTTGTACCATGAATGATGTGATCCAGGCGTTGACATCTATTTGTGTTTGAATTCAGGGGTCATATTTTTCGCAGTCGTCCTCAATGTTGGACTTACTATCAAATTTAGTTGTAGGTGTGCTAGAGTTAGACATTTTAAGAGAGAATTCTCAAAAATTATCAGGTAAGAGTTTGGGTGATTATATGATGCGTTTTGGGAAGACGCAATTGACTTGCTCTGGCTGTAGCAGTGAACGGTTCACAGGATGAGCTTTTAATGTAAGAATAGACCGGCAAGGTATTCCAGCAACAGTCTATAGAGTTCTTGATCTGAGTGTCGACAAACTGATCAGTGTGACTTCACTTAGGTGATGGTAAAAATATATATATAAAATAACTTGATTCTCTATTCTTTCCAAGGAAAGCTAGTAATACATATTTGAGTCTTAGTAATTAAATCCATGCTGTTTAAATAAGCAGATGCGCCGGTACTCCAAACACTGTCAATTACATGAATATCCAGAACAATAAATTGATTAATTAGAATGACAGATATAAACAATCAAACAAAGTTAACAAAGTCTTTTCTGATTATCTAAAACAATGATATAAAGATGTCTCTACAGTGTATTTAAGGGTTTTCAGTACAATGATATTTTACCAGGGTAATGTTAGTGTTACCTAAGATTGACATTACGTAAGTGGGTCTCCATGTAACGGCTAAAAAGCCGGTACTTTCCTGTAGCCAGTACTGGCAAGTACTGGCAAGTACTGGCGTACAACAATTAGGGTCGGGCTGAAGAAAGAGCCCCACAGAATGTACTAGAACTACTGATGAAGTGTCTAGAAGATCCCATATGAATGTAACTACAGCTGAAAGTCGGAGAAGCTGCTAAAAAGATATCCTTGGAGCAGCAACTGGAATCATCCAGATGTGAACTGATCTTAGAGGGAAGAACCTAGAAGCCAAAGTGTCTGTACATATATCTAGCGTAGTATGTAGAACTTAGATCTCCATAGTTGAATTGTTAATATACAATCACCCATACAAATGCTTTCTGCTTTCTATAGCTGATCTGTGACACTCCAGACCTTGTTTGGAGAATCTATCTTTGTAGCCTTAAGCCCGTAACAGTGACAGTGGTGAGCCTTGAGGGACCCCGCACCCCATCACTTTGTCTTGTGTTGTTCCATTTTGATGTCAGACACGTATCCTTTGATGAGATAGAAAAGATTCTATCCATTGGCAAAGATAAATAGGTCATCCTTCTTCCCACACCCGGTATAATAGGCGCTTGTGAAGTACTGCATCAAACGCGCCTTGCACATCTAGCTTTGTCATGGCCACGACCTTACCGTTCCGCATTGTCGCTTCTGCATCATGTATAACACAGGAGACAAGATCAATCGCAGAACGCCCAGGTAGGGCGCCAAAGAGCTGTTGAGGAACAGCTTGATTTTCAATAGCCAACTAGGTCATTTGCTTGGCCACTAATTGTTCCAAACCTTTGCTCAAGCAGGAGAGAAGAGAGATTGGCCGCCATCCTTTGGCAGTCGCAGGGCCTCGCCTTGGTTTGGGAAGAAGCAAGACTTCTGCTACCCTGAACTCTGTGGTAAAATGACTCATTTCTAGGCAAGCTTGAAAAATGTCTCTTACGTGTTCTCCAATTTTGTTCCAGCATGATTTAAGCAATCGAACTGTATTTTTATCTGACCCTGGGGCCTTATCTCTGCTCCCAATGGTGCATGCCGTAACATCATCTAGTGAAAGCAAATGGTCCCACGGAATTGCGTTGTTTGTAAATCTTAGAGCGACGGCTACTGTAGGTTTTCTTTGGGGCGAATTAACAAATATATTATATTAAGTATATATCTCGCAACCACTTCTATTCACTGACTCCTCTTCCAAAAGAACTCAACACCAGAATAGTTTTCCATCTCAGCTCTGACCACCTTTCCTTCTATGACTAATTCATGACTAATCCAAAGTTCCTTCCTGATCAGTCTCAGGGTTAAGTTTACTCCAAGCAGATCAAGGTACTGTATGCAAGAGTATTCCTACAAATTGACTCTTGTTGACCACACTCCCACCAAGGTAGGTAGTGGGCTGCGTTGAATCTGGCCATTAACGAATCTCTTAGGCTTTCTGCTTGCTCAAGTGGGTCCAATTTACATCTATTCGCCGCGACTTTCAATTGAGGATGTTCACAACACACTCTGGGTTTGGCCCAACGCATCACCTTGAAGACCTGAGCCTGCGAGGTAGCGCTTTTGACTTGTTTCCTCCAGTGATCTTTCTTGGCCGCCTTGACTGTCGCTCTGAAGCTTTTATGTGCCTGTGTTGATCCTTCGGGTAATTTCCTGGAATCCTGATACTGACAGTATTTTAACTTGCAATCCTCCGTCCACTGTGGTGATGTATTCCCACATGATATAGAGAGTCTCTGTCCTACTGCCTTGAGGGCGTACCCAAATGCTTCCAAATGCTAGATGTCTGGCGCTCGATATCAGCCACGCTATTTATAGGTCCCGGGTTGATCCACGCCTTGATTTATTGCGCAAACTAATCGAGGTTTTTGTTGCTGACAATTAGTCCTTGAGTGAAATTGCAGTTATCAGATATTCTTTTACAATGCACAGATCCTACAATGGTGCTGTGGTCCGAGTGTCACAGGGCATAAATTCGAAGTGCGTGGTTATGTATAAGACAGGAGTTGTGCAATGAGAAGGGAAGAGACTATCTAGCTACACGAAGGTCTTTAGAGGCTCAGTTATTGCTTAATCTTAAACCACGACAACTACCGCTCTACTACCGTGACACCGAGGTGCAATTATAGTCGGGTGAAACTGTTGCCGTGGCCCACGTATTACTCCATACCAAGTCAAGCACATTCCCGTCCCGATGTGTGGGTACCCCTACTGTGGTGACCAAATACATGTCCTGAGCCAGGGCTCATTCCATGATCTGATCACTGTTGCCATTCTGACGTGGAGCCTTTGGTTGCCAGTGTCTTGACACCGCGTTGAAGTCCCCCCTGATGACCGTAGGACCAAGAGGTCTCCACTGAAGTAAGGGCTCTAAGGATCCGCTAGGTCCAGGAGCACAGTAAACATTTGCGAAAGTCAGACCATCTACTTTTACGAAGCAATAGTCTGAGGTGGGCCTATGCGCCGGAAAAATTTGCGTAGCACTGATGCTTTTCCGGGTGAAAGTAATAGTTCGAGGACAGTTTCCCATTACTCAAACTGGTTTGTGGCCCTTAAAGCCAGGTTGAATTTTTGTGATGAAGTCTCTGTCCATCTGCATTTTCAACGGATCTTGTAGCATGACAACGTGCGCTCCTGCATTCCATGCCTGTTGTAATGCAGTGTCCATGTTCGGTCTGCCATTTCCTACATTCACTTGGTGAAATAGAAGAGTGTTATATTTTTCGGTTGAATGATTAGAGAATGGCGTCCTACTCATTGACCAACCATTATCGTTTCTGGGGTATTGATAACCTCAACATCCTTACCCTTACTTTCCCACGCCGCTAGCGCAGCTTTAAAGTCTCGGTGACCGCATTCTCGGATAACGTGTAGCTCTGCTGGTGTGCGGGGAACTACTATTCCATTATGTGTTCTCGGCCGGGCCATACAGATGAGGTCCGTCGACTCGTGAAGTCCTGCACAATTTGAGCACTTTGGTACCTTTGCCGGGCACTCCTTTATCTCATGCGCTCCCATACAATATCTACATCTTTGTCCCTTGGTGCAAGTCCTTATTGTGTGGAAACCAAAACATTGCTGACATTGTTCAATAGGTCCTCGGCGTGAAAATGGCATCAATGGTCCACTCTTGTCAAAGAGTCTGAATTTCAAATTTGCTGGTTTTTGTATGAAGTGCACTATCCAGCTTGTGGAATATTGATCCAATATTTCTTGATTTGGCCGAACCATTACTGGTGTGACACCACATACAGACAGACAATCTGTTTTTATCATCTCACATGTAACTGAAATGCTTCCTTCAAGGGCTCTGATGTAAAGGGGAATGTGTGGGACAATAACCAAGACCCAGTCTGAGGTTGGCTCGATGGTCATATTCTGTTGTTGGAAGGATGGGGCAACAATCAGAACTGTTTCTCTTAGCATGTCTGAAGCGCATTCAAAGGCCAAGCCAGATTGGACCTGATACATCTGAACAATTGTAGATGCCGCTACTCCAGCTCGCTCCGTGATTAACTTTTTTATGGTGACATGAGATAGTCTCCGCCATTCATGATCTTGCCCCAATTGAAGAAAAAGTCGTTTATCTCCTTTTGGGGGCATTGGAGTCGTCATATTTGCCGGTAAGACAGTCTTTCGATGGAGCGAAGCTGCTGGAGGATCTGGGAGCTTTGCCGCTCTGCGAGCTACTGTTGCCCATGGGTTCTTGTCCACTTGCGGCTTTGCTGGGAGCGCGCAATCAGGTGGCGCAGGTATTTTGGTTACCCTAGGAGCCTCTATTGTTATCGCGCTCTTGGAGGGTTGGTGGGTCTTGCTGGGGCTTTCATTTGCCTGTGTGGTTCCAATTGCAAATGACGTTACTATTGTAGCTATACTTATAATAAGAGGCGTCACTGTGGCCGTCACCGCTGTTCCTGCCTTGATTTTAGCCCAGGCGTCGATTATTTCCAAGAATTTCTGGGCAAGATCCACTCTTTCTTTCCTTTGTTGCTCTGCTTTTTGCATTGCCTCGGCAATACCCATCAGATTTGGGTGAATTGTTGCGCTGGGGTTGGCGACCACCAATGAGGACAATGCGCTGGCAGAAGCCATTGCATCGCTAGGTATTTGGGATTTAAACGGATTCTAGTTCAAGATGCACATTGTGGGTATGCATTGTTAGAGATGAGGTCATGAATTGTTGTATTTGTAACCTCGTTATTCCAACTTTGTAAGATCCAGCAAATTGCTAGCCGAATATTGACACTTGATTGCGGATCTGTACCCTCTTCAATTGCTTGTAGAACAAAGCCGAGCCAGTATTGTCTGTAGAATACTTTGCAGTTCTGAGTAATGCCTTGATCAAGAGTTTGGTACCGACTTGTACTATTAGCTGGAAGCCAACAGATCTTGATGTTCGACGGAGGAGGGTATAATTCAACGGCAGAATAATGGGCAGAAAATTTATCCATTGTTAAAAGTACATCTCGGGCATTTCCAATGTGGCAATAGAATTCTTGAAGCCATTTGCCCATAATTGCTGTGTTCATCCATGCTTTGGAATTCCACCTTCACTTGCCACCAATTGTCTGAATACTAACGTTTTTCAAGGCCCGAGGCGTCTTATATTTGCCGATAATCCAAATGGGAAGTCGGTCAGAACCTGTAGTATTTGTACAAAAACAGAGAGAAGCTCGGTCCTTGTTTTTCTTGAGCCCGGGTCGAGATTTTTACAATAGCGCACGTGAAGGTAGCATTTTCCAAAAGTGACCTGACTCGTCCATATTAAATATGCTTTCTTCCTCAAACTCTACTGCAGTTGTCTGTAAAGCTTTCATTTCGGCTTCTGTAGCCGCTATTACAACTGGCCTCAGGTTGATGCTAGTGTGACGGCTGCAGAGTGAATAGCTTTAGCACATTGCCAACTGGCCAAAAGGCACAATGACTGATCATGGATCAATCAGCTATTCTACTACTTATTTGTGTTGGGATATTAAGAAGGGATTATCACGAGAGTAAGATAATATAGACGGTAATATGGGATATTCAGAGGAATGTATATCATGAGTACTACAGGTATAGTGTGATCAAGATGTGTTATGTACCAAGGATGTGGACACCTTGCACTTGACCAACTAGATGACTAAGCAGAATTTCCTGACACGCCCCCATGCTGCAATATCAAAGAGCCTCATTAACTCCCACAACACTTAAGAAGTATGACCCCTACATCTCTTCTTAAAGAGTTCAGTAGTCCTACAGAATATAATAGAATAAAACTGCATTGTGGTACAAGAGTACTCTTATCCTGGCCCCATCGTATCCTGCTGTGTGAACTTCTATAGCATGAACGTCGCCCATACAATTCGTTCTTTAATTAGATAAGCCTAGCTCAGACGATAACTTTACAAACTGGTCCCTGGGTAACTGCTTTGTTAATATATCTGCAATCTGTTCAGTACCTGGTGTAAATGTAACTATCAACCTATTTCTCATCACCATGTCATCTCGTATGTAGAAGTGCCTAATTTCAATGTGTTTAGCTCTTGGATGAAATTTGGTGGTTTTGGCAAGCTCCATTGCAGCCTGATTGTCGAGATATAGAAGCGGAGGCTTCGTTATTCCAACGTTTATATCTTGAGCAATTTTCTCCATCCAGGCGATTTCTTTGGCTCCTTCACTAGCAGACATGATCTCTGCTTTTCTGACGGTTAGCGGACCAAGTAACTGCGCCCCCATTCCAAATGATTGTTTGCCCTTGGAAGAATTTCTTATCATTTTCGGTCCCCCATGTTGCATCTGTCCATGCTGCCTAGATATTTGTCGTATCGGAAGGTCTGTATCTAATCCCGAGCGATCTTGTACCGTTGAGGTATCTGAGTAGATGCTTTGCCATGCTCAAATGGTTTGAATCGGGATCAGACATAAATCGTGCAAGTTGCCCTACGGCATATGATATATCCGGCCTTGAACCATTGGATATATATAGGACAGATCCAATAATTTGTCGATAGAGGCAGACATCATCATCTTTGAGCGTTTGCTGGATATAATTTTCTTTCCAGGCGGTGGAGACCCAGTCAAAATCGTATAAGTATTAGTGGCTTGCAGAGAGCGCAATTCTGATTTGATTGCCTCTTTCCATAATTTGGGATCTTCATGCATGGCCTGTTCAACAGTAATAGATTCAAATGGAGGAGTGGGCACTTGAATCGATGACGACTCACCGGCATTAATATGAACTGCTTGTGCAGATATTGCATTTGCTATAACAACATGGTTGAACACAGCCTTTGCCACTCTTCTCAGCGGTCTGCCAAATCTTGATTTTGGCAGGGAGCAAGGAGTCTGCCCAATCAATTGTTCGATGGCTTCTCCAATAATCTGAGGAGCACTTTCGTCAAAGTTCATTCGCTCTCCTAGATTTTCTTGTTCTACTACCCTCATGGTGGCCTCTTCCACTACTGCAGTAGGAAGACTAGCCTCAACCATGGGTTCGCGTGAGAGCTTCCTCCACGCGTTCTCGTGGCAGCTTCCTTCACGTCTTATTGCGGGAGTCTGTAGCTCTACCGAACCTATGTAGGTTTCTTGCTCGACCATTCTAATGAGAGCCTTCTGTATATAGCGTTGATCAGACGCATCTCGAGCCTCTCGCAGGCGAGTTACAGGATTTTGCAATTCAGAGTTATTTTCGCTCGAACTCATTGCCCCAATTGGGTGAATTGCAGCGTACTTCTTATGCGCTTGCTTAACACCTTTCTGTCTAGCTTCTATCAGCTGCGACTGGTACATCTTTGTTCGCTCTAAAGGTACTTGTCTAGGTGTTAGCACATCTAGTCTATCAGGTAGAGTAAAGAGTGATATGTCAATCTTAGGAAACTCATATTCATTGAACTCAACATCAGCAGAATTGTATCTCTTAGGGTAAGCGTATCAAGTAGCTTCCAAATTTTCGTTGAAGTCATTCCTATCATGATGAATTTTCCCTCCCTAATGTGAGGTTGCCATTTCTGAGGATTTAACTCGGCAGGGTAAAGCACATCTGCTTTGCACCCGAAAACTCTGATATTTGCTAGATCTGCAGGCTTTCCATAATAAGCACTGTAGGGAGTGAATCTTTCTGGGGCGTCATTATCAGCAAAAGGTAGCGCAGATGTGGGAGCCCTGTTCTTGATCCAGGCTGCATGCTCGACAGCGTAATCCCAGAGCTGGTGAGGTAACTGTGCCTCATATAGCATAGACCTTGCTATGACGGCTATAATGCCCATCCATCTTTCAGCTACTCCGTTCATTGAGTGTTTATATGGTGGACTTGGTTCAAACGTTACACCTACTTCTTTCAAGTAGTGTTGAAGGGCAGTACCAAATTCACTCCTACCATTGTCAGCTCTCATGTAGACAATCTTATTGCCAGATTGCAGCTCAGCTTCGGCCTTTATTTGCTTGAATGTGACTAGGACCTCGTTCATTTCCTTCGTCCTTAGTAATCTGACCCAGCACATCCTTGTTGCATCGTCTACCATGAGGAAGAAGAACCGATATCCTCTGACTGAGATAGATTGGATTCCTGAGATATTGCAGTGAACTCGACGAAGAATGGTGTTTGAACAATTGTCAGATTTCTTGTTGAAGTTTTCTTTCATCTTTCCTGCTAAGCATGCTTCACAAGAATTTGATCCAATCGGAATTGATCTTTTCTCACTAGGGACTTTCAGTCCGGTGTATCCTGTTTTCAGAATCTTATCAATATCTTTGATGTTAATATGGCCCATTCTTCTGTGCAAAATATCCCACTCAGTCTCTGTTTGGTGCGGCATTTGTTGCTGAACTTTTGTGGCTGATGTTGCTTGAGGTATTGATTTGGTTTTAACTTTGAAGACACCATCCTCTCCTTCTGCCTCAAACAAGATTGAGCCGTTCCGTGTTATTTGACAATGGCCATCAGCAAACTTTACATTTATACCTCTCTTGTTGAAGGCCCAGACTGACAGAAGCCGCATTTGACCAAATTCAGGAATAAACCATACTTCTCTTAGTTCAATTATCTTGTCACTTGTCCTAAAAGATATATTGCCATAGTCTTCGCATTGAATAACTTTTCCATCTGCAATTTGGACAGACTTTGGACTGCTCCATCTTTTAAGCGTAGAGAAGTCGTCCCTCACACCACTAAAATGTTCTGACGCGCCAGAGTCAATTATTGTGAGAATTTCTCTGGGCTTGGTAAGTATGGCGTGTTTTGTGACAGTTGGGAAAGCTGTTGCATTAGGGTTCAAAAGCCATGTAAATTTTAGGAGTTTATAAATCCCGCTGGTGATCAAGCTCTGTATATTTTCGTAAATTCTTTTATTTTGTGGGCTTTACTTTTACTTGATATTTTGGATAGAGGTAAACTTTCATCCAGGTTCTGCTCTGAGCAAGCGGTGTGACTATGTTCAAGATGATAAGACAGATAGGGTGAATCATTTTCATTTATGTTTCTAACTTGAACATATTGAGCATTAGCATCACTCCTAGCTTTATTCATATTCTTGGCCTCTCTGCTTTTAGATTGCTTAATGCGACAATCTCGTTCTACATGTCCTTTTCTGCCACAAAAGAAACACTCCTTTTTGTCAGTTGCCATTCCTCTATATTTTCCTTTTCGGTTAGGCTCTCCGCAGGCTTGATCACGGCGATCAAAGTGCGTTAAATTGCGTCTCCTTTGATATGTACCACGACCTCTTTTTCTATTGCTGCTGCGTGCAAGATTTGCAGCTTGTAGTTGGGGCAGCTGAGCATGAGAGATGTTGGACTCGCAAGATTGGAGATACGTTATTGTTTCTGCGAGACTTCTACCCATTTTTAGAGCGTGTGATCGAGCCGTTGACCAAATTAAGTTATCTTTAGGGAGAGATGCAATTAGCTGCTCCTTTACATCCTCCTCAGTGATCGATCTAGACGTCATTGATAGTTTGATCCTAGGACTGTTGAGACGTAGGACAAGGGACTGGATTGTGTCTACTCTCGGATCAAACTTCATGGAAGAAAACTTGGACCTCAACTCTGCGATTGTTGTTGGATCTTTATTTGGGTCCATTTGAAAGAGGAAATTCCATAATCCGGCAGTATCGATGTTCCTCAGGAACCCGAGCAACTGCTCCATCAGTTGTATTTCGATAGAGTTAGATATAATGACTTGGGTGTCGTGGGCTTTAGACAACCATTTCTCTTCCTGTACTTGAAATTTGTTGTCGTTGGTATCAACATCGTGATGTGGTGCGCTTGAGGAGACTGATCGAGTATTTGGACGTAAGGCATGTACATAGTTGTTAGCATTAGGTCTCTTCCATGTACCATCAGCAATACTTAAAACGCCTGCGTTTATCAAGGCAATCTCGCAAGTAATCCGCCACTCTGTATAGGTTCCAAGGCCTAGGATCACAATGTTTCCCCAATTAGATTTGTATAACAGAAGACCATCTTGATTGCGGGTGCCTCTTAGTTCTGCGGTGAGTGAAGACATTGTTGATGATTGTTCTGAAACGGAAGCCAATGAATTGTTAAACACCGGTCTCATAACCTGTTGGGATATTAAGAAGGGATTATCACGAGAGTAAGATAATTTAGACGGTAATATGGGATATTCAGAGGAATGTATATCGTGAGTACTACAGGTATAGAGTGATCAAGATGTGTTATGTACCAAGGATGTGGACACCTTGCACTTGACAAACTAGATGACTAAGCAGCATTTTCTGACAATTTGCGATGCAACAGATAACCGCGTGACCAAGCCCTCGACACGTGTGAAGCCATCACACTAGAAGACTCCTTCGAAAGATGAGAGAATAATTGCTTTGCATTTGGACCTAAAGCTACGCTCGCTAACTAAAAGAAAAGACAAGGAGAAGAAGAGGCTTCTAGATTAGCTGAGTTGATAAGCTCAATAGCTCGCTTCCGGGACCATTGCATACTCATCCAGACTCTCCACCACAGATTCCAGAAAAACAAGACTTCTAAGTGCGAGCCGTAACATTACCTGTTGGAAATGGAAACACGGAGTGTTGTGGACGTATGGGCTCTCCATTTTGTCTAGGTTCCTGACACGATCTTGTATGTGTTTAAGAGGTTGGAATGGGTAATATGGTAGCGCTTCAGGCTACCTATTAGATATATGAGCGGCTGTATGGCGTGGGCACAAGGAGGTTATTGGGGGTTTTCTATGCCTAGATGGTGCCACACTCGTTTATGGTGTGGCTTAGGCTACGTGTCGCTTACACTTGTACTTGTAGCGCACACTTTCCATACTATTAGCTGTAATCCAAACATGACACTCTTTTAGTCAACTTCTACTTTTGTTCCATGAATATTGCGCCCATTTCATGGCGCGATATTTCCAACATTACCCCCCCCCTTTGAAAAACTGCGTCCGCGCAGTTTGGGTCATCGGTCTACTATCCTCCAAGTTTTTGTAATCTTCAATACCAGCATTGTAGGCTTCTAACCATTTTGGCAGAGCTCTTGGAGGTCACTTAGCCTGTGGGTGACTGAGATGGAATTCTTTGATTTTATGTGGGCCAGTCATTGCATCCGAGTAGGGGTACAATTCCAGATCCTCATCTGCTCTTGGGGAGGTGTGTTATCAATGTTCCGTAGGGTACGAGTTGTGGGGCCTTTGGAAGAATGACTAATTCTGTGGTGATGAAATATGGTGAAAACGTGAGGTACAATGTGCACTATGTATGTCAATGGATATTGAGTAAGACATGAGGGTGGTTCGGGGTCAGCGGTCTTCCTAAAGAAGAGATGTATTTATGAGTATAAGGTGTAAGTGTAATCAGAAGACGTTGCGTGAAGAAGAATACTTCTCCACGCCGAGTATTTATATACATAAAATAACCAGATAACCATATAGCACATCATCTCAATCCCGAACGATCTACTACACAGCACTTTTTAAAACTAGCCCAATGTTTCGAGTCCTCCCCCCTCGGTTTAGAAGTTTGTTACACGACTCGTTGTAACGGCTAAAAAGCCGGTACTTTCCTGTAGCCAGTACTGGCAAGTACTGGCAAGTACTGGCGTACAACAATTAGGGTCGGGCTGAAGAAAGAGCCCCACAGAATGTACTAGAACTACTGATGAAGTGTCTAGAAGATCCCATATGAATGTAACTACAGCTGAAAGTCGGAGAAGCTGCTAAAAAGATATCCTTGGAGCAGCAACTGGAATCATCCAGATGTGAACTGATCTTAGAGGGAAGAACCTAGAAGCCAAAGTGTCTGTACATATATCTAGCGTAGTATGTAGAACTTAGATCTCCATAGTTGAATTGTTAATATACAATCACCCATACAAATGCTATCTGCTTTCTATAGCTGATCTGTGACACTCGTTGTGTTTTAGCCTAGAACTCTGCATGAAGTATCATCTTACGCTTTGCCACAATGATCCATGAAATCTGCGCCTTGCCACTGGATCCTGTATTCCAGTGTATTGCCCTGCATGCGTGACCCCAAAATGTTAGTGTTGTGCTGGTGATGGCTAGGATTACAATGCACAAGGGTAACAATCACTAAGGGTGAATGAAGAACTTTCCAGGTGGCTCCATGATGAGTAGAGGAACAATGGAGCACTGTATGGAAAGTGTTTCTAGATAATACTACCAGATGAAGGATACTAGAATATTCTGTGATACTGATTTGGGAAAATGAGGCGAGAGTTTAGCTACCTCAGATGTGTATATAATTAGCTCTTTCTACCTCCTAAATTCTCATAGTTCTGAATACCAAATATATCAGCAGCTCACATTGATTCATCGATAATCATACGTAAACCTTCTGCCAATTAACCTCAGTAAGCTCTTACCTTTACAACATTTAGTAATCTCCCACTCGTCCTGGCTCGCTATTATTTGCATTAGCACCTGTGCAGGGCGTACTTGTCCAGGTAGAGTGTTTCTGATATATTTTTGTAGGGAACAAGGATGAAACACGGGATGGATTTTCCAATGGATTGGCAATTCGACTCTTCAGCTCTCTCCCTCTATAGCCAGAACTTTGACTGGGCTGTACCACTTATCAGAGGGTTTTCGTGAGGGACGGTCCAGCTTCCAGTTTCTAGTGTCAATGACTACTAGGTCCCCCATTGCCCAATCTACTTCGCGGCGTGTACAATCGGTCAGTCTCTTCATTTTATTGTGTTGCGATTATGAAGTCAATTGTGCAAAGGCCATTACTTTCTTCTGACGGCTTACGACGTCCAAGTGTTATAAAGGCAAGAGCTTACGGAGGTTAATTGGCAGAAGGTTTACGTATGATTATCGATGAATCAATGTGAGCTGCTGATATATTTGGTATTCAGAACTATGAGAATTTAGGAGGTAGAAAGAGCTAATTATATACACATCTGAGGTAGCTAGACTCTTGCCTTATTTACCTAAAACAGTATCACAGAATATTCTAGTATCCTCCATCTGGTAGTATTATCTAGAAACACTTTCCATACAGTGCTCCATTGTTCCTCTACTCATCATGGAGCCACCTGGAAAGTTCTTCATTCACCCTCAGTGATCGTTACCCTTGTGCATCTTAATCCTAGCAATCATCAGCTCAACACCAAGGCATCAGAGATGTAGCGGGTTAAGTAAGGTGATTATGTAATTAGAACTAGTCGCGCGCTGGTCGTGTATTTACGCGTTGTAGATAGAGAATAAGAGAGCACTTGCGGCCTCCCACAGCTCCGAACCCAAACGTATTTCTGGTGACCTACACAGGGGACTCTGGAGTGTTAGTGTACACAGGCCGTAAGCAACGAAAATAGATAACGCCCACTTTTCCACACGCTGTAAAACGATATTTCGTGAAAAACATCTTGAGGACTTGTGGCGAGATTCCAGGAGCAACCTGCAACATACCATCGAATTGTCAATTGAATCACTTGACTCACGGAAATACAGATTTCTTCTCCCAGAGAGTTAGCGATCATAATTCCCTCCTTTGGTGCAGAATATCATCTCTTGCAAAGACCCTTCATCAGCATAGTACGGTTTACGAAATTAGGAACACATCTTCGCACAACTTAGATCAATCCTTGGACCGTCATTTCGAACAATATCTAACGGCATATAGGACTCCTGTTTGAGATAAACGACACGAAATCTGAGAGACGACAGATTTTATTACTTTTCTAAAGATTTTTCTCTCTCCTTTTTTTTTTTTTTTGTACTTTCTATTCGTCCTGGCCAACTTTCGAAGGACACGCTCATCAAAGATTGCTAGCATTGATAGCTCATCGGAATCATCTGAGGATTTTTTTAATTCTGTAGAAGCTACTGAGTTTAATTTAAGGATCCGGGAACTGCCCATCCAACCTATCAAGCCACACCATTTTTGTCCTCAATCTCTTGAGCATATACTCCACAGAGTTCCAAATATGAATACTAAAATGGCCACAGTTAACATAGATTTTGTCGAGGCGTTCGATGGCACACGGACTGAGCGATTTTTCCGCCTACTTCATGACGCTTTCGATGAATCTGGTGTTGAATGGACACCTGCACAATTTGTCAAGGCAATCGATAGAAAGAGTAGAGGCGCAGCTTTAGACACGCTAGAACGAGACGCGAGATGCTGTCAACTGATGAAAGACGCTAGAGATCCACTAAAAGCTATCTCGATAGAAGACATCAGATACATTGAGCTCCACTTATTGAAGCATTTTCCAGCCAGTGAAGTGAAGAAAGTGGTTCCGGATGAACTTCTTGAGGATCTAGCTCAATATCAGGACGAAAAACTCGAAGCCTACTCTCTTCGGGCCTTCGACATTCTCCTAGCATTTGATGTTACAGACGGCACAAAAAAGAGTCAAGCAGAGAACTACATTTTGAAGAAGATTATAAATACCTTTGGTAAAGGATTATATAACAGTATTCTCAGAGATGAAGTTCGCAGCAGTCGTGACTGGTTCATGTGTGATACGCTATCTGCAGCGACTCAGGTCGTTCAAGCAACTAGCAAGTTCTTGGAAGCGAGGGCAGAAGCAGAGAAGGAAACAACAAGGTTCCGAAAACTTGATATCCTCGAAAGATTGGAGCAAGGAATACTCCCACAACCAGAATATGACGCTTATTGTGTCTCACTCGGGAAGCCGAAGCAGCAAATCCCTGGCCCGTACAATTCTGCGATTTCTAGAGCCGTCCGGCTGACCCCACCACCTCAGCAAGCGTTGCTAGAGCACAAAGTTCCGGCCCAATATAATATAGCACAAGCTCCATTGAGAAACCAAGATACCATCCCAGAATTGTTCCCCAAAGACCAGCAGCTACCAGATCCAAGTACTTCCCGCCATCCCTTGATAAACGGCCAGCGAGTGTATAACGGAGAAACTTGTTGCTACAAGTGTGGACAATTCGAAGGAGTCGGTGTGCATCTAGGAAAACAATGCAGGAGCCAACCAATGTCGCACTGGGAACAAGCATGCATAAGAAAGTTACGAGATCCTCGGAATTCCCGTACCATAGGCTTGTTTATGGTTGAGATAGCCCAAAACGAGAAGTTACGGAAGCAAGCGATATCGGGAATGCAGGAGGTGAATAAGTCGAGTCTTGGATACGAAGATAGGCAATCTCAGCAGAGTCAACCCCAAGCATCCTCAGGAACCGGCACAAATGAAGTCCCAATTGTCCCTCGACAGATGACTTGGGAAGATTTGAGACGAGTTAGAGGAGACCAGATAGATGTCAATGCAGTGCAGACGAAGAAGAAGTCGAAACCCAGAAAGTTTGATGCTAAGTCAACAGTATTTTCCTCGGAATTACCGATGAATTACGACTCGAGCTTTTCAGACATAGAATCAGAGGCAAATCTAGAAGCTTTTCCCGTAAGAGCGAAAGCCGTAGTTCCTAAAGGAGACCAAGACACAGGTAGGGTTACAAGATATGGTGGTAGAAAAAGGGTCGCTGTGACGCATAGTATTGGCTCGTCAGAGGACCAACATGCTAATGCGACGCCCGAATCTGATGGCCGACGTCGGAAGACTCCAGCTAAGGTCCGAGATATAGCAGCCCCAAAATCTCATCGTAGGCGTAAGGAAGAGCCTCCTGTTGTCCCTCCAATCATAGAGGTAGATCAAGATAAGAAAACTCCAGACATTTTAAGCAAGCCAGATGTACCTAGATTACAAAAGGATTCACAATTTCCTGGAAAAAAAGTAACAAACGGTCGAGTTCTTAAAGTGGTGAAGAAAAATTTGAATGCATTGAAAGAGATAGCGGGTAGAAAGGGATGCGGGCCATTGGACTACACACAGTGGGCAAGACGTTTTCGAATGGAAATTAGTTCACTAGATCTGCTGCAATGTTCACCCAATTTCGCAAAGCACGTCAAGAAAACATTGACAAGGGTAAATAGAAAGCGCTATCAGTCTACGGTTGGAACAGAAGAATATTTAGATGCTCTCGCTACACAAATGGAAGAAAAAGAAGCATATTCGAAATATCAAGATTCGGAGTGGTACCGAGACATCTGGATTGCACTCACAAGGGCCTCCTACCCTTCGAACTTCGATCGAGTACAGGTTACTAGATTAAAGCGACGTTGCAATAATTTTGAGGTGATCGGGGACGATCTATTTTTTCGGATAAGAGGGGTGCAGAAGAAGTGTGTAACACTCCAAGAAGTCTCGGAAGTAATTCGACACGCTCATGATAAGGAAGGTCACTGGAAACACGCAATTACCATGAAGAAGCTGCGAAAGTACTACTGGCCAAATATGGCAAACGATGTTAGGAATTACATCCTTGGGTGTATGAAGTGCGCTCAGCATGGAAATGCACAACGGACGCAAACTCAGTCACCAACAGTCATTGACGAACCAAATGTCCTCTGGGGAATGGACTATATCGGGCCGTTTCCAAAAACAGCCGTCACAATGGACGAGGCATTGAAGTGCATGTGGCCACAGCTTCACAAGTCTAAATTTCAAGTAACGATTCAGGACCCTAACCCACTCGTAACCCAATCTACGAACAATTACGGATTTGTAAACTTCACGCATATACTTTTGGTAATAGACTACTTTGATCGATTTGTATGGGCATTCCCAACGATCACCAATAGCCAAGATGAGACGATTCGCTGCCTTGCATGGCTGATCAGTCAGGAAGGAGCTCCTGTGGCAACGTATCAAGACACAGGAGGGCATTTTGGAAGGAGGACAGCCAATTTTCTGAAAGCTCACAGTACGGAGTCTATCTCCTCCCCGGTAGCATCTAAAAAAGCAACTGGAATGGTAGAGAAAGCCAATGATATCTTGCAGATTACTATGAAACAAATCACCAGAGATTTGCATTTCTGGCCATGGAGAATATAGCACGCAGTCTTCGAGGGAAATCGGCGCCAGATCAGCTACTTGGGCTACTCGCCATTTGAGATTCGAAGAGGGTATCAACCTCCATCAGCGTTGGAACAAAAGTATCACCTCCCCGAACGAAATGTCACTCTAGATACTTTAAAAAATGAAATCGACAGCTTTGTGGAAATTTCCGAGGATAACCATGCGAGTGCAGTAGACCTATTCGTGCAGAATAGGGAAATTGTAAGGGATTCAATCATAGACAAGACGAACTGGCGAAAGCAAGTCCAGAAGGAGCGACATGATGGAGGAGTCCGTGTACAAACTTTCAGACCCGGAGATTATGTGATGCTGTATGATGGAAAATCTGCGAAGAAGAAACTTCATCCAGCATATCGAGGACCCTTTGTTGTGGCTGGTCATGGTGGCTCCCATGGAAAATCCTACCTTCTAAGACAGGTTAATGGAAAGGCTATCCCGAGAACCTATTATGGGGACCACCTCAAGTTATTCAAACTTAGGGAAAGTCATTCAATCACTGGTCGAGAATAAAAAGTACCTTTCTATCAGAACCTCCGTGCAGGAACAGCAAGTCATAAACTACCTGCAGCCGTCGGAAACGGGGACTCAGAATGGAGTGCAGACAACTGATTGCTGCTACGGGACTTATAATGGGATTTTATAACTGACTTTGTGAAATGGAGTTATGTTTGATGTTTAAATCTTACCATTACATGATCACTTTCATTGTCTGGAGATAGTTATGGATCGGCTGATAACCCTGAAGTCCATCGTGGTATTCAGATCATGGGTTTTATTCACCACGTCGAAGGAAGTTCTATAATCTCTTAAGTAGTTAGACAAACTCTCAGAGCGAAAACAAAAGGGATAACAGTACTCAAGCTATCTGCGCACTGTCGAGGACGACAAGTTGCTGCTACGGGACTAGAGATGTAGCGGGTTAAGTAAGGTGATTATGTAATTAGAACTAGTCGCGCGCTGGTCGTGTATTTACGCGTTGTAGATAGAGAATAAGAGAGCACTTGCGACCTCCCACAGCTCCGAACCCAAACGTATTTCTGCATCCTGACGGCTGAGCCGTTCTGTGGCGGACCCGGGAAGATCGGGGTTGTGAAGGTCAAATAAGGTTCTCGGTTCGTACCCATTCGGTACCTGGAAGGGGCTGACATTGCCGAGTGACTCGTGGGGCAGGGTAAGTTGTGCTATGTCCATAAGTGGCAATATGGAGCTCCAATTACCTTGATAGTACGTGCACTAAGGTCGGGGTCTCTGTTTAATGTACTTATTCATGATTTCAGTTTGTCCATCAACGTTAGGGTTATAGGCCGTAATGAGCTTGACTTTGGTGCCTAAGACCCGGCAGTATTCTTTCCAGAAAGTTGAGACAAATTGTGGTCTACAGACGGAAGCTTAGAGTCGGGCGTTCCGAAGTGACGTACCCAATGCACGAGGAATAGCCCAGACATTTCCCTAGCTGTGATTGTTTTATGGCACAGAATCGAAAGAGATTTTTTCGTCAACCTATCCATGATGACAAAGGCAGTGTTGTAACCCGCTTCATCAAGAGGGAGCTCAATGAAGTCCATTGTCAAGTATTGGTACGGTCGAGCAGGGATTGGCAGAGTGTCACAGTTCCAATATAGAAAGCAAATGGGCATTTGTATGATTGAAAGGTAAAGCTATAATTGATCTATGGAGAAGTTAACTACCTGCAAGTCTCCCGTGCTACTTATACACATCCAGAGGTATCTAAATATAGCCTACATTCACAGTGGCAATAATACTAGCTTAAGGTTTGTTCTGCCACATGGGTAACGCTTCTGATATCCTTGGCATTATCCTTTACGTAGTCTCAGTGGCGATTACGTATCCATTTTAGTTAGCTGAGAATCCTACAAGTGATAGAACATGGAGGTTGCCTTCGATAGCCATCGAAGGCTACAGGAATTATCGGCTCACAAGCCGTCACACAGAGGGTGTAAGAGGCCAGGTGTCTTATCTTGTGTTGTGACTGGCAGTAATTAGCCATGTGATATTGATCACGCACGGACTTCTGTATATCTCTGCTGCTCTGTAGACTTGATAATAGATAGGCCTTTCAATATATGATTATTTAAATACAACAGGTTATGGCCCTTGCGCTTCCGCGTTGTTTTATCATTGTTTGAGTCCACCATCTAACATCTACCATCTACCATTTTCCATTATCCATCAACCATCTACCATCTATTATCGACCATCAACCATCTACAACATTCATACACCCTCATTAAGAAGGATTTATCTCCATAGTTTTTTTTTAACCTCAATATGGGTAAATATGGTGGCACAATACTTACAGGCCGAGAAAACTTCACTCTGTGACAGTGTAATCTTGAAGTGGAACTAGCTGCCATGAGGCTCAAAAGGTTCCTGGAGCCAGAATATTGCACCCCACCCTTGGTCAAAAAGAAGACTAACAAAGTAGATAATGAAGCCGAATTAATATAACTTGAAGAATGGGAATACAAACATGCACAAGCTCTCAAGACTATCCTCCAGAGTATTGACAACACAATTAGAATTACAATCCAAAGTTGTCGCACTGCTGCTTCT
Organism: Blumeria hordei DH14; assembly: GCA_900239735.1. Taxonomy (NCBI): domain Eukaryota; kingdom Fungi; phylum Ascomycota; class Leotiomycetes; order Helotiales; family Erysiphaceae; genus Blumeria; species Blumeria hordei. Next base: position 3,221,445 of record OENG01000035.1, read on the forward strand.
ACATATCAAACCCTCAATTCCCGCTATGCAATGAAAGACACAGCTCTCCCGTCCCAGTTGCTTTCTCAACTATTTTCGGTTCAAAGCATGAAGCAAAGTAATATAACATAAAAATTTGACCTTGTTGTTATTTTATCAGCACAAATAGCAGAACAACAACAAGATGCAGTCATACCGGGAATTATACAAGCAATAATTCTTATGCAAAGTTTACCCTCTGAGTATGACACAACTATCGAAATTCTGACAAATAAGGACAAATTTCCTAGTATTCACAAAGTCTTTCAGGCCATCAAAAGCACTGAAACAAAGCTTAGTGATTCATTAAACCAGATGGAGATTGCAGATGTTGCACAAATCAACAGAAAATCTGGAACTGAAGTATGTTGGGTATGCAAAGGAGACCATGTTAAGCCCCAATGTTCCATATGGCTTGCATCTGACAAGGGAATAAAGTTCAAGAAATCTGGCCTGAAATGGCACCAGTGGCAGGAAAATCAAAAATCTAGAAAGCAAATTGCTAATTCAGTTAATGTATTGACCTTAGACTCGACTGTTCATTTTTCTGATAGCGATAGCAATAGCAATACTGAATCTGAATTATCAACATATATCTGTGCTGCTACCTCAAGTTCACTAAATGGTGCTTGGGGCCTCGACTCAATGTGTTTGTGTCATCTTACTCCACACAAAAATTCATTTATTAGCCATATTTTTCCAGTTAAGATTCCAATAGAAGTTGCCAACAAATCAACTATTTACTCGAAAGGCAAGGGTGATGTGCACATCCACTGGAAAAATCCAACTACGCAACACCTATGTTCTTCAAATCTACGTAATGTTTTATATGTCCCAGATGCCTCCATTAGCCTAATATCATTGGGAATGCTCGCCGAGAAAGGTCATGAAATTAACTGTGATAATAAAAATATGATGGTATCTGCGTCTAATGGGCAGCTTATTCTACGAGGAATTCGACAAAATAAAGTTTGGATAATACCCAAAATACTAGAATCTGCACATAGTTCTATAAACCAAGCAAATCTGCTTCATGAACGACTAGGTCACCCTGGACGACATATAACTATGCGAATGACTAAACGTGTAACTGGTATTGCACTTACAGACAACCTTAATTACAGTTTTTGCCGGGCATGTAAAGAAGCTAAAATGCCGAGAAAGATAAGTAGGGAACCTATGAGGGAAGTTTCTAGACCATTAGAAAGAATACATATGGATATTTGTGGCCCTTTTCGAACAAGATCATGGCATGGTGATAGGTATATGCTTACCGTAACAGATCAATTCACAAAATTTAAATGGGCTATTTTTCGAGACTCTAAGAAAGATCTAGCACAATTCATCAGAAAATGGTGCTCTCGAGTGGAAAAAGAACGAGAAGTAAATGGAAATAGTGAAGAACTTCATGCTTTCAGATTTGATTGCGGTACAGAATTCTTGAATAAGGATATGAAGAATTGGGCAACTAGTGAAAATATATCTCGTGAATCAACTGTTGGCTATCGACCAGAGGCAAACGGTGTCGCCGAAAGAGCTAATCGTTCAATAATGGAAAGAGCTAATAGTTTACGTTTCCGAGCAGGTCTTCCTGAAGAATTCTGGGAACTTTCATCTAGAGCTGCAATTTACTTAATTAATTGACAACCAATTGGTGGAAGATGTATAGCCCCTTGGACCATGTGGCATAATGAAACTCCTGATATTGGTCAATATAGAACGTGGGGATGTGCTGTATATGTCCATATTCCAAAAGAAAAGAGAGAAAAATTGGATAAAAAGTGTTGGAAAGGAATCTTTGTGGGATACAAGACCAACTCATCAAAGATATATCATATTTGGCATCCAGGAAATAAAATACTAATTGAAGCACAATCAGTCGAGTTTGATGAAAATGATTTTTCTCCTGATGCTAAACTGCATAATTTGTTAGGCCAAAAAATTACTGACCAGTGATAAGTCTGATGATGAATCTGATGATGATTTTGGGGATGAAATAAATGTATGCAGTAATGATAATTTAAATAATGAGCCTCCGAACTGTAATCCAGAGAAACAACATTCGCAATCACTACAAAACTCTGAGACCCTCCCTAACATTAATAATCAACATCAAAACCTCAGTCGCCAACAAAAATATTCTGAATATTTAAGAAAACTAGAAGAGGAAGCTTTGATTAGGGGAGATAGATGCTCTGGAAGAAATAGAAATCCATCCGCTAAGACCATAGATATGCAAAATATCAGACAACAATCAAATATAGCGATTGAACCAGCTTTCTTAGCTGCCCAAAATGATGGAATTGATATTCCCCAAACTCTTGAAGACGCATTGAATACTCCGCAAGCAGATAAATGGTTAGAAGCATACGAATCGGAAATGAACTTTCTCATTGCACATGGAACCTTTCCAGGCCCTTTATATAAAATACCACTTAACAAATCAGCAGTTACAGCAAAGATTGTTCTAGACGTGAAAAGAGGGGAGAATAATGAGATATTACGATTCAAGGCTCGATTAGTCGCTAGGGGATTTACTCAGAAGTATGGTGTTGACTTTGAAGAAACAATTGCACCAACTATTTGTCTTGATGCTTACAGAATCATTTTAGCCATTGCAGCTAGAGAGAAGTGGGACATCTACCAAATGGATGTAGTAACTGCATTCTTAGCAGGAAAGCTTAATGCAGAAGTTTATATCAAAATGCCAAAGCATATAGTTGAGAGATTTGGCTGATATGCTCGAGTCTTAAAAAGCCTTTACGGACTAAAACAGGCCGCACGAGTATGGTACTTACTGCTTTCTGAATTCTTGGTTTCAATTGGTTTCACTTATCTCCCAATGGACCAGACTATATTTAGGAATGAGAAAACCAAAGTTGTGATTGGTATACATGTTGATGACCTGATAATCACAGGCCCAAGTAACCAAGAGATTGAAAATATTAAAGAAAATCTAAATAAAAGATTCAGTATGAAGGACATTGGGAGGGCCAGAAATATTCTCGGGGTAAGAATTGCACAAAATGATGACTATTTAATGATTGACCAATCTCAATACGCCAGAAGTATCATAAATGATTTTTCTATGTCTGGGACAAAGATATACTCAACCCCAATGGCTACTGATGCTGTTGGTGAACTAGAGCGAACACCCAGGAAACCTTGTACTAATGAAGAGTTGGCAAGTTACTGGAAGCTTGTTGGAAAGCTTATGAACTTGTGTAATACAAGACCAGATATAATATTTGAGACTCATAAAATGGCACAATACTCCCATAAGGCATGCCACAATCATTGGATAGCACTTCTCCGGATCTTAAGCTATGTCAAAGGTACAATTGATTATGGGATTAGATATGGACGTGGGGATGTTGAAACTCCTTATTACAAGGTAGATAATAACATAGAAGTTTATTGTGGAAGTTCGAGATCTACTGACCTAACCACATTTGCTGACTCAGATTACGCCAGAGACCCTAGTGATCGAAAATCTATTACAGGAGTCATTATGATGCTCAACAGAGGAGCAGTGGCTGCAATTAGTAAGAAGCAGACTAGCGTTGCAACATCCACTACAAATGCAGAGTATATAGCAGCAAGTGAGGGAGCGAAACTCGCAATTTGGGGAGACAAATTAATATCTCACATAACAGGAAGTTCAGGAAATTCAATTCCACTCCTGCTTGGAGACAATAAAGCATGCATACAATTTCAAGGTGGAGTCTCAAACACATCTAAAATTAAACATGTGGATGTGGCATACCACCACATAGTTGATGAAATAAATAAAGGTAAACTAGAAAGTAGATGGATAAAGGGTGATTATATGTTGGCCGATGGATTAACAAAACCTTGACCAGGACCAATGTTTAAGCTGAAGAGAGCTGCTATGGGAGTAGTTCAGATTGTGAAAGCTGATCATCAGAGATAAGGGGAGTGTTGTGACTGGCAAGAATTAGCCACGTGATATTGATCACGCACGGAATTCTGTATATCTCTGCTGCTCTGTAGACTTGATAATAGATAGACCTTTCAATATATGATTATCTAAATACAACATCTTGTCGGGCCTTCTGGCCGGCACAGCTACAGTTGGCAATATAACGGGCAACATCATTCCCTAATCCAGACCAGTGGTATTTCTGACCGAGCAGTAACTTGAATTTGCTGACTCCGGTGTGTGCTACACACGGTTGATCAAAGAGGTGCTCAGTTCCGGAGGTTTCCTTGGTTGAGCTCGTAATCCAAATGGTGCACCCTAGCCTTCGCGAGAAGAAGCTCCAAGCCAGGAGAAGTTTTATTGGCTTCAATAGCCTAATCAACAATGTTATATCCATTGATGTCGTATTGTTGTAATGGAAGTTGTGTAGAGAAGCTTAAGCTGTTAGGCTTGTATAAAATATCACCTAGTAAAGCCAGTTGGGAGATTGAAGAGTCTGAAAATTATAGCGGAGAGTTGTTTATCAAACCCACTTAGTATCAGAGCGCTATTTAAACTTATTACTACAGCTAAGTGAAGGACACAATTCACTAGTTTATGCCAGATAATTGTGAGGCTGGTCAATGTATGAGTCTGCATGAATGTGGCTAGTAATACTCGAACCTTATTACGTTCCATGTTAATACGACTCTTTATTGCCAAGTAGCGCCAATTTCAACACCCCTTCTCACTTTGTACCAAGGATACTGGTACACAAGGATGCAAGCCTTGGTTTAGGTAGACCTTTTGTTACAGTTATGGGTTAGGATGTATTGTTGTAATTAAGGCAGCAACATGACTGCAGTAGACAGATAGCTCATATTAGAATAATATGCACTGACGCCATGAGATATGATTAACCTATATCATCACTCACTGGCATGAATAGTAATTAGCCAATAGATGCCTTACAGCATACATTGGCTTCAGGCTCTCCAACAACTTTCCCATTTAGGTTAGATAAGGAAGTATGTTGGAATTTACACTAGTGTGCGGAAAACCCCGCTTTCATGTATATAGAGGAACTTCTCGCTACACAGATAGAGATATAGCAATTTCTTTACAATTAACTATCCATTACACATCAGTAAACTTCTTCGTACATTAAACACATTCATCATAACTCTAACTCATCCTCATACTTGCCCGGGTTTGCACCAACTTCCGTCGTCACAAAAAATCTACACAATGTCAACCACCGCTACTGTCAGCATCGGAAATCAAAAGGCTACCTTACCTATTCTTGTTGGACAATCTAATTTCAGAAGATGGTATAAGGCTTGGCACATTGCTCTCCGAGGGGCAAAGCTATGGTCAGTAGTTTGCGACGGAGACAAGAAAGAATCACTACCAGTCCGAGGTGATAAAGAGGATTAAGAGAAGTTCAACATACGTCTCGAACACTACAATGATAGAAATGATTCTGCCCATTCTGCTCTTCTGGTCGGAGTATCGGAAGATCTCCAAGAGCTTGTGTGTTCTTGCGACGAGGAACCTGAATCAGCACGAGTTGCAATGCGGCTTTTAAAAGAAAAATATGATTACAAAACTACGACCTCCACCATCCAACTATTCAAGGAGTTCAGTGAACTGAAAATGGTTGATGGAGAGTCAATCTCGCAACATATTTCCCAATTCGAAACCGCATATGCTCATATATACTCACGCTGTTCCAATTCCTCGCGACCAGAAGCAATTGCACTAAGAAGTTTCCTTACCGTTGAGCAAGTCAAAGTCATGTACCTGTTCCTCTCACTTCCTGCATCATTCAACAACATCATTGACAATCTTTCGACCAAGGAGGAATTAAAATTTGCTGATGTAAACAGACGGTTGCTTGATCTAAACTCGATCAAGCCTATCGATGTTCCCATTCAGTTAAAGGCCTACTTCAGATATGAAAATTTTAGCAATCAGGAAAAAGTTGTTGAATGTTCTTATTGCAAAAAGCATGGGGGAAACTATAAAGGGCATATCTTTAACAAATGTGGAAAACTAAAGGAGCAGCTTGCGGAAAGACCCAGCAAAAAGGAAAGATTTAAACCGAAGTACAATAAAGCTAACACAGCTGTCTTGCCGGATGAAGATTTAGATGACATTATATTATCTACGCCACGCTTCAAAGCTTTTGCGACTTCGTGTTCAAATCCGTCTTCTTTCTGGATTCTTGATTCCGGATGCTCGGCTCACATGACATCACGCAAGGATCTTCTAACGTCTCTCCAACCCTTTAATGGGTTTGTTACAATTGCAAATGGGCATGATATACCTGTTGTTGGAAAGGGTATTGTCAACTTTAACTTACAAATAAGTACTGGGGAATTTATCTCAGTGAAAATTAAAAATGTACCATATGTTCCAGAATTGAAGGGCGGGAACCTTATTTCTGAAACACAACTGGAGTTGGAAGGGAATGAATTTCAATCGGAAAATGGTCGGCGTCGGGTATTTTTTAATGATAAAGAGTGGATGTTTGCAATTCTTGATTCTTCAAAGCAATTTAGAGTTCAGGAGAATATAATTAAAACATTTTTTACCTCTCACCTTGAAGCTCATGAATGCTTTGGTCATCCAGGAGAAACTGTTATGACTAACTTGAAAAAGCAATATCCTCAAAGTATCCCAAACAAACCTGATGGATTTCACTGCCCAGCATGCACTCTTGCAAAGTCTATGCATAAATCCGAAGACACCAAACCGCGAAAATTGACAAAACCATTCCAAATAATACATTCTGATCTTTCAGGTAAATTTTCCATAGACTCACTCAGAGGAAAAAGGTATTACATTACATTTATCGACGATTATTCAAGATACGCTTGGATATCATTTCTTTGTGATAAAAGCCAAGCACATCAAGCAATCGGCAACTTTGTAATAAGAATACAAAACCAACAAAATCTTACTATCAAAACATTCTTTTCAGACAGTGGAGGAGAATATATTGATACAAGAGTACAAAAAAATCTTTACAGATAACGGTATCAATCATGAAAAATCGCCTCCATACAAACACGAATCCAATGGTACAGCCGAAAGATTCAATCGAAAAATTGTCACCAAAGCCAGAGCAATGCTTCTTGATCATCCAAAATTTCTCTGGGCAGAGGCCATTGCCACCTCGGTATACTTGTATAACCAAACGCCTCATTGGACAACTGACTTTAAGTCACCATTCGAGTTATTAAATGGAGCCTTACCTCCATCAATAACACACCTTCACGCCTTCAGTACAAAGGTCTACATTCACATACCAGCTGAAACCAGACCGAGCGGTTCTAAGCTCCACCCAAGAGCACTAGAAAGAATATTTGTAGGTTACAAAAACTCGTCTAATATATTCCGAATTTACGTACCAAGTAAAAGAGTTGTTCAAATCACTTGACAAGTGAAATTCTTGGCCTCAAAGCCAGGGGAAGTTACTGTCGAATTTTCACAACCAATGTTACCATCAGACATCCCTTCTTCAAATGCTGAAGCAACACCTACTTCAAGTCCAATTCATGCTCGCCCTTCATCACCAACTTCAAAAATCATGCCTGGAAATTTTGTTCAAACTCCTCAAGCTCAACCACAACCGCTGCCTTCCACTCCATTCCTAGCTGCGATAAATTCGACCACTCCTAACGCTCCGAAAAAGCCACATGAGAACTTTATACTTTTAGGTGTGCCTCCTGTTCCATCCATTAACTTGGAAACAGAAGAATCATTTAGTAGTGATAAATCTCATAACGACTTACCTTGCAGAAGCACTAGAGAAAAGCGTCAAACTAATCCTGGCCCGGGTATGGTGCCCAATACTCAACGGTATCAAGCAAATGCAGTTATGTTTGAGCCAGCGACATTTAAGCAGGCTATGAAATCGGACGATAATGAATTGTGGAGGAGAGCCATTGAAGAAGAAATGGATGCACTCAACAGAAACAATACCTGGACAGTCGTGCCTCGACCCAACGATTGTAATGTGGTAGGATCTAAATGGGTGTTTAAAATCAAGCACAAAGCCGATGGTTCCATCGAACTTTACAAAGCTCGTCTCGTCGCTAAAGGGTTCTCTCAGCAACCTGGTACAGATTTCGATGATACATATGCTCCTGTAGCTCGATACGATTCATTGCGCCTTTTACTTGCCTTAGCATCCCATAAAATATGGAAACCAAGGCAACTTGATGTAAAATCTGCCTTCTTGTACGGAAAACTAGATCGGGAGATATACATGGAAATTCCTGAAGGGTTTAAGGAATCTGGTAAATGTTATCTTCTACGAAAGTCAATCTACGGGTTAAAGCAATCCCCTCTTGTATGGTACAATACATTATCAAGCGTCCTAAACAAAAGTGGATTTGCTTCAACTAATTTCAACCCATGCATCTTCACAAATTTCGAAAAGCAAATCTTTCTCGCAATTTACGTTGATGACATTCTGAGCTTTGGTCCAAATAACAGTACTATAAATGAGCTAGAGAAAACTCTGCATTCGACATTTGAATGTACGAATTAAGGCATTGCTCACTATAAACTCGGAATTCAGGTCAATATCACAAACCAAGGCATATTGTTAAGCAAAAGGGCGTACATCATTAAATTTCTACAAAGATTCGGAATGCAGGATTTTCACCCTGTTGGTACACCACTCAAACCTGGCATCCAACTTCGAAAGGGTCAACCAGAGGAAAAATTAGATGATCCTACCATTTACCAATCTATAATAGGTTCCTTAATGTATGCCTGCATTGGTACGCGACCTGACCTTGCACATGCGGTTACACTACTCTCTCAATTTTCTTCATGTCCCAACCAAATCCATCTAGCAGCAGCAAAAAGGGTACTACATTACCTCAAAGGCACAACTGACTGGACACTTAACTTTCCACAAGCTAACGACTCTATTCTTCACGGATTCTCTGACTCCTCATATGGTAACTTCATGGATGATCGAAAATCTTGTTCAGGATATATCTTTTGGCTAGGGGAAACAAGTGACAGCAGGTGCTCCAAGAAACAAAGAACAACTGCCCTCTCAACATCAGAAGCCAAATACATGGCTATGTCAGATGCAGCTTGTCAAATGATTTGGATGCAAAATGCCTTGAGTGAACTAAAGCTCTGCTATGATCCGATCTTGCATGTGGACTCAAATGGAGCAATCCATCTGGCTAAAAATCAGAAAGTATCCCAACGTTCAAAACATATTGATATATGATTTCATTTTTTACAAGAACATATTGATAATACTTTCAACTTGGTATACGTGGCTTCTGAGAATAATTTAGCAGATATATTGACTAAACAATTGGCTAAACCAAATCATCAACGGATCTCGGATATAGTACGATGCAGTCCTGAGGGGAAGTGTTGTAATTAAGGCAGCAACATGACTGCAGTAGACAAATAGTTCATATTAGAATAATATGCACTGACGCCATGAGATATGATTAGCCTATATCATCACTCACTGGCATGAATAGTAATTAGCCAATAGATGCCTTACAGCATACATTGGCTTCAGGATCTCCAACAACTTTCCCATTTAGGTTAGATAAGGAAGTATGTTGGAATTTACACTAGTGTGCGGAAAACCCCGCTTTCATGTATATAGAGGGACTTCTTGCTACATAGATAGAAATATAGCAATTTCTTTACAATTAACTATCCATTAAATATCAGTAAACTTCTTCGTACATTAAACAGATTCATCATATCTCTAAATCAACCTCAAGGCTAGTATTTAACTCTTCCAATATCCGGAACTATTTCAATTTGTATCACCATGATGCTGACCTTTGACTGTTAGGAGAGCTTTATTGTGAATAAAGTGTGGAAAGATGTTGATTGATCTATGCTACAATACGAGGAGTTCTGATCCCTATTTATACCATAGGTCTGCATGAATTACAGAAATAACCCCATCAAACATTTCCTCATGCAGTGCTAGCATAACACACCTAATGCAAGGTGTGTCATGCATGGTGAATGTGCCAAGGGCACAACACCTTTTGTACAGATGTCTGTGTGACAGAAACCAAGTTGGTGATGGGTAAATCAATTTATTAAACTATATGAGGAGAAAAGAAAACTCTAGCTACTACTAACAGGTATTTATAAGAATTGATCTTCGTGGGTCTACAGACTGATGACTTATCCATAGGAACTGTACTTGCTACCCAGCCACACAATGACAAGTGCCACCTAGTCGTGCTAACCCTCCAACCTCCTAATTAATAGCGCCGTTTCGTTCAGCTTCATCTATCTCTCCCGCGCAGCCATATCGTAAACATTCTTAGTATTACGCTTAGGTATCCGCCTAAGCTTAAACAACGGTCAAACCGTAACATTACCCCCCCATTTACCCTCTTCTTCTCTCCTTCCCTGACGCTGGCCCATTATTTATCTCTGCCGAGCCCCACTTTTCCTCCCAAACGTCGAGTGCTATAGCATCTTGTAAATTTGTGAGTGATGTCCACTCTGGTTGCGCCATTCCTGTCCACTTAACCAAAGCCTGTCTTTCTCCTTTTCTCGTCCTGCATCTAAGAACTTCGTCAATCTGGTACTCTTCTTCGCCATCGTCACTAGTGATGGGGCCTGGATTTTCGTCCTCAAGTATTTGGGACGGCAACGGATTTTCTTCTGCTGGTAACAGCATGTCCACATGGAATTTATTATGTATCTTTCCGGGGACATTAAGCTGTACTACTTCAGGCGAAATTACTTTTGTGACAGTGTATTTTGCATGCTGCCACCCCAACTTTTTGGAAGGTTGATCTTCTAGCCTTATGTTTCGCAGAAGTAGCCAAACTTTATCACCCACCACATATCTTGGTGCTGGCTGTCTATTTTTGTTCGTTAGTTCCTTAAATCGTTCTTGAACGGCTGCCATTGCGGATTGCATAAAGATCGTAATTCCTTTCAATCGCTCGATGAATTGCTCAGCCATTTCTCTTCCTGTAGATGCGGGAATCATTGAATCTTCGGAAGCAGTTTGTATAGGGTTTACATGGTACCCATGTGTCGCAAAGAATGGACTTATGCCGCCTAGGGCTACTACATCTCTATTATTAATCGCAAGTTGAGCCGCAGCAAGACAATCAGACCAATCATGTTGGGTATAGGAAACATATGCCCGCAGGTAGGTTTGAACTTCCTGGTTCATTCGTTCCGTAGCCCCGTCAGTTTGAGGATGATAGGCTGTGCTCAACCTTTGTTCAATTCCCACCAATTCACACAATCGTCTCCAGAATTTGCTTGTCCAGTTAGACCCTCTATCGCTAGTCAAAGCTTTCGGGAACCCATGATAACGCCAGTGACATTCCAGAAACCGCTTAGCACAAGATTCTGAATCCATTTTCTCCATTGCCTCTAGTGTTACTGATTTCAATAATCTATCAGTAATTACCATAATATTTGTTGCCCCATTAGAGTTTGGTAGCTCTACCATGAAGTCAATAGAAAGTTCTTGGTGAAATCTATCGGGTACTGGTAGTGGTTTAAGAAGCCCTTTTTTCTGATGTCGCCAAATTGATGATCTTCCGCATACATGGCAGTTTTTACAGAATCGTTTTACCGACTTGCTTATTCCAGGCCAAAAGTACTCTCGAGCCACTTGAGCAAGTGTTGCATCTCTTCCTGGATGTCCAGCGACGGCTGAGTCATGAATGTGCTGTATAATGGCCGTTGTGAGAGGCTCGAAGAGAGGTACCCATATCTGTCCTTGATACCTGACCACTCCTAACGCTTCGTCAAATTCACATGCACCGATCATTGCTTTAATCGGACTAGGATCGTCCGAATCTTCCAATTGTAATTTGAGGTTCTTCGGCCATACACGCTCTCCACTTTGTACCGCATTCACAACTTGAATATATGTTTTGTCGTTTTCCATCGCTTGGTCCCAAAGCTCCTGCAAATCTCCATTGACGAATATTTCCTGGCCTTCTGCAACATTAGTACCATTTATACATAATTTTGAAGCATTAATTGGCATTAAAACTTGGCGTTCGCGGCTCAAGAGACGGGGATCGCCTTCCACTGGTCTATCTTGATCCCTTCTTGAGAGTGCGTCCGGACGTTCACTATCTATTCCTTTCCTGTACACTAGTGTGTACCTGAATCTAGATAGAAATTCAGCCCATCGAGTTTGCCGCTCTGTCAGCCTTCTTGTGGTCAGGAAATACTTCAAGTTCATATGGTCACTTAGGATGGTGAAAGAATGCGCTAGACCCCTTAGCTCTGCATCCCACTCCTTCATGCTAGCTACAATAGCTAGGAGTTCTTTATCATGAATTTCGTAATTCATTTCTGCTCCAGTTAACTTCCGAGAATAGTACGCCACTGGTTTCCATGTAGTATTTTCTTGTTTTTGTAACAAACAGCCACCAAGCGCATAACCAGAGCAGTCTGCCTCCAACATTGTTTCGCGATCAGGATCCCATTGGGCCAGAGCAGGCTCTGCTATAAACTTTTCCTTTAGCAATTCGAATGCTTCATTTTGTTCAGCGCCCCACTTCCAGGGTGTACCCTTGCCTGTAAGAGAAGTTAAAGGCGCACAGATTCTAGAAAATCCTTTGATGAAGCCACGATAGAAATTGGCAAACCCTAGAAATCCTCTAAGCCCTTTTGTTGTTGTGGGTGCCTTCCATTCCGAAATTGCCTTAACTTTTGCCGGGTCCATCTTTACGGACGAATTCTCACCATCTGCAGAGATGATAAAACCTAAGTATTTAGTTTGTTTAACACTAAATTCGCACTTATCAATATCCAATCCCAGTCCAGCTTTTTGAAGCTTTTGAAGTACCAATCGCACGTGCCTTTGATGTTCTTCTTCGTCCCCATCAGTGAAGACGAGAACATCGTCCACATAAGCCGAGCAAAAATCATCTAGGTATTCACGTAGGGCTTCGTTGATGTATCTCTGGAAACTTGCTGGTGCTCCATTCAACCCAAACGGCATCACAAGCCATTCGAACAAGCCAAATCGTGTTCGAAAAGCCGTTTTCCATTCATCGCCTTCCTTGATGCGTAATTTATGAAACGCCGATTGTACGTCTAGCTTGGTAAACCATTTGGCTTTACTCAGTTTGGCCAGTGTCTCCTTTATTAACGGAAGCGGGTAGCGATCAGCCTTAGAAATTGAATTCAAGGCACGATAGTCAACACAAAATCGTAAGCCCCCACCTGGTTTCCTAACAAAAAGCACTGGGGCCCCTGCTGGTGAACTACTGGCGCGAATGTAATCTTTGTCAAGTAAGTCTGTCAGGGTCTTTCTCAGTACCAATAATTCATCCCTTGACATTCCATACAGGGGTCCCCATGGTATTTCCTTATCAGACTCAAGCCTTATCTCGTGATCACTTCCTTGGCGATGAGGTGGTAGTTTATCTGTTAACTCTTTTCGAAATAGATCTGTAAATTCTTTACAATGACCTGGAAGCTTATCCAGATTTGTCGTTGATTTCTTTGATGGCGCAAGCGCTTTCTGAATATCTGCCAGTGTCACAGAAAATATTTGGGTCGTGCCAGCCCTTGACTTCCTTGCTTTCCTAACCGTTGCAAGAAATACTCCTGCCGACAAACTTTTGATATTTGCTGTCTGGTGAGAGGAATCCATTCTTTCTTGTCGACCCTTTTCCCATACTCTCAGTGGTTGATCATTCACAACGGCTTCTCCAATGTCCATAAAATGTTCCCTTGCATTGTAGATAACATCTTCCCGTTCCATCCATGGTTTTCCGAGTATTAGATCATGAGATAAACCCGGTATCACGTACGCATGTAACGTGCGCTGATAACCATCAATGTCAAGTTCCATTCTAACCATTTCCGTTATAGAGTCATTTTGGCGCCGATTTTTCGTAGCCTCAGTAAGCCGTCGTGGAGTTATTTTTATGCGAGGTATGTTAGCTTTACGTACAAAGGAATTACTAACCGCGGCTAGACATTCGCATCCGTTATCGATTAAGGTAGGAATCGAATAAATTCCGTCAACAACAGCATCTATAATGAAAGAGGATCCATTCATAGAGCTCTCGGCTTCTTTATCTTCCACTGACTTTGAGCTAGTGACCTTATTTATGGCTCCATTATTCTGCGTTTGGAGACAATTTGGTTTGGGAGCCAATCTTTTTTCTACCAGTTTCTTCCCAGCTTTGGCCTTAACTGTATCTGCAATGTATTCGGCGAATTTTGCAACTTGGATAGTTGTTTCAGGATGCTTGGCTGGAAGAAGTCGACAATTAGCTATAATGTGTCCTTTCTTTCCACATCGCAAGCATGACCCAGCTTTTCTGCGCTCGTTCAACTCAAAATGTGATACCAACTCCGCACGGACCTTATTGACACCGATCGTCCTTGAATTGCTGTCTACGTCTCGTGAGATTTCACCTAGTAATCTGCCCCCAGCAACGCCTCGTGTTCCGTCGTCGAAGTAGCCAGTCTGACCTAGCAGGTATTCCCTTGTATTTTCTATACCAACCTCGTCAATTTCAGAGCCCAGGATCGACAGGTAATCAATTAATTCTCGAAGTGTTTTAGGGTGCATACTGCTGATCATGTAATTTCTCGTTGTCTTGTTCAGTGAGTTCCGCAACAAATAGATCTTGCACTTCTCATTCCCTTTCGAACTGGGACTTCGAGAAAGCAACTGCTGGAAGCGCGGTAGATATGAGGATAGGTTCTCATCCCGGAATTGTCGACATGCATGAAGTAGCGCGGCTGCCAGTTGTTCTTCGTTTCTGTTGCGAAAGGTATCATTCATGGCCTGTAATAGCCCTAGCGCATCCCATTCCATACTATTTGCAAGCATGTTTTGAAATTGGCCGGAGATCATATCCTTCGCAGTTCCTACTACAGCATGACTAAATAGTTGCACGAAAAAGTCTGACGGTTGAAGTATACATCGCTCCTCTACATCACGCCTGTATATGTAGCGAAGTATTCCATGTGTAATAGCCCACTTACTTCTATCCTTGTGGTCGTACGCCTCTGGCCATTTGAGTGGTTCCTTTTCAGTAAAACATCTTCTGCGTTCTGATAAGCCTTCCAAATCACCTCTTAACTGCTGCAGGGGTGATTTCTTCTCATTCTGCGATCGTTCCTGCATCCTTTGCATTATTCCGTTCATCTGAGATTGTAGCATCCCAAGGTCTCTTCTGTGTTCTATTCCCCTTAATCTCATCTCTTCGACCATTCGCTCCATTTCCGATTGTATTTCTCCATGTGGCATCGATTCCTGGTTCGATAACCCAGTTGCCATGGAGTCCATTCCGATATTAAAATTGTTCATTTCCGAACCCATTGTTGATTCTTAGAATCCCTTTGCGATGTAACCAATAATTAAAGATGCCCTAAGTCACGGTCATATATGACTGCGATTTACTTAATGACGGGCAATGAATATGAAAGATATAGTTTAAAATGTGACAGAAACCAAGTTGGTGATGGGTAAATCAATTTATTAAACTATATGAGGAGAAAAGAAAACTCTAGCTACTACTAACAGGTATTTATAAGAATTGATCTTCGTGGGTCTACAGACTGATGACTTATCCATAGGAACTGTACTTGCTACCCAGCCACACAATGACAAGTGCCACCTAGTCGTGCTAACCCTCCAACCTCCTAATTAATAGCGCCGTTTCGTTCAGCTTCATCTATCTCTCCCGCGCAGCCATATCGTAAACATTCTTAGTATTACGCTTAGGTATCCGCCTAAGCTTAAACAACGGTCAAACCGTAACAGTCTGCGAGATTCTCGGCTGACAGAATATGTAGTAAGGTGAAAGTTCCATCTTCAACTTGTTTCCTAGTGAAATGATGAGCAATATCAATTTGTTTTGTTGCATCATTGAGCTTAGAGTTATGTGCTAGATCAATAGCTGAAATGTTATTGGTTGACAGAGAGGTAGGTATATTTTTATCCAATATTTGGTAAAGTCCTCTTACAATGCAAAGGAATTGTTTTGTTGCAAACAACAGTGCCATATACTCATCATCACAAGTGGAGTGAGCAACAGTGCGTTGTTTGCGAGACTTCCAACAGATTGTGGATTGACCAAGTTGGAATAAATAACCAGAGAAACTTCTGCGTGTATCCAGACAATTTCTATATGATGCATCACAGTATCCATTGAGAGCCAGGAGAGATTCAAATTTGTATAATAAACCAACATCTATTGTCCCCTTGATATATTGTAGAACTAACTTGGCAGCATTTAGGTTAGTGACAGATGGACCTGAGTTAAATTGAAAGAGGTGAAAGATTGCACATGCAAGATCAGTTCTAGTAGCAGATATGATATACATTATAGATCCGATTATTTGCTAATATAGAATAGCATTTGCCCTAGGTTCTCCATTTTGCATTGCCTTTAGTGGTTGGCTGCACTCTATAGGCGTGAAGACCATATTGCAATCTTGCATTGAAAACCTTTCGAGTGTTCTATTTATGTAGGCAGACTGCAATAGATTGATTCCATCATCAGAGTACTCAATCTGAATTCCAAGTAGCCAGTGAAGAGTTCCCATATCCTTGACCTTAAAATTGGTCTTGAAGTGGTTCACTAAATCTTCAATGAGCTCATCTTGTTCTCTGATCAGTACTATTTTATCCACGTAAACCGCAATGATCATTTTACCTGTGTTGTGGATAAATACACAGGGACCAAATAGGGAAGGAGCAAGACCATAAGGAATGATATACTCAGCCAACCTGAAGAACCATTCCAGTGGTGATTGCTTGAGTCTGTATATACACCTTTTAAGTTTTGCAACTTGATCTCCTTGCCTGTGCCCTTCAGGAAGTTCCATGTATATATCCTCATTCAAGACTCCACATAGAAATGCAGTTTTGATGTCGAGCTGTCTTGTTTTCCATTTCTTAGATGCCGCAACTGCCAAGATTAACCGTAATGAATCAAGTCGTACAACTGGAGCAAAGGTTTCATCATAGTCAGGCCCTTGGATCTGGGAGAATCCTTTGGCGACGTAACATGCTTTGTATCGTTCGACTTTCCCATGTGCATCTCTTTTTATTTTGCACATCCATTTACCATTAACAACTTTTCGTCCTTTAGGTCAAGGAACAACATCCCAAACGTCATTATCTTTAAGGGATGCTATCTTCTCATCAAATGCCTTTTCCCAGTAAGCCCAATTAGTTGATGACTGTTGAGCAGATTGGTTTGGAAAAGCTTATGGCTGTTAGGCACAGATTATATCAATTAGTGAAGCGAGTGGGAAAATAGAGGAGTCTGTAAATCTGTCGTGGAGAGTTGTTAATTACTCCTGTTTTAATTGGTGCTATATGGTAATGAAGGGTATCATTAACATGGAACGTAGAAAGGTATAAGTTCTCTAGCCAGGTTCATGATGACTCATACATTGACCAGCCTCCCAATTATCCACAATAAGCCAGTAATCGTGTCCCTCGCTTAGTTGTAATAATTAGTTTAAGTAGCACTCTGATACTAAGTGGGTTTAATCAACAACTCTCCACTATAGTTTTCAGACTCTTCAATTTCCCAACTCGCTTCACTAGGTGATATTAAACAGAAGCCTAACAGCTTAAGCTTCTCTACACAACTTCCATTATAACAACTCCCACAAGGACACAGAGTGCTATATAAACTATATTTTGTAATAATAAAATCTAGTGGCTGGTATTTGCGTCAAAGCGCATTAATACTAACTCCACAATTAATGGGAGATTAGTGACGTGTATTCTACACATCCCTGTCTTTACCATAATTGGAAGCACCAATTTCAACAATGACTTGGCAACACTGTATGAGCAGGGTTAAGTTTCATCATGAATATTTAACATGGCTAACTTGTTACCAGCACCGCACGTTGAATTCTGCAATTTGGGTTCAGGAAGATCACTAGAAGTTTTCCACCATTCCCCTGTTATTGTGTCTTCATATGTCCAAGGACATATTGTGTGTCACGGACGAGGACGAAGACTAGGACGTAGACGAGGATGAAGACAGAGGCTGATAATGAAGACAAGATATTCAGATTAATGATTAGATTCTAAAACATAGGTTATTTACAAGACAAAAAGCTAAAGTCTAAATCCAGTCCCAGAGTTTCCTTATGTACACGAGCATCAATACTATAACCAAGGGTGTAATAGTCCACAGTTATCACGTAGCAACTAACTATTACTCCGAGTGGCAACTGTTGCCATCACAACACTGTAACCATTACAATTCCTAAATTATGTTATTGTATGTACTGTTAAAGTTATGAGCTTGAGCGAGTATGGAGGTTATAGCGGAATCAGTGTCGGCGGTTAGACCGATACAGTAAGTCTTGTATGAAGTTGTAGAAGGAAGAATTGACTGGAAACAAGTGTATTGAGATGTATGGTTCTGAGTAAACTGAGCTGATAAGAGTGAGATTGCGTGTGCGCATTTCTTATCAACTGTGGTTTTTGACCAGTATTTATCAATCTCCATGAATTGTAAGTTATGATCCATGTAGATGTAAATCTATATACGTACAGATATATGAGCCAGAAATATAAAGCTAAATACATGTGTGTCGGTAATAGATCCGAGAAACCTTTAACCTGCATTTGATACATAATCATCTGATGGAATGCTAGTGTGAAATAAATGCCAATATGCATTAAACTTTCCGTGAGGAATGTGCTGATGACAATGATATAGGAAGGTGAATTTGATAACCTAATTAGCCGGACTTACAAATGAGTTATCCTTGGCATTCCAGGATATACGATATTTCAACAGTAGCTCCCAGTATTTCCTTTCTCTTTGTATTTTCTTCTACCTACGTATTGTAGCCTAATGTACAAATATAACTTCTTAAATACCCGTATCACCCTCAGGTCAGTCGTAACAATTGTACTGCATTTCAAAGGCTGTAATAAAATTTACAGTGGCTTGTGACACAATCCGTGAGAGCCGTATTGCGTGCGTGTGGGGATACAGGTTAGCGCGCCTTGGCATCACGTTGGATGACTGAGCACAGCCGAGGGAGATATCTTAGAGAGGGTCGAGAGTAGCTACCTCCTCTCTTCGTCTTTTATTGCCTTTACAAGCGTGCCTCTTGATAGCAATATAATAACTTATAAAACCTCCTTGACATGCCGTAACAGCTTGCACCACATCAGATTTTGTTCAGATTAGGTCCTAATCAACAATGTCTAGCCTAATCATGCTATGATGCAGGCTACTACTCGAATTATTCATGGAATCATAATCAGGGTTGTGAGTAGTTTCGGTTTGGCATTGTTATTAGGTTGATACCTGAGCGTGTCTCATAGTAGTCAGGCATGCTGTAATGGCTGGTAAGCCAATTGGTCCCTGTATTGCATGCTGGCCAACGTGAGCCTAGTCTGACATTGGTAGTGCACAATTGATCGACATCAATGTGCAGATATATGATGCCACTCAATAGAACATCAAGGCATTGGCATCTAGTTTGGCAGGGCAGCAGTATTGGACCATACAGCTACAACACATTGAGATGTTACAACAAGTAGGTTCAACACATGTGAAGAATCCCATTGGAACCGAGACAGAGGGACTGTGCCTCAAACACATAGACAATGCATATATATGTAAATATAGAGACTGAAGTAGTTTTCTCTTCAGAATGATAATTTACATACTATTGACCACATAGTTGCACCAGCGCCTGTTGATTGATCCGTGACACATGCAACTCAAGTAGCAAATACACGGTAAGCCTCGACTATTGACATGTATCACCCACTATTTAGTTTGTGGACTTGTTGGTAGAGGGAAGCTTATGCAATAATGAAGGATAAAAGGATGTCAATTCAACTACTCTTCTAAACACAGATACCAGACTCCTTTTAATCCCAATGGATAGCCCGTGCGGGATCTCCTATTAACAGCAGTAAACAACGCTAACACAGGGTATACACATTCTCCGTTTGCCAAACACTAGTCTGTCAGGACTACTTATTATTGAGCCTAGTATGATTGACAAAGTGTATCCCAACACAGAAATAATAGAAAACTCAACGACCAAACCCTTCATAATAACTGCCATTAATCATCACCTGATGTAAGGATTCCCTGTTTCATTCTTAATTTAGTATATATTTTTAGTCTTCTTCCAAGCAGCTATGACAATACCGTAGCTCTTGGCACTGGGTACTCTATTATTAGGATAAGACTTATGTCATGATGGAACAATGGACGGAAATCATGTAAATAAATAAGGGCCTGGTCTACTGAAGCTGAGCTCTCTATGCTTAGTTTTCTGTCACAACCACCACCTTCAGATTACTTCGGATTACCTCTTGTACCTTTAGTTACTACTAATACCAACTCAAACCTTTAGACCTCTTTAGCTATTTATATTACCCATCTTTCTAACCTTTAGTTCCTCCTAGTTATCTCCAGTAGACCTTCAGTCATCTCTTGCAACCCATCCGACCTCTTCTCACCCTCCAATTCCGCTTCAAGTCAAACGCCTGCGCTCCAATCTGACACCTGACTTATCTCTGTACTCCATTGTCAAACTCGAGGGTGCCAAAGGTAGTGTCGGGAGAGTTACTGAGTGATTTGTGTAACAGCTGAGGAGGTAGGCAAGAGTCAAAGGTATGAATTTGTGATTATAACTAGGTCTAAGGATTTCATGGATTGTTGTGGCATAGCGTAATATGAAACGTCATGTGGACGGTTAGGCTAAAACACAAATAATAGTTCAATGCACTTTTAAAACCAGCAAGGAAGACTGATAAGAGTAGGCTAGTCTCATTAGGTGATGTGTAGCAGATTGTTTGGCATAGAGGCTGTGTGTTACGTGCTATTTGGTAATTTTATGTATATAAATACTCGGTGTGAAGAAGCATTATTCTTCACGCAACGTCTTCTTCAATTACCTTAATAATACATTTGTTTACCCATCTCTTCTTCGGGAAGACCATTTATCTCTTTCCAGCTCTTCATCAGCAAGACCCACGTGTAGCCTCTATTGCTACTATCTATATATTTGTCTCTTCCTGTTGTGATCAGGCCCACTTATGGATCACATAACTTGAAATGGCTAGTATTAGGCAAGTGTAACCGACAGGACAAGCAATCCTGTGTCAATGATACGTCATTAACATACAGCAAATGACAACACCAGTATCTCAGCCATACATGATGATATGACCATATGACGCAGGTATATCTAATGATATAATTGTTGAATGGCTGAATGGTTGGGAGTTATTGCTATTGAGGGTATAGTTTGTGTACCATTTTTGTGTATAAATACTTGCTGTTATAACTCTGTACATGGTCAACCTTTTCCACTCCTACTTTCAATAGCCATCAATATAGCAGATCTACAATACATATCCTTCTTCTTCACGTTAGACTTAAAGCGCTATCCTATATCCACCCAAGTTGACTGTTACATCCATTGCAACAATTCTTAGACTTCTCATAACCTCGTTAGAACAACACTTCCTAGAGAAGACCAGTCATCCCTTCGACCCACTCATCACCTTCATCTACCACGTAGATCTCCGTTAGACCACATACGCACCCTGTGGAACACTGTCCTAACCTCGCCCCTTGAGAAAGGACGAGGGAATCTAGGATCGTAGACAAGGCCAGTGGAAGACAGAAGACAAGACGTGGCCCTCTACGGCGGCTCTGTCCACTCCTTATATACATCATAGTAACCAGAGCAACCTAGGTCTCATAGGGTCCGCCCCCTATTACTCAGTTACTCAATTTGTAACCCATGGCAACCATTGTGACCCAGTAACCTCTATCCTCAGTTCCTGACATCCATATTTTCAACATTGACCCTAAAATAATGATATAAGTCAAGTTTGATATGCTAGGTCCTGTATGGCTAGTGTGGATGGAAAATGGGAGATTTACCTGTAGATAGATAAAGGTGCTGTAGCCCTCTGATAGCTGGGACAAGTCCTCGACAAAGAACTAATATTGGAATCAATCTGTCAGAGCAGCATGTAGACAGCAGGGCGGAGACAAGGGTCAAAGAGGTGGTATCCAGGCTAAAGGGCGCCATCCTACATTATGCATGAGATAGTGTCACAGACTGACTGATGTGGAGATGATTCATGGTGTTGAGTTACTTCGATGGCATTCTAAGCTATTCTAGCAATTAGTTTCTAGATGTTTCCGGATAGTATTTTGTACTCTTACCAGTTCACTGGGCTTCAATCAGATTCTAGGTCACTCTCAGGAGTTCGACAGGAATTGGGCTGGAACTAGATTACTGTAGACTGTAGTAGATAGTGTCGAAGTATAAGTAGCTGAGGTATCTTCATGTCGAAAGCTCTCCAGCTTTCAGTCTTGTACTATTACCTAGATACCCAAGAATCAAGAACCTAGTCTTCTGTTAATATATTGTCTTTATTATCAAGTATCCAAGATTTCCCACCAACCATTTCCAAGTTAAGTAACCAAGTCCCAAGAGAGCCCTGACATTACTGAAAGCTCGTTATATCATTTTTCAAGTCATGTCTTCGAATCCAGGAAATCAAGAAGCACCAGGCCAGGAACGACGAATATTGGAAGAGATTGCCGGCATTTCAGATGTGTCGCAATTTGTTCAAGTGGTTCAGACCGACCCAGCTGTTGTCATTGATGCAATTAAGGCATTGAAGATAAGAAATGAAGAAGCCGAAGCGGAACTGGAATCAGCAAGGCGGCGAATTAAGAAGCTCGAAAAGAAACCAACAACCCCGGGAAATGTGAATAGTCAATCAGTGAATGAGGATTGGATGTCGCGACTAGTGGTTGCAATAGAAGGTCGAAATACAGTGAGGTCAGCATTACTGCCGGATGCTCATATTTTCAGTGGTACCAGGAAAGATTTTTACAACTGGAAAGAATTAATAATGATGAAAATTAAGGGGAACCTAGACCACTACCCGACGGAACAATCTAGAATGATTTATGTGTATTCACGAATGAATTCAGAAAGTCGCACACATTTGCAGAATTGGGTTCAGGATGGATCTTTGCTGTTCCCAACTCTCGCCCACATGATGGATCAGTTGACAATTATCTTTGGCGATCCGCACAGAGCGCGTAATGCAGCTTCGCGTTTACACTCAAACGCGCAGAAGAATGAGGGTTTCGGTACCTGGATTGCCGAAGTTAGACGCGGCGCGGCTATTGCCGGATACGAAGGCAATTCTCGGTATCTACGAGACCTAGTTTTGAACAAGATGAATCTGGAATTGAAGAAGGCCCTGGTCCATGAACGCGACATCGAATATCTCGATTTTGATGAGGCGGCATCTCGACTGCAGGACATAGAAAATCGCCTGAGATCCTGCGCTAACGCAGAATTTCGACCAAGTTTGCGCAGTGGAGGTTCGACTCAGTCCTTTGCATACCCTGAACCAGCTACACATGCAATATCTCCTCGCACCGTCGATGACCCCATGGACCTTTCGGCAACAATGGCTCAGAAAAGAGGTAATTTATCTCAGGACGAAAGAGAAAGACGTAGGCGTTTAGGACTATGTTTTTACTGTGGGGAGATAGGCCACAGGTCATTTGATTGCAATAAAAAGTCACGACCAGCAGTTCAGGCTCGGGTAATGGAAATGGATAAGATTTAGGACGACACATTGCCGTCGGGAAAAGATTAAGCCCTTTAGAAAGTCGCCTAAAGGGCAATCCATATTGTTTAACACTCTCGTCAGTTGCCACCGGTGGAAATGTTAGGGACAAAATGAGTCACTTTGTAGTCAAATGTTCTATTAAAAATAAAAAATCAATTAATGTCCCAACTTTTGCACTGATTGATAGTGGTGCCTCAGCCCATGGCTTCGTAGACGCAGAGTTCGCGCGTATTCAGGATTTGGAGATATTACCATTGTTTCACCCACGCTCTTTAAAAGTTTTCGATGGAACTGATTCAGTTCATGGAAAGATAACACACATGGCTCAAACTACCATTGACATCGGCGGACATCTGGAACGTATCTTCTTATTTGTCACCACTCTAGCAAGTTTTGACGTTGTTCTCGGTCTTCCTTGGCTTCAATTTCATAACCCGAAAATCAATTGGTCTCAAGAACTTCTTACGTTTGATCGAAGAACCTGTGAAAATCATTCAAAGAAGTTTCCAACTACGGTTCATGCAATTTCGGAAAGTGATATTGACCAATACCGGAAACAATCTTCCAAGTCCAGGCACTCCGAAAAGTTGATAAATATAGAACATTGTAACTATCAAGACTTTGAAGATTATGCTGATAGAGAAAATTTGAAAATAATGAGTGTGTCAATTGAAGATATCCAGGAGGCACTTAAAGAAAAACCAAGAGTCGACCCGGCTAAGAAGTTACCAGAAGCATACCACGAATTTCTTTCTGTTTTCTCTAAAGATGAAGCTGACAAGCTACCCCCACACAGGCCAAGCGATCATCAAATTGTTCTCAAACCAGGATCGGAGCCTCCCTGGGGTCGTCTGTATGGTATGTCTCGCGAAGAGCTTCAAGTCCTTAAGAAGTACATCCAGGAAAATTTAGAGAAGGGTTTCATCAGACCAAGTTCATCCCCAGCATCTTCGCCAGTTCTTTTCGTCAAAAAACCAGGTGGGGGCCTCCGCCTGTGTGTAGATTACAGGGCATTAAACGATGTAACCATTAAGAATAGGTATCCTATACCACGAATCAATGAGACTCTGTCGCTTTTAGGAAAGTCAAAATATTTCACTAAGTTGGATGTTATATCTGCCTTTAATCGTATGCGCATCAAAGAGGGAGATGAATATTTGACGGCTTTTCGAACGCGATTTGGGCTATACGAGTATTTAGTGATGCCTTTTGGTTTGGCAAATGCACCAAGTTCTTTTCAAAATTACATCAATGATACTTTAAGGGGATATTTGGATGAATTTTGTACAGCCTACATAGATGATATCCTGATTTTTAGCCAGTCTCTAGAAGAACATCAAGAACATGTAAAAAAAGTACTCGCCCGTCTAATGAAGGCAGGACTTCAGCTTGATATCAAGAAATGCGAATTTCACGTGGAACAGGTTAAGTTTCTAGGTCTTATCATAACTACTGCCGGAATAAAAATGGACCCGTCTAAATTAGAAGCCATCGAGAACTGGGAAACTCCGAAAAATACAAAAGACGTCTATCGGTTTATTGGATTTGCGAATTATTATAGAAGGTTTATTCATAAGTTCGGATCAATTGTGATGCCCTTGACAGATTTGATGAAGAAAGATGTACCTTTTACATGGGGATCTACTCAAGAAACCACATTTAAAAATATTAAGTCTAAGTTCAAAGAGGATGTTATCCTTCAGCACTTTAACTGGGATCGGCCAGCTCGTTTAGAGACTGATGCATCAGACCGTGGAACAGGTGGAGTTCTTTTACAGCCGGATAATTTAGGGAATTGGAAACCAGTCGCTTTCTTTTCACGAAAAATGAGTCCGGCTGAATCGAATTACGAAATCTATGACAAGGAGCTGTTAGCAATTGTACAGGCTTTCGAGGAATGGCGTCCCGAGTTGGAAGGATCTCCGAACCCGGTAGAAGTAATTACGGATCATAAGGCTTTGGAATATTTCATGAAATCTCGGCTTCTAAGCAGACGTCAAGCTAGGTGGAGTGAATTCCTTTCTAGGTTCAATTTCAAAATATGCTATCGGCCTGGTTGTCAGAACGGATCAGCTGATGCATTATCTAGACCCGCCGGGACCCAGGACTTAGCTTCTAAACAGTTTCTTGAGCAACGGCTATTGAAACCGATAAACTTGTCACCTGGTATGGGAGAAACAAATTTACTTGCAAATGAATTGGAGATTATAGATCAATCTGAGAATGGTGTTGAGTCTTCTGGTTCCTCACGGCCAGACACATCATTATTAGTATCTGGAAGTCCCTCATCTTTTTTTGAACGAATACGGCGATTAACTCTATCCGATGAATCAATTAATGCCGTAATAAAAGCGCTGGAAAGCAATGGAATTCCTAGATTTATGAAATTTACAATCTCCGAATGCGAAAAGAGAAATGGCTTCCTTTACTATCGTGGAAAGATTGTTGTCCCTCAGTGCGATCAGGATAAGACCTTGACAGCAGAAATTATCCAGAGCCATCATGATACACTAGTTTCAGGTCATCAAGGAATAGCTTCAATTTATACCGCGATTTTTCGAACCTTCTTCTGGCAGGGGATGTTGCAACAGGTCAAGAAATATGTTAGGAATTGTCATACCTGCTCTAGAATAAAAGTATATAGGGAAGGTAATCAAGGTCTTCTCTGTCCACTACCTGTAGCAACTGAAAGATGGCGTCATGTGTCAATGGACTTCATAGTAGATTTGCCATTAAGCAAAGACTGGAATGAAAATGAGTTTTCGAACATTTTAGTTGTGGTTGACAGGATGACAAAGCAGACTCATTTGATTCCATGTAATGACCTCTCATCGCGGAATACAGCCTATTTGTTTTACAAAGAATGCTTTCGGCTTCATGGCTTACCAGATACTGTCATATCTGATCGAGGGTCTCAGTTCACATCCGAATTCTGGAAATGGCTCTGTAAACTCCTTCAAATTAATCACTGCCTTTCAACAGCCTTTCATCCACAAACCGATGGACAAACCGAAAGAGTGAATGCGCGTGTTGAACAGTATTTGAGAGCATATGTTAACTACTTGCAAAATGATTGGGTTCAATACTTGCCATCTGCAGAATTTTCCATGAATAATCAAGATTCATATACAACTGGCGTTGCTCCCTTCCTAGCGGTTTACGGTTTACATCCACGATCAGGATCTGAGCTTTCTGCTCCATTGTCTGGACCAGCAGTCCCCGCTTCTATTCAATTCCAGCGACGCGATGCTGAAGAGCTAGTTGAAAATGCTCGAAAAATTGATAAATTCTTAATTGATAATATTACATATCATTCTGCTGAATATGAGGATCAATCGAATAAATTCAGAAAGGCATCAAGACTCTTTCGCGTGGGAGACAAGGTTTGGCTCAATCTTAAGAATGTAAAGCTACTGCGTCCTTGTAGAAAATTAGACTTTAAGAATGGAGGACCTTTCGAAATTATACAAACCATCGGAAATTATGCATATAGATTGAAACTACCACCAACTATTAAAATACACCCAGTATTTCATGTTTCCTTGCTTAGATCAGCAGCTAAGGACCCGCTACCAGGACAAATATCAGGGCCACCTCCATTACTTGAAGCAGAAGGCAATGACCCTGAGTACGAAATAGAAAAAATAATTGGTTCACACTGGGTTGATGGCAGCTTACATTACCTGGTCCGATGGAAAGGATATGGACCTGAAGATGACTGGAGTATTCCAGCATCCCAAGCTGATAGTTTTAAGGAAGTAGTACGCCAATTTCATGAACTAAATCCCTCCGAACCGAATCAACCTCATGGCCACATCTCAGCAAAAAAAAAAAAAAAAAAAAAACTAATGAAGAATTGACTACCAAGAGCCTCGCAGGAGCTCGGCATGCCTTGCGGGAGGGTAATGTCACGGACTGACTGATGTGGAGATGATTCATGGTGTTGAGTTACTTCGATGGCATTCTAAGCTATTCTAGCAATTAGTTTCTAGATGTTTCCGGATAGTATTTTGTACTCTTACCAGTTCACTGGGCTTCGATCAGATTCTAGGTCGCTCTCAGGAGTTCGACAGGAATTGGGCTGGAACTAGATTACTGTAGACTGTAGTAGATAGTGTCGAAGTATAAGTAGCTGAGGTATCTTCATGTCGAAAGCTCTCCAGCTTTCAGTCTTGTACTATTACCTAGATACCCAAGAATCAAGAACCTAGTCTTCTGTTAATATATTGTCTTTATTATCAAGTATCCAAGATTTCCCACCAACCATTTCCAAGTTAAGTAACCAAGTCCCAAGAGAGCCCTGACAGATAGTTGTATAACCACTCGGCTAAAAGGCCAGACCAGAATCATAGAACACTAGATTCTGGTTATCTCCACATATATAGATTATACAGAAGGCAATCCTGACACAATCCTAACCTCTCATTAAGCAATCTCATGAATTATTTCCGTGTCTGTCATTACAGACCAATATACAAAGTCAACAATCAAGATTTAGAAAGTTGATAAGATTTATATTTTAGGTATTGGATAGTTACACATTTTGTTGCATCATCTATGAAACTTATGTAGTATGAAGCATTACCACATGATGGAACAGAGAACAGCCCTGCAAGATCTGAATGAATATATTTGCCTTTGAGTTTTGCTCTAAAGATTGATGGAGTGTCACAGACCAAGGACCTATTCTAAAACAATAGGAACTATGTACAAAGATATTTGAGCCATACTACTATATTCTGTTCTGTTCTGTTCTGTTCTGTTCTGTTCTGTTCTGTTCTGTTCTGTTCTGTTCTGTTCTGTTCTGTTCTGTTCTGTTCTGTTCTGTTCTGTTCTGTTCTGTTCTGTTCTGTTCTGTTCTGTTCTGTTCTGTTCTGTTCTGTTCTGTTCTGTTCTGTTCTGTTCTGTTCTGTTCTGTTCTGTTCTGTTCTGTTCTGTTCTGTTCTGTTCTGTTCTGTTCTGTTCTGTTCTGTTCTGTTCTGTTCTGTTCTGTTCTGTTCTGTACTTGTCTAGACTATTCTATTCTGTATGAGAGTAAACTGGAAAGTTCGAGAACAATAGAGAGGGATATATAATTTTCACGGATCCCTAATTAGAATTTTAAATACTAATATTAATTTGTGACAAGATGAAGGCGTAGTTACTTATAACCATCAATTTAATATAGCTTCTCCTATACAATTAGTCATGTACAAATACATGTAAGGATATACAAGAGAGTCATGAAGAGAAGGACAAGAACACAGCCATTAATGCGAAGATTGTTGGAAATTCTGACTCTTGAATTTATGACTCAATCATTACCTGTTTCGTCTCAGGTTCCCGACAAGATTGACTCTCTCTACAAATGTCCTGAGTACGCTAATCGCGCCTACTGTCGCCTATACGTTTGGATATTTACGTACTACAGTGTACCTTGGCTCATCATGGTAGATGAGAGGTGGCTAGTCATCACTAGGTTTGACAGGCACACAAGGCTAGCGGGAATTTCTCCCTTAGATGTATATATAAGTCCAATGTTCCCATAGTTGTAAAATATTTTAAGTCTTCTTTACTTCATCATATTTATCCATATAATATTGTACTGAGTATATTTTCCAACAGATTATGAGACCAATGCTCTAGACAACTGAGCTATTATTTCTGTTCAACAATTACTCGTCGATATTCTGCTCAACCATCGACCAAGAAATTATCCTCCCTACTTGTGTCGTAATTTTGTTGTAACACTTTTTGGATTATTTTCACCTCATTTTATTTTATATATTTTCTATAATGTCTACAGCTGACATAGTCGCATTGTTCAAAAATGCACCTCATCTAAGCAGAGCCACATTCAGAAGATGGCGTAATATGTTTGAGACTTGCATGGTTGGTCTTGGGGGAGAGCAATATATCCTCCGAAGAATACCTGAGCTTGTAAAGGCTGAAGCGTCAACTTTACTAACAGCGGATGCTAAAGAAACGAGGAGTTCATATGTAAGATATGATGCTAGAGTTCGGTCAGCAATTTTACAGCTGGTTCCTGAGGAAGTCTATGTCACACGGTAGATCTGGCTTGCTGGATACGTAACAGGAATGAGTCACAAGGATAAGTAATCAGGATAGGTAACGAGGATATGACTGTGTTGTGCGATGGGAGAGTAAGAGAGGTCTATGTACACGAGAAACAACCAAATACCCAAACACTACGCACTAACCTAATATGGTACTTGGTCCCGTGACAGTACTCCCCCTCCAAATAATGTTTGGTCTCCAAACTTAAACTCTCTAAGATCTACTTCATAATAAAATAAGTTCATCAAATTAAAAAAATCACATGGTTTATTTAGCTGGTCGTCGTTGTCTTTCTGATCGACGTAGCTGTTGCCTTGGATTTTGTGGGGGTTTTGATGCCATTTTTACCCATGCTGGCGGGCCGGGTTTATGAGGATTCCTTCTATGAAAATTTTGGAGTGCATTTTCGCAGCCTTCCAGGTCTAATTCTGGCTGCCAAGATGGCTCGTCGTTGTACTTCCACTTGATGAGATATGTCAGACCATTTTTTTCAATATCTTTGTCATGTACGTCAATTATCTTTTCAAATATCCATTTATCAGCAATATTACCATCGTCATCTCTTTGCGCGACACGCCCAGCAACGTCACGGGATTCTCTTTTGTTGAGACTCGACTGACCGGTAATCACAGGATCTGTCCATGGTCGGACTAACGAGGTATGGAAACTATTATTGATATGAATATGTTTCGGAAACACAACAGCAACAGCACCATTATACACCTTAAGTACTTTGTAGGGACCATCCCATTTGTCATCCCACTTTTTTTTTGGTCTATTAGTCTTCAAGTTTTTTAGACTTATCATAACTTTATCTCCCGGTGTATAAATCGGGGCCTCTGATCTCCGAGAGTTAGCATTATCCTCGTATCTTTCCTGTGACTGACGGGTGAGAGCCCGGAGTTTTGTCAGTATGCAATCAATACGATTAGCCATCGAATCAGCTCTAAAGTATTCCTTCTTCAAAGATTCAGATAAATTAGGAGGTTTTGGATCTGGTGGCTCAACTCCTAGGCGAGGGTGATAGCCATAGTTCGCGAAAAAAGGTGATACGCCCGTTGTTTCATTTACATGATTATTTTCTGAAAATTCCGCAATTGGAAGCCAATCAACCCAATCGTCTTGAGTGAAATTGACAAAAGCTCGGAGATATTGATTCAGGGCAGAATTAACTATCTCTGTTTGACCGTCAGTCTGTGGATGGAAGGCTGAACTATGTTTCAAGGTAATAGAGAGTCGTGCATTTAGCCTGCGCCAAAACTCGGAAACAAAAGCAGAGCCACGGTCAGAGATTATGGAGTCCGGCGCACCGTGAAGCTTGTATACATTTGCAATAAAACATTCTACTAATTCAGTAGTTTCGAGGGATGTGGTAGGTATGAAATGACGCATTTTTGTTAGTCGGTCTACTACTACAAGGATATGGTGAAATATTTTGCCTTGGCGTTTACAGGGTGGTAAATCAACAACATGATCTATCGATATATCAACCCAAGCACGGATAAGAACATCGAGAGGCTTCAGGAAACCAGGAGGGGAATTGTGTGGTGTTTTAGTTCTAAAACAAAGGGCACAACCTCTAACAAAATCCGCGACGAACTTGCTCATTTTGGGCCACCAGTAAGTTCTTTGCAATAGGTCCAGGGTTTTCAAACGTCCTGGATGGCCCGCGGGTCCAGAAGAATGGTTACGGTAAACGATATTAAGACGTAAGTCTTCATGGTCGGGCGCAAAGAGTCGATCCCGAAAGTACACTAGTCCATTTATGAGCTTGAATTCTGCTTTATCTCTCCGAAGTAATCTTCCCAATGATTCTGACATCTTTTGATTCGACTTGTTCTCTAAAGATTCAACCATGCTCTTAGCAATATTATTTTCTCTGTAAGCTTCATGGATAGCATCTATCAGGGCGGGTTGAGGGGAAATTGTGGCAAGGGAATCAACGCTATTGTGTATTGAGTTAACGTGAATTGATAATGTATTTCTCAGGATATTTGGGTCCACTTTGTGATTGGGTATCATTGTGCGGAAACGCTGCTGAAGGCGCTCATCTAGGGCGCTATTTGGTTTAAGACCTGGTAGGCGACTTAGGGTATCAGGAAGTATCGCTTTTGATCCGGGGCGATAAGTGATGAAGAAATTAAACTGAGATAGGAATTCGGACCACCGTACTTGGCGTTGGTTAAGCTGTTTCGCAGTTAAGAAAGTCTGTAGGTTCTTATGGTCTGTAATAATCTCAAACGGATACTGGGTTCCGGCAAGCTCTGGGCGCCACTCCTCCAAGGCCTTGATGATGGCTAGTAATTCCTTATCATAGATGTCATAATTTGATTCAGCAGGGGTGTGTTTTGACGAGTAAAATGCTACCAGATAAAGTACGCCGTCATTTCCTTTTTGAAGAAGCGTTGCCCCAGAAGCCCAGTTAGAGGCATCGGTTTCAACCACAGTATGTTTATGATAATCGAAATAAGTCAGAATTGGTGCTTGGGTGAAGGAGCTTTTTAGCTTCATAAATGCATGGTCTTGATCTGCAGACCATATCCAGGGTGTATTCTTGTGTAGCAAACAAGTTAATGGTTCAATCAGACCTGAGTACCCTCAAATGAACCGTCTGTAGAAATTTGAGAAGCCAAGAAATTGTTGTAATTCCTTGATAGTAGATGGTTTTCTCCAGTTCAAGATTGCTTTAACTTTTTCAGGGTCCATGCTGAGTCCATTTGTGGAGATAATTAGCCCTAGGTATTTGGTTTGTTTTGTGTATAACTCTGATTTCGCAATATCAATTTGTAATCCTGCATTTCCCAGCCTGCGGATTACTTCGTCTACGTGTTTAGTATGTTCGTCTCGGGTCTTTGAATAGATTAAAACGTCATCTAAATATGCGGTGCAGTACTGATCTAGCGCGTCATGCAGAATATGATTAATATAGTTTTGAAATGTTGCGGGTGCATTGCATAAGCCAAATGGTGTAACCAGCATTTCATACAATCCGAACCGCGTAGTAAATGCTGTCATCCACTCATATCCTTCGGCGATACAGATGCGATTAAAAGCAGCAATGACATCCAGTTTAGTGTAGAACTGGGCGCCCGCCATCGAGTCCAGTGTTTCTCGAATTAGAGGAAGCGGGTATCGGTTTTTTATGGTAATATTATCGACTTTCTATATATTGATCGTCGATTCTGTTTATTGGTCTGTAATGACAGACATGGAAATAATTCATGAGATTGCTTAATGAGAGGCTAGGATTGATTCCGATATTATTTGGTAGAAGACTTGTCCCAACTATCAGAGGGCTACAGCGTCTTTATCTATCTACAGGTAAAATCCCCCATATCCCATTCATACTAGCCATACAGGATCTAGCATATTAAACTTGATACGTATCATCATTTTGGGGTTGAGGTTTACCGTGTACTTGCTACTTGAGTCGCGTGTCTGACTACTATGAGACACGCTCAGGTATCAACCTTATAACCCATACCAAACCCAAACTACTTCACTACCCTGAATATGACCCCATGAATAGTTGTAACAGTAGCCTGCAACCTAGCACGATTAGGCTAGAGCTCGTTGACTAAGACCTAATCCGAACATAATATCATTGAGACCGCGATAATCCTGACAGATTCTTACGCCTCCAGATGGTTTGGGGACAAGAAGGAGAGGGGCAGCGGCGGGCGAGGAGGATTCCCGAATGAATCCTTTTTCCAGCATCTCATTAATCCATTTTTTAATACAGAGAAGTTCCGCCGGAGAGAATGGTCGGTTTTTACTGTGAGGTACCTGCTTACCTGGCATAATATCAATTTTATGATCCCAGAATCGGTGCGGCGGCAATGTGTTTGCATTCTTTGGCAAAAAATGCGCTGCATGATGTCAAAATTCTAGTGGCAATTTTTTCTTTATGTGATCAATCGTTAATTCAGGTTTTAATTCAAGGAACTTATCAATGTCTGTTTGGTCCACTTTTCTGCGTAAAAATTCTGAACAGACACGCCTATTACCACTTTTTAGGTTTGAAAAATTATCACCTTTAATGTCGTTATCATGGCAGCTCTGAACGGTAGAATTAGGTGAACATTGAAAGTGGAAGTCTGAACTGGGATGTAACTGTCTCCATGGAAGGCAGTAATGTTGGCAGTAAGGGGAGGCAAAAGTGAGGGTCATATAGTTCCAATCACAAATAGGATTGTGCAATCGCAGCCAAGGAATTCCTAAAATGATTGGGTTGCATTTGCTTAGGTTTGTAACAAAAAAGACGAGAATTTCTGAATGACTGCCGATATGTAACCGGAAAGTAAAATAACGAGTGATGGCAGCCTGCGTGCTACCATCAGCCAGGCGCACTGAGCGTGGACTCAATAAAGGCTTAGTTTGAATTCCAAAACGCTTAACAATAGACTCTTCATCCGCAAACGCCATAGCTGTACAGCCGCTATCAATTAAACTAGTAGTATGAAATCTTACTGGATCACGAATGCGCGGATTGGAGAGGTGAGAATCAAGAAGCATTGAATTACTTGAGCTTATGGAGCACAGCTCCAGCGGTGAGTTATCTAGTAATACTTCTTGAATAGACTCATCTTCATCCTCATACAAATTAAACCCTTGACAGCGACTTAAGGTAAGGGTTTGTCTTTTAACTCCTGCTCGTAGATTGGAATTGGATTATCATTATTTTTAAAATCTTTAGATTCTGTATCAAAATTAGAATCATCTAGCGCCCGAATTCTGGAAGGAATTGATGTATGAAAATACTGAGGTTGAAAATTATGTGAGAATTGCTGAGGGAAAGGTTGCATCGAATTATAGTACATATTGGGCATCTGTACAGGTTGTGGATTAAAGAGCGGAAAATTTCTTTTACTGTACAATGTACGAGGATTGGGAGTAACGGGTTGCGGTCGATTATTTGGGCCCCCGGGCATCGACTGGTTGGTGCCACGTTTCGGCATCGGTATTGGGTCGAATTTTCGATGGTGATCTTTAGAATAATGTCCTTTTTCACCACAGGCAACACACAAGCCGTTTTCTATACGATGTTTTCGTTCGGCGCTTGACAATTTCATCCTGCTTAAGTCCATAGGGTCCCCAAAATCAGCTGACGGTAGGTTAATCGAGGAATTATTTTCATTCTGGTGGACTATATTGGGAGTCTGAAGCTTTGCTATATGGTCCTGTTGTTGAAGATTACGGGCAATATTATTGACCATTTCACTCCAGCCAGCATAGTCATCAGCTCTAGGTAGAATGACTTGATTATCAATTACACTACTGAATTTTTTATTAAGCTGTTTTCGGAGCATGTCGACTTTGGTACGGTCATCATATTTAGCTCTTTCGGCGTAGTGGTCAAAATCAGCCTTAAAATCACCATAAGCACGTCTATCCTGAGAAAGGGTGTCCAGCGCGTTTTTGGCTGACTGAGTACTGTCTAGTAATATATACCGGTTATCGAGTACTTGCCATAAGATTGCAGAGGTTTCCCATGGCCATTGTTTTGTGTCTCCTGGATAAAAATTCATTATTTGTACGCCATCTTGAGCCACGTCCCATGCTTTTCCCGTGAGTTGACTCGTGATGTAAGATATTTGATGAAAACAATCTGGGAAACATTTTTCATCAATTAGCAGTACTTGTTGCATTTGAGTCTTCCAACGCTCATACATCACCTGCCGCTTTTCGGTGTCTTGTTGTAAGCCGCTGAACTTTTCAGGGTCTGATCTAGAGCGACGGGGTATACTGGATTCGCCGTCCTTGATGGTTGAGGTCTTAATATCCAACAAATTGACTTTTGTATGAAGATCATTTTTTTCACTATTTAATTTTATGATCTGATCATTCAATTGGGACA
This sequence comes from Blumeria hordei DH14, assembly GCA_900239735.1. Classification (NCBI taxonomy): domain Eukaryota; kingdom Fungi; phylum Ascomycota; class Leotiomycetes; order Helotiales; family Erysiphaceae; genus Blumeria; species Blumeria hordei. Next base: position 3,256,953 of record OENG01000035.1, read on the forward strand.
CCCTGTCAATGTCAACTGAGCGCTGTGCATTTAATTTGGCAACTCTCGTATTCAGGTTGCTGATGTCAGTAAGTTGGGAATCAAGTTGCTGATTCTTTGTTGAGATAGTCTGATTTAAGTTAAGCACCTCTTGGTGTGCGAGGCCAATCGAGCTTTGTTGTTCTGCAGTTTGATGACGTAATTGTGTCAATTCCACATTGAGCTCAGAAATCCTAGTCTCCCTTGCATCTAATTGTGCCTTTAAAGCACCAAACCCGGAATCAAAACAACTGAGTAAACTACAAAACATCACCTTCTCGGGGTTACTAGTGGTAGAGGCTATTGCACTAAGTAGGGGGACGGGATTTAAATCCTCTGGGAACTGGTATCCCTCAACTGCGGTGATTAGATTCGGCCAGCTTTGTTGGAATGCCGTAACAATCTGGGAGTTCTGGGAATTGGAAGCCATGCTGGAAAAAAAAAAAAAATTGGTAAAACTGTTTTGTTTTTTTGTTTTTTGTGTTTTTTTTTTTTGAGATTTGAGATTTGATGTGGCAAGACACAATATATAGATCGCACAAAATGTCACACGGTAGATCTGGCTTGCTGGATACGTAACAGGAATGAGTCACAAGGATAAGTAATCAGGATAGGTAACGAGGATATGACTGTGTTGTGCGATGGGAGAGTAAGAGAGGTCTATGTACACGAGAAACAACCAAATACCCAAACACTACGCACTAACCTAATATGGTACTTGGTCCCGTGACAGTCTATTACCTCATAGAGTCAAAGGAGACTGCCAGGGACATGTGGGAAACCCTGTGTGATTTTTACCAACCGAAGGACAATGGAGACGTTGATACCCTACTGAAGGAGTTTTGGAGTCTTTCTATGGATGAAGGGACAGAAGTGGATCTCTTTGCTTTCAAACTTACAGAATTACAGTCCCGTATAGCTTCTATCGACCCATCACAACGTCCTTCCGACATTGCAAAGAAAAATCGGCTTTTAAATTATTTTGACGGTTGCTGCGATGGACGATACAGTGGATTGGTTACAGTTCTCAAGTTAGATAAATCTCTAACCTTTTCTGATGCAGTAAACTCGTTGCGTTCTACGCAAGAGAACTCCAAGCGCCATTTTTCGCCCATAGAACCGGTTGTCGCCCTTTCCCATGGGCCTAACTCAAATTTGAGGAGAACCACTAAATGCAGACACTGCCATCGCAAGGGCCATACCAGAGAATTCTGCTTCATCTGGTTAGATACTCCGGATGGCACAAAGTGGGCCGCTAAGAACCCAGCCAAGGCTTCACTAGTCCGCGAAAAGAAGAGCCAACTAATGGTTAGGACAAATAATAGAGTAGGGATAAGTACGAGATCGCATAGTTCTGAAGATGGTGCATGGCTGGCGGGAGAGAGCAAATATGCTCCTCAAAATAATAGTAATTCGAGTGTTGTACTTGATACTGGCGCCACACACCACATTTTCTGCGATTGTTCGGCATTCACTTCTCTGTCTCCAATTAATAAATCCATACAGTCGGCTTCGGGACATCATGTGGCCGTGTCTGGTGTTGGCTCCGTCGAGTTTCGCGTTTTCGACCTCAAGAATAAAGGCCTAAGTAAGATGGTGAGATTTGATGATGTTTGGTTTGTGCCCGGGTGTACCAGGAATTTAGTATCAGGAACACAGCTTCTTGCCAACAACTTCGGAATTTTGTCTAACCAAATGGGAATTAGCGTTCTTTCAGGCTCTGGATCGGCTGTTGCAACCGCTAGGCCTGAGGCAGGATTATTTTGTTTCAAAACTGCCCAATATGAACACCCATTGGTAGCTAACGAATTTGTTGGCTTATGTTTGGAGACTGTTGTCTCCATGGATAATTTTCGGACGAAAACCGCCAATACATCAAATGTCTTTGCCACTTCAAAGATCCGACATCCCATTTTTTCCAGTCCGGTTAGAAATTGTCATCAATCGCCGGCTGATGTAACACCCGAAATTTCTCCTCAATCATCTCTGCCGCCTCATATCAACGGCGGCCCTATAACTTCTCCTAAGAGAAATATTTCGTCTTTTAACAACTACTCCTCTGCCATGATGCGCTGCATCTCTAATGGCAAATCTTCAAAGCCGCCTTCGGCACAATACCGTGGCCTACGACCTATTTCAATGTCTAGTCACACTTATAATAAAAGAGACAGTCACTCTTCAAACTTAACCTCCCAACATTTACCGGGAATTCTTTATCGCATGAAGAAACTGCCATCTTCAAATGCTATTACTAATATTATTTCGGCAGAGGGAGCGGCTAGACCAGACTAGCGCCTTTATACAACTAATTTTATGAACTTGGGATTTACTTATCTATCAGTTAAAATCTCATCGGTCTTGTCAGTCAGGGGGAGTGTTGGAAATTCCGACTCTCGAATTTATGACTCAATCATTACCTGTTTCGTCTCAGGTTCCCGACAAGATTGACTCTCTCTACAAATGTCCTGAGTACGCTAATTGCGCCTACTGTCGCCTATACGTTTGGATATTTACGTACTACAGTGTACCTTGGCTCATCATGGTAGATGAGAGGTGGCTAGTCATCACTAGGTTTGACAGGCACACAAGGCTAGCGGGAATTTCTCCCTTAGATGTATATATAAGTCCAATGTTCCCATAGTTGTAAAATATTTTAAGTCTTCTTTACTTCATCATATTTATCCATATAATATCGTACAGAGTATATTTTCCAACAAAGATATTGGCAAGATTTGTTTACAATTAATTCCGGCTGGCAAATGCTTCTACTCTTGTATATAATAGTTCAGCGTGAGAGAGCTTTACTCCTCACGCAACGTCTTCTTTACTTACCCATTACAATACATTTATTTACCCATCTCTTCTTCGGGAAGACCATCTATCCATTCTCCAGCTCTTCATCAGCAAGACCCACATGTAACATCTACTGCAACTAGTTGCCCATTCATCTGTTCCTAGAGAAGACCTATCATCACTTTGACCCATTAAATATCCTCATTTACCACCTAGATCTTCACTAGGCCATACAACACACCCCGTGGAATACTGTCAAACCCTCATCCTTGAGAATAATGGGTAATTTGGATGACTATGGTTCGGCAGATTATGGTCTTGTATTCTTAGGAACTCTTTGGAAATTATTGAATCTCATCTTATGTCAAACTCTTGAATTGTTGAAATCTTGACCCCTCGGAATGTTAACACTTCTTGTATCCTTTACGTGTAGAAGGTTTTTGATGTACTGATTTGGAAGACATACAGGCATCAAAGTAAAAGTTCTTTGGTGTATTTGGGATGACACCTGAGCTCTGTATGAGCAATTGTTGTGAGTACCACAGGTCAGCTCCGATTGAGCCTCACTGGGCTTCCACTATTGTGGCACTCAGACACTCGGCCATGTTGGAAATCTAGACTTTGTATGTATGAAGGTTTAAATTTCTAGTTTGATCATCAAGATCAATTTACTTGTTTCTATTGCATACAATTAAGCTCAGCTAGGGGAAACGAGGTTCAGTAGTATCTGAAATGCAGTGGCTAGGAAATACTACCATGCGGTAATTGAGTGGCTGGTTGTAGCTAGATCACCAGGAGTTAGGGATCACTAAAGCCTCGGGAATCTGTATTTAAGGATTGGCTTACTTGTATGTTAAATTAAGTTTACAAAACATTATATTTATTAATCCATATTGAGAAGAGAGTTCAATATCCTATACGACTATCAACATATTCTTGTCCAAAATTGTAGTCTTGTTCTTCGAGATATTTCCTCCTAGAAATCCTTGACAATTTTTAACAGGCCACAGTAAGCTAGGTGAGATTAGGGAACTGATAGCACAGCTAAGTACCTAATCACTCTAGCAACATCCCTACACACGAGTGTTGCCTAGTGGACCAATGCGTCTGGACTGAGGTGCTATCAGAGCAGCTTGTAGACAGTAGTGTGGAGACATGGGTCAAGAGAACGGTATTAAGACCAAAGGGTGCCATTCAACATTGTGCATAAGATAGTTGCATATCCATTTGGCCAAAAGGCCACCCCAGAATCATAGAACACTAGATTATGGTTAGGTTATCTCCACATATATAGATTATACAGAAGGCAATCCTGACAGGTGCACATTGCTCTGATAGCTACTGAGGGGCAACAGCATGAAGTGTGACAATGATGTTTAGCTCTGCAATCTCGGAAGTTCCACAATAGTAACCAGTGTCAATAGTATGTTATGTCAGGAGATATTGGCAGGGGCTATGGAAGTGGTTATTGTGATAGAAGTAGGAAGCACCTGTGGTGAGTGCGTGATCAGGACTGGGGTACTGAATGTATATATAAAGAAGCAATATGTTACGGCACGGCATTCTGCTCCGTCATGATATACGATTACGTGGAGGGAAGATGTGAGATTGATAGCTGATGCAAGAAGGATCACGTGCGTGGCAATTTAGTGGAAACCCGCCCGAATAGGAATAGCCTCAGGACTTTTTGTAATTAGATTCTGTTCTTTCCTATTCTTCTCCAGCTTAGTATTTGCTTCACAGACTGAATTATCGCTATACAAGCTGTAATTTTACTTGTGCCTATTCTGTGCCGTGACACAATACTTCCGCAGATAGATAGTGAGTCAACCATCTTACCACTGTCCATTCCAAAGCATCTTCTCACTACAGCCACATCAATTATATCTGCACACCCATAATCATCTGCATCCATTTCAGGTATTCTTCTGTCCCCTCATGACCTCATTATCATAACACAAAGTATCGACCGAAACAATACAAAGATCTGGACCTATTCATGCATTGCAAAATACCACCGGAACTAGCTTTACCAAGATGGGCGTACCATTATCTTATTGCGGCAAAAACAGGCCACAGGGACAACGCCGACTACCATCAATGTTTCAACCCCAAACATCAAGATCTGAAATGTGTTTGCAGCCGAGAGAAACGACCCTGGCATTTTTCAAAGTGCCTACCTGCTTTGCTATGTTGGAGAAGCTGTGAGAAAATGGCCCCACCTGGGGCCAGGGAAGTGATAGGGGAGAAGGGATGGCAGAAGTTCATTCAATTCTTAACTACAAGCAGATGTTACAGTCTGCCGAAGAATGAACAGGGTGGGAGGTGACCACGCTGAGATTGTTTCTGACCCAAGAGGAGATGGGTGTGGAAGATAGTGATGCAGCGCAGGGCACTGTAACTCAGACATATACTGTTCCTTTTGTTTCATTCTTCTCCTTTGTTGCTTCTGGCTTCACTGCCGGTCATATAGGTAGCAACGAGCTTTCAGAGCCCATCTACCTGTGTCACGTCTAAATAGATGTTAGGTTCTTCCTGTCACAAAAAAGATTTCAATTTCAAATTCTATTCTATATCTGATTACTAAGTACAGTAACCCTGTCGCTGATGTACATCTTACCTATGAACTGTATCCTAGTACTATTAACTTATTTCAGCTTACACTTATTAAAGAGAAGGAATGTTAGGGCTAGGCATCCTTGAGGCAAGTTCAAGGATAAGGTTCTAAGGAAAAGGTTCAAGGACAAGGTTTAAGGAGAAGGTTCTCGGGAAACGGATCTCGGGGAAGGTTCAATAACTAAGTTTCCGGGAAACTCGGAAAGCTAGAGTTAGAGGGGCTGGAGTCATAACCTAATGATCCCAAAGCCTCAGTTGAAGTTCATTACGTAGTCTAGTGTACTTAAGGAAGCTGGAGTTACCACGAAGTAGTTCTCCAGCTTCTCAATCTTATATCTCCATAGTCCGAAAATCGCACTTGTCTTTCTACTCGTCTTGATCTCTCGTCCTACAGTCCCAGCTTCTAGTTCTTCAGTTTTGACCTCCTGGTATCTCGCCAGCTCATTTGACCACCCATCTCCAATCTTAGCAGACGGCGATCTTATCATCATCTGACCCTCGCCGTAACAAGGAAACCCTGAAAGGTTGTTCTTATTACGACCGACCTCAGGTTGATATTAGAAGGCTCCCTTGAAAGATAGAAGAGTAATTGCTTTGTATTTGGACCTAAAGCTATGCACGATAACTAAGATAAAAGACAAGGAGAGAAAAAGGCATGCAGCCTCGCTGGGCTGAAAACTCTGCCAGCTCGCTTCCGGGACCGGCACTTACTCAACCAGACTACACATCACGTGATACCATAAACCTATCACTTGTCAACTCTAGCCGTAACAGTTCTCAAATATAATACAATACGTTACTTAAGGTGTCCCTTTACATAAGCAATAAAAACGCTTCACCACAAATGTATTAGTGCTAGGCAAGGGACCGGATAAACTCTGGTTCCAGACTAACATGGCTACAGCCTGTAACACAAATTGAGCAAACTGAACTTATTATCCGTTCTTTTGACAGTCAGGAGAAGTTCACAAGTTGGCTTGAGATGAGCAATCGATAGTTTATGATTCTTTTAAGGAGAGAATGTATATGTACAATAAGTGCTTGTTTGAATGTGCGCTCTCCTCCAATATGTGGTCCAAATCTATTACTAAAAGCATATAGGTGTACCTGTGGGGAGTTTAGGCTCCTACAGTGGTGTTAACTCCCAACACTCGCCCTACCACTCGGCTACCTTTTAATCAGTTTCTCAGTACCCGGAACAGTTGTCCCTGCGCCCGTCCGAGAGCCGTTAACTTTCTGAATAGATGTTCTGGTACATGGTCCACCACACAGTCCTCTAAATATGTCACTCCCCTTGTTCGAGGCAATACTCTCCGTACCTGTCCAAGTGCTTGCTAGACGTCCGAGCAGTAGAATAAGCTTAGTGTCAGGATTGCCTTCTGTATAATCTATATATGTGGAGATAACCACATTCTAGTGATCTATAATTCTGGTCTGGCCTTTTGGCCGAGTGGTGAAGCAACTATCTCATGCATAATGTAGGATGGTGCCCTTTAGCCTGAATACCACCTCTTTGACCCCTATCTCTGCCCTGCTGTCTACTTGCTGCTCTGACACTTAGGTTCTCAGCTAGCAAAATCTTTTAGGGGTCACAGATGATCAAATATATCAATGAATGTTATGAGAATGTGACCAGTGGGTTACGGCTGTCCTGTACTTCACTGTTGGCAATACTGTATGCGCAATAGAAAGCTATGTAGACTTGTTGAATTTCCTCCCCCTTCTAAACTACTACCTTGTGCTCTTTCTGTACCTACTACTTGTGCCTGTTCGGTACCCTTCATACGCTGGCGCTCGATCCTCAGTTTATGTTGGCACTACCTTTGCCACTGGCTTCCACTATCTTTGTTCCCACGTGCCTCCCTCTCTCCAGTATTGTCAGAGTAGCATGTAGACAGCAGGGCGGAGACATGGGTCAAAGAGGTGGTATTCAGGCTAAAGGGCGCCATTCTACATTATGTAGGAGATAGTTGCATAACCACTCGGCCAAAAGGCCAGACCAGAATCATAGAACTCTAGATTCTGGTTATCTCCACATATATAGATTATACAGAAGGCAATCCTGACAAGTATCCATCTCATGCTTACCTCTGGTGTTGTCTCAAGGGCGAGGTTAGGACAGTGTTCCACAGGGTGCGTATGTGGTCTAACGGAGATCTACGTGGTAGATGAAGGTGATGAGTGGGTCGAAGGGATGACTGGTCTTCTCTAGGAAGAGACAAATATATAGATAGTAGCAATAGAGGCTACACGTGGGTCTTGCTGATGAAGAGCTGGAAAGAGATAAATGGTTTTCCCGAAGAAGAGATGGGTAAACAAATGTATTATTAAGGTAATTGAAGAAGACGTTGCATGAAGAATAATGCTTCTTCACACCGAGTATTTATATACATAAAATTACCAAATAGCACGTACCACACCGCCTCTATGCCAAACAATCTGCTACACATCACCTTATGAGACTAGCCTACTCTTATCAGTCTTCCTTACTAGTTTTAAACGTACATTGAACTAATGTTTGTGTTTTAGCCTAGCCATCCACATGACGTTTCATATTACGCTATGCCACAACGATCCATGAAATGTTGTTAGTTATTGCCCGGACTTTTATTTCTCAGCGTGGCGCTAGGCGCACAGACTATCCATGGTTTTGGTGCCTGGAACCTCAGAGCTTCCCATTACCTGACGTCCCAGCAGGTGGAAAGGGTACCTACATTGGCCAATGCAGGATACAGGGCTTACTGTTGGTTCATCAGCTGTTATGGTTCTCAGTCTTTTTTTACTCTGAAGTTCTTTCTACATTCTAATAGATCTAGAGACCGATAACCCGTCGAGCATGCCGCAAGAGCATCCAGCTCGTAAAACGAGAAAAGAAGTGATCCGAAACTGTCAGATTGGAGCGTAGGCGTCTGACCTGAAGCGGAAATGGAGGATGAGAAGAGGTCGGAATGGGTCGCAAGAGATGACTGAAGGTCTACTGGAGATAAATAGGAGGAACTAAAGGTTTGAAAGATGGGTAATATAAATAGCTAAGAGGTCTAAAGGTTTGAGTGGGTACTAGTGGTAACTAAAGGTACAAGAGGTAATCCGAAGGTGTTCCGAAGGTGTTGGGTATGACAGAAAACTAAGCGTGAAGAACTCTAAAGTTACAGACTAAGCCATCATATATACCTGCTTTCCTTCCACTAGCTCATCATAACATAGACATTAACCTAATATCAACATGATCCCATATGTAAAGGATTATACTGTTGTCATAACAACATGAGAAGAAGGGTAAAATTATATGGCGAAGGAAGGATCGGGAGGATCGGGAGAGGAATCCTTACAGAAACAAAGCGACTGAGCTTGCAAAGTCATCTGTAAGGAAATCACCGTTCCAACTTTCAAAAGCACATTCACTGGCATAGGCATGGAATATCCGCCGTAGCTTCACTCAGTGATGCAGGCAGTAAAGCGTAAAACGGCGCACCTAGTTTCTGCTCGACTGCGATGGGCAGTGTCGAGGCAGCACTTTCACTTCTATCCACAGGTGATTAAATAGCATTTAAAGACGGAATCAAAGTCTACCTTCAAGTATCCATCAGCCATTTTGTATATTTCGGCCTGAGAATCACATCTTCTATTACCTCTCCCCGCCATAGCAATCCTCTTCCGCCGAGGGATACGGAAATTAAGGTCCTTAACAATTTTTGTTGGAAGAATAGTCTCCAACTCATGTGATACATCTTTTTCATTTTTTCATGAGACATTAAAAGAGTTAGATTAGATAGAATAATAAATGATTTATATGTTCATATTATTTTATCGCTATTTTGAATATATACTATTGCATTTCCATTAAGGCGCATATACTGTGTCATACCAACAATTTGAAACCCCAGTATCTGACCTCAAAATCTGATGAAGGTGAAGGCTAATAAGCATCTATTTCTCTGCTTCGAGACCTACCACGACAAATGACTCCTATTACCAGCTGAAGTGAGATCAGCTGTGCCATCAGTTCTCAGTATGAAGGCCAACAAGATCATGTTAGTTCGGCTGATATTGGAAATATCGCGAAATGAAATGGGCGCAATATTTGTGGAACGAAAGTAGAAGTTGACTAAAAGAGTGTCATGTTCGGATTAGAGCTAAAAGTGTGGGATAAAAGTACAAATGTAAGCGACATAGAGACCAAGCAGAGGACGAAGGCTGAACACCTGTCAGTGGTGAACTCTACAAACCTGGGGGTGAATTATGCCCCTAGAGCCGAGATTCAGCCACTACAAAGGGTGTATTTGGAGGTTTCCACCGAGTTGGCGATCGGGAGGAGTAGTGTTGGCTCATTTTTGGTCGAAAATCCGACTTGCAGAGATTTCACGACTGCACAACTCAAAGAAATCAATCATCTACACCCCAGATACAAACCGCAGAAAGCCTATAACCTGTCTGATGTTCGTATCACAACAACCGATACCTTCAAGATCTTAATTTCTTTCTCTGGAAAATCATTCCCTGCCAAACTCATCTTGCGGCCCAGTCCACAATCATCTTACCACCTACCAAAGCTATCTCATACCTCCAAAAGTCAAATCGCCAACAAAGAAATAAGAGAATGTCCCACACTCCGTAACTGCCAGTCGTTTTGAAGGTACGGTCGAAATACCGGCCTTCAATGCGTCCTCATCTCGGCCAAGGGCACCAACAACTCGACCTATGACAAATTGCCACCGACGAGATACGCACGACATTTTGCCGGCATACTAACTAGAGCGTTCGACAAAGTCTGGGGCAACGGTGCCTCGGAATTGAGCTCTCAGTCGCGTTTTCGACCTCCACGGCTAGGGGTACGGCAGCGACGGGGCAAGGCCGGAGGGGTGGACATTCCACAAAGTTTCTAGAATGACGAGGTTGACTAAAGGACAAAGGGATGCTATATGGAGGAAAAATAGGGAATATAAACTGAGGAGGCCTTGGTGGGCGACTGGATGAGGCCTACAATGAAGAAATCGACCCCTGTATGAGATGATGAGATGCTGAGATGAGCCAAAGCTTGGACTGAATTGAAGGGAAAAGTTACAGATCGCGAAAGTGTCAAGGGCTCGTGCGCGTGGTGGCCGAGGCTGTGGAGGAATTTGCGCTTCGGCGCTTCAAAAGAGGGTTCTCTGGACGGATGGGCTTGACATGATTCAACACATGGGTAAAGTCTGAGGTGGTCCGGTCATTTATGTGGGACGAGGTAGATATACCTAATGGTAGTCAACCTGATCCAGCCCGGCCCTACTCGTGCTTAAGCTCCAGTAGGAGTACGACGGGAACCAATTTACCTAGCACGTAAATGAACAAAACAAAACAAAAACAGAGACCAAGCCATAGCATAAACGAGTGTGGTGCCATCTAGGCATACAAAAGCCCCAAATAACCTCCTTGTTCCCACGCCATACAGCCGCTCATGTATCCATTAGGTAGCCAGAAGCGCTACCATATTACCCATTACAACCTCACAATTACACACAAGATCGTGTCGGGAACCTAGACGAAATGGAGGGCCCGTACGTCCACAACACTCTGTGTCTCCATTTCCAACAACTGACCAGGACCGAATTTGCATCAGCAGCGAAGAGAAATTGTGCAATAGAAGATCTTCTTGATATTCTCACGCTACTAATGGATCTAAAAATCACCTTATAAATAGCATCAGACCTGGTTGCCGTCCAAATTTCCGTTCCAGCGGTATTATACACAATTTCTTGTGCCATAGTCACTACGGCACAGATGTTTGCCAAAGTAGTTACGCGAGTGACTAAATCAGTTCTATTTCTAATTCGTTCACACGGGACTCTCAAAATTAGGGCACCTTACTAGAGTAGGATGGCACCTTGCTCAAGTGATTTGACACCATGTATAGTTATTCCTTCATACTATCATGCTGGAACTGTGGGAGATCTCGACGATCGGATTGTTGGGACTGCCTAGCTAGCTTTACGGAGAATGGATAGGTGAATTAAAAAGCACCTCGCACTGATTCACCAACCCAAGCAAGAAAGGTTTGCAGGAGCATCCCTAGCCAGAGCTGCAGCAAAAAGAGCCTAAAATTATACCATCCCCTCTTTAAAGAATGTTCTCATGACAAATGAATCGGGACTCGGAGTTCTGGAGTCCAAACAGGAAATTTTATGGTGTACTAGCCCAAGATAAGAGTTCGAAGGCTTCAAAAAAATAGATCAGGAAGCAGCTTGACTAGACAGATATCTACGAACTCATCTTTTACTCTCAGTAAAGGTCAGAAAATTTCAATCAGTAGATGTCTAGGAAAAGGCAATGGGCGAGAAGGATGAGGGCCGGAGCACTTTAAGGGAAATTTTTCTATTTTTGAAAAGTATTGTATTTTATCTTGTTATTCTCATTTGTTGATATTAAATCTACTACAGCTTTTGTAGCGATTACTGCGTTGCGAATGGTTTGGGCCTGTTAAAAGCGATCCCCGCCGATTCCGCCGATTCTGTACCTGTTATGGGCTTAGAGTTTTACCTTAGGACTCCTAAAAAATAGAAAAAAATCACCCGAATGTGTCTAGTCTAACTGTTTGGTGAGGTACTGTGACGGAAACCAAGTTGCTGATGAATAAATCAATTTATTAAACTATATGAAGACAGAAGAAATCTCTAGCTACTACTAACAGGTTCTTATTACGTTTGATCTGCTTCGTGAAACTACTGACTGATTACTTTCCCCTAGGCCTAATACTTGCTACCGACCCAAGTATTATCAGGAGCCATTACGCTATGATGTTGCTTCGACCACCTGGCGAGTGGTGCCATTTCATCTATATTTTTCCATCCTTCTTCTTTCAGGCTTATCATAATTATTCCTAATAAAACGCTTGGGTTTCCTCCTAAGCTTAAACAACGGTCAAACTGTAACAGGTAATGAAGGGTAGATAGATCGTTTGATTTCATGATCAAATGAAGACTTTCATGAGTGGTGCGGTTTGAGATGAACTGTAGAGAAATCATAGGTATCTTATACATGGAAAGAAATAACTGGCATGTCTTATAGTAATACAGTCCAAGTGAGGAAAGCAATCGTATCAAAGATTTAAACATCTAGCTAAATTCACCCGAGGAATATTAGAAATTGATGACCTACTAATCCAATTATTGTAGACAGCCTGTGTCTCTTCTGTCTTCGAGCTATGGAATGACCAATAGCCATCAGTTGCCTGCATCATAGGTTTATTTTTGCACGAAGTTACTTGATATGGTTGAGTAGAAATACCCCGCAACATTAAACTTGTCACTCTGATAAGCGATGTTGATGGGATAGTCTTGATCAGTAGCAGCAGTAACTCTAGGCCCCCTGTCCTTGTTCTTCACTTTACTTACCCCCACCAAACATCATTCCCATCTCACCTCTCGTCATACAAAAATTATCGATATGAAGGTCTAAGAGAGATGTTGTCCGACCGATGGATTCAACACCAGCGAAAGCAAAACCGACCGAATACATTTCAATGGACTTGTCATTTATGTCCTGCTCCTGCACTGTTCCACAGCTCTGAGTCAGTATGGGCTCATTGTGAAGCACAACACCCTTTACCAGATAATATTCAAGCGCTAGAGGAATTTCGTAAATCTTATCTTGAATCTTGCTCCTCTCGGTGAGTTTTATCTGCGAACCCAGAAAATCGCCTATCATCTAGGTTAACATACCGATCACAGGCTCAATAGAGTGACCACAAAACGCTTACACAACTCTAATGAAGTTAAACTCAAAGTACCCAACTCTATTCCTTCTAATCAAACTCAGCGTGCAGAACATCCGATCAAGTTGCCTATCATTGAGACTCTCAAGATTTCTGGATCGCCAACCGACTCAGATGTGCGGACACCCAATGTCCAACTAGAAAACCACGCATCAAAATTAACGGCAAATGAAGGAGACGGATTCTCTTCGGGCTCGGGAGGATCTCCAAATTACCAAGAATCTTCTTCATCTCGCAAAGTGAATGCATGTCGAACGCCTGATGGGAAACGCGGCTCACTAGAGCATAGACGTTCCATTGGAAATCCAAAATCTATTTGGGTTGAAGGAGATGCCGCTCCGACTCGCTCATCTGTTGATCAATCAAATATTGCGTCTGTAGCAATAGCAAGGAAAAGACATCAACAACTCCAGAATAATTCGCGCATGCCATCTAAAAGCAACAGCCCAAAGTCTAAAGTTATACCAAATCCACCAAATGTTAGACATCAACAAGTGCGTGAGCCTAGGGTTGAGAGAAAGCCACTCCCTCAAGCTGATATTCAATTCAACTATCTCAGAAAGTCTTCTACTGATATCAAAAAAATTGCAAAGGACTTAAGTACCATAGAAGCTAGATGTAAAGAATACGTCAAAAATTTTGCTCCTGCGTCTCAAGCATTTGATGATCAAGAATCTCCAACCCACAAACATTTTCAATTCCTTATTAAACTCCATACCGCTTTTATTTATCAACTACATGATTTACTTCTCGCTACTCAGCAGTCATCGGCAAGTCCCCAGCTACGGTCCTTAGCTTCCAAAATACAGATACCAGCGAGAATGTGGCAGCGTGGAATATATTCCACATTAGAAATTCTGAGACATTACTTGCCTGACTCACTAGATCATTTGCTCGCTTTTATCTATCTCTCATATTCAGTAATGGCTGTACTTTACGAAACAGAACCAGTGTATGAAGATAGATGGATAGAATGCCTCGGAGATCTTGGCCAATACCGAATGGCCATCGAAAAAGATGACGAAATAGAACGGGAAATTTGGACCAACATCGCCAGAAATTGGTATACAAAGGCGTCAGATAAAAGTCCAACAGAAGGTCGGATCTATAATAGCCTTGCCAACCTTGAGGATTCTTGTGCTCTCGAACGGCTTTATTTATATTATAAGTCCCTCTGCGTTCCTATTCCCTTCAACTCAACGCGTCGAACGATACTTTCACTATTTAAACCGATAATGCACCCGAACCACGAAAACAAGCAAGAAAGAATGTCACCTCTAGAATATAAATATCTTCAGATCCACGGTTCTCTTTTTACAAATAGCGATCTAGAATCTCTTGACAAAAAAACTGAGGAGTTTCTTTATTGTTTTGATGAACAGTTATCAAGGTTCAACTTCAGATACCAGGGACATCAGATTGCCATTTCTAATAGTATCGCTATGCTAGAATATGGGTTAAAAGGTAATATTTTAATGAAATTTCTGGTTCCAACTCCTGAAAAAGAAGAAATATGTATTAGCCCAACAGAAATTGTTGAGCAGAAGAGAGTGTTTGAACTTGCACGGAATTTCAGTAACATGACTCTCACTCATGTGCTACAGGAAGACCACAGTAACTCAAATATTCTAGCTTTTATCCACGTTACTCTCGTATTTATATTATGTATTGTCCGTGCTCCTGGTGCCTTAGCTCACATCGCGCCTGGGTTCCCTTGGGATATCTTGGCCGAAAAATTGAATTATTATCACTCACATATCGGAAAATCAGGTAAAATTGAGGGCGAAAAATTCTCCAAGCTCGAGAAACAAGGGTCACAATATCTCCCCGAAGATCACGCTATTCGTGGTCTTATCTGGGCTCTCGACTATTTCCCGAATGGGTGGTTCACAAATAACAAAATAGATATAGAAGAGAGGCATGCGGAAACCGATTCGATGGCCTTGGTGAGGATGGAGCGGATTTTATGGCTTGCACATGAAATTTCACAACTTGATTCTCCGCTTACCTATGAGGCTCAGTTATTTTCTATCGCCGTGAATATTTCCGAAGATTCGAATGAAAGTACTGTCCAGAAATCCAAGTTAACCAATGATGCCGCATAATCATGTATCTCTGAGGTTTTGATTCACTAAATCAGTTCTTCGGCTCGTCCAGTGTGGCAATCTCACGTCAAACATTATCATGAAAAACTTATAAATGAGTTGGAGATGATTATATGCATACTTGAGGTGACGAATTGTAAGTCTAGAAGGCCAGAGCTAGCGGCATTAGTTTTACTAATCCCTTTAGCATTTTGTTGAGTATTTTGACAGCTTTACCGGAAATAATTCAAGCCTTCAAGTCGCGGTAGGATCAATTATCAAGCAAGATCTTGATCCATAAGTAGATGGTTGGTGGCTGTGCAACAAAATGCCGATCATATTAAAAAGTTATGAAAACAGGATAAAGTATGATAAAATCATCTACACACGCAGATCTCACTACAGTAAATTGCCATTTGATCGTATAGGCTATCAACCTAAATATTAAATTTGTAGCAAAAGGCTAAGTGTTTGTGCGATTCTGTCGAGATTCGTACTATATTCCAACCCGGGATGAGGAATCAAATAGTCAGATTAAATTTCGATCAAGAAATATCCTTCCGACTATTCAATCGCTTTCAGAGGCTTATCAAAAGACTTCCCTCGGATAGAAGATAAATATTAATTAGGTGATTGAACAAAAACTTAAGCTTCAGTCGCTACGGGCCTTGACCTACGTTGGATTTTTCCTAATTAAGGAAAAATTTTGGAGTCGAAGTTTCATTCAATCGTTTGGAGTTTATTACGCTAGCTTCCACTCTTTTTGGAATAAAAGGTAGCTTCAATATCTTTATGAGATTTTTTTTATCTCTAGTTCTGTGGGCACTTTGTGTTAGGAAACTCTCCAGGCAAAATTAATGAGAACGTCATGGAGACATTTATTCATCAGCGGCTTACATGATTTCTACGTTATTGAGCAGTTAAGTCGCGTGCCGAGTTTACGAATTTGGAACAGTTAATGACAGTAGGTGGCTAGGGCTCACAACTAAGACAGTAGTTTCAACTTTTAAATTATTGAAAAGCGATAAATTAGATTTGATAATACTCAACTTCTCGTTACCAGTTCACTTCGAGTAATTTTCGGGGAACCTCATTCTTATTTCAAATGTATTCTCTGGATACGTTAAAGCTTGCCCATTTTTGCTAGTATGTAAGCTGAAGTTTCTTCCGTATTTTGAAGATAGACAGGGGTTATGCTGTAAATCTATCACCAGATTAATCGACAAAATTTAGCCTCCCTTTGAACGACCAAGTTGCAGGGACGAGGTGACCTCAAAAGATTAGCCGAACCGTTAAAATATTTCATTTATAGCCGAAGCAGTAGATTGCATTATTAGAGTGTTGTTCTCATCAGTTTAGCGTTGAAGTTATTGGTGTGAATCAGTGTGGAGATCAGAAGAAAGTGAGGCTTCCATAAAGGTGCCATATCTCTCTAAGTCCGAGATTAAAACGGACGCACAAAGTATGGGAATGATGGCATTGAATTTCTCATTCGCCGTGATTGGGTGTTAATGATGACTTCTTCCCATCCCTGGTTTTAACCCACATACATATCTTGTCCGCGAAATTTTTCATTCGGGCCCAACCGGAATCGGGAAGCACCGAAAACGTTGAAGTCTGGGCCACAAGGTTGGAGCCCTTCTTACTATCGCCAATATGACAACTCATATTCATGAGGTATCTTTTGAATTAAAAGACCATTTGATATTTGCTGAGGCTAGAAAATGCTAGTATCTGGTAAATTATGGCGTGGGCTGAGTTCTATCAAAATAGTCTTGTAACTTGCGACTTATTAGTTGAATATTTTTCGGCATGTAAAAATGATATACATACAAAGCTAGTCAGATGAAGGCATGCCAAATATGGCAAACGCTCATTTAATTCGAGCACAGGGCCTAGGAATTACATGCCATAAATTTCGTCTGCGACGCCACCAAACTACAAACGAATAAGGTCGAGGTCACACGAATGCACCTGATATGGTGGAGTTCTCTCGCGTTGTTTCACGGAGGGCCTCTTGGATAGCCCTTTTTTTGGCTGTACCTACTCCTACGACGCCCGCCTCCTGATTTTGACCAAGCCATGGCTTACGACTATCGCCAAGCATACTTCCTGCTAAAAAATATACTGTTAGGCCAATTATTATAGAAGTAAATGCTATGGGGTAGAGGTAATAAATGGTATAGCCAAAGAGCTTTATACCAATGACAACACCCCAGAAGTTTCCCGAGAGCAGTGAAATATCGAAGAAAGCTGCTGAAGCCATTCGTAAGATTAATGGTGCCAGGGAATAAAAAGCGAAGAGAGCAAAAGTGTAAGCTATAATGTAGCCGTAAACATGTTCATCCCAGACTGAGTTGACAAATGCTTCGCGGTCAAATATGATAGCAGTTAGACCATTGATAAGGATTCCAAAAAATCCTAGCATACCAAGAACTTCGTATATAGGTCTTTGAGATACGAACCACTCCTCGAAGACATTGGATAGTCCGTAAAACGTTGCACCGGCTAGACCAAAGAGATCACCTTTAAGTTTCGTTGGTGGATTACCACCATTTGTGCCATTCAGATGATCTGAGGCCAAGAGGAGACCCATGCCACCGCAACATATTAAGATGCCTGTTATTTGTGCTACTTTATAGCGAACATGGAGGAAAGCATATGAGACGACAACAACGCATACAATGGCCGCAAAGTTGAGGAGCTGAGCTGAGAGGAGGTTGGTATAGCGATAGGCAAGAACGGTGAAATAGTTTCCTTGTACATCTAGAAATGAAAGGACGGCGTATTTCCAACCATCCACAGAGATTAACCAAAAATATCTAATTGGTCCATATTTGTAGATTGTGTAGCTTGTGAAGATAATAGCGAGTAGAATATAATTGAAGAGTGTTTGAAAGGTCGGAATGGAGGTACCCTTATCGACGAGCAGAGTGGAGAAAGTGTTCGTTGCAGTAATGCAGAGTGCTAGAACTTGCCTGAATAGTTTTAGTTAGCGCGGGAAAGTGAAGGATATATTTCCAAATATGTACCCTAGTATCAGGACTGTCCAGAAGTCTCTTGTCGTTAAATATGTATACCATGCTGATTTTTTGCTCTCGATTACCTCTAATCCTCGTTGGACTATTTCAGTATTTGCTTGAGGCTCATTATTTGTTATTCCAGAATCCTGTATGTTTAAATCATGAATTTCAAGCCCGCTAGCTAGCTCAGGGCCTGATGTTAGACCAGTAGATTGGTCGCTTGCTTGTATAGGGGGAATATTTTCTTCGCACATTTTATGCACCATTATTTCTCGGTTCACTTTCTTCTATCTTGATTCCTCACTTTCAGGTTTCGTTTGATTTATTTGTAATTGTAAAAAATTAATTTACAATCGGATTATTAATTATCGCACAGAGAATATCGACAGTCTTCTCTGTCGCGAGTGAATTAATATCTCTGTGGGCTGTTTGGACTACTTGTGAAATTTTTCCAAAATCTTTTGTTGTAATCTATGTCGGAGTGATAGGATCGAAATTGACAGGCGCAATCTTGCGCGTAGTTACATTAAGTTGTTGAGAATCTCTGTGCCTGCAAGGAGCTCCTTGGATGACCACATAGCCTTGGCGACGAGTTGGTCCACTTTTTATCATTCAAAATTCGACAGCTCGACGCACAATCCGGTGTACACAAGTAAACTTGTAATTTCAGGATGAATGACGATATCTTTGTGGGATAAATGATCATTCAAGGTGTTTTGAGGTTAAGTTCTCGTCTACAAAAGATAATTCTGTCAATGACCAAACATGGGCCTGTAATGTACAAAAACGGTTACGAGGGGACCCTTGGCGACTTTCGGAGATAGCTCCTTCGATATCCACAAAAATATAGTGGTCGTAATTAGTACTAATTAATTTAGGATCGTACATGGCGCGAGGTCTCGATCGAACCTTGTTGGAATTGGTCGATAAATGATTACATTGCATAGAACAAAGTACTATCAAACAGTAAAAATTTTGCAGTCTTTTTTGTACTTGGTGTATTTACAGGAGTAGGGATGGATATTAGACCCAGATTGCCTCACAGCAGACTAAAATAATGATCATTTGGTACACGGATATCGATTGGGTTGTCTCATACCTCTTGTTGATAGATATTTTTCTCGATGGTCTGCGAGACCACCTACAATGCAGATTAACTCATCTGGACTCTACCGAATGACTCAAAAGTCAACTCTTAATAGCTTTAGCCAAAAATACCCAACTTTTCTGTCAATTAGGTAACTTTATCCGAGAAAAATTTTCAAGCTTCTACCAATATTCTCTAGATCAATTAGAAAACTGTCATGGCCAAAAAGGCTCAAGTCCTCTCCGAGCTCATGATGCACAACCTGAGTGTTCCCCACGAGTCTCAATGTGTCCACAATCTCTTTCTGTTGCCAAGAGGGAAACAATATATCACTCGCAACACCAATGATCAGGGTGGGATGCTCTTTTAAAGCGCTAAGGCCGAGAACAAGATCATTTGCTGAGGTCTGAGGTACTGGTTGTTCTTCATAGGGAGATTCAGGTAGCGTAAAATTGCAATGGGCTCCTCTCTCTCTCTTTGTAGTTGCATTTAATCTCCAAGCAGGAGCCGGTTCACTGAGATCAAATAGGTCCATAGCTTTGCTGAGATAGAGTAGGCTGTTTGCATCAAAATTCAAGCAGAATTTATCGCCACTATGATCAAGATAGGTTTCAATTAGAAAATCTGGACAAAGTGCAGGCGGTTTACTCGGGTCAGCTCTTTTGCGACCGAATCGCTTCCCCCATTCTGGACCCGATCGATATGTAATGGTAGCAATTTCTCGAGCGAGTTTCATACCAACGTGAGGTGGTACGCTACGATCGTAGTAAAAGCCTCTGTTCCAATTGGGGTCCATCATAAGAACTTGTCGTTGCGTGTGCCGCATGGCAATGCTGTATGGATGACTTCGTGCGCAACTCGATATACTTGCAATCTTACCCACTCGCTCGGCGAACAAAGCCCCAACAGCTAAGGATTGCATACCTCCCATACTCGAACCCACACTAGCATAGAGCTTTTGAACTCCTAAGTCGTCCAGGACCTGAAATTGTGCGCGAACCATATCTTGAATGGTTACGATGGGAAAGCGGGTGGCGTATCGCTGTCCGTCTGCAGGATCAATACTTATTGGTCCCGTTGAGCCATGACAGCCACCAATAACGTTGCAGCAAATAATGTAATATTTATCGGTATCGAGGCATCCTCCTGGCCCAATAAACTTTTCCCACCACCCGGGCTTGGGATTTAATGTGGTTGAATGCGCATGGGAAGAAGCCGATAGACCTGTGTGCAATAGGATCACGTTAGTTCGATCGGAGTTACATTTGCCCCACGTCTCGTACGCAATATTAAACTCGGGCAACACTCCACCCCAGTCTAGGTGTAATGGAGATTTGCAATAATGTTTGAGAGTAGCACCGCTGGTATATGATGGTTCTGGACCGCTTTGCATAGATAGCGCTTGAAGCTGCGAACTCTTGTTCTCCAAGGCGTCTATGCAGGGGAATTCTATTGCGGAGTTGGAAGAAATTACTTTCGCTGTCCGAACATGTTTCTCGTCGCTTGAAGAATGAATAATTCTCCTTGAATTCAGGGGTTGGGCAGCTCTTACGACAGCTTGAGCTGTGATGGGTCGGTCTTGCAAGTTACAGCGCAAGTTCTTCCTTGAGTGTCTTAGTATACTTCGGGTTACGATGCCTAGACCTTGGGTAATCATTATTTTTGTGCAACAGAAACTTTTATACAAAAGTAGTTTGGATGGAAATATTACCTAAGGTGAAGTCTGAGATGAAGTACGAAACTCTGTTTAGCGCCCTTCGTTTAGCGATATTTTTACATGGCAGCCTAGATTCAATAGATCGCTCAATGTAGTTGCCGGCTCTCTTAGTTACATCTTCTATTTGACTATCAATATGCGACTAATTCAAGGCGGACAGCAAAGTCCTCGATTATTCATGAATACACAATATGATTTATGCTTGCAACTGAGAAGGATTAAATGCTGAAAAAATGTATGCTAGTGTAAAGATTTAATGAATTCAGATGTACTTAAAAGACAATTACTCGATAAGAATTAATAAATTCTTCCTTGGGAAGAAAACCTACCACCTAGTCTCCTATCCCTTATGTCCTCTGCGTAGACTGGTCTCATCTCCCCACCTTGGCCACCTGAGAATCATACCTTCTCCCCACTCAGATCTTCTCCTGTACCATACTCCCCATCTGGTACGTACCCCCCTTGATACCTCCTTATACGCACCATTCGCATTTCCGGAAGCGCTGCTATGTCAAAGCTGAACCTTGAAGATGGATTGGTCCTTGTGACTAGTCCCAATCCGGGTAAAGCCCGTCACAGCTAGAACAATTAAACATTAAAGAGGGCTAAGAGATGGATTCCATTATTGTTCTGGCCCGTGGAATCTTCCTAGGGTATAGGCTGAGAGAAGTACTTAGGTAAACACAAGTCTGCTGCGCCCGGCTGGCCAACCTCTTCATCATAGGATAGCCCCTCACCCAGTTGTTCTTGAGACTCAACCCTACAGCTACACAACCACAAATAGAAATTGTTTTATTGGCTAGAGAGAGAAGAGAATGACGGGATAACAGGGACTCTAAGTGTGTACTCTAACAATATCTGTGGGGTTATTACTGCTGAAAAGAGTTCGTGAATGAGGCATAGGAGGAAGTACACTACTCGAGACATAAATACACCCGTCCTGTAGGCAGTAAGAACCTAGATGCTCTTACACAGTCATAGATTCAATAGGAAAATTAACACACACAAACACTCCCTAGGCTGTATTACCAACCAGAATTTGTAATTCCAGCGTACTCTCCTCAATATCGAGGGCTAGATTAGCTCATTCGCTGAAACTACCATCTCTAGGGCGAATACTTTGTAAACCTATCGCAGTTTGCATGGTCACGGAAACTATCAAGCCTACCATCGACGCATAGACAACGTAAATGGTCATAGGTAATGCGCCTTCAGTAATATGGCTGTTTCGACTTTCTTGAAACACTGCTCTGCCTGAGATACTATAAAAAAAAATACTGCCGGCTTCATGCGCAGGAAACGCGCTGAAGAAGAGACTCAAATTAGCTCAATAATGTTGTCGGTAAGCTTTTTGGGCCTACATGCCCGAAAACTTCAGTTAGCTCAAATAGTAAACATGTAGATTTGCGTATTTATTTGCGGTTTTATCCATGGCCCCAAAGAGGATACACCAAGATGGTCATGTCACATGGAAAGAAAGAAAAGAGGAAAAAATCTGCTCAGAGAATTACGTCATGAGTACTCTTCTCCATTTAACTGTGCATTGGTATCAATTTGATACTTTTTGGCACAGGTGCAGGTTTTTGTATTTTTTTACTTCTACATCAGATTTTAATAACGTATGTAGCTATCTAGCTATGACCCGATACCTGACAAAATGTACATGTCGTTCTAATTAATCAATTCATTGTTCTGGATATTCATGCAATTGACAGTGTTTGGAGTACCGGCGCATCTGCTTATGTAAACAGCATGGATTTGATTACTAAGATTCAAATATGTATTACTAGCTTTCTTTGGAAAGAATAGAGAATCAAGTTATTTTATATATATATTTTTACCATCACCTAAGTGAAGTCACACTGATCAGTTTGTCGACACTCAGATCAAGAACTCTATAGACTGTTGCTGGAATAACTTGCCGGTCTATTCTTACATTAAAAGCTCATCCTGTGAACAGTTCACTGCTACAGCCAGAGCAAGTCAATCGCGTCTTCCCAAAACGCATCATATAATCACCCAAACTCTAACCTAATAATTTTTGAGAATTCTCTCTTAAAGTGTCTAACTCTAGCGCACCTACGACTAAGTTTGATAGTAAGTCCAACATTGAGGACGACTGCAAAAAATATGTGTCGGAACACTACCAATGGTCAATTCACAAGCTTGTGTGGGGTTACTCAATTCATTCCTATCTCTGTTCTCTATGGGAAGAAATACTATAAATACATTGGTACCTTTTTCTGAATCGCTATTCCCTATAAGGAAAGGTCTCAACTCGACCCTTGTACATAACATTTTGCGAGCCAGTTCACACACTGGCGGTAAACGAGAAATAAATAATGAAAATGAAAAATGAAAATGAAAAAAATAATCAATGACCTATCTTTATACTAGATTCTTTTTCTTTTATCTTTCAACCCACTGATTTGATTTGACACATATCGAATTTGTATCAATAAGTTTCTTGAGTGCATGGCAAGGTTTTTCTTTTGTCATGGCATCTGCAGGATTGGAACTTCCATCGATCCATCAAACTTCAGCTATTTCCCTTCTTTCGTAGGATTGACGGAGGCACATGAGATCTATCATAAGCCTTTTTTCTTGAGTTGTTCCCAACTTAACCAAACAATCGTACAGGGATTTCGAGTCAGTACACAGAACAAGAGGTATTTGATTGTCTAGTATCTCGTCAAGAGTTGATTTGATAGATGCGCCAATATCAAATCCATTCGCCATTCCGTAAAGTTCCGCTGCTAAGACACTTCGTGTGATTCTTTTGTACTTGGTTGACGACCAATGAATTATATTGGCCTTATTGTTCTTGTCTGCAAGAACCATTACGAAACCTATTTGAGAGGACAGATCATTATTGTTGGCGAAGGAGGAGTCGGTGAAAATGATAAGTTGCAGAGACTCTAAATCTAGTTCTACAAACTTAAGACCTCTCGAGGCGTTTTTGATTTGCCATTCAATTCTGGTATTCAACTTATCAATACATTTGTTGTCAGGATTTGTAGCTTGAGCAGCCGTGGATAAGTCGAAGGATGATTCGGGCTGACACATGCTGGCAACGTAGGCCCCTCGGGCTCGTTGTGATACAAACTGTTCTTTTTGTGATATTGAGTGTCTCACTTGACCTCTGGAACCAGTGATGTCAATTGGCGTTGGGCTGATAATTTGTAGGTTTTTGCAGTGTCGCTCTTGGGTAAGAGTTATAGCCCTAGAATTCTTTTCTCGATGGATATACCCACCATTAAATTTGATGGGATTATCAATGTCAAGTCTTTCACGTTCTTTTGCTAGAAATTTAGCTTGTTTTAACTTTACTTCTTCCTTTGTGGCAAAAGAATTATTGGCTAAGAATAGAGTGTCATCTGTTTGGAGACCAACAATACCAAAGTCCCCTTCAGAGTTGTTGCTGTACAAGAGACAGGGATCGTACGTCGACGTTTTCATCAAGAGATTTCTGGTGTGGTGTTGATGATAAGTCTTATACCAATGGTTACCTGCTTCTGGCACACCGTACAAGGGCTTGACAACTTTGAGGATTGTGCCTTTTTTCGCGAGCTCAATTGGTGGTTGTATGTAGAAGTTTCTGTTCAATTCTGTGTTGGATTGAACATACGCTTGAGTAATATCGCGCAAGTACAAGTCCAATGGTGTAAGGATTCTGGAGAAATGCCTTAGGCAGGGTTTATGGGTTCCTTGTTTAGTCCCACTAGGCTTTCTTATCAAGCGAGGACAGTTATGAAGTTTTCATTTCCGAGACTGAGATCTCCACGCTTTGTTTTCTGTCTTTAGGAATAGTTACATAATTCTAATTACATCTCACTCTCGTCCTCTGCCACCTATAGTGACCTACCGTCACCTCCGGCCATCTTACCTAGAACGACTCCCAGCTTTCCCATTTACCACTTCTCTAGAAAGTTGTTATAGCATGAAAGCATGAAGATTAAATTGAGGTTACTAATTAAGAATATGTACATGTAGTCACGTGATGATTAGTAATCCTCCACTACACCCCCCCTGAAGCTGAATGCTTTAAGTCTATATTTATTTGATTGCAAAAGTTAGTATGCTTGATACGCTGAAGGGCTTTTGTTAGGCCGTCAGCTTTACAAAGATCGGTTGGTGTGTATTTGAGCCGGATAATGTTGTCCTTGATGGCTTCTCGGACTGTTTCTTCTCGCATGAGGAAATGCCGATTTCTTGCGGAAATTTTGGTTGAATTTGCTGTAATGAGGGCTGCAGTGTTGTCTATTTCAGTTATGATTGGATGGTGCATAGGCCCGAATAATTCTTCGTATAGCGGCAGTATCCATCGTGCTGTGGTGGCAAGTTTCGTGAGAGCTGCATACTCAGCCTCACAGGTGCTTTGGGCTGTTATTGTTTGTTTCTTAGAACACCAGGCAATCGGGGAATCACCAATTAGGAAAAGGATACCGGAAGTACCTTTTGACGATAAACTATTTCCCCAACTGCTGTCTGAGGAGGCGGTGAGCTTAGAACTGCCTTGTTGCTGAAATAAAAGGGCAGCTGACTTAGTTCGAGAAACATAGCGTAACAAGTGTTTCAATGAGAGCATTGCATTTTCAGATGGACTGCGCGTATGTTGAGTTAGTCGATTAACGGCATACTGAATGTCAGGTCTTGTCATGTTAGCTATGTGCAGGAGTGTGCCCACTGACGACCGATATTTTGCGGCATCTTTTTCCGTGCATAGATTCTCTGTGTCACGATCAATAAGATTATCATCTGCAATGGGTGTATTAGCTCCATTGCAGTAAAGCATGTTCATGTCCTCGCAGAGAGATTCTATTTTATCTTGTTGATGTATCCGGATGCCATCTGATTTTCTATCAATATTTATACCAATGAATTTGGACATTTCGCCAAGATCTTTGATTTGGAACGCTTCTGCTAGCATTGTGACAGCTTCATGAGCGAGGGTTGTTGAATGAGATATGATCATAAAGTCGTCAACGTATGTTGATATGATTGTGTTCGAGCGACGAAACACATTGGGATCAAATTTGAATGAACGGTATCCTTTTTCGTGCAGGACATTTCGGAGTTTCTCTTGCCATCGCCTGGGTGCTGTTTTAAGTCCGTAAATTGCCTTGTGAAGTTTGCAGACTAAGTTTGCGTTAGATTCTTTAAGATGAGGCTGCTCAATGTATAGAGGACGATCTAGATCTGCATGTAAAAAGGCAGCGGTAATGTCAACGTGTCGAATATAGAGGTTATTACAAGCAGCGAATGCAAGCAGCATTCGCATACTGGTAGGAGGGAGAACATCGGCATAGGTATTATCCGCAAATGGTTCTGAAAATCCTCTGGCACACCACCTTGCTTTCAATGTGCCGTCAGATTTTTCTTTTAAAGACCATTTTCCTGTCATTAGTTGCTTGCTTGCTTCAGATCGAGGGACAAGAGTCCAGACTTTGTTACGAGTCATATTATCAATTTCTTTATTCATGGCAGAGTTCCATTCTTGGGCCCGAGGTCCGGATAACGCTTTCTCGATTGCGCGTCGATTACTCGATTGGACAGTTAAGGCTTGAGGTCTGAGAGGGAACGAATCTTCGTGGAAGCGCACGTCTCGTCGAATAATGGTTCTGCTGGTGTGAGGGTTAAGGATTATATGCCCCCCTGTGAATGCTGAACCTACATAGATGCCCTCTTTGGCTTTGGATTTCAATTTATTTTGGTCTGGATTAAGCCAAAAAGCTCGACAACCGAAAGGATGGAGGTTTTTGATGTTTGGAATTTTGTTGAAAACGGCAAAGTACGGGGATTGTGTGGCATGTGAATTTGGGGTTAGATTTAAAATATTAATGGCAGCGTTGAGGATCAAAGGCCACAATTTCAAGGGTAATCCTGATTGCAAGTGAAGTGCCCTCATTTTCTCAGTGACTGTGCGGACGTTTCTTTCGGCAATCCCATTTTGTTCGGGAGCGTGAGAGGATGATTTTATCCAGTCAATACCGCGGAATGGAGTATATCCTGAAGTTCAGAGTTTGAAAATTCAGTCCCGCTGTCACTATGGATTCGTTTTGGTGCCTTATTGTATTGTGTACGAAGGCTTTCAAGGAAATTCTGTATTGTTGTTGGAACAGTTTTCTTGTTATAAATTGGCCATGACCATTTCCATGAAGTGTACTCATCAACTGCGAGTAGAAACCAAGTGGCTGCCGGAGTAGATTTGTCAATGGTGGTTGGAAATAGAGATTTCTGGCCACCGACTAGGTCCATATGAATAGCATCTAGGAATTCGGACGAAGTGTGGAGATTCCCATGACCCTTAATTTTAGTCAGTTTGGTTTTAGTGCAGGTTTCACAATTGATGGGATATTTGCATCCTTTTATGCCAGCAAGCTTTAGTGTTGTAAACTGTGCTTTCTGCCCAGGATGACCCAAGATAGTATGCCAGTCACGATTGATAGAATAGATTTTGGATTGATTAAACTTTGCGTTAGGCCTCCAAATTAATCTGCCAGATTCTCGACGAAAAGTTGCACATACTGTTCCGTTAGGTCTGATTAGTTCTACGTCTTTGTAACAAGATGGCCACCGTATGCTGAAGCCCTGTTTTTCTAGTTGGGCAGTGGAAAGAATACGAGTTGTTTCACCAGCAATATGTATTGCACCATGAAGATGCTCGATTTTTCCATCAGATGTTGGAAATAGAATATTACCGGAGCCTAGTGTTGCGACTGAGCCGCCTCCAGCTACACGAACAGTTTGAGACAGTGCAGAGTAGGAGTTAAAATCGTTTTCATTGCCCGAGACGTGATAATCTGCCCCACTATCTAATTGATATGATACATTTTCAGATGATTCCATGACTGAAAGAACATGTTTCCGATTCCCGGGCTGCGCCTCGTTTATTGTGCTATGTTTATTCTGCTTGTTTGAATTTTTCTTCTTCCTACAATCATTTTCGACATGACCCAAATTGTGACAGAAATTGCACTTCACTTGATTCTCTCGTCTTGAAGGACCTTTCACCCTAGTATTGGATGTCCACTTGAGGCACTCAGATATGGTATCGTTGTAGGACATGTCGCGACATCGGTTTGCCAGCTCAGGCTGCATATTTCGGACATGAAATAGGAATAGATATTTCATGTGGTGATTGATATCGGGCGTAATCGGACAGTGTTCTTTCAAGTCGTGATACCGCTTTTGGTACTCTTTGATGTATGAAGACAGCGACAAGTTTCCAGGATGGAAGTTCCAGAATCGGGTAGTGATTGATAAAACTGTAGAGAAGACATTAGATTGAGATATTAAGACAATTTCATGAAGTATCGAGCGAGGGTTATCACTTGGTGCTGTCCTGATGTCACCCGCTGTTTCTTTTAGCTTTGCAGCCCACCATCCAGACCACATTAGGATAGTCTTGTTGTAGGGGGTTCCTCTAGAAGAGCTGCCGAAGATTGCGTGAGGAAGATCAGCCTTTTAATGGCGATCCTCCATTGGGACCAGTTTGATCGGGTTAATTTAGGTACTGGGGTTACTCTCTCGATGCTGTCGAGACGGGTTGAGATGGTCCAAATCTCTGTTTTCTTGTTTGACTCTTTTAACGAGTCTTCTAGTTCTTCAGTTGAGGCAAATTCGATGCCAGATATCGTGATACTAGTGCTTTCATTTGTTTCATCAAAATCCGTTTTGGCCTCTAAAGAGGGCTTACTGGGAGTTAGTGATGACATGATGACTTTGTGCGGGAGTTGCTGCGTAAGTTGACCTGTAAAAGTGGACAAACGCGAAGACAAGATGCACGAAGGAATGTATGTCGCGGTAATTCAATGCGGAAGCTTGTTAGCGGCGGAAGACGCGACGGGCCATAACCTGTTATAGCATGAAAGCATGAAGATTAAATTGAGGTTACTAATTAAGAATATGTACATGTAGTCACGTGATGATTAGTAATCCTCCACTACAAAAGTCCTTCGCGTTTCCACCAGGCGTCCTTCCTCAGTACATCGTACGCTACGCCCTCTCCTACGCCTCGAGTCTTGCGCCTAGTGAACCTGCGCCTGACAAATGGTAACATGGAAGCAAGTGCGAGAATTATTCTCTGGCTTACTCTTTGTATGGTAGGAGATTGTGTGAGGACAATCTCCATTTCTCGGTCATTGTAGGCTTGAACTACAAGGCGTGATTTTTCCATTGCCTTCTCTGTACCAGGGTTTTTGATCTCGTCCACAAACCTAGATTTAAAAATTCTTGTGCCAGGAGGAATTTCGGTTGGGTTGATCTTTTTAAAAACTCCTTTTTCGAGAAGCCCGCTGATCTCTTTCTGACGTGAAGCAATAAAATTTGGTTGCGGAGGGCTTGCTGGGTTGTTAAAAAGAACTTCTAAGCTTGGGATTTCTGGAAATCGGGCAGGGAGGCGACGGGTTCTGGCTGGGTTTCTCCTTAGTCCGCTCACATCTTGTGATGTTTGGGTTTCTTCTTGTGTAGTATTTATCCTAGGGCTAGGGGTGTGGTTGTCGCTTGACACTTCATGAGGTGGAATGTCATTGTTGTTAATTGAAAAGAAAGGTCTGACAACAGTTGATCTAAAGTTGGATGGGCCTGATGGCATATTTACTTTACAAGTTTCGTTGTTGATTTCAATTAATTTAAATGGTCCTTCCCATTTTCCGGCTTGCCCGTTATTACCTTCTCTATAGACAAGTACATCAGAATCTGGGGCTAAGTCTTTTGTTATTGTCGTGTCCGGGCCATTTCGTTGGCCGAGGGCATTGTTGACTTGGAACTTGGCTCTGATCTTTGATATTTCATCCATTGCTTTTCTGATAGCGGCTGGGCGTTGAGTTATCGTTGGTGTTGGTGGATCAGAATCCGTCATTCTAGGATATGCCCCAAAAACAAGTAGCGTTGGAACTAGACCGTTAGGCCCAGCGGAGTCATTGATAGCTTTTATTGTCATTTGAAGCATGCAGGCTTTGTTTGTACCTGTGTTTTTAAGTTCTTCCTTGATTATTGAATACGATCTACGGACTAGGGTGTGGTACCGTTCGACTGTCCCCACAGACTAATGAGCTTCGACGGGGACATTTTTGACAGATATAGCCATTGAAGCTGCACTCTGGTAGAGCTCTTTGCTGGTGAAATTAGTTCCAGCATCCGTAACAATAAAGTCTGGGGGACCAATATAAACATCAATCCAACAACTACAAATAGCATCCCATGTAAGCTTTGCCGAAAGATTTTGGAGCCATCTTGCTGCTTGAAATTTTGTGGCTGTGTCCACAATATGAAGGACTGGATCAGACTCAATATACATCACATCCACAATGATGGATTGGTTAAATTGAATGTCTGAGTCACGAAGGTTAAACTTGAATTGGCTTGGTGGACCTCTGTGTTTTTGACAATAGGTGCAGAATTTGGTCAGATGGTCAATTATTTTTCTGTCAATGTTTTGACGCCCAGAATGTTGCAAAACGTCGTGAAGTCTATTAGCGGAGGGGTGACTGAAGCGTCGGTGAATTTGTCTTAATTCCGATTCTGTGAGAAGGCACGGATTGGAGGTAAAGGATGAGGTGATGAAAGATTGTGAAAATTCTCCCCAAATTAGAAATGCATGGCCAAAACGCCGTACAACTGGAACCTAAGTAGATCGAGAAACCAAAATGTTTTGAATATTATCGTAGTAAACGCCTAATTTATCCATATCTGAAAGAGAAAGTAATAAAGGAGTGTCGGCCTTAACAATATGAAATTCGATTTCTCCAATTGGGGTTGTTAGAATGATGGAGCCAATAGAGGTGGCGCATCCAATTCCGAATTGAACCTTAACAGTTCCGGCTGTAGATGTATTAATAGGTATATAGACAACATTGCAGAGAGCCTGATATTGATTATACCCCGCAGTTGAATTTCTTGAAGCGCCGGTATCGATAACTATGCCGTAAAAAAGATCTTTTGCATATCTTGATGATGTTAAAAATGAAAAAGAATTTGTTGAATGAGGATCAATATAGTTTGTGGGGTCGGTACGCGTGATAGCATGTTCAAATGCTTGGTTTTCTAGGTGTTGCGTCAGCGCCCTCGGGTTGATAATACTATGTACCGAAGAAAAATATATTGACGGTTCAGAAATTTCATCGTCTGTGTGGTGTGGGGAAGACGAGTCAATATCAAGTATCAATGTTTCCATTGTTTCTTGAATATCATTATCCGAAATATATCATGTCTGTTGGATTCTTGTTGCCTCTCGTACTCTGCAATGTATTGATTTGCATTTTTTTCGAAATTCTTTGATAATTTTTTCTTTAAATTTAGCTTTTGCCTGTTGTTGTTCTGATTCTGAATGATTACTAGACCAGCATCCAGGCTTTTTGCAGACATAACATTTCCCTTTATTTAGGCTCCCTTGTTGATACTTATATGGAGTTCGTATCTTTGTATCTGCGCTGTTTTGTCCTTGATTGTTTGATCGTTTATAATACCGCCGGTCTGTGAAGAATTGTGTTTGTTCGGTTTCTTTTGATTCTTCGTAGGTTTTAATTGAGGATTGGAGATCGTTGATTAATCCTGTGAGTGTTTCACTCGGTTTAAAACAAGCGAAGGAACAGGCGGGAACTTTGCGGCAGGCATTGATAAGCTTGTTGTGAAAGAAACCGTCTGATCGGAGTTCTTTTGAAAGACTCATCTGTAGATTTCGCAGTTCGCTGATTAGGATCTGAAGGCATTGTTCTGTTGATTTTTGTGCATTTTCTTTTATTACCAATCCCAGGTTAAGCTCGTCCCATCTTGCAAGTCTGCTTCTTTGATACTCTGCACCCTCGAAGTAGTTCTGTGTAGTACGACACATTACATCGAAGTTACGCGTTAGTTTATTTGATGCTATATTTGCATACCAGTGGTTCAATGCGGCACCACTTAGCATCGTTGGGTATGCTTTTGCTCGGATACGATCTGGAATATCCGCTCTTTCACAGTTATCGAGGAAAATTGCCAATTTAATTTCAAAGCTGTCTTGTTCTCCTTGGTATTTCATTTCATTGTCATACATTCTGGCCAAATTTGCAAGTTCTTTGCCATAACCTTGATCTTGGTTTGATATTTGTGAAGGCTTATCGTCTGGACTATAGAGATCTTGCTTGAGGTCTTGTTCTGGAATATATTTATAGGAGGGACTTTTGATAAATGAGTTATCATAGTTTTTGTCGAATTTTGTCTCCGGTGGTAGAAGTTTGACCTTTGAATTCATAATTGAAGCTATTTTGTTTGAAGAGAAGGTCTCGTTTGACGAAGAAATCTCTTCAAGAGTCCACTCAGTTGGGTCTTCTTCTATTACAACATTGTAGAGGGACTTAGCTATTGTGGTATTTCTATCCCATTTCACCCATACCCCAAAAGTTCTGAGGTGGGAACGGAGAGCGCGTTGAAGCGGTAATTTAGCAAGTTTAAAGTCCTCAGCTGTGCAATTGGAGAAGTCATCCTTGAACGCCTCCCAAAGGTTGTCGTCCTTGAACTTATACTTATTGTATTCCGTAATCTTAGATTCTATCAAAACGTTCATTGCTTTTGCTGCTACTGCTGTTCTTGTTGCTGTCGTTTCGGCCTCATTTGTTGATTCAGACATTTTGAGACAGGGTAGGTTAAGGTGGTCGGGATCTGGGGGGTTTGTTATGCGTGATGGACGCAAATCGAGGGCCTTTGGCAGGGGTCGATTTCTTGAGTATATCTTCGAAGTTGAGGGCCTTGCGAAAGGGGTCAACCATAAATTTAAACTCCTTAGCAAATACAATCGGATAGAGGCCTTTGTCAGGGACTATGCAATTGGATCTCTCTTCAAAGGGTGTATCTGATCTGAACGTCTACTGATCAGTGTCGGAACACTACCAATGGTCAATTCACAAGCTTGTGTGGGGTTACTCAATTCATTCCTATCTCTGTTCTCTATGGGAAGAAATACTATAAATACATTGGTACCTTTTTCTGAATCGCTATTCCCTATAAGGAAAGGTCTCAACTCGACCCTTGTACATAACATTTTGCGAGCCAGTTCACACAATATGACCCCTGAATTCAAACACAAATAGATGTCAACGCCTGGATCACATCATTCATGGTACAAGTAGAGCTTGTTGAATACTTCAATGATGATCTTTTCGAAATATTCATTGAAGAGTTCGTTAAGTTTGATTTCGCTCAATTCAAGAGATGCGGCGACATAGTCTTGCGAAAGCTGAAGAATTTTCTGTATGATCGAGGAGTGTACATTCGCAAAAGTAATATCTCTCATGCTAAAGCACTTTCGGAAATCATGGATAATGATACTAATGCTTGGCCTATTGACACTAAAAACCCATCGTCCCACATTGGATGTCTCAAGGTAAATAACTTTAAATTGCCAAGATTAACCCAAAGTAGAGCTAATGTCCAAGGCTACTTTGAGAGAAACATTCAGAAAATAGATGATAAAAATAGACTCCAAGAAAATCAATCTACTTATGCTAACACAAATTCAGACCAGAAAACCAATATCAATTTTAAGCTTGCTGGAATGTCAAAGTTTTTCAACAACAGCAAGAAATACTGCGGTGGAAAAGATGAAATTTTTGATTTCAAGTTCAAGATTTTTCTGAAGAAATGTGCCTTAGCCAATATAAAAAATGACGATGACATTCTTTCCTCGGTCTTCGTTATGTTTGATAAAGAAGCGCTAGACTACTATCACCATCGTTGCAGCAGCACAAGCAATATTCAAGAAATCATCACTCTGATGCACCAGCAGTTTGAAGGACCGTAGAAGCAAAGAAATGTGCAACACGAGTGGAATAAAACCACCCTGCAGCTTGTCTCTGCCAAATACCCTGACAAGTCACTCTTGGATACTTTTGAATCCATGGTTAAACAACTTCGGACCATGCAGCTTTGCCTAAGAACAAATTCCAAGATGAGATCACACTTCGGGATAAAATCTTAGAAGCAGTATCAAACGTGCCAGAATGTCGTCCTGCTTGCCTTATGCCAGAAGAGTCTCTTAGTACTGTCATAAACAATATCAGAGGTGCCATTGGAATGAGTTCGTCATCAGAATCTAAAACAGATGAAACAATGTTTGTCAATTGAAGATTCCACCACAATGATAGAAACAATCATCAAAGCGCACATAAATCAAACGTTTTACACAATGACAGATACTCCAAATCGTCTTCAAGCCGAGTGAAAAGATGCTACTGCTGCAAGAAAGTTGGTTGTAGGTCCTGGAATCACTCCCAGGAAGAGCAAAATCAAGCCAGAATTTGTTTCCTTCATTGCCACAACAATGAAAGCGCAAAAATCTATCAACAATTCCTCGCTGAATACGAAGGAGAGTTTGATGACGGATCCGATGAAGAAGCCATGATTCTTGACAAGCTGTCCCTCTCTAATAGTAACAAATCATATGATGGCTTTTTCATAACTGGCCATGAAGACAGTGATACTGACCAAGACATTGGTGAAGTTTACATGAATTTAGACCCCACAGCTGATGAAGATAACCAGTACGAGATATCTTTGCTAGCGTTACTCCAAGATCAAGCAAACTTTCACGGGCTCATCGGTCTAACACCAACAATATATAAGTGCAAGGAAGATCTTAGAGAAAGATATAATTGTACCAGGTGGTATGGAGTCATGATCGACACTGGAGCAGGCAAATATTCGACTGCAGGTTATCAACAATACATTGCATTCAAGCGCGAAATAGAAGACATCAATTTAAATACTTCAACTAAAATCTCGGTCGCTTTTGGCAAAGGTTCTACTTGTGATTCGCTGGGCTACATTGATGTAAAAACTCCAATTGGTAGAGTCAATTTTCACGTCTTGGATTCAGATACTCCCTTTCTATTATCCATTGCAGATATGAAAAGGCTAAATGTTTATCTCAATAATGTTGATGATAAAATATATGCCAAGATAATCCCAGGGAAACAGAATTCTATCAACCACAATAAATTATACGAACAAGTATGTTTGGTTGTTATGAAATTTGGCCATCCATTCCTTCAATGGAAAAATTTTAATGATAATAATTTTTCCAATTTTTTTTGACTGGCGCATGGAGTTCTAAAACTAATGATAAAATTGAGGAAAATCATATTTTTATTAATCATAATATTAATCTCACTGAGCAACAAATTCGACGCCTGCACAAACGATTTGGGCATGCCTCTGTGTCGAAGCTTAGTAACCTACTTAACGCAGCCAGCTACACACAATTTCGTCCCCTCCTTACAAAAATTGTCAAACATTGTGAATTGTGTCAAAAGTATGGCTCTGCTCCCCGAAGATTTAAATTTTCTCTTAAGGATGAAGATTGCTGCTTTAATCAAACGATTTTTGTAGACATATTTTTTATCAACAATAGACCAGTACTCCATATTGTTGATGAAGCTACAAGGTTCCAGGCTGCAAAATTCCTAAACGGACAAACTACTAAAAGCATTTGGGTGTGACGGGCTTTGCCTGGATTGGGACTGGTCACTAGGACCACTCTGTCTACAAGGTAGGGTAGTGGCAGAGTAACGCTCCTGGATAGACGAAAGGGGACTCTAAGGGGGTATTAAAGGGAGTACGATATAAGGAAGAGAGCCAGGGAGAAAGGATAATTCTCAGGGGCCAAGGAAGACATCCGGAAGAAAGGATTAATTCTCATATGGCTAAAGGGGGGAATTAATACTAGCGTACGCGGAAGACATAAAGGACAGGATACAATACGGTAGTTTAGCTTTCCCCAAGGAAAAATTATTCATTTCCATTGTGTTAACAACTTCAAGTACTTCTGAATTCCTTCAACCTTTTACATTGGGACTCAATACGTCTAAGCTGGGGAGGACGAAGGCTGAACACCTGTCAGCAGAGTCCTCTACAAACCTTGGGGTGAAATATTCCACCAGAGCCGAGATCCAGTCACGACAAAGGGTGAATTTGGAGGTTTTTGTCGAGTTGGCGCTCGGGAGGAGCGGTGTTGGATCATTTTTGGTCGAAAATCCGACTTGCAGAGATTTCACGACTGCACAACTCAACGAAATCAACCATCTACACCCCAGATACGAACCGCAGAAAGCCTATAACCTGTCTGATGTTTGTATTACAACAACCGACACCTTTAAGGTCTTAATGTCTTTCTGGAAAATTATTCCCTGCCAAACACATCTCGCGGCCCTCTCCATAATCATCTCACCACCTACCAAAGCTATCCCTTAACTCCAAAAGTCAAATTGCCAACGAAAAAAAATACGAGGATATCCCACACTCCATAACTACCAGTCGCTGTGAAGGTACGGTCGAAATACCGGCCTTCAATGCGTCCTCATTGTAACAGTTGTAAACTGTACTAAGCATGCGCTCGCCTAATCATACTCATCTTGATCTGGTTAGGCTCGGCTGATAATCTTCCGGCCTCGGCACACAGTTTGTATGATAATTTCATGTACATAGAACTTTCTCTCTTTAGATTAAATATAGCTCATGATTCAGACCCAACTATATCATTCTTAGCTTTCCTCTGACATTATATTTAATCTCACTAACACTTACAAACTCTCATCGGAAATCTAACAGTATCGAGAAACAGTTGTATCGAAACGAAGGAACGAACAGACAGAGTAACGAAACGAAACGAAACGAAACGAAACAAAGCAAAGAATAAAATATTGCACCAAAGTTTAATCAAGATGAGTGACCGAGGCCATAGTTCAAATCAACCTTTACAACCAGAAGGATTGGCTGTAAATTATATTTGTACATTGCAGGAACTCACTACTTCACTCCAAAGAACTCAGGAAGAGCAAGCGGGGATACGAACGGTTTTAGAAAATCTCATTGCAAAGTCTGCCATCAATCAAACTCAATCAGATTCTTCATCACAATCAGCTGCCAAAATAGATCTAGTAGAGTTCACTGGTGCAGATAGATCCATATGGCCTACGTGGCAATTACAGGCACATGGCAGAGCTATATCGAGTGGACCAGATCCAATGGTTCAGTTTTATGCTGTATTTAATAAACTTAAAGATACAGCTGCAAAAAATGTCACACCATGGGTATTTCAGAATTTGAAAGCAGGGACAGCAACGTTTGAGGGACTTTTGCAAGAGATGGAAAAACTATATGGTGATCCTGCAGCAAAGACAAAAGCGCTGACAAATTTAAAGTCTATGAAGCAGCAAGAAAGGGAATCGTTTGCAAATTTCTATCTCAAGTTTGAGAAAGAGTTGGCAAATGCAGGGGTTTGTATGGCAGATGCAATAAAAGTTATGTTCTTACGTACGGCTTTAAACTCTCGTTTCCGTGATTGTCTCCCAAAGACCAAGAACTACTCACAGTATGAAGACCTCATTCTTGATCTTCAAACTGCAGCCTCAGCAATGGCAAACAAAGAGGCCCTACACGGAAGAAGAACCACATCACGAGTGCCAACATGGATTCCTGAACCGCCTGCAGCAATCAGTGAGGCTCATACGCCAATGGACTGGATGCCAACCACAAATAATCAAGCTCAAGCGACCAGTGCTCCCAATCAGCGACCTCGTGCACAAAGGGTATCCAGGGAGACTTTACAAGCGAGGCGTGATGCAGGCTGTTGTGTGCGATGTGGAAGTAGTCGTCATTATCAGCAAAATTGTCCATATCTGCCACCAGTAAATGAAAGACTGGGACCCATAAATAACCACAGGGTTGTTAGAAGAGTGGATCCAGCAATGGTAATGGCAGAGCCGGAAATTGATGTGAGAAATTGCGAAGGACCTTCGGAAAACAAGTAGCTCCGCCGCAAAGTTGTGCTGCGGAGCTCCGGAGATTAGATAATTGGAGGAGACAAGAGCCAATTAAAACATTGCAGCAAGAATGGTGTGAGTTTAGAACAAAAATGGAAACACCATCATTCTTGATTGATGCTATTATAAATGAAGTGCAATGTGAAGAAGTTCTTGTTGATAACGGTTGCCAATCTTACGCCAGTGTTAATGATAAATTTATAAGAAAACATAATCCACAGACTGTAAATATCAGAGCCAGAAAAATGGAAGGCTTCATAACAGGAGCTCATTCTACCATTACACAAGCTGCCAAATTTACTGTAGATCTCGCTGGATTTAAAAAAGATATATGGGCATATATTGTGCCATATCAGACCCAGAGCATGATGCTCGGACGTGCCTTTCTTGTACACAATCGAGTTCACGTAAATGAAGCTACCGAAGCTCTAGAGTTTGAAAAGTCAGGTCACATTGTTCCAAATAAGTCACGTCTTTCAAAAGTACAAAGTCGTCCAACATTGATAAGCCCGAAAACCTATGCTGCCTTAATTAAACAACAACAATTATCTCACTCAAGCATCCAGGCATATGCGGTAACGCTTGCAGACATTGATAAAGCTTTGGCGCCAAAAAAAGATGTAGACCCAGTAGATTACATGCCCAACTGGTTAGGACCGGAATTTGTGGTGAATTTCCAACCAGAGGAAGCAAACAAGCTCCCTCCTCATAGACCCGAAATTGACCATCATATACCGCTAGAGAAAGATGAGAATGGAGAAGATAAATCCGTGCCTTGGTGTTCAATGTATAATTACTCTCGAGATGAATTGTTAGTACTAAGGAAAACACTGACCGAACTTTTGGAAAAAGATTTTATTCGTGTGAGCAAGTCATCGGCTGGGGCTCCTATACCATTCGTAAAAAAGGCTAATGGCGGTGTGCGTTTTTGCGTTGATTATAGAGCACTTAATGCGATCACTAAAAAAGATCGTTATCCGCTACTGCTGATACGAGAAACTTTGAGGACTCTAAGTGATGCTAAGTGGTTGACGAAACTTGATGTTAGTCAAGCATTTCATCAAATTAGAATATCCAAGGGAGAGGAGTGGAAAACCGCTTTTCGTACAAGGTATGGGCTCTATGAGTGGAATGTGGTCCCCTTTGGACTTACAGGAGCGCCAGCAACATTTCAAAGGTACATCAATTGGCTTCTACGAGAATATCTCGACGACTTCTGCACGGCATACATAGACGACATTTTGATCTATTCAAAGGGTTCCCAGGAAGATCATCGAGATAAAGTCAAGAAGGTACTAAGTATCTTACGAGAAGGTGGCCTCACATTAGATATTACAAAGTGCGAATTCGAAGTACGGTGCACAAAATACCTGGGATACATCATCGATTTAGAACATGGAATCTGCATGGATCCTGAGAAAATTAAAGCTATACGTGAATGGGAGGTTCCAACAACAGTTAAGGACGTAAGAGGGTTTCTTGGATTTGCTAATTTTTACCGCACGTTTATCAAAGGATATTCCGACCTTGTAGTCCCACTTACACAGCTGACACACAAAGATATTCCTTTTGTATTTGATGAAAAGTGTAAACATGCTTTCGAACGTTTGAAAGAGCTATTTGTACAGGACCCCATTCTAGCGACGTTCGACCCCGATCGCCAGACTGTTCTTGAACCAGATGCATCAAATTGGGCTGTAGGTGGTGTACTATCACAGTATGATGATGAAGGAACTCTTAGACCCGTGGCCTATTTCTCCAAGAAAAACCTCCCGGCCGAATGTAACTATCCAATACATGATAAAGAGCTTCTTGCCATTATCCGATGTCTGGATGAATGGGATGCGGAGCTTCGAAGTATCAAAGATCCGTTCCAAATCCTGACTGACCATCGTAACCTGGAGCATTTTATGAGTACACGACAACTTAACGAGCGACAGGTAAGATGGGCCCAGAAGCTGGCGCGTTATAATTATCTTTTGAAGTATCGTCCAGGAAGAGAGGCAGCACGCCCAGACGCTCTTTCTCGGCGCGAACAGGATATACCAAAAACTGGAGATTCTAGATTGGACGAAAGAACGGCAAAGTTGTTGCCCAACTGGGAGGAGGTAATCAAAGCCTATCCTATTGTGACGGCTCAAATAGGTTCTCCGTTTCCTGATGAAGAATTAACGAAACTCTGGAACCATGCTCTTGAGGTAGATGAGACTTACACGGAAATAAAAAATACAGTCGCTTCTTCAGCAACTCAATGGTCGCCGACACTGAAAATACGAGGTGTAGAACTAAGCCAATGTAGAATTGATGATCAAGGCGCAGTTCGCCGTTCAGGGCGGATTTGGGTACCGAATTACGAACCATTACGAACGAAGATCATTCAAACAGTCCATGATTCACACGCAGTAGGTCATCCAGGGCGCGACACAATGATTGATGTCCTAGGAAGACAGTTCTTTTGGCCAGGGTTTTCGCAGGATATTAAACAATTCACGCAGAACTGTGATGTTTGTGGAAGCGCGACAGTCTGGCGACAAAAGCGTCAAGGCCTATTGAAGCCATTGCCTATTCCGGATCAAATATGGCGATCATTATCAATGGACTTTATAACAGATTTACCAAATGTCGACGGGTATGATGTTGTTCTAACGTGGTTATGAGAAGTCTAAGAATTGTTGCAATGGATGTAACAGTCAACTTGGGTGGATATAGGATAGCGCTTTAAGTCTAACGTGAAGAAGAAGGATATGTATTGTAGATCTGCTATATTGATGGCTATTGAAAGTAGGAGTGGAAAAGGTTGACCATGTACAGAGTTATAACAGCAAGTATTTATACACAAAAATGGTACACAAACTATACCCTCAATAGCAATAACTCCCAACCATTCAGCCATTCAACAATTATATCATTAGATATACCTGCGTCATATGGTCATATCATCATGTATGGCTGAGATACTGGTGTTGTCATTTGCTGTATGTTAATGACGTATCATTGACACAGGATTGCTTGTCCTGTCGGTTACACTTGCCTAATACTAGCCATTTCAAGTTATGTGATCCATAAGTGGGCCTGATCACAACACTCCCTCTGTTGGTAACAATCTTACAGTCCCATTGATCACTGGCTGGTATTCCCATCTCTACTTTCAATGCTACCATAAAGTGGTACTGTTGATTTAGGTTTTGTCAGACTATCTGCTAGCTGTTCTGATGACTGAACATATATCACTTTGACTTTGCCATCCTGGTACTGCTCACGGCAAAAGAAGTTTCGGAGAGCAATATGCTTTGATCGTCTATGATTATCATGGTTCTTTATCAAGGAAATTGCTGATTGGTTGTCGACATATAAATTTGTCTGTTTCGATCCTTCAATCATTTCAAGGAGGTTCAGCTCCTCAAGCAGAGACTTTACCCATTGTAATTGGCGGCAGGTCTCAGTTGCAGCAAGGTACTCCGCTTCAGTTGTTGATAATACAACTTCACGCTGTAGGTGTGACCTCCAGCATACTGGTCCAAATCCAAGGTGTATCAGCGAGCCAGAAGTTGATCGACTACTATACAGATCTGCTGCAAAGTCTGCATCTGAATAGGCCTCTAAATTTGGTTTCATGCCATCCTTTTTGAAAAAGGTAATACCCTTGTCAGGTGAGGTTGAAATATAACGCAGAACTCGTTTGGCTGCTTCGAAATGTTCCTCTGATGGATTGGACAAGAAGCGAGCTAGATGATTAACTGCATGTGCTATATCAGGTCTTGTGTTGTTTGCTAAATACTGAAGGCCACCGACAATTGAATTATATTCTTTTTGAAATCTTGGACTACAATCAGACGTACTTGGCTCCATTAATCGCTCGAGAGGCGTTTTGGCTGGCTTACAGTCTGTAAGTCCATGCCTATCAAGAAGTAGACGAGCGTATTGTCCCTGCGAGAGCTTTAAGACGTTCTGGCTTGGCTGTGAGATGTGAATTCCGAGGAAAAGGTCTGTATTCACCATTTTTACCTTTTACTTTTTGTAGAGAGCGGCCATTAATTTCTCGATTTTGGCAATATTTGGATTCATGACTTGAAAGTCATCTACGTGCAGTAAGACAAATAGATCTTTTTGTTTCGTTGTATACAGACATACATCTGATGTTGTAGGGTATAAGCCTTGTGTTGCCAATGTAGCCTTTGCGTCATCATACCACAATGCGGCTGCCTGTTTAAGCCCGTATAGACCTTTCCGTAATAAAATAATGTGATTTTTCTTTTCAAATCCCTTAGGCATCTCCATGTAAAGATCAATGTTTAGGTCGGGGTTAAGGAAAGCTGTAGGCACGTCTCCTTGTCGTCTGTGCCAGTTAAACTGATGAGCTAAAATGAGCATAATTCTACCTGTCTCCGCTCTTGGAGTTGGAGCAAATGTCTCTTGGTAATCAATGCCAAATCTCTGCGTAAACCCTTTCGCTGTACATCTAGCCTTCCATTTATCAACAGTTCCATCTGCTAAAAATTTCTTCTTAAAGACCCATTTACACTGTCACGGACGAGGACGAAGACGAGGACGAAGACGAGGACGAAGACGAGGACGAAGACGAGGACGAAGACGAAGACGGAGACAAGGACGAAGACGAAGACGGAGACAAGGACGAGGACGAGGACGAGGACGAAGACAGAAGCTGATAATGAGGACGATATATTTAGATTAATAATTAGATTCTAAAACATGAGTAATTTACAAGACAAAAAGCTACAGTCTAAATCCAGTCCCAGGGTTTCTTTAAGTACATGAGCACCAATGCTATAACCAAGGGTGTAATAGTCCACAGTTCTCACATAGCAACTAACTAATACTTCGAGTGGCAACTGTTGCTATCACAACACTGTAACCATTACAATTCCTGAATTATGTTATTGAATGTACGTCATGACTCGGTTGACTGGGTGCAACGCGACATCCCAGAGATGGTTTGTGACATTACCCCCTCCTTAACTTCTTCGAGCTCCTGCGAGATGTCTTAAAATTTTGTGCTGAGGGTCTATCGTTAGGCTTAGGCTCAGAGGGGTTGAGGTCGTGAAAGTCTTGGATCATTTCTTTGAATCCATCAGCTTGAGAAGCTGGTATGCTCCAGTCGTCTTCAGGACCATAACCCTTCCAGCGGACGAGGTAATGCAATTCGTTATCTACCCATTGAGATCCAATTATTTTCTCGATTTCGTACTCAGGATTATGGTCTTCTGCATCAAGTGTTGGAGGAGGTCCAGAAATTTGACTAGGTAATGGATCATTGGCGACAGGAGAAAGAAGTGATACATGGAAAACAGGGTGAACCTTGGTCGAGGGAAGTTCTAGTCGAAATGCATACTTCCCTATGGGTTCGATTATCTTGAAAGGTCCCCCATTCTTGAAATCTAGCTTGCGACACGGTCGGAGAAGCTTGATATTCTTGTAGTTGAGCCAAACAAGATCGCCGGGCTGGTAGTTTCGTGCAGCTGTTCTCCCTCTATTAGCCTGGTCTTCGTACTGAGCAGAATGGAATTGAATATTATCTAGCAAGTTCTTTTCAATTTTTTGCAGATCTGATACTAAATTTTCGGCGTCTTGTCTTTCAAATCGAACAGATGCAGGTGCGAGGGGTGAAGAAAGAGGCGCCGAATTTTCGGAGCCGGAGCGCGGGTGTAAACCATACACGGCTAGGAATGGTGACATCCCAGTGACGTGCGTGTCGTGATTATTCAATGCAAATTCTGCAGAAGGTAGAAAGCGAACCCAATCGTTTTGAACAAAGTTTACATAAGCGCGAAGGTGCTGCTCGATTCGTGCATTCATTCGTTCGGTCTGTCCATCAGTTTGTGGATGGAATGCGGTTGACAAGCGATGATCTATCTGTAGAAGTTTACATGTCCATTTCCAGAATTCTGATGTGAATTGACTTCCCCGGTCTGAAACTATAGAATCTGGTAAACCGTGCAGTCGAAAACAGTCTCTGTAAAACATGTGTGCTGTGCTCCGTGCGCTCAAATCGTTACAAGGAATCATGTGGACCTGCTTAGTCATTCTATCCACCACTACCAACATTGCAGTGAACTCAACATTGTTCCAATCTCTACTGATAGGTAAATCAACCACAAAGTCCATCGCTATATTCCGCCAACGCTCTTTCGCAACAGGAAGAGGGCGGAGCAATCCCTGTTTACCTTCCCTCGAGGGTTTCGTACGAGAACAGGTATGACAATTTCTAACAAATCGCTTGACATGATGATGCATTCCGTGCCAGAAGAAAATACGTGCGACTGCTGAATATGTGGCAGCAGCTCCCTGATGTCCGGCCATTGGAGGATCATGATGCGACTGTATAATTTCCATTGCTAGAGACTTGTCCTGATCGCATTGTGGTACAACAATTTTATCACGATAGAATAGGAGACCATTGTTCCATTTGCATTCAGCTAGAGTAAAATTACGAATTCTTGGCGCTTGAATACTTTTGAGAGCCGCAACAACAGCGGAAATAGACTCGTCGGAAAGGCTAAAATGACGGATTCTCTCTACAAATGATAATGG
Organism: Blumeria hordei DH14; assembly: GCA_900239735.1. Taxonomy (NCBI): domain Eukaryota; kingdom Fungi; phylum Ascomycota; class Leotiomycetes; order Helotiales; family Erysiphaceae; genus Blumeria; species Blumeria hordei. The sequence continues at coordinate 3,301,383 of OENG01000035.1, forward strand.
CGATGGTTCAGAGGAGGTATCTTCATTAAGTGGAGCTTGTGATTCGAGCGAAACCGATAATTTGCTGGGTTCCAAGTCGGTAGCTTGTAATTCTGGATCTTCCATACCAGGAGACAAATTTTGAGGCTTCAAAAGCCGCTGTTCAAGAAATTTATGCAACATTGGGTCAGGGGAACCGGAGGGCCGAGAGAGTGCATCGGCAGATCCGTTCTGAATCCCAGGGCGATAGCAGATCTTGAAATTGAATCGGGAAAGAAATTCACTCCACCTAGCTTGTCGACGACTTAATAGTCTGGATTTCATAAAGTACTCAAGAGCCTTGTGATCTGTGATAACGTCAATAGGTTCAGAAGAGCCTTCAAGCTCGGGACGCCATTCCTCGAAAGCCTGAACAATTGCTAATAGTTCTTTGTCATAAATCTCATAATTAGACTCTGCAGGACACATTTTACGAGAAAAAAAGGCTACAGGTTTCCAGTTGTTGAACTCATCTTGCTGAAGCAGAACTCCGCCAGTACCACGATCAGAGGCGTCTGTTTCTAGGCGGGCAGGGCGATCCCAATCAAAATGACGGAGCGTTACGTCTTCTTTAAATTTACTTTTAATTAGATTGAATGAATTCTCCTGTTCACTACCCCACAAGAAAGGCTTATCTTTCTTCATTAAATCAGTAAGGGGCATAACAGCTGAACCAAACCCTTTAATAAATCTTCGGTAGAAATTTAAGAATCCAATAAAGCGAGAAAGTTCTTTGCAATTTTCGGGAGCTGGCCAGGACATAATTGACTCCAGCTTGCGTGGATCCATCTTGATACCTTCGGTGGTAACTATAAGGCCGAGAAACTTGACAGACTTTGCATGAAACTCACATTTGTTGATGTCGATCTGGAGACCAGCTTCTTGAAGTCGAGATAGGACCTTCTTAACGTGAGTTACGTGTTCCTCAAGAGATTGGCTGAAAATTAATATGTCATCAATATAGGCTGTACAGAATTCATCCAGATAGCCCTTGAGTGTGTCATTAATATAATTCTGGAAGGAGCTCGGTGCGTTCGCCAACCCAAAAGGCATGACTAGGTATTCATAGAGACCAAAGCGCGAACGAAAAGCTGTTAGATACTCGTCTCCCTTGGCAATACGCATTCTATTAAAAGCTGAAATAACGTCTAGTTTGGAAAAGTATTTTGCCTTTCCTAGGAGGCTCAATGTTTCATGAATTCGCGGGATTGGGTATCGATTTTTGATCGTGAGGTCGTTTAAAGCTCGGTAATCCACACAAAATCGAAGTCCGCCCCTGGCTTTTTAACAAATAAAACTGGAGAAGATGCTGGAGAAGAGCTTGGTCGAATGAAACCTTTTTGGAGATTTTCCTTAATATACTTCTTTAAGACAAGAAGTTCTTCGCGAGACATGCCATACAAAGGACCCCATGGAGCTTCAGAACCTGGTTTTAAAATTATTCGATGGTCACTGGGTCTGTGAGGTGGCAGTTTGTCGGCTTCTTCCCGTGAAAACACAGAGAGGAAATCATGGTACTCCACAGGAAGTAGTTTAGCCGGGTCTACTATTGGTTTGTCCTTCAAAGCTTCATTTATATCATCTAAACTGACTGCCAAAATAGAATGATCCTCGCTGGTGGCAGACTCTTGAAAGGACTTCAGGTCGCAAGCTTCAATTGTCAAAGGCGCTCGATGGTTTTTGGCTGAAATTTTGGCAGACTTGAGTTGAGAAACATCCTCCGGATTAATAGCATTTGTCCTCACAGGAAAGTAAGTCGAGTGCTTCTTACAGGCAGGATGATCGAATAAAATAGTATTCTCAGACCAGAATACTTTCGGGTTATGCAATTGTAGCCAGGGTAGGCCAAGAACAATATCAAAATGAGCAAGAGTCGTAACAAATAGCAAGATACTTTCGGAGTGACCTTCAATTAATAATTTGGTTTCGGCTAAGTGGGTTATCTTACCCGCAGAGGATTCGGTGCCATCAAATACCCTAAGGGATCGAGGTACATGCAAAGGGATCAACATTAAATTGTTTATATGTGCAAATTTGGTATCAACAAATCCATAAGCAGATGCACCACTATCAATCAATGCGAGGGAGGGTATCGGTTTAGTATTTCGATTGTGTGCAACACAATTAATTACAAAATGACGTGAACTATCCCATGATCCCCGTGGATTGCTGCTGACGAAAGTTCTAATGTCGGTAATTTGCTGTTTGCAGGAGATTTCGAATAGCTTGGTTTAAAGTTACCTTCGGTATTAAATCGAACAGTCTTGTCTGAGTGGCCAAGATTCCTCGAGCTAGATGGTTTCACAGGACAGGAATTAATTAAATGCCCAATATTTCCACAATAAAGACATAATCGGTGCTGAAGACGTCGAGTTTTCTCTTGAGTTGTCAGGGGTCCATGAATTCTCGGATATGTAGGGGTCATCTTGGTAGTAGGCTGCGAAATTTTCCGAATGTACTGTAGATTACTCGAGTCCATGGGTTGTCTAATAGTTGATTTGGATAATGCATTCAAGTAAGAGTTCTGGTAGTTCTCGATATCATGAAGACGGGCCACAAGTTCTTCGAAATCAATCCTCTCTAGACCTCTTTCATAAATCAAGGCTTCTTTAAGATTTAGATTACAGTTGTGAAGGACGAGACCTCGGAGAAACACTGAATTTGGTTCGTATCTAGCAATTGATGCATCACGTCTAATTTCGGAAATCCAGACAGAAAAGGCCTTGTTCCCTTGCTTAGTTGAATGTAGTCGCTCTGAAGCATCACGAGCTAGATTAGGATCGTGAAAAACTCTATATAAAACTTGTATCATCTCATCCATCGAAGAGAAGGTAAGGATTCCGTTCTTTACCCATGAATGAAGATAAGCTTGACATTGGTAACTCAGGCGAGAATAAACATAAGTCATCCGTGATGATTCATTTGGAAAATAGTCATGGTTGACATTCAACTTCATTTGCACGCTATTTACCCAGGTCTCAAATTCATCTTTAATTCCTGTGAATATAGGAGGATCTGGAATTTTGGTAGTTTTAGCTGGGTTTGAAAATAGTCCACAACCCTTCATATTTTGTAATTCCTTATTGATTTCTCTTAGCATATCTCGAAAAGTTTCAAGTTCAGTAGAAGTGTGTGTAGTTTCTTCCAGGAGGCTTGCCATATTCAAGGCTTCATGTGTTATAGGTGACTTCTTTGGTAATGTTGCAAGATTTTTATTTTTAGAGCTTTTTGTAATGTCACGGACGAGGACGAAGACGAGGACGAAGACGAGGACGAAGACGAGACGAAGACGAGACGAAGACGAGACGGAGACAAGGACGAGACGAGACGGAGACAAGACGAGGACGGAGACGAGGACGAAGACAGAAGCTGATAATGAGGACGATATATTTAGATAATAATTAGATTCTAAAACATGAGTAATTTACAAGACAAAAAGCTACAGTCTAAATCCAGTCCCAGGGTTTCTTTAAGTACATGAGCACCAATGCTATAACCAAGGGTGTAATAGTCCACAGTTCTCACATAGCAACTAACTAATACTTCGAGTGGCAACTGTTGCTATCACAACACTGTAACCATTACAATTCCTGAATTATGTTATTGAATGTACGTCATGACTCGGTTGACTGGTGCAACGCGACATCCCAGAGATGGTTTGTGACATACACTTCATCGGGTGTCGTCCTTTGGGCAGTTTGGTACGATTTATGATTTTAATTGCACCTTTCTCTTTTAAAGAGGAGAATTCTTCTTCAGCTGCTCTCATCCATTGTTTGGCTTCTGGGCTTGTCATAGCTTCCTGCCATGTTTTAGGATCTGATGAGGTAATTGCAGACATCCCATGATGCATACGGTAGTAGTCGTGTTTTCTAACCTTTCTCCCTCTTTTCGTCTGCATAGTTTCAGCTTCAGGAGAGTGATCCCTTTTGTGTCCGGCTTTTGGAGCTACTGGTTCCCAACCTGTCATTATAACATCATAGGGAGTTTCCTCATTGATTATTTCAGGATCAGATTGAGCAACTACTCTGTTTTTACTCGGACCTTGATGGATAATGGAATCTGGAGAATGAGATCTTTTCTGTCCAGCAATGGGGGGTATTGGATCCCATCCAGTCATATTGAAGTCATATGCTAATTCTTCATTCTCATTTGCGAAATCATTATGATTTTGTATTTCTTCCTGAAATTGACTCTGTTCTATCATATCTTGTCCTATCTGTGTTTGTCGATTGGTCTCCGCCTGGTGTTGCGAATACGGCTCTAAATTCTCTGCCAGCGTATACTCCCTCTGTTCTTCCTGAAATTTCTCCCCCTGATCCTGTGGATTAATTACTCTTTCTTGACGTGGAAAAAGCTTTGCCTGATCTTCTAGAGTTGGCTCCCTCTGTTCTTGGGATGAATTTGTGACGGTACATGCTCTTCATTGGTGGTATTATTTCCCATTTCTGAGTCTACTGATGGATCTCTTGGAGGAGTTGGAACTTGTGGTACATCATCTTCAGTCTCTATTGACTGACTAACTTCCTCTCGATAATGCTCCCTCTCGAACTGTTGATCAGTTTGGATATCTGTAGAGGTAGAGGATGAAGATTCTGATGGCTCCTCTGATCTATCAAAAAAGGATGAAGTTCCGTACTCCAGAAGTTAGAAGCACTTTGCTGTGCAGCTAGATGAAGTCTATCCCCGAACATTACATCTTCATTAAATGTTACGTGTGGAGAAAAGCTTTCTATCCATTTCCAACCTTGTATCGGAGTCCAGTGTGGGTGGAATATAATAAAATTCTTGTTGGTATTTGCTTGGAAGCCAACAAACCACCCCGTCTCTGCTCTTGGAGAAAATTTACCAGGCTTTGGATCTATATATTTGTAGGCACGACATCCGAAGCGTGGCATATTCGAAAAGTCTATCTTTTCTGGGGCTGGCTGATTTAATCCTTGAAGAAAGTCAATGAGAGGCACCATCTTTGTGCGTAGGCAGTAGAGTCTATTAACAATAAAGCAGGCATGTTTGATTGCCCACGGCCAGTAACAAGATGGCATACGAGCGTCAATAAGCATAGACCTTGCCATTGTCAAGACGACTTTATTTGCGGCTTCTGATGCACCATTTTGTTCTGGTGTATCTGGAGCAGATATATCGGTTCTAATTCCGTGTTGCTCGCAGTATGATTTCGTACGCATGAACTCGGAGCCCCATCTCTAAAAATTATTTTCACTTGTTTATCATACTGGTGCTTTTGATCTTCTATCCACTGTATTAAAAGTGATGCAATCTGGTCTTTTGAATGTGTATTCAACGCCATCGCATGCGAGTCTTTGCATCAGTTATGATAACCGCGTATTGTTCTCCATGTACAGCAGCTGTTAGTTTCCCAATTGTATCGACAAATATTTCATCCAAGGGTTTGTTTGGTGTGATTCTTTGATCCCTAGAGATAAATCGCTGAGCTTTACTTAGATGACATGTCTCGCAAGTGCTGAGATCACTAAAGTTTATTGATTGTAGGCCAACTGAACAATCCACTGTTTTCTTTAGGATTTTTTGACCAACATGCCCTAGACGTTCATGCCACCTCTGTGCGCCGATAGCATTAGGTATTCTTGATACACCTGGTGCAACAACGTTATTCTGTTCTTTTGGAGAATTATTTTCATTAAGTGGACGGACATAATATACATCATTCTTACGAATGAGGCGAGCTATTTTGATATCTGGCTTTCCTATTTTCTTTTGGACTAACATTTTGTTTTCAGGGTCAGGGACTATATTTGCCAGTCTCTGGAGCCTCCCAGCTGATAAAATAGTACATGCTGATCTTGGAGAGTATACTGCGTCATGAAGTTCGTACCTTTTCTTACCTATACTTAGGCATGCTGTACCATAGTGAGTCAGTGATGACGAACCGACTGCTTGATCAAATTTGAACGATTTAGAGTACTTTTTCAAGTTGATAAATTTGTTTTTATTTGGCACGAAATGATGCGAGGCACCAGTATCATATAGTAAACGTTTTTCATTTGAATTTAGGATGCTGGCTACTATTGTTCTTTTATCAATTTCTTCCTCATCACTTGATTCTTCTTGACATGCAGTCTTAGCCTTTCCTTTCTTATCTTGAACCTTTCTATATTGCCGAAGTTCAGGATGTTGCTTAAAACAATCTTTGTTAAGATGTTTATGTCTACATCTCCGACAAGGATCATCTGGGCCTGGTTCCATTCTGCTATTATTAGAGACCGAGGCTACAACTGGATTTGAACTTAGCGATCTCTGCTCAACTGCTACTCTAAAGAGTAGACATCATATCCTCCAGCCTAGCGTACTTTTTTCCGTCAGTGTACGCTCGTGTTTCTCTCCAATTGCTCAGCCACTTTACTTCCATCGTTCCTTCTACAAACATGGCGGCTGCATATCCTTTTAAAACAGCAAATTCATTTTCAGTCTTTTCGGTTGATGTTTGTGGGGTTTCTATCATTAACTCAGCTGCATTGTTCACATCATGTAGGTTTTTCATGAATTCGTTGCAGTAGGATTCAGCGTTATCCCCCATTTTGGTATTATGAAGGCTCGGAGTGCTACTGAGTATGGGGTTGTAGCAGATTGCTGGTGCGTGTTTGCCACTCATCAAACTGCTTTTGTACAGTGCCGATAATGTCTTGGTCGGATCTTCTCGTCTAAGCGTTGCAGTATTATATTTTGTGCCTCTATCTCTCCATACCTCCATACTGCCAACTTTTCCTCATAGTCATTCACCAAGTCATGACACATCTCAGTCGATGGTTTTTGACTTTCAAAGCTTGTTGGGGGAGTTGGTTTCGAAATTGGTTTTATGCCTTCGATGTTATGAAAGACATGGCCTAATACTTTGCGTCGAGCTAGCTTGGCTTGTAGGTCGTTTTCCCAACTGACGAAGGAAACGCCTGGTGCCAAGACGATCTTGTTGTCCTTATGACCCATGGTTATTCTGTACTGTTCCTTATTTGATGAGCCCGGGCTCATAACCTGTTGTTCTAACGAGGTTATGAGAAGTCTAAGAATTGTCGCAATGGATGTAACAGTCAACTTGGGTGGATATAGGATAGCGCTTTAAGTCTAACGTGAAGAAGAAGGGATNATATTATCTAGCAAGTTCTTTTCAATTTTTTGCAGATCTGATACTAAATTTTCGGCGTCTTGTCTTTCAAATCGAACAGATGCAGGTGCGAGGGGTGAAGAAAGAGGCGCCGAATTTTCGGAGCCGGAGCGCGGGTGTAAACCATACACGGCTAGGAATGGTGACATCCCAGTGACGTGCGTGTCGTGATTATTCAATGCAAATTCTGCAGAAGGTAGAAAGCGAACCCAATCGTTTTGAACAAAGTTTACATAAGCGCGAAGGTGCTGCTCGATTCGTGCATTCATTCGTTCGGTCTGTCCATCAGTTTGTGGATGGAATGCGGTTGACAAGCGATGATCTATCTGTAGAAGTTTACATGTCCATTTCCAGAATTCTGATGTGAATTGACTTCCCCGGTCTGAAACTATAGAATCTGGTAAACCGTGCAGTCGAAAACAGTCTCTGTAAAACATGTGTGCTGTGCTCCGTGCGCTCAAATCGTTACAAGGAATCATGTGGACCTGCTTAGTCATTCTATCCACTACTACCAACATTGCAGTGAACTCAACATTGTTCCAATCTCTACTGATAGGTAAATCAACCACAAAGTCCATCGCTATATTCCGCCAACGCTCTTTCGCAACAGGAAGAGGGCGGAGCAATCCCTGTTTACCTTCCCTCGAGGGTTTCGTACGAGAACAGGTATGACAATTTCTAACAAATCGCTTGACATGATGATGCATTCCGTGCCAGAAGAAAATACGTGCGACTGCTGAATATGTGGCAGCAGCTCCCTGATGTCCGGCCATTGGAGGATCATGATGCGACTGTATAATTTCCATTGCTAGAGACTTGTCCTGATCGCATTGTGGTACAACAATTTTATCACGATAGAATAGGAGACCATTGTTCCATTTGCATTCAGCTAGAGTAAAATTACGAATTCTTGGCGCTTGAATACTTTTGAGAGCCGCAACAACAGCGGAAATAGACTCGTCGGAAAGGCTAACATGACGGATTCTCTCTACAAATGATAATGGCGATGGTTCAGAGGAGGTATCTTCATTAAGTGGAGCTTGTGATTCGAGCGAAACCGATAATTTGCTGGGTTCCAAGTCGGTAGCTTGTAATTCTGGATCTTCCATACCAGGAGACAAATTTTGAGGCTTCAAAAGCCGCTGTTCAAGAAATTTATGCAACATTGGGTCAGGGGAACCGGAGGGCCGAGAGAGTGCATCGGCAGATCCGTTCTGAATCCCAGGGCGATAGCAGATCTTGAAATTGAATCGGGAAAGAAATTCACTCCACCTAGCTTGTCGACGACTTAATAGTCTGGATTTCATAAAGTACTCAAGAGCCTTGTGATCTGTGATAACGTCAATAGGTTCAGAAGAGCCTTCAAGCTCGGGACGCCATTCCTCGAAAGCCTGAACAATTGCTAATAGTTCTTTGTCATAAATCTCATAATTAGACTCTGCAGGACACATTTTACGAGAAAAAAAGGCTACAGGTTTCCAGTTGTTGAACTCATCTTGCTGAAGCAGAACTCCGCCAGTACCACGATCAGAGGCGTCTGTTTCTAGGCGGGCAGGGCGATCCCAATCAAAATGACGGAGCGTTACGTCTTCTTTAAATTTACTTTTAATTAGATTGAATGAATTCTCCTGTTCACTACCCCACAAGAAAGGCTTATCTTTCTTCATTAAATCAGTAAGGGGCATAACAGCTGAACCAAACCCTTTAATAAATCTTCGGTAGAAATTTAAGAATCCAATAAAGCGAGAAAGTTCTTTGCAATTTTCGGGAGCTGGCCAGGACATAATTGACTCCAGCTTGCGTGGATCCATCTTGATACCTTCGGTGGTAACTATAAGGCCGAGAAACTTGACAGACTTTGCATGAAACTCACATTTGTTGATGTCGATCTGGAGACCAGCTTCTTGAAGTCGAGATAGGACCTTCTTAACGTGAGTTACGTGTTCCTCAAGAGATTGGCTGAAAATTAATATGTCATCAATATAGGCTGTACAGAATTCATCCAGATAGCCCTTGAGTGTGTCATTAATATAATTCTGGAAGGAGCTCGGTGCGTTCGCCAACCCAAAAGGCATGACTAGGTATTCATAGAGACCAAAGCGCGAACGAAAAGCTGTTAGATACTCGTCTCCCTTGGCAATACGCATTCTATTAAAAGCTGAAATAACGTCTAGTTTGGAAAAGTATTTTGCCTTTCCTAGGAGGCTCAATGTTTCATGAATTCGCGGGATTGGGTATCGATTTTTGATCGTGAGGTCGTTTAAAGCTCGGTAATCCACACAAAATCGAAGTCCGCCCCCTGGCTTTTTAACAAATAAAACTGGAGAAGATGCTGGAGAAGAGCTTGGTCGAATGAAACCTTTTTGGAGATTTTCCTTAATATACTTCTTTAAGACAAGAAGTTCTTCGCGAGACATGCCATACAAAGGACCCCATGGAGCTTCAGAACCTGGTTTTAAAATTATTCGATGGTCACTGGGTCTGTGAGGTGGCAGTTTGTCGGCTTCTTCCCGTGAAAACACAGAGAGGAAATCATGGTACTCCACAGGAAGTAGTTTAGCCGGGTCTACTATTGGTTTGTCCTTCAAAGCTTCATTTATATCATCTAAACTGACTGCCAAAATAGAATGATCCTCGCTGGTGGCAGACTCTTGAAAGGACTTCAGGTCGCAAGCTTCAATTGTCAAAGGCGCTCGATGGTTTTTGGCTGAAATTTTGGCAGACTTGAGTTGAGAAACATCCTCCGGATTAATAGCATTTGTCCTCACAGGAAAGTAAGTCGAGTGCTTCTTACAGGCAGGATGATCGAATAAAATAGTATTCTCAGACCAGAATACTTTCGGGTTATGCAATTGTAGCCAGGGTAGGCCAAGAACAATATCAAAATGAGCAAGAGTCGTAACAAATAGCAAGATACTTTCGGAGTGACCTTCAATTAATAATTTGGTTTCGGCTAAGTGGGTTATCTTACCCGCAGAGGATTCGGTGCCATCAAATACCCTAAGGGATCGAGGTACATGCAAAGGGATCAACATTAAATTGTTTATATGTGCAAATTTGGTATCAACAAATCCATAAGCAGATGCACCACTATCAATCAATGCGAGGGAGGGTATCGGTTTAGTATTTCGATTGTGTGCAACACAATTAATTACAAAATGACGTGAACTATCCCATGATCCCCCGTGGATTGCTGCTGACGAAAGTTCTAATGTCGGTAATTTGCTGTTTGCAGGAGATTTCGAATAGCTTGGTTTAAAGTTACCTTCGGTATTAAATCGAACAGTCTTGTCTGAGTGGCCAAGATTCCTCGAGCTAGATGGTTTCACAGGACAGGAATTAATTAAATGCCCAATATTTCCACAATAAAGACATAATCGGTGCTGAAGACGTCGAGTTTTCTCTTGAGTTGTCAGGGGTCATGAATTCTCGGATATGTAGGGGTCATCTTGGTAGTAGGCTGCGAAATTTTCCGAATGTACTGTAGATTACTCGAGTCCATGGGTTGTCTAATAGTTGATTTGGATAATGCATTCAAGTAAGAGTTCTGGTAGTTCTCGATATCATGAAGACGGGCCACAAGTTCTTCGAAATCAATCCTCTCTAGACCTCTTTCATAAATCAAGGCTTCTTTAAGATTTAGATTACAGTTGTGAAGGACGAGACCTCGGAGAAACACTGAATTTGGTTCGTATCTAGCAATTGATGCATCACGTCTAATTTCGGAAATCCAGACAGAAAAGGCCTTGTTCCCTTGCTTAGTTGAATGTAGTCGCTCTGAAGCATCACGAGCTAGATTAGGATCGTGAAAAACTCTATATAAAACTTGTATCATCTCATCCATCGAAGAGAAGGTAAGGATTCCGTTCTTTACCCATGAATGAAGATAAGCTTGACATTGGTAACTCAGGCGAGAATAAACATAAGTCATCCGTGATGATTCATTTGGAAAATAGTCATGGTTGACATTCAACTTCATTTGCACGCTATTTACCCAGGTCTCAAATTCATCTTTAATTCCTGTGAATATAGGAGGATCTGGAATTTTGGTAGTTTTAGCTGGGTTTGAAAATAGTCCACAACCCTTCATATTTTGTAATTCCTTATTGATTTCTCTTAGCATATCTCGAAAAGTTTCAAGTTCAGTAGAAGTGTGTGTAGTTTCTTCCAGGAGGCTTGCCATATTCAAGGCTTCATGTGTTATAGGTGACTTCTTTGGTAGTGTTGCAAGATTTTTATTTTTAGAGCTTTTTGTAATGTCACGGACGAGGACGAAGACGAGGACGAAGACGAGGACGAAGACGAGGACGAAGACGAGGACGAAGACGAAGACGGAGACAAGGACGAAGACGAAGACGGAGACAAGGACGAGGACGAGGACGAGGACGAAGACAGAAGCTGATAATGAGGACGATATATTTAGATTAATAATTAGATTCTAAAACATGAGTAATTTACAAGACAAAAAGCTACAGTCTAAATCCAGTCCCAGGGTTTCTTTAAGTACATGAGCACCAATGCTATAACCAAGGGTGTAATAGTCCACAGTTCTCACATAGCAACTAACTAATACTTCGAGTGGCAACTGTTGCTATCACAACACTGTAACCATTACAATTCCTGAATTATGTTATTGAATGTACGTCATGACTCGGTTGACTGGGTGCAACGCGACATCCCAGAGATGGTTTGTGACATACACTTCATCGGGTGTCGTCCTTTGGGCAGTTTGGTACGATTTATGATTTTAATTGCACCTTTCTCTTTTAAAGAGGAGAATTCTTCTTCAGCTGCTCTCATCCATTGTTTGGCTTCTGGGCTTGTCATAGCTTCCTGCCATGTTTTAGGATCTGATGAGGTAATTGCAGACATCCCATGATGCATACGGTAGTAGTCGTGTTTTCTAACCTTTCTCCCTCTTTTCGTCTGCATAGTTTCAGCTTCAGGAGAGTGATCCCTTTTGTGTCCGGCTTTTGGAGCTACTGGTTCCCAACCTGTCATTATAACATCATAGGGAGTTTCCTCATTGATTATTTCAGGATCAGATTGAGCAACTACTCTGTTTTTACTCGGACCTTGATGGATAATGGAATCTGGAGAATGAGATCTTTTCTGTCCAGCAATGGGGGGTATTGGATCCCATCCAGTCATATTGAAGTCATATGCTAATTCTTCATTCTCATTTGCGAAATCATTATGATTTTGTATTTCTTCCTGAAATTGACTCTGTTCTATCATATCTTGTCCTATCTGTGTTTGTCGATTGGTCTCCGCCTGGTGTTGCGAATACGGCTCTAAATTCTCTGCCAGCGTATACTCCCTCTGTTCTTCCTGAAATTTCTCCCCCTGATCCTGTGGATTAATTACTCTTTCTTGACGTGGAAAAAGCTTTGCCTGATCTTCTAGAGTTGGCTCCCTCTGTTCTTGGGGATGAATTTGTGACGGTACATGCTCTTCATTGGTGGTATTATTTCCCATTTCTGAGTCTACTGATGGATCTCTTGGAGGAGTTGGAACTTGTGGTACATCATCTTCAGTCTCTATTGACTGACTAACTTCCTCTCGATAATGCTCCCTCTCGAACTGTTGATCAGTTTGGATATCTGTAGAGGTAGAGGATGAAGATTCTGATGGCTCCTCTGATCTATCAAAAAAGGATGAAGTTCCGTAACTCCAGAAGTTAGAAGCACTTTGCTGTGCAGCTAGATGAAGTCTATCCCCGAACATTACATCTTCATTAAATGTTACGTGTGGAGAAAAGCTTTCTATCCATTTCCAACCTTGTATCGGAGTCCAGTGTGGGTGGAATATAATAAAATTCTTGTTGGTATTTGCTTGGAAGCCAACAAACCACCCCGTCTCTGCTCTTGGAGAAAATTTACCAGGCTTTGGATCTATATATTTGTAGGCACGACATCCGAAGCGTGGCATATTCGAAAAGTCTATCTTTTCTGGGGCTGGCTGATTTAATCCTTGAAGAAAGTCAATGAGAGGCACCATCTTTGTGCGTAGGCAGTAGAGTCTATTAACAATAAAGCAGGCATGTTTGATTGCCCACGGCCAGTAACAAGATGGCATACGAGCGTCAATAAGCATAGACCTTGCCATTGTCAAGACGACTTTATTTGCGGCTTCTGATGCACCATTTTGTTCTGGTGTATCTGGAGCAGATATATCGGTTCTAATTCCGTGTTGCTCGCAGTATGATTTCGTACGCATGAACTCGGAGCCCCCATCTCTAAAAATTATTTTCACTTGTTTATCATACTGGTGCTTTTGATCTTCTATCCACTGTATTAAAAGTGATGCAATCTGGTCTTTTGAATGTGTATTCAACGCCCATCGCATGCGAGTCTTTGCATCAGTTATGATAACCGCGTATTGTTCTCCATGTACAGCAGCTGTTAGTTTCCCAATTGTATCGACAAATATTTCATCCAAGGGTTTGTTTGGTGTGATTCTTTGATCCCTAGAGATAAATCGCTGAGCTTTACTTAGATGACATGTCTCGCAAGTGCTGAGATCACTAAAGTTTATTGATTGTAGGCCAACTGAACAATCCACTGTTTTCTTTAGGATTTTTTGACCAACATGCCCTAGACGTTCATGCCACCTCTGTGCGCCGATAGCATTAGGTATTCTTGATACACCTGGTGCAACAACGTTATTCTGTTCTTTTGGAGAATTATTTTCATTAAGTGGACGGACATAATATACATCATTCTTACGAATGAGGCGAGCTATTTTGATATCTGGCTTTCCTATTTTCTTTTGGACTAACATTTTGTTTTCAGGGTCAGGGACTATATTTGCCAGTCTCTGGAGCCTCCCAGCTGATAAAATAGTACATGCTGATCTTGGAGAGTATACTGCGTCATGAAGTTCGTACCTTTTCTTACCTATACTTAGGCATGCTGTACCATAGTGAGTCAGTGATGACGAACCGACTGCTTGATCAAATTTGAACGATTTAGAGTACTTTTTCAAGTTGATAAATTTGTTTTTATTTGGCACGAAATGATGCGAGGCACCAGTATCATATAGTAAACGTTTTTCATTTGAATTTAGGATGCTGGCTACTGTTGTTCTTTTATCAATTTCTTCCTCATCACTTGATTCTTCTTGACATGCAGTCTTAGCCTTTCCTTTCTTATCTTGAACCTTTCTATATTGCCGAAGTTCAGGATGCTGCTTAAAACAATCTTTGTTAAGATGTTTATGTCTACATCTCCGACAAGGATCATCTGGGCCTGGTTCCATTCTGCTATTATTAGAGACCGAGGCTACAACTGGATTTGAACTTAGCGATCTCTGCTCAACTGCTACTCTTAGAGTAGACATCATATCCTCCAGCCTAGCGTACTTTTTTCCGTCAGTGTACGCTCGTGTTTCTCTCCAATTGCTCAGCCACTTTACTTCCATCGTTCCTTCTACAAACATGGCGGCTGCATATCCTTTTAAAACAGCAAATTCATTTTCAGTCTTTTCGGTTGATGTTTGTGGGGTTTCTATCATTAACTCAGCTGCATTGTTCACATCATGTAGGTTTTTCATGAATTCGTTGCAGTAGGATTCAGCGTTATCCCCCATTTTGGTATTATGAAGGGCTCGGAGTGCTACTGAGTATGGGGTTGTAGCAGATTGCTGGTGCGTGTTTGCCACCTCATCAAACAACTGCTTTGCTGTACAGTGCCGATAATGTCTTGGTCGGATCTTCTCGTCTAAGCGTTGCAGTATTATATTTTGTGCCTCTATCTCTCCATACCTCCATACTGCCAACTTTTCCTCATAGTCATTCACCAAGTCATGACACATCTCAGTCGATGGTTTTTGACTTTCAAAGCTTGTTGGGGGAGTTGGTTTCGAAATTGGTTTTATGCCTTCGATGTTATGAAAGACATGGCCTAATACTTTGCGTCGAGCTAGCTTGGCTTGTAGGTCGTTTTCCCAACTGACGAAGGAAACGCCTGGTGCCAAGACGATCTTGTTGTCCTTATGACCCATGGTTATTCTGTACTGTTCCTTATTTGATGAGCCCGGGCTCATAACCTGTTGTTCTAACGAGGTTATGAGAAGTCTAAGAATTGTCGCAATGGATGTAACAGTCAACTTGGGTGGATATAGGATAGCGCTTTAAGTCTAACGTGAAGAAGAAGGATATGTATTGTAGATCTGCTATATTGATGGCTATTGAAAGTAGGAGTGGAAAAGGTTGACCATGTACAGAGTTATAACAGCAAGTATTTATACACAAAAATGGTACACAAACTATACCCTCAATAGCAATAACTCCCAACCATTCAGCCATTCAACAATTATATCATTAGATATACCTGCGTCATATGGTCATATCATCATGTATGGCTGAGATACTGGTGTTGTCATTTGCTGTATGTTAATGACGTATCATTGACACAGGATTGCTTGTCCTGTCGGTTACACTTGCCTAATACTAGCCATTTCAAGTTATGTGATCCATAAGTGGGCCTGATCACAACATATGACACGTGCTTAGTAATTACAGATCGACTCAGTAAAGGCGTTATTTTCGAGCCAGTCAATTCTATGACAGCCGAGGCTACTGCTACAACATTTTTACGGGCTGTTTACCGCCACCATGGCTTACCTAAAGACATTGTCAGCGATCGAGGAACGCAATGGGTTAACGCATTTTGGAAGAAAGTTTGCGAATTGCTAAATATCACACGACGATTAAGTACAGCTTTCCATCCACAAACAGACGGATCTACAGAGCGCATGAACCAGGAACTGCAACATTTCATCCGTGTCTACTGCACATATCAGCAACAAGACTGGAAAGATTTATTAACAGACGCCGAACTCGCCATCAATAATCGCTCTGCAAGCTCAACAAAGGTCAGTCCATTTTTTCTGACTCATGGATTTCATTTAGAGCCTATCGAGCTTGCACAAGACCTCTCATAGCCGATAGACGCAGACAACCCCGTCGCTCGAGGCGAGCGCCTAGCTATGGAGCTTAAAAATGCACGCGAGTTCGCCCAAGCAGCTATTGCAGTGGCTCAACAAGATCAAGAAAAATATGCGAATTCTCACAGGTCGCCCGCGCACAGATTTAGCATCGGTGACAAAGTTTGGCTTCACTTGGGAAACATAAAGACAAGCCGACCGTCAAAGAAATTCGATTGGGTACATGCTAAGTATATAATTGTTGAAGCTATAGGCTCCCACGCTTACCGCCTAAATACACCACCAGGTATCCACAATGTATTCCACGTATCCCTTCTTCGACCGGTTTCAAATGACCCACTCCCCTCACAATTATTATTGGATATTCAACCACCTGCAATAATTGGCGATGAAAATCATGAAGAGTGGTATATAGAAAAAATACTTAAAGTGAGAACAAAACGTATTGGGCGAGGACAAAGAAGGGAGGTACTGGTAAAATGGACAGGATATTTAGCACCTACATGGGAACCAATAAGCAACTTAAAAAATACAGAGGCACTGAATCAGTACGAGAAGACATTTGGACCTATATATGTCCATGACAGTCAAAAAAAAAAAAAAATAAAATAAAATAAGAGAGAAGGTGAGGAGTAATGTAACAGTTGTAAACTGTACTAAGCATGCGCTCGCCTAATCATACTCATCTTGATCTGGTTAGGCTCGGCTGATAATCTTCCGGCCTCGGCACACAGTTTGTATGATAATTTCATGTACATAGAACTTTCTCTCTTTAGATTAAATATAGCTCATGATTCAGACCCAACTATATCATTCTTAGCTTTCCTCTGACACTCATCTCGGCCAAGGGCACCAACAACTCGACCTATGACAAATTGCCACCGACGAGATACGCACGACATTTCGCCGGCATACTAACTAGAGCGTTCGACAAAGTCTGGGGCACCGGTGCCTCGGAATTGAGCTCTCAGTCGCGTTTTCGACCTCCACGGCTAGGGGTACGGCAGCGACGGGGCAAGGCCGGAGGGGTGGACATTCCACAAAGTTTCTAGAATGACGAGGTTGACCAAAGGACTAAGGGATACTGTATGGAGGAAAAATAGGGAATATAAACTGAGGAGGCCTTGGTAGGCGACTGGATGAGGCCTCCAATGAGGAAATCGACCCCCTGATGAGATGAGGAGATGATGAGATGAGCCAAAGCTTGGACTGAATTGAAGGGAAAAGTTACAGATAGCGAAGGTGTCAAGGGCTCGGGCGCGTGGTGGCCGAGGCTGAGGAGGAATTTGCGCCTCGGCGCGTCATAAGAGGGTTCTCTGGACGGATGGGCTTGACATGATTCAACAAATGGGTGAAGTCTAAGGTGGTCCGGTCATTTATGTGGGACGAGGTAGATATACCTAATGGTAGTCAACCTGATCCAGCCCGGCCCTACTCGTGCTTAAGCTCCAGTAGGAGTGCGATGGGAACCAATGTACCTAGCACGTAAATGAACAAAACAAAACAAAACGTCTAAGCTGGATTGACGTATATGTTGGGCCACCCGATTAAATTGTTCATGATGCTGGCTCGAACTTCACGAGTAAGGAAATGCAACAGCTTGCAAACTCAATGGGCACAGGAACAGAATGCATCCCAGTTGAGGCACATAATAGTATTGGTATTGTTGAACGTTATCATGAGCCATTACGGCGAGCATACAATATTATTGAAGAAGATCTTGCAGGACAACAAATTGATAAATCAGTTATATTACAAATGGCTGTAAAAGCGGTTAACGACACTGCGGGTCCGGATGGAATAATTCCTACAGTTTTAGTATTTGGAGTGTATCCAAAAATTACTGAAGCTCATGCTTCAAACATATCAATCATTCAAAGGGCAAATGCTATACAAAAGGCCTCGAATGCTATTGTAAAATTACGCGCAAAACAAAATATAACAGAAGCACTTCATGAGAGAAATGGGCCAAACACTGCACCACTTCGTAATTTACCACTTGGCTCGAAGGTCTGGGTATGGAGAGAAACTGGGAAATGGACCGGGCCATATACTCTTCTCGAAATGCATGGTGAAGATTGCATTATTGATTTACCATCAGGCCCTACGAAGTTCCGATCGACCTCATGTAAGCCATAGTATTAGTTGAGTCAAGTACTGTCTCGAGTTAGATATAAGGAAGCTGGAGCTACCACATAGTAGTTCTCCAGCTTCTCAATCTTTCATTCTTTTGATCTTTGATCTCGAAATCTAGCACTTATATAATATCATACTTTTAGATCCTCACAGTCCGATATTCTCAGTCTTTCATTTAGTATTTACATTACTCGTACTTGTGTTCATCCTGATCTATCAGCCTTGATCGCTGGCTCGGCAACTCGACTTCTGGACTTTGTGTCTCGACTATCCTGTAGTTCTCCGACCTTTGACCACCTGGCACCTCGCCAGTTGAATTATATCTGAGTATCCTTCGTTAGCATCTACAATCCGAACAGTTATTAATAAATTACCTTCGGCAGACGGCGATCTCCAGTTCCCCTAGCACACGCCGTAACATTTTGAGAAGCTGGAGATCGCCGTCTGCCGAAGGTAATTTATTAATAACTGTTCGGATTGTAGATGCTAACGAAGGATACTCAGATATAATTCAACTGGCGAGGTGCCAGGTGGTCAAAGGTCGGAGAACTACAGGATAGTCGAGACACAAAGTCCAGAAGTCGAATTGCCGAGCCAGCGATCAAGGCTGATAGATCAGGATGAACACAAGTACGAGTAATGTAAATACTAAATGAAAGACTGAGAATATCGGACTGTGAGGATCTAAAAGTATGATATTATATAAGTGCTAGATTTCGAGATCAAAGATCAAAAGAATGAAAGATTGAGAAGCTGGAGAACTACTATGTGGTAGCTCCAGCTTCCTTATATCTAACTCGAGACAGTACTTGACTCAACTAATACTATGGCAAATGTGGTCATGACGCCAGCCCCTCCATCTCTAACTGTCAGAGTTTTCTCGGAAACCTTCTCCTATCTCCTTTTCCTGAGAACCTTCTCCTTGAAACCTCTTCAAGGATGCCTGGCCATAACAATCATTATGGAAAGGAAGTCCGCGCAATATTTAGAGACGGAGGCACTGAATTTTTACGCATTAAATCGCACTGTGAACAGCATGGTATTTATACTGATGTATCCGCTCCAGATACACCTGAGCAAAATGGAGTATCTGTAGCAGCAAACAAGGTAGTCTTAAGACTCGCAAGGTCAATGCTGATTGATGCCCGCATGCCTGCACTTTATTGGCCCTGGGCAGTTCGACATGCATGTTACATTGTTAATAGATTATACTGCTTACGCACTAAACAGATCCCATTACTTGATTTCATGCAAGGCCTTCATCAGCCGCACACTGGTCAAGTAGACCTTACGAACCTTCCAAGGTTTGGCTGTCGAGCATATAAACTAATACATCAGAAGCCAGGTAAATTCGAGCCCAGAGCAGTAAAAGGATGGTTTATGGGTTTCCAGGAAAATACTGACAAGAACTTCATCATTTATTATCCCCATTGGACAACATCACAGGGCTGGAAATGGATAGAAATTTTCACTCCCCATGCATCTTTCAATGAAGATATAATGTTTGGTGACGAGCTAAGTCCAATCAATCAGCAGAAAACAACTAACTACTGGGCCAGTGATAACTCATTATTTACAGAAACAATGAATTATCAACATAATCCTCCTTTAACTCCAGAACTTCAAACTCCAGCATCGTTTGAGGGGGAGAGTTCATCACCCACCACGCTAGAATCTGACCCTATTACACAAGATGCAACCGAAAATTCCGCATTAGCTGATAACATAAACAATCGGCCCGAATCAATAGTTCAAGAAGTGACTTCACTCTCGTCATCAGAAGAACAATTACCACCAACAGACATCAGAAATATGAGTTCCCAAAGTAGTGAGCAAGGTTCATTAAGTGAATTGTACCACTCGAAAGATATAGCAGACTCCCCCCCAGAATCATACTTCCCTAGCCATTCACAGGAGCTTAGCCTGCAGCCAGAAGATGAGGGGGAGTCCAGTTCTGAAGAAGAAGCAGATGAAACGCCATACAACAAGATCATGACTGGATGGGACCCTATACGCTCTATTGCTGGACAAAAACGAGCGCACTCACCAGAAAGGGAATACTCGCCAGAAAACGAGATCACAAGAACTAGGTATGGCAGAGAGGTTAAGAAACATTACTACAAACGTCTCCAATATGGCAAGGCAGCACAAATCTCCAACGATCCAAAAACCTGGAGCGAAGCCATGACTAGTCCGGAGGCCGTGCAATGGAAAAAGGCTACAGATGAGGAATTTCGCTCCCTCAAAGAAAAAGGAGCCATAAAAATCATTCGCCGCACGGAACTTCCACAAGGACGCAAACCTATGAAATGCAAATGGGTATTTAAGAAGAAATTTAGAGCAGATGGCAGCATCGAAAGGTGGAAGGCTCATTGTACAGCGAAAGGCTTTACCCAGCGTCAAGGTATTGATTACCATGAAACTTTCGCTCCTACACCACGACCGGAAACTGGTAGAATCATGCTTGTGCTAGCCCACCAATTTTGCTGGCACCGTAGGCAAGGTGATGTTCCAACCGCTTTCTTAAACCCTGACATTGACATTGACCTTTACATGGAAATGCCCCAGGGCTATGAAAAAGAAGGATGCATAATTCTCCTTCGCAAAGGACTCTACGGTCTCAAGCAGGCAGCAGCTCTGTGGTATGATGATGCCAAAGCAACCCTTGCTAGACTTGGTTTCCACCCAACTACATCAGACGTATGTCTATACACCAAAGCCCACCAAGATGTATTCGTGGTTATGCATGTAGATGATTTCCAGGTGATGGGTCCTAATTTAGGCAAGATAGAAACGCTGATGCAAGCTTTACACAAGAGATATAAGTTAAAATCGGTGAGCACAGACTTGCTTTTAGGCATCCATATCAGTTACCCCAGAAAAGATACCCTAGCATTATCACAGGGTCAATACACACGCACACTGGTAGATCAACACGGTTTAAAAGACTGCAAACCTGCTTCAACACCCCTTGAGCATCTAATGCTTCCAAGCGATAAAGAAAGCACACCAGAAGAGATTACAAGATACAACTCCATTATAGGTGGCCTGCAGTTTCTTGCAAATAGCACTAGACCAGATATCGCATTTTCTGTCAACCACTTGGCGCGATTTTTGACAAACCCCTCAGATGAACATCTGCATGCAGCTCACCGGGTGCTAAGGTATCTCTCTAAAGAGCCGGATCGAGGAATCACCTTCAACAGATCAATAGGTAAACCCTTACTTAAAGCTTACACGAACGCAGATTTTGCAGCAGATCCATCATCAAGCAGATCAACTTCCGGATCGCTGATTATACTAACTTCAGGACCAATAAGTTGGCGATCCCATCTTCAGTGGGAAGTTGTTTTGTCTGCAACTGAGGCTGAGTATCTTGCTGCCACCGAAACATGTCGTCAGTGTGACGGCTTGTAAGCCGGTAATTGCCTGTAGCCTGCGCTGTCTAACGCAGGCTTAGCATGAAACTAGGCAGGGACTATTCTTGGAAGCAGGGTCTTACAAAGTGGCAAATACCTCCAAGAATAGGGCACAACAAGGGGATACAAAAAGGGATACGAGAAGTGATACGAGAAGAGATACAGATATACGGATAGAAAACTGTGTCATTGGCTTGAATAATAATCATGTATAAAGTAACTATTATTATCATTTTCAATCTGTAGTTCACCATAGATTGAAAATAAACTGCCTCTGACCATAAGGTTGCCCAAGTGCCTATGCTTAGACTGTGACAGAAGCACCAAATTCAACAATATCTACTTTCAATAGTGTTAGGATTGCAGTGGGGGACAAGTGGATTACAGCTTTTATTACACGGTTTGGATTATATGAAATGCTAGTAACACTTTTCAGTTTGTGCAATGGACCAGCAACATTCCAAAACTATATCAACTGTAATGGCTGCAAAGCCAGTAATCTCCTGTAGCCAGTACTGGCAAGTACTGGCGTACAACCACTGTGGGGGGTGGACCTGTGCAATAGCCTTGCAGAATATACCAGAACCATTGTCAAAGCTACTAGAAACCATATTCACAGAGTTGCAACTGGAATTATCTAGAAATGAACTGACCTTAGATGGAAGGGCTTGGGACGTAGTAATCTGTATAAATACCTGGCTAAGTATCTATAACTTAGTTCTACATAGTTGAATTGTTAATTGTCAGGATTGCCTTCTGTGTAATCTATATATGTGGAGATAACAAGACTCTAGTGTTCTATGATTCTGGTCTGGCCTTTTGGTCGAGTGGTTATGCACCTTTCTCATGCACAATGTAGGATGGCAACCTCTTGCCTGGCATTTCTGTCTTGATCCTTGTCTCTGCTCCGCTGTCTACAAGCCGCTTCTGGCAGTTCCCTATTTCTGACCATTAAGTTGGATGTGTCGAATTTCTTCTTTGGTCCTCCCCCAATGACCAACAGCCCAGACTTCGAAGGGTAGAATCTGATCATTTGTCTTGCAGCCAGTTGGTCTATCCTACCTACTTCGACCTGGGCAGCCTCAACAGCTTCAGAGGGACTTTTGCCAACTTGGACAATTGCAATGTCATCTGCATATCCTAATCTACAGTTAGTTGTGCTATCCTCGAGTAGAATCAAGATGTATAACATGAATAGAATTGGCGAAAGTGGTGGTCCTTGCAGGACACCTCACTCAACAAGCTTCTCATCTGTTACACCTTCTTCATGTTGTACCAGGACTTTTTGTCTTTTGAGAAACGATTCTACTCAGCGACAGAGTGATAGCGGCCAGCCTTGACTTCGCATTCGTGCGAGCAGCCAATTGTGTAGCACTGCATCCAAGGCACCTTGTATGTGTGACTTCACTTAGGTGATAGTAAAAATATATATAAAATAACTTGATTCTCTATTCTATCTAACGAAAGCTAGTAATACATATTTGAGTCTTAGTAATCAAATCCATGCTGTTTATATAAGCAGATGCGCCGGTACTCCAAACACAGTCAATTACATGAATATCCAGAACAATAAATTGATTGATTAGAACGACATTGGGAAAACTTGAAATAAAAGATGGCATCCACTACTTAATTAATTCTTGTGATTAACGCCGCTTTCCATCCATGAATTTGCTGAGATATCAACTTTGTTTTCATCGATAAGTTTTCTCAGAGCATCACAAGGCTTATCTTTGGTCATAGAATCTGCGGGGTTTTTCGAACCTGAAATCCACCGTATTTCAGTAACCTCTTGGTGTTCGTACGATTGTCGGAGGGCCATGATATCAACCATGAGACGCTTTTTGGTTGTTGTGCCAAGTTTTGAAAGACATTCATATAGTGATCTAGAATCAGTGCACAAAATAAGTGGGATACTTATAGGAGGTCCCGGAAATTTCAATGAGTTATAGACTTTTTCTAGAGTGCTTTTTATAACTGCCGCCATGTCAAATCCCATTACCATTGCATAAAGTTCTGAAGATAATACACTTCGGCTAACTCTTTTACATTTAGTTGATGACCAATGTACAATGTTTGCTCTGTTGGTTTTGTCTGCAAGACAGATAACATACCCTATTTGGGATGACATGTCTTCCTTACAGTTTGCAAACAAGCCGTCTGTTAAAACCAAAATGTGTAGGGAACAATGATCTAGTGCGACAAACTTTAGACCTCTATTTAGGTTTTTCTTCTGCCAATTAAGACGTTTATTTAGCAGGGCCGCCTCATTTATACCTGGATTAGAAGTTTGTGCTGCACGAGAAAGGTCGAAGCAAGCCTCAGGCTGACAGACTGTTGCTATATATGCTCCAAGGGCTCGTTGCGATATATATTGGGTCTTAATATTGTCATTGTGGTTAATAAGTTCTATTTTCCTGCACTGTTTTTCTTGCGTAAGCAAAATGCTTCCATCCTCCTGCAGCAATATAGCAGACCCGTTGAAATTGATTGTATGAGCTGTTGTAAGGCGTTCTACAGGCTTGGCTTTAAAATTTGCTTTCTGGCGTTGTATTTCTTCTTGATTAGCAAATTTTTCATCGCACAAAATTAAGGTATTGTCAGTTTGGAGCCCTATAATCCCAAAACCACAGTTTTCATTGTGCATAGGCTTGGAAATTAACAAGCAAGAGTCATAAGTTAAGTTTTCCATATTCAATTTTTCTTGAAGATGCTTATGGTATGTATGGTACCAATGGCTACCTGCTTCTGGAATCCCGTATAATGGTTTAAGAATATTTAAAATATACTCTTCCTCAAGTCCCAATTCACGGGGGGCCTTAACATAAATTTTGCGGTTGAGGAAAGTAGCAGACTGAACGTAGGCTTGATTAATGTCTCGGAGAAGTATTTTTAATTTATTTTTGGTCATTAACGCCAAACAAAGAATTAGCCGTTGAGAAACACGCTGTATAGTTGGTGCTTGGGTCAGGATAGTGTTTTTCTCATCATCATTATAGCCTTGGACAACCATTTGTGACTTTTTGTATGCCTTGGGAGTACCCTCGTTCTTGATGGTATCGACAAACCTGCTCCCGAACAATCTATTCTGGCCTGCTTTGGATCTATGAACAATTCTAAAAACACCTTTTTCAATGAGTCCTTGAATTTCAAATTTCCTTGATTCGGAGAAATCAATTTCATTGGTCTTTTTATTTATAAACGAGCTGGTTTCAGTGGGCGATACTGAAGTAGCAGTGGAAAATCCTGGGAAGGCGGAGTATCTTCTGTATTGTTCTGGCAGTTGTCTGTTTTGTTTTGAGTTTCTTCTTGGTTCTTTTGAGTCATTATTTTCATCGTTGTTATCATTATTATTAACATTATTCTCATTCTTATTTTCATAATTCTTTTCGTTATCATTATTATCGTCTTCATTGTTTCTGTGATCATTATTACAATTATTATTATTATTATTATTATTTTGGCTTGCCGTAACTGCATTGTTCTGATAATCTTCGTAGTATGGTTTACAAGAGGTCAATCGGAACTTAGTAGGGCCTGATGGTAAATCAACAATGCAATCTTCACCATGCATTTCGAGAAGAGTATACGGCCCGGTCCATTTCCCAGTTTCTCTCCATACCCAGACCTTCGAGCCAAGTGGTAAATTACGAAGTGGTGCAGTGTTTGGCCCATTTCTCTCATGAAGTGCTTCTGTTATATTTTGTTTCGCGCGTAATTTTGCAATAGCATTTGAGGCCTTTTGTATAGCATTTGCCCTTTGAATGATTGATATGTTTGAAGCATGAGCTTCAGTAATTTTTGGATACACTCCAAATACTAAAACTGTAGGAATTATTCCATCCGGACCCGCAGTGTCGTTAACCGCTTTTACAGCCATTTGTAATATAACTGATTTATCAATTTGTTGTCCTGCAAGATCTTCTTCAATAATATTGTATGCTCGCCGTAATGGCTCATGATAACGTTCAACAATACCAATACTATTATGTGCCTCAACTGGGATGCATTCTGTTCCTGTGCCCATTGAGTTTGCAAGCTGTTGCATTTCCTTACTCGTGAAGTTCGAGCCAGCATCATGAACAATTTAATCGGGTGGCCCAACATATACATCAATCCAGCTTAGACGTATTGAGTCCCAAATGCTTTTAGTAGTTTGTCCGTTTAGGAATTTTGCAGCCTGGAACCTTGTAGCTTCATCAACAATATGGAGTACTGGTCTATTGTTGATAAAAAATATGTCTACAAAAATCGTTTGATTAAAGCAGCAATCTTCATCCTTAAGAGAAAATTTAAACCTTCGGGGAGCAGAGCCATACTTTTGACACAATTCACAATGTTTGACAATTTTTGTAAGGAGGGGACGAAATTGTGTGTAGCTGGCTGCGTTAAGTAGGTTACTAAGCTTCGACACAGAGGGCATGCCCAAATCGTTTGTGCAGGCGTCGAATTTGTTGCTCAGTGAGATTAATATTATGATTAATAAAAATATGATTTTCCTCAATTTTATCATTAGTTTTAGAACTCCATGCGCCAGTCAAAAAAAATTGGAAAAATATTATCATTAAAATTTTTCCATTGAAGGAATGGATGGCCAAATTTCATAACAACCAAACATACTTGTTCGTATAATTTATTGTGTTGATAGAATTCTGTTTCCCTGGGATTATCTTGGCATATATTTTATCATCAACATTATTGAGATAAACATTTAGCCTTTTCATATCTGCAATAGATAATAGAAAGGGAGTATCTGAATCCAAGACGTGAAAATTGACTCTACCAATTGGAGTTTTTACATCAATGAAGCCCAGCGAATCACAAGTAGAACCTTTGCCAAAAGCGACCGAGATTTTAGTTGAAGTATTTAAATTGATGTCTTCTATTTCGCGCTTGAATGCAATGTATTGTTGATAACCTGCAGTCGAATATTTGCCTGCTCCAGTGTCGATCATGACTCCATGCCACCTGGTACAATTATATCTTTCTCTAAGATCTTCCTTGCACTTGTATATTGTTGGTGTTAGACCGGTGAGCCCGTGAAAGTTTGCTTGATCTTGGAGTAACGCTAGCAAAGATATCTCGTACTGGTTATCTTCATCAGCTGTGGGTTCTAAATTCATGTAAACTTCACCAATGTCTTGGTCAGTATGATTGTCTTCATGGCCAGTTATGAAAAACCCATCATGTGATTTGTTACTATTAGAGAGGGACAGCTTGTCAAGAATCATGGCTTCTTCATTGTATCCGTCATCACACTCTCCTTCGTATTCAGCGAGGAATTGTTGATAGATTTTTGCGCCGTCATTGTTGTGGCAATGAAGGAAACAAATTCTGGCTTGATTTTGCTCTTCCTGGGAGTGATTCCAGGACCTAAAACCACCTTTCTTGCAGCAGTAGCATCTTTTCACTCGGCTTGAAGACGATTTGGAGTATCTGTCATTGTGTAAAACGTTTGATTTATGTGCGCTTTGATGATTGTTTCTATCATTGTGGTGGAATCTTCATTGACAAACATTGTTTCATCTGTTTTAGATTCTGATGACGAACTCATTCCAATGGCACCTCTGATATTGTTTATGACAGTACTAAGAGACTCTTCTGGCATAAGGCAAGCAGGACGACATTCTGGCACGTTTGATACTGCTTCTAAGATTTTATCCCGAAGTGTGATCTCATCTTGGAATTTGTTCTTAGGCAAAGCTGCATGGTCCGAAGTTGTTTAACCATGGATTCAAAAGTATCCAAGAGTGACTTGTCAGGGTATTTGGCAGAGACAAGCTGCAGGGTGGTTTTATTCCACTCGTGTTGCACATTTCTTTGCTTCTACGGTCTTCAAACTGCTGGTGCATCAGAGTGATGATTTCTTGAATATTGCTTGTGCTGCTGCAACGATGGTGATAGTAGTCTAGCGCTTCTTTATCAAACATAACGAAGACCGAGGAAAGAATGTCATCGTCATTTTTTATATTGGCTAAGGCACATTTCTTCAGAAAAATCTTGAACTTGAAATCAAAATTTCATCTTTTCCACCGCAGTATTTCTTGCTGTTGTTGAAAAACTTTGACATTCCAGCAAGCTTAAAATTGATATTGGTTTTCTGGTCTGAATTTGTGTTAGCATAAGTAGATTGATTTTCTTGGAGTCTATTTTTATCATCTATTTTCTGAATGTTTCTCTCAAAGTAGCCTTGGACATTAGCTCTACTTTGGGTTAATCTTGGCAATTTAAAGTTATTTACCTTGAGACATCCAATGTGGGACGATGGGTTTTTAGTGTCAATAGGCCAAGCATTAGTATCATTATCCATGATTTCCGAAAGTGCTTTAGCATGAGAGATATTACTTTTGCGAATGTACACTCCTCGATCATACAGAAAATTCTTCAGCTTTCGCAAGACTATGTCGCCGCATCTCTTGAATTGAGCGAAATCAAACTTAACGAACTCTTCAATGAATATTTCGAAAAGATCATCATTGAAGTATTCAACAAGTTCGACTTGTACCATGAATGATGTGATCCAGGCGTTGACATCTATTTGTGTTTGAATTGAGGGGTCATATTTTTCGCAGTCGTCCTCAATGTTGGACTTACTATCAAACTTAGTCGAAGGTACGCTAGAGCTAGACATTTTAAGAGAGTATTCTCAAAAATTATCAGGTTAGAGTTTGGGTGATTATATGATGCGTTTTGGGAAGACGCAATTGACTTGCTCTGGCTGTAGCAGTGAACAGTTCACAGGATGAGCTTTTAATGTAAGAATAGACCGGCAAGTTATTCCAGCAACAGTCTATAGAGTTCTTGATCTGAGTGTCGACAAACTTATCAGTGTGACTTCACTTAGGTGATGGTAAAAATATATATATAAAATAACTTGATTCTCTATTCTTTCCAAGGAAAGCTAGTAATACATATTTGAGTCCTAGTAATCAAATCCATGCTGTTTACATAAGCAGATGCGCCGGTACTCCAAACACTGTCAATTGCATGAATATCCAGAACAATAAATTGATTGATTAGAACGACAGTATGTCCATCGTGACCATAGCTATTACGACTGACCTGAGGGTGATATGGGTCTCTAAGAAGTAGAAGTTGTATATGGACATTAGGCTACAATACGTAGGTAGAAGAAAAGAAAAAGAGAAAGGAAATGCTTTGAGCTACAAGCTTGAGGTAAGCTCGACTGCGGCTCCACCTTAGTCCGGCCCATGTCCCCATTATACACTATCACATGATCCCGGATTCTTCCACCAGTCTACCTCCAAGTGCTCTAGCGAGTCCAACCATAAAAATAGCTGTGACTTTGTTCAATCTCATAGCAGTTTCTGCATTGTGTGTAACACATGATACCAAGTCCACTGCTGAGCGTCCTAGTAGTGCGCCGAAGAGTTGTGGGGGTACCGCTTTGTGCTTTATTCCAGGCCAGGACATACATTTAGCTATAAGCCTTTCCATTCCCTTACCTAAGCTGGAGAGTAGCAATATGGGACGCGATCCTTTTGGGCTGGAGAGATCACGTCCATTTTTGGGAAGAAGTACAACATCAGCTACTTTGAACGGCATAGGAAAGTACCCCAAGTTCAAACAAGTCTGGAAGAGGTCCCTGACATATGTACCAATTGTGCTCCAGCAAGCCTTGAGTGTCGCCGGATCAATTGATGTCAATATACAACAGAGCAATTCCAGAATAAAATCAGTTAATTAATGAAATCTAAAGTGAGAAGGTTTCCTCCTTCTCGCTGTATACATAGGAAATTGTAATTATTAATGCCGATCATAACAATCTGTGTTGCTAAGCAACTATATCCGACCCGCAACATTGGTTGCCCCTGTAGCCAGCTAGGCTCTATATTTCATCCCTACTGTACTGGCGCAAACAGTACAAACCCAAGGGATTAATCCCGTAACATTACCCCCCATTTTTAGAAAGTCTCTGCACTCCTGTATACATACCGATATTCTTCTCTCCAACGTTATCAGTGGTTCCATATCTTTGCTCAAAAATTTCTAGGGCAACGGTATTCTCAACTTCTGAACGTGGTTCCCAGATTGGCTCCAACTGTCCTTTCCACTTTACAAGTACTACACGTCGCTTTCCCCTTCCACGGCGTACGTTTTCGGCTTTAAGGATCCTCTCAATTTCGAACTCCTGTTTATTCCGTGGTACTGAAGTATCAGCAGGTGCCGGCTGATTGTCGTCTTGTTGTTGCGAAGGTAGTGGGTCATTGGCAGCTTTCTTTAGCATATCGACATGGAAGCGAGGGTGGACACCTATTGGGACATCTAACTCGATCACATGGGGAGAGATTACTTTCAGGACTCTATATTTTGCGTGTAACCAAGCGAGTTTCCTCGAAGGTCTTGGCGTTGAGATATTTTTTAAATTGAGCCACACGCAGTCGCCTTCTCTAAAGACTTCTGCCTGTTGTCGACCTCTATTTGCAGTATCTTCCATTATCTGCTGACGCCACGCCATAGAAGCTTGAGCTAATGCTTGCCCTTCCTCAAGTTTCTTCACCAGGCTACCTGCTTTGCGAGCTTTTGAAGAGGTGTACTGAGAAGAATTTGTGTCGCTAGTTTGGGAAAAAACTGGAACATGGTATCCGTGGCTTAAGAAAAATGGGCTATATCCAAGAGAAGAATCTCTATTGTTTAGCGCCAACTGAGCTGCGGGAAGTAATTCTGACCAGTCAGTCTGCGAGTAAGTGACGAATGCACGGAGGTATGCTTGTACTTCCTGGTTAGCCCTTTCTGTTGCTCCATCAGTTTGCGGATGGAAAGCTGTTGATAGTCGTTGTTGTATGCCCGTCCGCTCACAAAGTCGTCTCCAAAAGTCTCCAACCCAATTGCTTCCGCGGTCCGAGGTTATGGCTTTGGGGAAACCATGAAATCTGTAAAAGCAATTTAAGAATCTATTGGCGCAGGATTCGGCAGCCATTGTATCCATAGCCTCGAGAATTATCTCCTTACTCAATCTATCTGTTATCACCATTAAGTAGCGTGGCTGGTTATTATTAGCAGGTAAATCTGTCATAAAATCAATAGATAATTCTTGATGAAAACGCTCCGGTATGGGCAACGGTTTGAGGAATCCGCGTTTTTTATCCCGCCATACGTGCGTCCGACCACATGTATCGCAGTTTCGTACGAATTGCCGTATCATGTTGCTCATTCGGGGCCAATAGAAGTCTCTATTCAGAATACTTAAGGTTGCTTCTCGCCCAGGATGTCCAGTTACTGGTGAGTCGTGTGCTTTATGTATTAAAGCTGTCTGTAACGGCTCGTATTCAGGAATTATGAGTCGATCTCTCCATCTAATATGGCCATTGAGATCGATTGAGCATTCTGAAATGGAGATTTTAGACTTCACTGAAGGGGGGAAGCATCTCTTGTCTTGTTTCAGGGCTTCTACAATATCTCTAAATTGACCATCCACCTGGACGCCTTCCTCCCATAGATGTATAAGCTCCACATCTTCAAACGGTGCATCATTATTGATAGTGGTAGTGCAAATATTGTTAATTGGTGCCTGAATTGCTGGTGCTATCTAATTGTTTGGTATTAGTTGCATCTGGCGGTGAAGGAGTCAGGAGTCATTGGCCTCTTTTGGAGTGTCTTGTTCAAGTCTCGATAGAGCGTCCAGCCTCGCAGCGTCTTTACCTGGCCTATAGTTCAGCTTTATCCCAGGAAGATCATCAAGCAATGATTTCCATCTTATTTGTCTATCTGAGAGGGTTCTCTTATTCATGAAGTACTGCAAGTTTTTATGATCAGTCAGTATTTCAATATCCTGGCTTAGCGACATTAACTCTGATCTCCAAAACTCTACTGCTCGAACGATGGCCAGTAATTCCTTGTCGTGGATATCATAATTGCATTCACAGGGTGACAATTCTTTTGAAAAGTATCCAATGGGCCGTAATTTTCCCGAAGAATCATATTGAGAAAGGCAACCACCCATCGCCCATCCTGAACAGTCAGTCTCGAGTACTGTCTTGCGTTCTGGGTCAAATAGCGCAAGTATTGGTGTGGATATGAAGTAATTCTTCAATTTCTCGAAAGATTGGCGAGCTTGGTGATCTAATTGGATTTTTCCTTTCCCAGAGAACTCCTTTTTGGTGTAACGTTGGAGTGGGGCGCTCAAAGTTGCGAATTCATTGATAAAATCTCGGTAAAAATTTGCAAAGCCTAGGAAGCTACGCACTCCAGTTTGGGTCTGAGGAAGTTCCCATCTCTTGATAGCCTCAATTTTTTCTGGATCGACCGAAATACCTTTTCCTGCAGTAACAATGAATCCAAGATACTTTACCTCTTTAACAGCAAAGTCACACTTTTTTAGGTCTAACTTCAATCCGGCGCCCGCCAAGCGCTCAAGTATTTTATTTACCTTCTCTAGATGATCTTTTTCTGATCCATCGCTCCAGATAAGAACATCATCGAGATAGGCGGTGCAGAATTCATCTAGATACCCGTGTAGGAGGCTATTTATCCATCTTTGCCATGCTGCAGGGGCACCTGTTAAGCCAAAAGGCATTACCAACCATTCGAACTTACCCAGCCGAGTTTGAAATGCTGTTTTCCATTCATCTCCTTCTTTGATTCTGAGTCGGTGAAAGGCTGCGCTGACATCAACTTTCGAAAACCAGCGTGCCGTAGAGAGAGATCGAAACGTTTCTTTTATAAGAGGAAGTGGGTAGCTGTCTTTTTTAGTAATTGCGTTCAGGGACCGATAGTCAACACAGAATCGCAATCCTCCGCCGGGTTTCTTTACAAACAGGACTGGAGCTCCACCTGGAGAGCTACTAGCTCTGATCCAATTACGATCGAGTAGCTGAGTAATTTCCTTTCTGAGACAGAGCAGCTCATCCCTTGACATACCATATAAGGGGCCTCGCGGAAGATCTTTAGTTCGCCCCTGCTCATCCCTTTCAATTTCAATGGCCAAGTCTACCCCTTTTCGTATGGGCGGTAGATCAGTTTCGTCATTTTTATCAGCTTCAAATATTGAAAAATGGTGGCGTAGCTTTTCCGGAGTCTAGCTTTTATTTCTTCTCGAGAAAATTGTCTTTTAGGTTCCAGCATTTTATTGATGTCATTGACTGATGCCGCATATACCGAGATGGTTTTCTTATCTTCTTCGAGTCTTTGCTGCTTCTCTGCCCTCCTTAGGAAAGCTGACATTGCTGTATGTCGAATCATTTCAACTTGTACTATATGAGACGCCGAACTATGCGTACGAATGATATGATTTTCTCTTTCTAGGAATAGCACTCTGTCTCGTGCTCTATAGATGACATCGTTGTACCTCATCCATGGCTCCCGAGAATAATATCATGGGCTAGTCCCGGAATTAAATATCCACAAATAGTACTGCACTTACCATCTAAGTCAACATTTGCCCAGCAGATCTCGTCTACTATCAATTTCATATCTTTGTCAGAATCTTTTGCTAGTTTTAGTTCCCTTGGAGGGACTTTTTGGCGCGGGAGGTTGAGACGTGTTGCAATAGAGTCACTTAAAACTGAATAAATTGTACACCCCAGATCAACTAATGCAGGAATACATGTAGAATTAATTATTGCATCAATTAAAACTGGTTTGCCGTGTAATTTTCCAATTATATCATGTATCTTAATTTTATCCATTTGCAAATCTTTCTTCAATCCCCTTTTTCTCCAGTCGCGACTGAGACTGGAGGCTAATCTTTTCCCGAAGTTCCCTGCTCCAAGAAATGACCCAACTCCTGCATATTGTTAATTCCAACGGGCCGCTTAGGAGGTCCAAACTTCCTGCAGAATCGCGAGATGTGTCCAGGTTTCTCACATCTTAGACACACATTTCGTTCCCGAAGGATATTGAACTCTACCTCACTTCGCCATGGTGCAGATGGTTTTGGATCCAAAATTTTACCCCCATTTCTCTTGCCATTGGACTTAGTATTCAGAGATGTTATTAAGCTAGCTAACTCGTTCAAATCGACTTTCATTCCACCCATAGCTGTATCCCCTTCATGGTCTTTACCTGAAGCTGGTGTGAACGGCAGCGCTTTGAGAGCGAGATTTGGCTGCGATTGGGCAGCCTCATGCTGGGGAATCTTGTTCCGTGTAGTGAATTGAGTAATTTGAGATTCGCCCTTTTGAAAGAAATTATCTTGCATCTCGATATTTGAGGCCACTTCGGCCACATCCTCGACCCAAGCATGGTAATTTTCCTTGGGCATCTTCAGAGAGTCGATCTTGTCAAGGAGCTTCTCACTGATCGATCGACGAAGCTGGTTGACCTTGAGCCTCTCTGGCCATTCGTGACCCCCAGCATATTCAAATTGGAGCTCCCACTCCTGTAGAAACTGTCGGAATATTTGGGATTCCCCTTGTTTCATCGAGTGGAGCTTAAGTTCCGCCTTTTCAGCACCAACCTTGTCAAAGTATACTTCATTGCACTTTCCTAAAAATTCCTTCCAGTCGTAACTGACTGCCTGGTTTCCATACTTCATCCAGTGACTCCTGATTCGCTGACGTTGTGGTTCTGGAATACTTTCATATATCTTCATGCAGATTGCTATATCTGTGACTAAAAAGGGTGTGTATACCTCGCATTGGACCTTAAGAAGCTGATGATGAGTAGGCCACGTAAGAGCCGCTCCATCCCATCTGCCGAAACTGACATCTCTCATCATTTGGTAGCCTAAAGATTGTTGGGTAAAATTGAGCTCGGCTGAATCATTCATTAGGTTGTAGTCAAAGTTGTTGGATGTCAAGTTATCGGAAAATTCCACAGAGTTGTAAAATTCGTCTTCAGAGGATCTGCTAGAGTGGGTTGGAGATGATTCTGAATCAGACGGAATCCGTATCTTCATGCGCTTTATAAAGGGTTAGGTTAGAGAAAGAGATTTCATTAATTTGTCGCCGGATCAATTGATGTCAATATACAACAGAGCAAGTCCAGAATAAAATCAGTTAATTAATGAAATCTAAAGTGAGAAGGTTTCCTCCTTCTCGCTGTATACATAGGAAATTGTAATTATTAATGCCGATCATAACAATCTGTGTTGCTAAGCAACTGTATCCGACCCGCAACATTGGTTGCCCCTGTAGCCAGCTAGGCTCTATATTTCATCCCTACTGTACTGGCGCAGACAGTACAAACCCAAGGGATTAATCCCGTAACATTGAGGAGTCGAACGGTGATTTTGTCATATCCTGGAGCCGTTTCTTTACTTGCTATGGTAGATACTGTGACGTCTTCCAGTGACACCTCTCTGCTCCATGGAATAGAATCTGGTTGATCATTATCCAACGTTTCTATGTCGCTTTTAGCGTCGAACCTTGCATGAAGCAAATCTCGAATTGCGATTGTCCGCTCGAGTGGATCTGATGGCCACTGGTTTGGTGCTACCTGGAGAGGAGGAAGCTGTTTTTTAGGCTTAGGTTTGGCCCATTGCATGAGTTTGAACACTTGAGCCTCTGTCTCTGCTGCATCGACTTGCTTTGTCCAGTATTCGCGTTTAGCTGACTTCACTGCAGCTCGGAAAGCCTTACGAGTCATTTCTACATCTCCGGATGTCCTTTTGGCTCTCCTATAGGCAACTTGTTGCTTTTTACAGGCCGCACTCCACCAAGGCGCTGTTTTCGCCTTTCCTACGGTGGGTGCGCGTCCGACAACTTTGACTGCGTCTTGAAGTACTTTGATTAAATTCTCTGTAAAATCTTCAATCTCGATTTGACAGCTGAGAGGGCTGTGCCTTACCCATTGCTTCACACATCGGGCGAAGTCGTCTAGATTGCAGTCCCTCACGCGTATTGGTCTTGGGATCCCAGATAGATCCGAGCATCCAGGTGTATCAACTGAGCCTTCAACGGTGGAGTGGTCTGATGTACAATTGAACCATGTTGATACTGATGCAACCGCCGTTGTATTACTCCAGGTTAGATCCAGCACATTTCCATCACAATGAGTACTTTCTCCTAGAGTGTTTAGTAGCTGCATATTGTTTCTGTGGGCCCACTCCATGATGAGATCACCATTTCCATATTGGCGGTCTGTCAATAGCTGCCAATACTGTGAGACTGAGTTGAAATTGCCTCCCACTACCGATGGACCTGTTGGCCGCCAGTTTAATAGAGAATCTAGAGTCTCACTGAGGCCCGGGTCACGATAGACATTTACAAAGGTCAGTCCACACACCTGCACGAAACAGTAGTCTGACAACTGGCTTAATGACGAGGGTAAGATCTGAGCCGCTCGAAGTCCTTTTCTCACAAAAGTGATAGCACGTGGTCGTGGTCTCGGCGTCGTGTTTGCAAAGGGTATGAATCTATCAAAGCCAGGATGGCTTTTCCTTGTAAACTCTCTATCTTCTTGCAGGGTCCATGGTTCTTGAACCATAACTATGTGTACTTCTGCTTCCCAAGCTTGCTGCAGCGCTATAGCCATGTTTTGCCCACCCTTTCCCATGTTCACATGGTGAAATAGAAGGGTGCTATATTTGTGGTTATGCTTGTTAGAGTTTGGTGTATTACTCATAATCAAGCATTGTTTCTTCTGGTATGTTAGTGACCTTGCGGGCCTTACATTTTTCTTGAGATCTTAATAACGCTGCCTTAAAATCTATGTGTCCTCGCTCTCGAATAACTCGTAGCTCGGCTGGTGTCTGAGGCGTTACTTGTCCATTGTATCGCCTTGGCTGGGCCATGCAACTCAGGTGGGTTGACTCATGCGGTCCAGCACAGTTTGAACATTTGGGTATGTTCACCAAGCATTTGGCTGCTTCATGCGTGCCAGAACAATTTTCGCACCGCTGTCCTTTGACGCAGCTCCTTGTTGAGTGGTAGGCCCAGCAGCATTGACATTGCTCTATGGGGAGTTTACGGGAGAATGGTATAGCAGGGCCACTCTCATTGAACAGCCTGAACCTTAGGTTGGCTGGTGCCTGTTTGAAGTGCACGATCCAGCTAGCAGAATAGCTGCCTAGTTTTGTTTCGCTTGGGCGCACCTGTATTAGCGTGACTCCACAAACTGCCTGGCACTCCGCCTTCGCCATTTCTCTGGTTACTTCGATCCTTCCGTCTAATGTACGGATGCATATTGGGACGTAAGGGACCATGACTGACGTCCAATCTGAGGCAGGCTCAATTGTGATTTCCTCCGTTTGAAATGAAGGTCCTACACCCAGAATTGATTCCCAGAGTGCGTCTGATGCGCACTCCATTGCTAGGTCAGACCTAACTTGTGTCATCGCTATAATTGCTGTAGGTGCGACTCCAGCTTTCTCAGTGATGAGCTTCTTAATTGTGACAGGTGATAGCCTCCGCCACTGATATTCACGTCCCATGCGAACGAAGAGTCGTTTATCCTCTTTCGGAGGTTCTTGTCCGGCTGGTTTTGACTGCACAGCAGGCCTTCGCTTTACCAGGTTGGCTGGCGGATCCGGGAGCTTGGCTGCTTTTCGGGCTATATTCACCCACGGAGAAGCAGTTTCCCTTGGCTTTTGAGAGAGATCGTGATGGGGTTTCTCCGCTATTTTTGTCGCCATGGGTGCAGAGGTTTTTATCTGAGTACTTTCATGGGATAATTTCTTGCCATGGTGACTTGCGGCATTGACGTTCCCTATCGCAAATGCTGTTACAATAGGTGAAATATTTTCTATTAGTGGCGCGACTAAGTGCACACCTTCATTTTCTGACGAGGACTTTGCCCAGGCATCGATATTTTTTAGGAAATTTTGCGCTACGCTCATTCGCTGTTTTTGTTCGCGTTCTGATTGCTCCATTGCGGCGGCAATCCCAAGAAGGCTCGGGTGTAATAGGTCTCCTGGGTCAGTTGACGCCGAGGACGACAGCTGGCTGTGCACAGCCATGGTGCTGCTTGATTTCTCGGGTATCGATGAGTGGATAAATTGATTTATTCGCGTGGAGGTCTTAATGGAGTTATGGTTGTATTTATTACTTACTTAGGAGTATAGAGGGTAAGGCTTTTGGAAATCTTAGATACCCTGTATTAGTAGTGCCGTATTAGCGTGTCGACGAGGCTGGCAGACACCAATTAATAGGAGTATGGTCGCAGCATTAAAGGATGCTGAGATTGCGAGGATCATACAAGATTGTTTAACTCAATACTTTATCAATTCTACTTCCAGTACTTACGTACCACTAGTATACAAGATTCTTATTCTAAAACTACGTCTATTAATTGTCCATGTTACCCATTCATCAGGACACGCGGGTCACCTAGGACAAGTAAACACATTAGACCTATTACAAAGATCATACTGGTGGCCTAATTTGAATAAGTTTGTGGCTAACTCTGTTAAAGTGTGTGAGGTATGCGTTAGAACGAAAGCCCCAAGAACATCACCACCAGGCTTCCTGAAGCCCCTCGATATCCCAGTCCGCGCATGGGTTGATATCTCAATTGATCATGCGGTAGATTTACCTCCTTTGAAGCGTTCTGGAAAGGTATTTAATCAAATACTCGTGGTGGTAGATCGTCTGACAAAAATGCGCCACTTAATACCAACATCATATCTAGATATTGCAAGGTTGGTAAGTTGTTTTATAAAGGAGGTGTACTAGCTCCATGGTGCACCAGAATCGATTATCTCCGATCATGGCTCTACATTTGTCTCGGATCATTGGCATCGCCTGAATACACGTTTATCTGTGAACTTAAAACAAAGTTCTGCTTTTCATCCTTAGACGGATGGTCAAACGGACATAATTAACTCGGCATTTAACCAGTATCTGCGTGCATTTGTTTATTTTACGCAGGATGATTGGGTTGACTGGCTCCCACTTGTATAATTCTCAGGAAACAACAATGTTAGCGAGACAACAGGTGTCTCTTCCGACCTGCTCACTCATCCACTACTCTCAGCGGGGATCAGATTAACTAGTCATTGCCACAACGCATGACACGAAAGGGAACGATGCGAGAAGTGTCGTTTCTCTGAGGAAAGATTGTAGCTATCTGGATTTAGGGAAAAGGATTGATTTTTGATCTAGGAGTTGGAGTAGGTGGTGTCCGCGTCGTAATTTACTTCCTACTATTTCTGTAGCAAGTCCAGCGGTTGGAATGAGTTGGGCCTATAAGCAGTGATCCCCGCCGGCTCCACCAGTCTTGTACCTATAGTGGACCTAGAGCTTTAGCTTAGGACTTTAATATAATAATAATAAAAAACAGGTGTCTCTTCATTTTTTGCGAATTATGGCTACAACCCACGCCTTGGAATAGAGCCATCAGCCCCCTAGACCTGTGACTTGAAAGGATCGATGAAGAAAGGATACCTAAGGCCTGAAGCTATTGCAGATCGTTTTAATCGCATATCGGAAAATCTTAGAGCACTAAGCCCTTAGTCTCAAGAACGATATGAGAATAATGCAAATGCTAGAAGATCAGAGGCTCCAGTATATAATCCTGGAGATAAGGTGATGTTAAGCCTTAAGAATATTAAGACAAATAGACCAAAAAATAAATGGGATGGTCCTTTCAAAGTGATAAAGGCATATGATGAGGCCGTAATTGTTGAAATTTAAAAATACATTGGGGAAAACAATAGCTTCCATACATCAATGATTCGACCGTGGCCAGAATCGATAATCCCAGGCCAATCTAGTATTAACGTAGACGAGCGTCGCCATACTGCAGGTCGGGTTGTAGAAAGAGAAAATGACGGTAAAATTGTCGATAAATGGAAATTCGATAAAATCCTTGATGTACATGATGAAAATATTGATATGAACGGTCTTACATACCTTGTAAGGTGGAAATATGATCAAAATCCCACCTGACAGCTAGAATCAGATTTGAAAGGAAGTCACAAGGCAATAATAGGGTTCCACACAAATAACCCCGATAAATCAGGGCCTCCAGAATGGGTGAACATGCCGTCCACAAATAAATTGATTCCAGAACAAAAACCACCTAATTAAATTAGAAGACGGAGACGGAAAAAGACAAAACAAATTGAAATAATCATAAAAAAAAGAAAAGAAAGTAAAGATGAGTTCGGGGTCCAAACTTAATTTTGGAGGGCAAGACTGAACACCTGTACGCCGTGCCCTCTACAAACTTGGGAGTGAAATATTCTCCCAGAGCCAAGTTCAATCAAATTTCGCAATACCGATTAAGTTGGCCCATGAGGCAATGATTCAAAATACTTCGCCATGTCAAATTTTCGCTCCCAACGAGATCGACTCCTACCTAAGTCTCATCAAGTCTACAAGTACGACTCAGTACATCCTCATTCCCATGACCACACCTCTCATCAACTAGTCTCTGGCCTCAATTGACCACCAAATACACGCCCACGCTGATATTTACAACCGACAGAGGAAGCAAAGTGTGGCGCACAAATCTGGGAGATAGTTCTTTGGGATGGACGTGAGAGGAATCAGGACAAGTTTTTAAGGTGACACAGAGAATGGATACAATCACGACGGGCGTGTGAGTTTGAATTTTGTCAAGGAGTTTCACGAATTGTGCTTTGTGTGCGCCAAG
The DNA here is from genome assembly GCA_900239735.1 of Blumeria hordei DH14. Taxonomy (NCBI): domain Eukaryota; kingdom Fungi; phylum Ascomycota; class Leotiomycetes; order Helotiales; family Erysiphaceae; genus Blumeria; species Blumeria hordei. The sequence goes on from OENG01000035.1 coordinate 3,341,541, forward strand.
ACTTCGCATGCGAGAGTGCAGCTGGCATTATAAACACAAGTCAACGATATGCAAAAAAAAAAAAAAAAAAAAAAAGTCAACGATGAAAGGTGCCGTGGTCCGCCTCCTGGTAGTGTTCTCCGGTATAGTTTGAGTAGCCTGGGCACCCACTCCACTTGGGAAGGAGACTCCGAAGACTGCGTTTCGCGCGGAGAAAGTTCAGTGGATGATGAAGGCATGTCTGGATAACTCAGGGTTTTTGAGACGTTCCCCTGGGTGGGTATTCACGGATGAGAGTTGACTTGGGGTGAAGAAAAAGCCGCCATGACTTCGCAGTGGTAGTTGCAAATAAAATCCAAGGCATGAGTGCTCTTCTTGTATATTGAGTCATCTTTTCTGTACATTTTCTCCGATATTGTGTCATAGCTAGATAGCTACATACGTAATTAAAATCTGATGCAAAAAAAATATAGATCTTTATCCCGACCCATCTAGATCCCGAAGTTCCCATCATACATTCCGTGATATTGGCCCGTTCACAACATGTCGAGCCTATTTAAATCCGTCGGCATACTTTGTAGTTTACATAGACTGAGCTGTTAAACATAAGACCCTAAGATTGTGTTGTGAGCCAGCACGACCTTAAAAAATATCCAATCCATCACCGCCGCACTAGCTGCTGAGTACAATCTGTAACCCCACCTGATGGCTTTTTAAATCAAAGTCTTCACTCAATATTTGCTCTGTGGGCTCTACAATGAGAGCTGGAGGTTTATAGGAGACACTTGTGACGGATATTAAGAATTGATCCCCGAGAGAGAGAAGTAGGCCAGCTGTTGTCGCAACAAAACCAATTAGTCGTAAGCATATACGCTGTTCTTTTTGGGGTAAATATTCACAGATTTAGCTTATTTCTACAGTCGAGTAATATTTTTGAGTTTGGTCCTCGACCAACGACATACCGACGCAACTACGTCTAATCGACTTCCCACAGCAACCCAAAAAGTTGAACCTCTGTCTTGGCTAAATGTCATCTATGAGGACTATTTTAATCTTAGGTCGTCAAGTAATGGCATTGATAGGTATTCATCTTTCATCCTCCGGTTTACTCGCAGATTTTGTTGGAAAGAACGATAAAGCTGATGGCACGTGATGAACAGCAAAGAATTGCTTTGACATTACTCGTCGAAATTGCACGCCTTGGCGTTCTTGAAGGTCTAGTGTTTGAGGTGCGACTACCAGGAACCACTTGTATGTTCATCATGATGTTTGCCTAGACACGGCTTACAACTTTGGTCAAGAAACTAAAGTCTGACTTTGCTCAATGTTTACAATTTTTAACGAAGCTGTCATGATTGTCAAAGACGTTTTTAATCTTGAGCTATCAAAAGATGAGAACGCTACTCCAAGCAAGCAGGGCTCGGTGTGTCATAAGCCAAGTGTTGCCGATGCGTTCGCTGTGAGGGAAATCTTGCTAGAAAAGCTCCCTATTGAAATGGTAGATATAATCATTGACTCTGCAGAATATTGGCCCCATACTCGTGTAGCTCTAGGGCAAGGACTACCTGAGATTTCAAGTCAAAGTAATACTTCTATTAGCATTGTGGCCGGCACCAATGAAAATTGTTTCTTGGTGAGCTCAGAAGCCCAGCAAATTTTCTTACTAACCCTTTTAGCTGAGGTCTTACCCACTTGGTTATATTCCCAAGGTAAACGAACCTTCTAATGTCTCATTTGAATCCAAAGAATACCCAAATATTTCACCTAGGCCAGGGGTCACGCCAGATAAAACACCCTCTACGCTCGAGCTTACTAGAAAGACAATTTCCCAATGGACTGATGAAAGCCAAACACGAGGAGAGTTTCCTTGTCGAAGGATAGTCTTTACGATAAAATCTCACGACCAAGGCTGGGGAGGCTCTTTTGGACATCGTGGAACATATCAAGGATCCTTCACATGGTTTGAAGTTGGTAAAGAGAAGATGATATGTGTCAAGGACAAAATATTGAAAGGGAATGTTATCGATATTGGTGGGGACTTAATCAATCTTCAGGACTTACCTCAGATACTTTTACCAGATTCTGTTCTAGAAGTACCTGAAAGATTAGAACCAGTGCGCCCAGTATGTACGACCCAGACCCTATCTCCAGCAATAAATTCTTTAACTGTTGAATCATCACACCTCGGGGAGGCTCCCCGAACAGAGCAGAGGTTTTTCCATCCGCTATTGCCTGATCAAAATATTCTCCAAAAAAATCTGACCGCTATTGGGAGTACAAAAGAGCATGTCATCGTATGGTCCTATGATGATGACATTGACCCTGAATCAGAGGCTGCTAATGAATTGGAAAAGAATGGTCGAGGCTGCTATACCGGGAACGGTTCATATGTGAGAAGCTTGAGACCTGGCGATATTGTGACTGTATGGGGTAAGTCTAGGTTTAATCATTGGGTCAACTACGTTGAGGGTCTGAATATAGATGTTTACTGGGCTGTATGAAAGCTGATGTTTAAAATCGGGCGGGTTAAAGTTATCTTGAGAATTTAGGGATAGAAAAACTTTCAAGTTTGCTTAGGGATCTCCAAGCAAAATTTCACTGTTGAGAATGGTGGGTATAACAGATGCAATTAAATAATTGTCAAGCACAGACTTGATAATATGTTAAGTTGCGCGTAACAGGATTTATAGAAGTATCTGGTACAAGAAGCGTGCAAACAGGTCCTCAAAGTCCTGGGCCTGCAAAACAAAGACCGAACACCTGTAAGCCTTATCCTTTACGAATTTGAGAATGAGATATCATCTCGGAGGCAAGCTCAGTCGAACTCTATAGAATTGAAGTTCTCCCACTAGACATTGACTCAAGATTCCCTACCACATCAATCTCTCCCTGCTGTCAAAGACGAATTCTTCACCCTCCAGTGATGCTGGCGTAATCGCTCAGTATGCCCTGCATATCCAGGATGGCTTTGAAGAATCGCATCCAAATCGAAGCCGAATGCAGACCAAGTACATATATAATGGGCGACTTCTCATCTACAACGGCCTTGTAATCAAACTCGATTCCTATAACTTTACCATACCACACTGTTGAAATTGGCGCTAGTTGGCAATGAAGAGTCTCATTAATATGGAACGCAATGAGGCTTTAGTATTACTAGCAACATCCATGGCGACTCATACATTGACCAGTCTCACAATTATCGAGCATAAAATAGTGAATCGTGTTCTTCTTTTTTTTTTTTTTAAATCATTTAATGTATATTCAGCTATAAAGCTATGACACATGACCGGTACTATATATACATGTAGGATGACTCTTTTGACATTAGAGACACTCATACTCTGGATTTCATTCGCAAATACCACTATGAGGTATGTTTGCTTACACAAACAGTCGACCCTCCTCCGTAAGTACCCACCAAAGGGAAATTTAAAACCTTTGATTATCAAAGCATGCCTTCATCATCCACTGAATTTCCTCCGCGAAATGTAGTCCAAGGTGTCTCCTTCCCAAGTGGAGTAGGTGCCCAAGCTACTCAAACTTTACCAGAGAACGCCAACAGGAAGCGGACCACGGCACCATCCATCGTTTGCGTGTTTTTATAGTGCCCGCACTGTTGCAACCGAAGTCTTGGCGCAAGCACAAAGCTCAATTTGAAATCTTATTGTCAAAATTCTAAAATTCACGCCCGTCAAGATTGTAGCCATCCGCTACATCATCTTGTAAACTTGTCCTGATTCCTCTCACGTCCATCCCAAAGAACTGTCTCCCAGATTTGTGCGCCACGCTTTGCTTCCTCCGTCGGGTGTAAATATCGGCGTGGGCGTGTACGTGGCGGTTAGATGAGGCCAGAGAATAGTTGATGAGAGGTGTGATCATTGAAATGAGGATGTACTAAGTCGTACTTGTAGACTTGATGAGGTTTTGGTGGTGATTGATCTCGTCAGGTGGGAAAATTTGATTAGGTGGAGAGTCTTGAATCATTGCCTTGTGGGCCAACTTGTTCGGTATTGCGAAATTTGACGGAACTTGGCTCTGGGAGAATATTTCACTCCCAGATTTGTAGAGGGCACCGCGTACAGGTGTTCAGTCTTGCCCTCCGTAGTAATTAGTTTAAATAGCGCTCTGGTAGTAAGTGGGTTTAATCAAAAATTCTCCACCATAGTTTTAAGACTCTTCAATCTCCCAACTCGCTTCACTAGGTGATATTAAATACAAGCCTAACAGGTCAAGCTTCTATACACAACTTCCATTATAACAACACTACCTCGCGTCATCGACCCATCAAGTAATTTCTCTGATTGTTAACGAGAGCCCGCCTTATTAATCACCGGCTGTCACCCTATATCAAATATATCACACTATGTTGACCCGGAATGAGAAAATTAAGTCGTAATTCACAAAGCTCTGGTCTTGGCTCGCCAGGGACTGTTGCTCTAGTGGAATTATACAACTTTAGGAAGGACAGGTAATTGGGACGTGGAATGATAGAGGGGAAAAATCTCTCATGGGCATACTGCTACCGATGCTTTCGCCTTGTAAACTTGTCCTGATCTCTCACGTCCATCCCTGGGATCTGCCTCCCAGATTTGTGCGCCACGATGGGTTCACTTCTCTGGGTGTCCAAATTCTTGTGGGCGTAAAGTTGAAGACCGCTTAAGACATGAGAATTAGTTGTCGAGAAGTGCGATCAAGGAATGGGGGTTTACTAGGTGGTAGTCTCGCGAGATCAAATGATGACGGTAGACACAAGAGCAAGTCCGAAAGTAAAGTCAATTAATTATTCTAATCTACAGAAGAACCGCGAATTGTTAATCCTATCAACACTAACTATATCTCTTTCAATATCATGGTCTCGAGGTACACGGTATTGATTGGCAGTCTCACACAAGAAGCCCAGCAACAACTAACCTCGCGGGAGATGCAAAAAAAAACCCTCGTGGCAATCAGCCTCATCAAAGCTCTCCTGGTGATTACCAGCCTCGTGTGTCACGTGTTACCTGACTCACTGTTAGCGTAGCTAGTACCAACCTCACGGATCTATACCGTGACAGGTAAGTGCTTGTAGATGAGGCTTTCCCTTTCTGAGTTTGACACAATGACCTGCCTCAGAAATTACAGAGAAGGAATGAATAGGTCTTAATCTCTGGCTCAACTTTGAGCCATGCGTTGTTGATGAATGGCTTGGTATCTCTGAATGGATCTATTAGTAGTATCTCGAGAATGGGTGTAATACATGAAAGGAGTGAAGAGCCTTGACGACTAGCTTTTAACGTGTAGGTGCTACGATACACGCTATCATGTAATTATAGAATTTCCTTGCACTCCTCGTTGAGAACTAGCGAGGGAGAAGCCACTAGGGCAGTAAGAACTGGCGTCCATGACTCTAGTTAGTTTAGTGGGTAGTAGAGACTTAAGCCGAGGCATTGTGCCCCGACGGACGAAAAAATGCCAGACAAACAAACAGACAGACGTAGATGCCAGGTCAAATCGAAAAATTGTAGACTCCATGAGGGTCTACACACGCGCAGCCATTGCGCAATATATGGCCTCGGGCCCGGCGAACCCAATCCCAAGGGCTCCCGACGCCAGAAGCCAAACTTTACCCGCCATCCTAGTGCTACCTTTAACAAGCACCTGGGCCACGGTGGTTAAAAATGGACTGCGACAAAGACCAGTCCCTACTGTTACGGCTGTGCCGTCTCGGAAGTGTATATGTTATTTGTCCACAGGGTACAAGTGTGAGTAAATAGGGGGTCAAGGTCTTCCACAAGGAGAGGAAGAGGGCACGTCGTGATCTGATACGATTATTGGCTCGAAGTGGTCTCCACAAGGAAGAGATGGAATATCTGGAATGAGAATAATATTGGGAAGACGTTGCGTGAAGAACGCAACTCGACTGTAGACTACGCTTTATTATATACATGCTCGTAGTTCACTGTTACGTTACCTTTCCCTACTCAGTCCTGCAAGGTTTGTCTACTACTAGTAAGCCGTCATTCTAACCCCTGTTATTATTCCGTGAAATGCCGCGACTTGCGGAAAGAGCCTCAAAGTAAGATGCCTCGAAGGCGAAAGTCGACAAACGACTGTTCCTTCGCCTAGAAAAGGATCACCCGTTGCGAAAGCTGTCCATTAACATCATGAGAAGTAATTTAGCGAGGACACTCCATAACTTTCACGATAACATAACCTCGTTTCATCGAGTGAAGACCGGCTTAGTTATGTTAGCTAAGGACGATAAAATACGACAAGAGATGTTAAATGCCTCTTCGAAGCTGGCGAGTGAAAATGCCAAACTCGAAGCACCTTCGGATCCTGTCGCCTTACAGATACCGAATGTACCTGTAAGTATAGTTACAGATCGCGGCTCCGTAGCGGCCGATGCTGAATGGATCTCCGCCCAGATCGCCGATACGACCTGCATAGCACCAATTCAGGTCCGACCTCATAGGACGTGTCGGCATAGTGCACCTTATCGAAACTGGCATGCCCCTTTTCACCGGGACTCCACCCCTCGTGCAGACTTCCCCGTTCTGAACAAGTCTGAAGCGGCTTCAAAGGTCCAGCATTGTCGACCAACCGAACAGTACAAACGCTTTTTGGCCTTCCACGCCACTCTAGGTTGCTCCCGCGCTCCAACCTGCTGAAACTACGGATCAAATATGCACGCGGAAGCCTAGTGCAAGGCCCTATTTAGGTGTCGCAACTGTAGGGGACCTCACCGATCGGTTTACCGGGTCTGCCAAGTTAGACCCAGCAAATCCGGACCGGTGACAAAAGAGCAGCTCGCGTAGATCCTCCACATCAAGCAATCGAGGTTCTCAAAGGTGGAACGAGCTCGGGCTGCAGCCAAAAGTGCTGAGGAGGCGATTATTGTCACAGCGAAGGATATCTCGATGGCCGAGTGATCAGGTTTTGGAGTTCTGGAATCTGAAGAAGAAGCTCGAGGGCACAGCAACCTTGACGATGCCTCTCATAGTCATCTTCTAACCAATAGCAGAATAGCGGCTGGATCAAAGGTGACTGCTAACCCATCTTTTGCTCTCAGCAGAGATGGAGTAAATTTATCATTTGGAAGGTGTTAGAAGCGCATTGCTTGGGTTCAATAAGAAGGAATCTTTTATCTCTCGAAGTTGTTTTGATTTTCCTGATTTTTCGCTTCTCTTTAATCAGCTTCATCTTTGGCAGCGATTCACAACGTCGGAACGAGTTGGGCTGTAGGAAAAGTTACAGGGAGACTTGCCGGCTCTACCGGTCCTTCATTCATAGTGGACATATAGCTTAAGATTAAAGCCTATTGAAATAAAAATATATAAAAAAGGGTAGGTGCAGACTGAATGATATTTTGTTCGAAAAGATCTTTATGGAATTGGAAATTTGATGTGGTAAACAAGTATGAATTGTTCTCTGGTGGGCTAAATCCTTCGATATTGCAAAATCTGACTGAACTAGTCTCTGGAGTCATAATACACTCCTAAGCTCTTAGATAAAATGGGGGAATATTCTCAACACCTGTCAGTGGTGTCCCCTACGAACCTCCAGCTCTCACTGTAGAGTCTACAGAGCCGAGATTGAGTAACAAAGTCCTCACTTCCATGAAGATTCCCAATCGCTTTCGCGGTCTGTATCGTCTTCATCCATAAGCACATCCCCCTATCACCATTGTCATGGAGTTAACCACGGTCAGATCAGATGGTAGGATAAAAGCCCTTCTCATCACCAACCCTTAATCATGAGGGAAAGCCGTCCAATGAGTTTCCAGGGCGTACCCAATATCCGATACAGCGATGGTGAATTGGATCAAGTCGGCCTCGACTGTTACAAAGAAGGGAGATGTAGATAAATATGCGCACCTCGTGTGGTCCTGGTGTCTAGGCCTCGCCTGGCTGGGGCTGCAGGTTTTTTGAGACTTTTTCCCGCGAACGCAGTTTCCATTGCTACCGTTTTTATTTTTTTGGGTAGAAGGCTCCGTGAAAAGGGTGGCTGAATTCCACGGGTAAATCCTGAGCTGAATGGCTATTCATCAAGGGCGATATATCAATGATCTTTCAAGAAAGATAAGAGGCAAGGAGCACTGTACAAGGTGTGGCCTGGGTCAGAGAGGAGCACAATGTGCTAGATAGTCTATGACTCAAGTAGTACAATAAACAAACACACTCATTCATTCTTAGAGAAAATTGCTGACAGATTTTCATTGATTGATTCAAGGTGCCAGACAAAAGCCCTGCATCTAATTTGATATGACTCGGGCGGTTGATCCCGAATGACTTAATAGTATCAAGATGACCAATTTAAGAGAACTAGGAAAACACATCAAAAAACGATTTCTGCGTCCGGTTTCCTACGCCTCGCCGGAATCCACCTTTTACGTCCATCAAGAGTCCGCTTTCCACGTCGACGTGTTGGCTTTTGTCAATAGTTACTTTATTGAACGAAGTCATTTTCTCATACATTGATCCACCATAGCAAATATGATATGTCCTGTTCTTAGAGTGTCTACAGCACTGTTTGATAACGTGTTTTGGCGACCACTAGCACTCCCAGTTGAACTACCCCGCAAATACAGCAGTCCCACCATACCCATCGACGTCCACTTCTCTTTCTCGTTACACACCAACTGTCTTCTCTTCCTAAAATCTTGATGTTCCGTCATACCAACGTTTCATCATTAGCCTAGACCCGAGCTTTATATATTATGACTTGGTTTTATCTTTGCGGAAATACCACGCATCTTAATTTTTGTTGTGGGGTATAGTCCATGATATAGGAGGCAAGTTCCGTTTCCAACTGAAATATATCCTTCATATGTCGTTGAAGCAATGGGGTGTACTATAAAATCGATGTATGGGACTCGCGTGAGAATGGTAAGTCCATCATTGATTAGAAGTCGCTGATGTGAGATATGATTATATATGCTCTCGTCTCTGATTTTGATGCAATTCTTCTTGGCTATCGCGGATATATAGAACATACAGACTGATTACGTCGGAACAAGTAAAGGTGATAGTTTAGTCCTTGCTAGCGCTAACAGGTGCCCTTTTATCATTCTCTTCAGCTTATCATGAGGGTATAAAAGGTTCTTATTTTCAGCACTACTCGTAAAGCTGTGGTAACTTATATTTGCATAAGTTTTTCTTGGAATTACCTGTCATCCTTTGAGAATCGAGTTTTGCATTTAAAGCTAGTAGATCCTAATATATTTCTTCGTTTTGGGGATATTTATGTTGATTGTATCTACACAATGTGAGAAGATAATAATTCCTAGTTCTGAAACATATCACGTGACGAGGCAGATCGCGCTTAGGCCAAGTATACAAACTGTAGTTGATATCAACCTGTACTTGCAGTCCGCTACTGCGTCCTCATGTATACGACATCATGCGATTGATACCGGGATTTATTTCAATCGCTATTTTCTTACTGCCAACGGTTACAGCTATATTTGCAGATAATGCATATGACACTGATTATCACCACGAACTAATAGGGCTACCTCAACCTGAAACAACATTCTTTTATAGACCGCGGAAAAATGATAAAGCTTCGCTACTGTACACGGTTACTGACCTTGGAATTCTAGGCGCCATCAATCCTAGTACTGGTAAGCTTCTGTGGCGACAAGTACTTGGAGAGAGAAACGCGACAAAGATTCTAAGGGGCTCAGAAAGCGCGAGCATAATTTTCTCAGCAGTCGGCAGCGAGGTCTCGGGTTGGGATGCTGTTAGTGGAATGTTACAATGGAGCATCGAATTTCCTGGAAATGTCAAGGATCTGGAAACCATAGACACCATTGGGGACGAAAGCTTGATCGGAAACATATTGGTGCTCTATGAAGAAGATGGTATAGGGGTAGTTCGAATGCTCAAAAGCGATACTGGTGACCTAATATGGGAACTTAAGGATAAAGATGGTGGCATTCCCTGGAAATTGAGCAAGAACTTGAATAATTTTTTTTTGATCTCATTGCTAGATATAAAAGACTCCTACAACATAAGGACCGTAGTTATCAACTCTAAGAAAGGAGATATAACCCACGAATATACCATCGCTAGCAAGGCTGATATTCATACAAGCGACGACATCCTGTTTGCGGGTAAAAATTCAGCATCCCCGGTTCTTGCTTGGATAGACAACGCCAAGAAAAACCTTATCATAAATGTCATAGCCCAGACCGGTGCATTAAGAGATACTCTTCCAATTAGAGAATTTGACAGTCTTGAAAGTATCTCCATATACGCCCCCAATCTTTTTCAATCCAGACCTCACTTTTTGGTCAACATGCAATCAAAGAACTCTGACAAAGCTAGAGTATATCACATTGATCTGAAAGATGGAAAAATAGATCGAGCATATGATTTCCCAGAATCATACGGAAGAGGAACGATATCGATTAGCTGCCATGATACAAATGTATACTTTACTAAGATTACAAAAGACGAGATAATTAGTGTTTCATCAATATCTCCTTCTATTTTGGCAAGATGGCCAGTAAATATTGAAAACTCTGGAGAAGTGTTACACGCTGCTTCTGAAGTGGTAAGAAGATCAGAAAATTCTTATGCTATAAGAGCTGCTGCTCTTACTACCAGCGAAACGTTGGTTATGATAAGGAATGGCGAGCAAATCTGGGCTCGTCAAGAAGGACTATCTGGAGCTATTGCAGCTGAGTGGGTTGATATCCCACAAACTGAAAATCTTGCTGCTACTCTCCACGCCGAGGCTCACAGCAACCCCCTTACTGCATACATTCACCGAGTTAATCGTCACTTTCATGATCTATACTATCTACCTGGCTATCTTAAAAATCTACCGGAACGCGTATTTAGCAGTATTTTTCAAACTCAGGTTACCAAAAAAACAAATCTGCTCATACGAGATAGCTTTGGCTTTAATAAACTTGTAATTGTAGCCACTTGGCGTGGTAGCCTATATGCTCTCAATTCAGGTAATAGAGGTATTGTTGTATGGCTCGTGAAGATAGCTAAGACTCCTATTTCAAAAGGATGGAATGTTAAATCGCTCTGGGCAGATAATAATGCGGGTGTTGTCAGCATTATTGGATCGGACGATAGTTTTACATCATTGAATGCTTCTACAGGTGATGTAATAGAAAGAACTGAGCCTCAACCATCATCTTACATGAGACGTAGAGCTGTAGTAAAGAGCTCCACCGGTCGATTAATACTCAATATGGATGAAACTGGAATTCCACAGGCAATCACTTCAAACCATACTCTAGCTGGTCCGATTGTCACGAGAGGAAAGCACGGTGAGGTGCAAGGAGTAAGGTTTGATGGTCTAAACAATAATTCTCCCATAGTCTCCTGGACATTTCAGCCAAATTTCGGTGAGGAGATAATTAATGTTGTCTCAAGGCCTAGTCACGACCCTGTTGCTTCCATTGGAAAAGTCTTGGGTGATAGAAATGTTCTCTACAAGTATTTGAATCCGAACATAATTCTAGTTACTTCTGTATCAAATAAGACATCTACCGCATACTTCTACTTGTTGGACAGTATTTCTGGCGATATTTTACACTCTTCCAGTCACGAAAGAGTTGATATCGGACAGCCTATACCTTCATTACTTACAGAAAACTGGTTTGTCTACTCCTTATGGAGTGATATTGTATCTGATGAAAATGGTCTTCCATCCTCAAAGGGTTATCAAATTGTTGTCTCTGAACTGTTCGAGACAGCACGTCCGAATGATCGTGGTCCTCTCGATTCTACTAAACAGTTTTCAAGTCTTGAGCCCTCCGATCAAGCTAACGAAGAATTGGCCTTACCACACGTTGTCACCAAGGCGTTTCTTATACCAGAACCTATTAGCCATATGATTGTCTCCCAAACACGACAAGGTATCACATCGCGGCAACTTATATGCACTCTACCCCATTCAAATTCTATCATTGGAATACCCCGTACTATACTAGAGCCTCGTCGACCTGTAGGCCGTACTCCGACTCCCCTTGAAGCTGAAGAAGGGCTATCGCAATACCAGCCAACCATTGATTTTCATCCCCAAATGGTCATTACGCATGAGCGGGAAGTAATGGGGATTCAAAATGTTATTACTTCTCCGTCTGTATTAGAAAGTACTAGTCTAATCTTTGCTTACGGCCTTGATATTTTTGGTACAAGAGTAACGCCGAGTCAGGCTTTTGATATACTTGGAAAAGACTTCAATAAGATTAGCCTACTTGCTACTATTATAGCATTAGCAGCTGGTGTTGCAGTGTTAGCACCCATGGTTTGTTCCTTTTCTACACTTTAAATCTTATCGCTAACATTTTAATACAGGTAAAAAGAAAGCAAATAAATGGATCGTGGATGAATACTTAAAATTTGTATATCTGTATAGCCAAAATTGTAAATTTATCACAGGCGGGTATCTTTTTCGTTTTTAACAGCCCATGCATATTTTGTTGACTAATTTGGTGAATGGAACGCTGGGATTCTTACTAATTTAAAACCTTTTCTATGCTCAGCTTAAAGAAGTGAGAATCTATCGCCTGGGAAGAAAGTTAAATAACACCTGCTATCGGGAATTTGGTTAAAAGTTCGACAAAATGTAACAGCCTTGAGAATCAGTCAAATTGCCAAATTATGTACCATTATTGTCTGTCCTCAAGCGCGAACTTATTTATCGAACAGATCATCTTAACTTTAAATCCACTATCACAGTATTTAAATAGAGCAATTCACAAACAATTGACACACGATGTTGATGCATCATGGGCCATAGTCTAGTCATTCATATGTTACAACTACTAATTAGAAGGATAGTAAATCTCCTATGTATAACTAAACTGTTATTTGTATTCTATATCTTGTCATTAAAATTAAGATATTTTATCCCTTATTGTATGGTATTCCCTCTGCTGCCTCAGATCATGTTTTATACTAGCAATTTGGTTATAATGGAGCAAACAAAGCCAATTTTGGAACAATTAATATAGCAGAGAATTGAGAAGTTCGCATCACAATTCATATAGTCAATCTACCTCTGGGTTTGGTAGTAGTTTCGAGGATAACCTCAATATGTAAATAAGACCCAAATAGATTCTCCATGATATAGGCCATCAATTTACTCAATCTCTTTGGGGGACCATTATCATCACCTGTCAGTGGTGTCCCCTACGAACCTCCAGCTCTCACTGTAGAGTCTGCAGAGCCGAGATTGAGTAACAAAGTCCTCACTTCGATGAGAATTCCCCATCTCTTTTGCGGTCTGTATCGTCTTCATATCTCAACACATCCCCCTATCATTACTCTCATGGAGGAAAAGCCATTCGATGAGTTTCCGGAGCATACCTGGTACCCGATACGGAGATGGTGGATTGGATCAAGTCGGTCTCGACTGTTACAAAGAAGGGAGATGTAGATGTATGAATATGCGCACCTCGTGTGGTCCCGGTGTCTAGGCCTCGCCTGGCTAGGGCTGCAGGTTTTTTGAGACTTTTTCCCGCGAACGCAGTTTCCATTGCTACCGTTTTTATTTTTTTGGGTAGAGGTTTCCGTGGAAAAGGTGGCTGAATTCCACGGGTAAATACTGAGCTGAATGGCTATTCATCAAGGGCAATATATGAATGATCTTTCAAGAAAGATAAGAGGCAAGGAGCACTGTACAAGGTGTGGCCTGGGTCAGAGAGGAGCCCAATGTGCTAGGTAGTCATAGACTCAAGTAGTACAATAAACACTCACTCACTCACTCCCAATATAGCGTCATTATCAAGGTGTGAGTGTGTCTTTACTATTAGTAGGCCCCCAAGCTAGCTAAGTGTAAGAGAAGCCCTTGCATATTCGTCCGCAAATAGTAACGAAAACGAGATAGTACATGGCTAGGGTAACAGGTGTAGGACTGTTAAAATTACAACAAACCGTGCCCTGATCTCAGCGCTTTTTGGGTTGAGAATTTCGAGAATTGAAACCATATTCAGAATTGGGTCCGACTCGGTGAAGTTGGTTCAATTCTGGCGGCTGCAGAAGCCGAAATGAAAGCTTTACAGACAACTGCAGTAGAGTTTGAGGAAGAAAGCATATTTAATATGGACGAGTCAGATCTCTTTTGTAAAATGCTACCTTCACGTGGGCTATTGTCACAATCTCGACCCGGGGCTCAAGAAAAACAAGGACCGAGGTTCTCTCTGTTTTTGTACGAATACTACAGGTTCTGACCGACTTCCCATTTGGATTATCGGCAAATATAAGACGCCTCGGGCCTTGAAAAACGTTAGTATTCAGACAATCGGTGGCAAGTGGAGGTGGAATTCCAAAGCATGGATGAACACAGCAATTATGGTCGAATGGCTTCAAGAATTCTATCGCCACATTGGAAATGCCCGAGATGTACTATTAACAATGGACAAATTTTCTGCCCATTATTCTGCCGTTGAATTATACCCTCCTCCGTCGAACATCAAGATCTGTTGGCTTCCAGCTAATAGTACAAGCCGGTACCAACCTCTTGATCAAGGCATTATTCAGAACTGCAAAGTATTCTACAGATAATAATGGCTCCGCTTTGTTCTACAAGCAATTGTGGGGGTTACCGATCTACCATCGAGTGTCAATATTCGACTAGCAATTCGCTGGATCTTACGAAGTTACAAATACAACGATTCACAATTGCTTTCGGAAATCGACTCTTATTTCCAAGCCAATTGCTCTTCCTACGTCTGTACTTCCGACTGGACTTTCTGGATTGTTTAATGAGGTAGTTAGAGCAGGAGACATACAAGATTCAATGGCAATAGACAATTTTCTTAATCCAGTTGAGGAGGAAGAGGAAGGGAGTTTGATGCTTGACGAGGCAACGATCTTACAAGAAGTGATAGGAAAATATTTGGGAGCAAATCAAGACGAAGAAGAAGAGGTAGTACAAGACGAACAGTCTTTGTGGGCAGCAAAAGAGGCAGAAATGGCTCTAAAAGCGTTGTTTGAGTATACTGAGAAACAATTTTCTCTTAATTCGAGCTATTTGAGAGTATTAGTTCGATTAGAGACGGCAATCGGGAGTATAAAAGAGGCATCAAAAGTACAAAGTAGCCTAGATAGCTGGATTAGATAATCATATCGTTTTAAGCGATATCCTCTGTATGATGATATTTTTTACGGCCCCGATTACATCGTCTTAACAGGGATCTGACTGTACCAAGTTCCATATCCCTGTCAATGATTTACACCTTGCCTGTGAACTGTACCCTAGTTCGATGAAGAAATGTCTGCTTGCAAAAATAAATCAAATATAATTACTATTTGCATTCGGAGACTCATAATAGCGATCATAAAATTGTGAAATGCCGACGACAACACCTAGCTCCACTGATCCATGCGATGGAGATGAGATTATGACGATGCGTCAATCAAGTAATTTCAAACGCTTGTGGCTCGATAATCGTGGTGCTGTACTCGTACTCTGTGCCGAGGCGTGTGGCTCTTGTATGGACGCCATAGCAAGATACCTGCAGCTGGGCGAAAATGCCATGCACCCGTTTCAAGTGAGTGCAAGCAGAATTTTCTCGGGTGACTGAACCCTCCAGAGCTCTCCTTTTAGCTGATCCTGATGCTAACCTATGCAGGTGATTTTTGCTCGAATGAGCATGACATTGGTCTTGAGCACTACATATATGCTCTGGACAAAGGGCCCAAAGTTCATGATGGGTCACGCCAAAATCCGGTCATGGTTGATATGCCGAGCTCTTTTCGGATTTTTCGGTCTGTTTTGTCTATACTGTAGGTACTGGACCCTACCGTACCTGGGAAAATGACGTCCAACTCATTTTGATCTCTCATTCTAGACTCAGTGCATTATTTACCACTCGCAGAAGCAACTATTTTCCGCTTTCTCGTTCCCTTGGTCACTACCATCTCTTGTGCCCTTCTCCTCCACCAGTCTTTCACTGGCGGCGAATTCGTCGCATCTATTTTAGCTTTGACAGGCATTGTCATCATCGCGCATCCTACCAATATAAATACGCACTTCCACAACAAAGGCTTGGAACACTATGGCAATGACCTTGAAAAAGTGAGCCCCATGCAGCGTACAATTGCTATCTTCGTAGCTTCACTCGGCGTTCTAGCTGCCTCGGGAGCTTACACGTGTATCCGCATGATTGGAGAACGTGCCCACGCCCTTCTTTCCGTTATATACTTTTCAATCGCTGGAACAATCGGCCCGTTACTAATTATCCTGCTTATTCCTGGCATAAGCTTTACTACCCCACGCGGTTGGCAATGGGCTTTCTTAGTCTTGTTGGGTCTTTTGGGCTTTGCGTTACAATTTCTTCTCACGAAAGGTCTACAGTTAGATACGAACGGCAGAGCTACGAGCATGCTTTATTCTCAGATCATATTTGCCCTACTCTTAGACTGGCTGTTATGGGGCAATTTGCCCAATCCATGGAGTCTCATTGGAGGAGCCTTGGTGATCACGAGTACAGTTGGTTCGGCCGTAGCAAAATCATCAAGCCAAAGAAACAAGGTTTTAGGTAAGAATGATGAGGAAAGACCGTTGTTGGTTAATCGCACAGAGGCGGAAGATACAGGCCCAGACCAGGTAACTGATCATGAACCTCAGTAGTAAGTGGTCCTTGGAAAGACTAGAATATTTCACACAAGTCAGGTTCAAAAAGATTATAAGTGCAAATGCATTTACAAGGACAATCGTATAAAATGAAACGAGGTTGAGACACATGAGGGATCGGGATTCATTGGCACAGGACTATGAGTTATCCAGGCATTCTGGATTGTCAGCGTATATAAAAAGGGGGAGCGCTCTCTCTAGTAGCATCTAGGTAGTCAACCTCAGCGATCTAACCTAACAACAAAAGATTGGTCCCACAAAGTTTACAGTTTAGAACTATATGTGCATGGATAGAGATACCGCTTAACCTATCTGAGCCCTGGTGAGGAATATACCAAAGGAGTTTTTATCAACGTATACCAGCTGGAGGTCTTCAACCGAAAAAGTATTTAGGCCTACTGCGCTCCTGTATTTTCCCAGAAGTGGATTGGAGAGAATTATGGCTAAAAAATTGACACTGCTTTTGTGGATTCATATGTCATTGCCAACAGAAATACGGAGCTCTACCTAAATAATCAGCAGCAAATTTAGTCTAATATGTGGTACATAGTATCGAAGAAGCCCAGACGCAGGGCAGGGTATCTACCTCTATCAGATTTGATGTGCGGGCACCTATCATACCCAAGATCACCGGATGAAATTGGTGCCTTGCCACAACGTTGCCAGAGCCTATGTTCTGGCGGAAGGGGTCGTATCAGGACTTCGCATAATATAAGTTCAGTGTCTAGAGGGAACCACATAATTTAGGAGGTCCCAAACTTTAATGCAGCAATAAAATTATCAACAACGGCTAAAACAATAGACGGCCAAAGGCCCGCACAGTTATCTCACCAAAAGAATAAGGCAGTCAAGAGAGGGCAAGGACGCTCGCGCAAGCAGCCCTTGTTTCCAGCCACGTAAAGTATTTCAGTAACATCGATATAGAGCATAAGACTACAACCATTTATTTTCGGCACGCGAAGGAGTTACAAAAATGACGAAGTATACTTTGGCTAGTCTTATCCCGAACTGATGGCTATATTTACTACCTGTAGATGAACAGCATCACATAATAAAATTTAAAAGGGGAAGTGGGTTTTTATTGTAAGGTTTCGCCCTCAAAATTATGTGGATAGGTTTACACCTACCTGCATAGACCCACAGGGCAGTAAATTAGGTTAAATATAAATAGACTAGTTGGAGTGACAGACTTACTGCCCAGAGAATACCTTTGAATTAAAAAGCTCAAGTAACGACTATCTCCCGATCATCAGAAATTATCCGAGTCAGAAATAGGGATTGCCGAGGGAAAGGGCTGAGCGAGTATATTTTGGATAAATATTGAACATATTAAAAAGGCCTGATCAGTAAATACCGCCATTTCCATGGCCGGCCTGAATTTGTATTCGATTCCACTAATGCTGAGGATATAACAAATTCTCTACATTCAAACGATCATGCGCCTCGATGGCTTCGAAAATTGGGTTCCATGAGCCGTGTCTGGAAGTACCTATTTGATTATATCATATTCACCTTCTTAGCTCTCTCGACCTACTAGATTTTAGAAAAACTACCTTTTTTTCAATTCATGTTGTATTCAGTTAAATAGCTATGACAAGACTAAAGCTATCAATGAAGGGCCAATAAGGCTACTATTAATTTTAGGCTCCACAACGGCTGACCTAGGACAATTGAAGGCTGTGGCTGAAATATCTCAAGTATGGCCAACTACTAGGAATTGACAATTCCAAACACTAGAACTTTAAAATATGCTAGCAGGGTCCATTACACTCTCAGGATATGGCTCTCAACGGCTTGATAAAAGTTTCTGGGGATGTGAGACGTTTGGTCCGGTTAATAGCAACTATGAGAATTTCCATGTAAATATCCACAAAATTCTAGTGCAACCACTTGAACATCACTCTCGTCATGGGTACGGTTTGTTTGCATTATTTATCGTCTGATTTAGGCCAGGCCAGCAGGAACTAGGAATATTGGACGAAATATCTTCAACACATGACCTTTCAAGCTTCAGCAGTGTCTAAGCAGTGCAAGGTTTTCCCTAGTACCTGCGCTTGAACCAACTAGTTGTGTCAGGCTATATGGGTAGGAATGTACTCAATATGGCCCTAAGCTCACGGGCCGAGAGAAAACTGGCTGGAAACGCTGTGGGGAAAAGATCATCAGGAAAACCCTGGCTAATCCTCCTACTTCAATTCTCGAGGAGTGACTGTAGCTGTATTTAAAATAAGCTTCTTAGGAGTTTAACCTGGAGGGCAAAAACTGGAGGTCTGTACGCGGTGTCCTCTATAAAACTTGGAGTGAAATATTCTTCCAGAGCCAAGTTCAGTCAAATTTCACGAAATCGAACTAGCTGACTCACGAGGTAATGATTCTATACTCCCAATTAAGTCAATATCTCTCTCCCAACAAGGTTGATTCAGGTCAAAATTTCTTCAAGTCTGCAACTATAGTCTAGGGCATCTTCATTTCATAGATGAACTTGGTGAAACATAGGATATTATCTCGTGGGGAATCCCGCGCTAAAACACAACGTGCTGGTAGATTGATTTTCTAAACGATAAGGATAGCTCGGGAAAATAGGCTCATTTCATAGGAGACGCGTAGTAAAACTGTTGGAAATAGAGCCTATGGGCTGTTCTATTACTTGATGTACATATATACCTAGCGTGAAGAAGTATTCTTTCTCATGCAACGTCTTCTGTTTAGACTGGTACCTCATACTCATGTTATTGTCTCTTCTCTGGGAAGGCCGCTGTTATACAAAACTCAATTGTTACTCACTTTACCTTAACATTTTCCGTGAATATTATACCTCACTCTAGCTTCGTGCTTCTTCCCAACAGGAATCATTACTAGACTCCACAAACCTAACAACTCGTACCCTGTGGAACGCCGATTATTTAACTCCCTGAAATTTTATTTCCATGAGCACACCTCTCGATGGACCGGTATTTAGCCTCAAATGGCCCTCACATACACGCTCACGAAAATTTGAATAATCGGCCGAGGAAATAGGCCTGGGAGGCAGTTCTTTGGGATAAGTGTGGGTGAGATGTAGACGAGTGTATGAGATGATGAAAGCGGCGGATACGATCTCAAAGAGGGGTCATATTTTGAATCTTGGCGAGGAGTTTGATAAATTGAGCTTTACGCGCGCCAGGCTTGGATTGCAAGGGTGCAGCTGATACAGTAGACATAAGCCAATGAAAGAAGGGGCCGTTTTCCGACTCTTGGTGGTGATTTCTGGTGTAGTTTGAGCAAACTGTGCACCTAGTTCACTCAGAAAGACTGGCCAATGGATGATGGAGACATTCGTGCATAGCTCGTGATTTTGAGACGCTTCCCTGGGTGGGTTTTCTCGGATGAGGACTGATTTTGGGGGGGGGGGGGGAAGAAATAGCCACCATGACATCGCAGTGGTACTTGCAAATGAAGTGCGAGGCGTGAGTGATTTTCATTCCAATCGAGTCATTTTTCCTGAACCTTTTCTAGGATATTGTGTCATGGCAACATAGCTGCATTCATAATCAAAATCCGATGCCGAAAGAAAGTTTGGTCAAGCCCCTCTAAAGGGCCCCGCCAGCCCTCGACCACTTGTGCCAGCAGTCTATTTGAAGTGATAATGCAGCGCTCAGCTGGCCGGCCTCTTCGAACGCTTCAGAGGGGTCACTGTGTCTTTGGATTTAGTCCCAATTTCGGAATTAGGAGGGTCCCGCGCCCAGTGGTTTTTGTGATTTTTCCCGGCTGCCATTCACCCGCGAATGGCCATCGTTTCGTTGGCTGGAGAGGGGAGATGACGAAGGGCAAAGGGCTCCTCTGAGCGTATGATCGAATGAGGACTTGTAAGGGGCAGTACTGCTTGAGGGGATACACTACTGGCATAGGTATCCTTGGCCTGTAGGCAGAGAGGACCTGCATGTCCTACATAGTCATGGACTCAGACAGGACAATAAGATGAATTAAAAAAAAAGTGATCTTGCTACCGCTCACAAATTTTTAATCAGTTGAGCCCTTTGCTATAAATATCCGAGACAGAATTGGAAGCTTCCCGTGAAAGTGGGGTTTTTTAAATCATATTGTGATCAGCTATTTAGCCGTGATAATTGGGAAAAGGATTATCATAGTCCTAGCACCGGCAGTTTTATTAAATCAATTAATGTGTATTAAGCTTTCTAGCCATGACACATGATCGGTGCCATCTACACAGTATGACTCATTCAACGATAGGGACACTCATGCTCTGGATTTCATTCGCAAATACCACCATGAGATACATTTGCCTACACAATGACCCTTCTGCGTTGGTGCCCACCAAAGGGAAATTCAAAAGCTTTGATTATTCAAACTAGCCTTTGTCATCCATGAACACGAGCGCCGCGTGAGAATTATTTGTGCCATGCCGGATTCTGACCAGTGATCTCCTGTCTCAAGTGGGATGTGTGTCAGAGCTATCGAGAATCTAATTATGAGACCAACTTAGATGATGCACCACCACATCATCCAGCTATGGCGTTGTTTATAGTGTCGCCTGCACTCGAATGGGCAGCTGAGCAGCCTTGCGGGTAGAGGAAATTTTCAATCCATAGACTAGAGACTGGAGTCGAGAATGACCACCTCACTGTACACGAGTAATACCCCTGCCACGGGTTGGATGCTGCAGTGGGACACCATTCGGGCCGTTCTCCCTCTAGAAGATTCTGGATAGCTTGAACACCTACCCCGTTTGAGACTGGAGAACGCCGGTTCGAATCCAGTGAAGCCCGCACACCACTCTCCCTCGCGGTGCTATTGTACTTGTGGGATGATGAAAGCACACTCGGATAATCACAGGGTTTTCACGCTTTTCCCTGTGGTGGGTGTGCACGGAGGAGGTTATATGCCGTAAGGGTTAACCTCGAGTGGTATCTGCAAATGAAATCTGAGTGTGAGTGTTCCGAACGTCAAATTGATTCATCCCACTTAGAGGACATATCTTCCGATAAAGCCTGCATGGGCCTCAAGGCGCCAAATCAGGACAATTGAATTACTCATTTAATACCGCTGCTGACGAAAGCCTTCTAAGGAGGGCAAGACTGACACCTGTACGCGGTGCCCTCTACGAACCTGGGAGTGAAATATTCTCCCAGAGCCAAGTTCAGTCAAATTTCGCAATACCGAACAAGTTGGCCCATGAGGCAATGATTCAAGACTCTCCACCTAATCAAATTTTCACACCTGACGAGATCAATCACCACCAAAACCTCATCAAGTTTGCAAGTACGACTTAGTACATCCTTATTTCAATGATCACACCTCTCGTCGACTTTCTCTGGCCTCAATTCACCACCACGTACACGCCCACGCCGATATTTATACCCGACGGAGGAAGCAAAGCGTGGCGCACAAACCTGGGAGACAGTTCTTTGGGATGGGCGTGAGAGAGATTAGGACAAGCTCACAAGGTGCTGCAGATGGTGGAAACGATCTCGACGGGCGTGAATTTTAGAATTTTGACAACGAGTTTTCGAATTGAGCTTTGTGCGTGCGCCAAGACTTCGGTTGCGAGAGTGCGGGCGACACTATAAACACCGCCGTGGTTGGATGGTGCGGTGGTACATCATCTCGGCCGGTTTCTCAAGTAAGGTCTGGATAGCTAGGACACATATCCCACCCGAGACAGGAGACCGCTGGTTCAAATCCGGAAAAACTTAACTACATTTCTCGCGGCGCTGGTATGCATGGATGATGAAGGCATGCTTGGATAATCAAAGGTTTTAAATTTCCCTTTGGTGGGTACTTACGGAGGAGGGTCGACTGTTTGTGTAAGCAAACACACCTCATAGTGGTATTTGCGAATGAAATCCAGAGTATGAGTGTCTCTAACGTCAAAAGAGTCATCCTACTTGTATACATAGTACCGGTCATGTGTCATAGCTTAATAGCTGCATACACATTAAATGAATTTAAAAAAAAAAAAAAAAAAAAAAAAGAAAGCCTTCTATCCGTATTTGCGCATTTCCGTATATGAGAGCATACTTGGTGGGTGCAGACGATACTTTAATCATCGCTTTGGCTGAATGGTGCGGCAGTTTATCATTTGGGCCGGTGTATGGAAGTGTTGTGAGCCGGCACGACGCAAAGTCTTTTAAAAACCCCCTTTCGGATCATAAGAACCCCAGTCTCGCGCTTGAATCTAAAGTATCCCTCAAGACTTCCCCAAGAGACAGACAGAGTTGGGTAGGCATGTCTAACTGCGGATGGGAGATGCATTTTTCGAGCGATCCAGTCTTACAAGGTTCAATTATTTCTTGGAATGAAGCAAGCAACTGATCAAACACCTACTGCTGTGAGTACTGGAAAATATTAGGGAAATGATTACCGCTCAGTTATGATTTTGTAGAGCGCATTCATTCAAGTAATTACCGCGCTGAAATTATGTATACGATTTGATGTCACGTGCGCATCAATAACATCGACTACTCGAAGGCTTCAATTACCTTAACCTCTAACAGAAAGGTTGTCTTGGTAATAAAGATCATTTGCGGTACAAGCCACAAATGTTTAGCTACTAGCGTCTTGTATCAGGACCACTGCAGTGGGAACTAAGTTCACAAAGCTCTCCCGTGTCACTTATCTATTTGAAAGCTTGTCTATTTCTATCTTGCAGTTGGCTTCCACTAGCCCATCATGTTGGGCAATCTTTTTTATTCTCAAACTACCAATGAGCAGTTGAGAGTAACTTCCAACCAAAAATTGGCACCATGAATTATAATTGATCTTGATGTGCTTCTAAAAAATTGATAAGTGGACGTACCACACAATCATGACTTTTAATCTTCTCGGATTCTAGACCTCTGCGATGATTTCACGGGCGCCACAGATCAGGTCATGGGATAGGCTACAGAACCTTGAAGTCTTTTTCTCTATGTATGTCAAGGATCACTCTGCTAGTTGTCATAGACTCAGGTACTAAAAAAATACACCTCTCTCAAGGATTACTGTCTCTCTCGGAGATCTCGCCATCCCACACAACCTCTATTAGAGCCATACGGGAACCAGGAGCAGTATACGCCCCTAAAAATCGAAATCTAGCATCAGCCGCCTTGAAAAGCTCTTGGAAGTCTGATTTAGACCGTTCCTGCGAATTGAGCAAGGTCAACATGACGAGGTCCATCGTGTGGTGATTCTTGACTTCGCTTAGATAAGTGGCCCGGGGAAGGAGAGATTGTTGATTTGATTCGGGGAGACAGTACTCATTTATGAGGATTCGGGCACCCGGTTTTAGAGCAGGAATTAGATTGCGTAAAATGCGCACGGCGAAGCGGTCAGAATAATTGTGCAGAATCCAGCGAAAAAAGTAAATATCAGCTCCTTTGATGGGTTGCAGCGTATGAAAATCGTGCACCTGAAATCGTATCCGAGGCGTGAGGGCAGCACTAAGGGCTGGAGCCGATGCGATGGTTGTTGCTGTGTCCTGGACAATGAACTTTAGACAAGGATATGCCGAGGCAAGTGCGATGCTAGCGAAGCCGTGCGAGCCGCCAATATCTACAACAGTACCTCGGCGACGATCAAGATCGGCCCAGGCGTAGGATAAAAGGAGATGCGTGAGCTCGTGTCCGGGACCATCTGTTAAAGATTGCATTGCTCTACCCATGCGAGCACTTCGGAAAGGTGACTTGGCAAAAGTGTCGAACATAGTTTCAGTATTGCTCGTAGCATTTGAGAGACAAAATCCAGTTTGTTTTGGATCGTCCGCCTCAGGGTTACGCTGAAGTGCGGCTACTGTGCAAGCAGCTGCCTGAGACTGGTCAGTACTGGGGTGGATCCACCCATATGAAGATAATCTAGGCTAAATGAAGTGTAAAAATGCAGCAGTAGGGATAGTAGAAAGATGAGAATTAACCTGCCACATTTCTTCAACACAAAACCCAACCCACTCATTCATCATTGGGTTTTCTGCTAAGAGCTTGCTTGCAGCCGTATGAGCTACTATGGTTGGCTTGACTTCGGTGAAGATACGGTTGGTCATGGCATGACGTAATAGGCGACGCACATTCAGTTCACTGAGGCCAACCTTTGCAGCGATTTGGGAAAAGGTTCTCGTTTCGTTTGCAGGAAATGATTGTGCTGTGGGCGTATGAGCTACGATGAAGAGAGCAGGTGATAAAAAAATCATACCAATCTTGTAATGATATATTGCGTGCAATGAAAGAGAATTATTGTGCTACGAGACCTGGTAAGCTAATAACCATAATTCTACCACATGACGAATAACTCACATCCCAGGCCATGCATCGCATACGTTCCGCCGGACCTTTGACAAGAGCTCCTAAATCTTCGGTGGCCTGAATGATCTTGGCTCTTGAATTTTCTACCTCATCGCCCTGGATTGGAAAGTTCTGTGGTGATTCGACATCAAAGCCGGGCATGGGTGCACCCATATTATTTAGCTGTCGGTCCAAGGACTTTGTCTCGGTCACAATAACATGAGCTAACTCTAGCAGGTAAGATTGGTTTCTTTTTTGTTGTTTTATTTGATGTAGCTGCCGATATGGTTGAACAACTTTAGCGGAAGACACTTTTGCATCATCACATGTGTCTAGTTGAGAGCCTTGATGTCGTGGAATCCGTGCTTTGAAGGATACAAATCTTTGCTTGCCGATGTTGGAAATGACGAGATGCCGGAATTGAAGAGACTTCTTCATGAGACAATTCATGGTTAGACCAAATCGGGTAGTCTGCGATACAGCAGAGAGATAGGATGTAACATTAAGCACGTAACCTCTTTCTCTTCAGATACTTACTAACATGCCGGGCTTTACACTCTTGCTCCGCTTTAAAATTCCATGGGCAGTTTAACGACATCCCATCTGCAGGCAGAAATTTAACCTAGTGTAGCGCGAACTTGGGACTCTGATAAAACATAGCCCATAATTTGAGAGTAATTCCAAGATTGAGAATAGGAGTGCGAGATAAGCCTAGCCTACGATAAGGGGAGAGTAGTAGAAAGTATATTTGATAGGTAAGGGTCCAACATCGCTAGTACAAATATTTTTGTCCGTCTGTTTACTTTGGATAACCATTAATCTGCGGTGGAATTACTAGGTCAGACAGGTCTTTGGCTGTTGGCTGTTGTCAGGAGCACCCAGGATTCGAGCTTGAGTCAGAATGAGAGAAATGATGAACATCTTTTTCAACGTACTCCCCAAGTGCTCAAGCCTGCACCTCTCGTTCATATGCCGCTATATGGCGAAATTTTGGAAAACTTAAGACAACCATCGGTTACGCGCACACGAACAGCCTTTCTCATTTAATCTCGGTGGCGTATAAAAGGAACTGAGTAGTGAGTGCAGCGGACACTATAAAAACACGCAAACGATGGATGGTGCCGTGGTCCGCCTCCTGGTGGTGTTCTCCGGTATAGTTTGAGTAGCCTGGGCACCTACTCCACTTGGGAAGGAGACACCGAAGACCACATTTCGCTCGGAGGAAGTTCAGTGGATGATGAAGGCATGTCTGTATAACTCAGGGTTTTTGAGACGTTCCCCTGGGTGGGTATTCACGGATGAGGGTTGACTTGGGGTGAAGTTGAAGCCACCATAACTTGGCAGTGGTACTTGCAAATGATATCCGAGGCATGAGTGCTCTTCTTGTAAATTGAGCCATCTTTTCTGTACATTTTCTCTGATATTGTGTAATAACTAGATAGCTACATAGGCAATTCAAATCTGATGCAAAAAAAAAGAACCGAGTAGTTCAGGATTCCAGAATGAGCTGGACTAGCCTTAGAGACCGATCATCCGGCTTCATCGAATACAACTAGGATGAGACTTGAATCTTAACGATCCAGGATATGTAACACAATGAACTTGTTACCTTCACTCCAACCAATGCCGCGAGTTCTAATTTTTTCATGAACATATATTCGCCCAAAACTCCCTGACTCTGCAACATGATGCTGTACTAAACGATAAATAGTTGGGTATACAATAAGTCCGACTCTACCGTAGCATGATACTAGTGTGGCCTATCCATTAATAAATGAGAGAATTTTAGCGGGTACGTTTGTGTGCTCCGCATACCGCAAGAAACTGTATTTAGACTGAGCATCGTTGATCTTCAAGCTCTGGCGCACTGGATATCCTATTTGGCCAAATCTAAGTGTAAGATATCTCCGGATGGGACCTTGGCGGAATCAGTATTGTGGGTCGTTGGCCGTTGTTCGATGTTACTTCGAGACAAGATTTGTTCATTGAGTCCCCGTCAGGGTTGAAGGCTGAATTTAGTTTCCAACGTAGCGAATCGTATGTTGAAGTCTTTCAATCCGCAGTGAGCCATCTCTCCACAATACATGATTAAAGTTTTCTATGCATCTCAATCAATCCTTCCGACTTTAACGGCGCGTATACTAGGACTTTAATTTGTGAGTATTACAGAAGTATGACTCTGTCTAAAAAATAGTTAATGCCCCCCGTCACTATCCATCATAGGGAAATTTCAAACCTTTCAGCATCCAAGCATGTCTTTTTCACTCATGCATACAAGCACCGCATTAAATGTAGCCAGGAAGTGCTGGATTCGAACTAGTGGGATGGGTGAACAAGCTATCTAGACTCTACTCGAGGGTCTAACCGGGATGGTGCACCACTCTATCATTCAGGAAGGATTGTTTAGAGTGTCGCTCGTGTTCCCGCAAACGAATTCGAGGCATACTGACTCTTTATTTTGAAAAAAATCTTCAAAACATCCAAATTCACTTCTTTGCAGGGCCTCCTAATCCTCAACGTGATCTTTCCAATCTAGCCTGATATGACTCACATTCATGTAGGAGATCAATCCTACTATTTTTCCGCCACCATCCATGTTATTCTGGAGTTATTCACGTTAGATTCGGCGTATACTCGGAGGCCAGAGATTGAATTGAAGAAGAATTTGTCCGTGGGAATGAGTATGCAATAGATCGTACCAACAGACTGTATGAGGTTTTTGGTGGAGTTGATCTTGTCAAGAGTTATCTATAAGGTTAGAAGACCTGAATCAATTCCTATTGTGCCAACATCTTCTGCAATGCAAGGTATAGTTAAACTCTGTTCAGGCAGGATATTTTACCCTCAGCTTCGTGGATGATACTGCTCACTGTTCATTTCTTGCCCTCCATGTCAGCGGCCTGTGAATTAGTCTAGAACGAGCATAGTATCATCGGCCTTCCAGATTCAAAAACAAGCAAATGTAGCTACCTACAGTTTAGTGGCAGCACGATCAAAACTAAGATCTCAATAGATGTGCGGTACATAATAAATTGTAGGTCAGGACAGGCTCACGCAGACTAATGCGCCTTCACCCAATCCCCTGAAATGCCAAGACACCATTAGATAAGCTAGTCATGAGTGTTTATAGCCATTATCCCGGTGGCTTTTGTCCGCAGACAATATATAGTGGCATATGACTGTGTACCGAACTATCAAGGTATGCTTTCTTGACATCTACAAGCCAAGATTCGACATCCTCTTTACTCCAGTGTAGTCCACGGGTTAGTGGGCCGAGAGCAATTGGTTGCAGCCCATCAATTAATATCGTCCGCCAGTACAAGCCTACGAGTTTGAGTGTTCGATTTTTTGGCCATAGCCCAATTGGAACGTGCAAGACTTGACATGAAACATTGATAAATCCGGCTTCACGTAACATACCTTCGAGGAGAAGAGTTGCGTTGAAATTAACCCCTAATGCAGCGAGTGCTTCTGCAATACGACTCCAATACTGAATAACTGCGTAGCTGGGGGGCATACTTGCATCGCTACATTGTGGATAATGGTGCATTTCCTGAAGCTCTATCCAGCCCCCGGGCTTGAGATGACTGTAGTCGTTAGATTGAGAAGCAGCTCATAGTTTGAAGTAGTACTTACTCATAGGCTCGTCGCATCAACTGAGGCCAGTCTTTGATCGCCATAACAGTGTGACGCGTGTGTATGTAGTCAAAGTAATTGAAGGGTTTAAGCCACGGGCTCTCAATGTCATCGACGACGAATGTTACGTTGGGCGGAACCCATTCCGGCTGTATTGGGCTCAAATCGACTCCCAAAACTTTTGACCCACTGTATTGATCTCCCACTGCGGCCCATCAGTATTCTGCTTGGGCTGCGACTGGGAGCGACCCACTTTCTATAGCCCATATACCGGTGCCTGTGCCTATATCGAGCACATTTTGCGGATTGGTACCGATTGGCGCGAAGTGCAGCCTACCCCCACACAATTTGACAATCATTGCATGTTTCATGTCTTCTCTATCTTGCTCGAGGTCGTCATTGGGAAAATTGTAGGCACCTTCTCGGAATTTGTGGTAACGCCAGCCATTTTCAAAGGTGTAGTCCCGTACACTGCTGGAAATTGATGTTGTTGCGGAAACGATGCTATCTGTGAAATAGCCAGCATCGGATGACGAATCATCAGCATCAGAATCAATTTCGATTCTATTATCAGTGTGGTTTGTGAAAGTATTGGAATCTGTATCATTGACTGACTGTCTATGGACGCCGGGTGCAGGTGTGGGTGGCGCAGGCACTGGTTGGTGGTCCATACAAGCCAATAAATGGGAGGACGACTGGTGATGGTTGAGACGCACGGTAGATGCTCGGTTGAAAGCCTCCTGAATCCCTGGAAGCTGCCAAATTGTCTGCGGGTACTACCTTCGGCACTTCAAAATGGGGTTCTGAAATTTATGGCAGACAGAGAACCGAGGGGAGCAGGAAATGACGAAAGGCTGGAAGGATTTATTGGAGACTGATGAGGAGTGAGCTTCTGGGGGAGACTGTGAACGTTGTGTATTCGGGACAATGAGTGCGAGGAGGTAGACCAGGGCTGAACACTTATCAGCGGTATACCCTACAAATCTTCAGTCATCATCACATAGACTGCAGAGATGAGGTGTAGGCCGATACTGGTCAGGAAAGCATATTGTCAGCGATAATACGGCATTCCATAGTACACAAGTCCGCATGCAAAAGTTGGGCTAGGCTGAGAGAGAGAGAGATGTATGTTTATTGTACTACACGAATCTTGTACTATCTAGCACATTGGGCTCCATTCTAGCCCAGGCCACACCTTCTACAGTGCTCCTTGACTCTTTTGTTTCTTGAAAGATCATTGATATATCGCCCTTGATGAATAGCCATTCAGCTCAGTGTTTACCCGTGGAATTCAGCCACCTTTTCCACGGAACCTTCTACCCAAAAAAAAGTATGGTAGCAATAGAAACTGCGTACGCGGGAAAAAGTCTCAAAAAACCAGCAGCCCCAGCCAGGCGAGGCCTAGACACCGGGACCACACGAGGTGCGCATATTTATCTACATCTCCCTTCTTTGTAACAGTCGAGGCCGACTTGATCCAATTCACCATCGCTGTATCGGGTACCAAGTATGCTCCGGAAACTCATCGAATGGCTTTTCCTCCATGATCAAGGGTTGGTCATGAAAAGGGCATCGACCCTACCATCTGAGCTGATCGTGGTTAGATTCATGATAGTGGTGATAGGGGGATATGTTGAAAGACCAAGATGATACAATCGGCGAGAGCGATTAGGAATCCTCATCGATGTAAGGGTGCTATTGCTCAATCTTGGCTCTGCAGACTCTACAGTGAGAGCTGAAGGTCCGTAGGGAACATCACTGAGAGGTGCTGAGAAAAGTCCCCCAATGGAGTTATGGATGAAATACAGGAATTGAAAAACTAACTGTATCTGTCTACTTGGCTTATAGGTCGAGAGGAACTGCATATCATATATGGTCTTTGTCTGAGAGAACACGAAAAGACAAGAAGACAGACACAAACATGGATGCCCTTTTGATTGATGGGTGTGATGGCGAGTCATTTTCACACAGGATGGTTGATTCTAAGGATTTTTAGTCCCATTGAAAAGGTTAGGATATCCCGGTTATTTGATGATGTTCTCATTAACGATCAATATGAAAACATTTTATATTGGATTGCTTAATAGATTGTCCGTCGTCGGAAGCATGGATTCGTCTAGCCCATATTGCGTGACTAAAACTACCACCTCAATATTCTATTTTATTGAATTGCCATCCGAAAGACTCTTTAAATTGGCCAACTGTTTCCTGTCGTCAGAGTCCTGGAAGCGCCTCACTCTCGTCAACCACCCACCATCGACAATTGGCAGTAGAATGTAAATAAGATCCGCAAAATGAGCTGTGCATATGTTGTGCTTTTAACATCCGTAGCTCGTATGGTCGTGACGGGCTCGGAGGATGCATATTCACACTACGGTCTATACGAAAATCTAAATGTCAATGAGTTTCCTGTGCCTCCACCTCAACTTGGTATACACATGTCCCCGAGCAAGGTTAGCACACATGGTACTCATATTGTTGCATACTGCTCTATATTGAATGACTTGAAACAGATTATGGATACAATCATTCAAGGACGGCTGGAACTGACGCAGAAGCCTGAAGATAGAGACGAAGCTTATTTGACAGCCGAGAATACCTGTGCCAGATCTATCGCTAAAGGAACATCTCCCGACTCACCTGCCAAGCCCATGTCCCAGATCCTCGGAAGCGACTGTAAACCCGAGCACTTAATCAACTTGGCCTTCAAGGGTCTGATCGGAGTTGAGGGAAAATATGCATGCTTTGCACCACGAATGAGAGACCAAGTTATAAAAATCAATGCTGATACGCCAATAAAACTGGAGAATTTTCTATCCGGAGGTCATTTGCTCACGGGGAATAGTGCTAGATCAAACGATCAAGCAGTAGCCTGGTTCCTAGGGAATCTACATTTGTTCAAAAAGGTCGGATTCAACACCGATGGCAAACAATGGTGGATTCCAATCACTTCGATCGGGGACGAGAATGACAATGGGCACATTTTATCGAAGTTCATTCAAAGCAACGCACCTGATATTCACGAGTTTACAAAAGTCATGAAGGACTTCCAAATGCTCAGTGTGAAACTCGAAAAAATGAAAACGACACAATTCCTATCTCTTCCAAGTCAACAAGATATGGAAGAAAATTCCCCTCATTATAACCAAATATTCCGTGAGGGAAAGATTGATAATAATTATCCAAAACTGTTTTTTTACCTTAAAATAACTAACATTCCTGCTTACATTGAGATGAAAGCTTTGCAACGGAATACGAACAGGGCAGCCATAAACACCAATAGACCAGAATTTCTCTTGACCAAAGATATTGTGACTAATCGTGATATCTTCGTGATGGAGAAGTTTCACTCGATGAAGTGGGCTAGTTCTTTTCTACGTGGTGGATTAATTGAAATTCCACCTCAATCAAACCCAAAAGAGGCTGCCATGAGGTTGGTGGAGATTGGTGTGAGTGGATTCTTGGGTCAGAAAAGTAAAGACCAATTAGGGAAAAAGAGAAGAATATAATAAGTAGGTGGTTACCTGTTAAATGACTTTGGAATAGCCAGTTGAGACTAACGTGAATAATGCATGCAACTTGGTGTTTTGATCATTTTGATTTATTTACGTTTTGATCCGATGGGTCTAATGAAGTACTTGAAGTGAAGGGCTACTACGGCCCCTGTCCGGTACACATAATAATCGATTGAAAAATGGCCGCAAGAAACAGCACACTTCCCTCGCTAACTTTACTTCCCAGGCTTTGGACAGGGACTTGCATATGCAAACCAACCGTATCTAGACGCCGGAGGAGGAGCTTGCAAATCTCTTATTATCATGAAACGATTGAATCAAAGTTTCCCATACCATAGTCATAGACTCAGATAGGACTATAATAAAATCTAATCTAAAGTTTCCCATAAAATTTCGTGCATCACTTGGACCAGCAAACTGCCATCCAACGATGATTTTACTCGGGATTCGTCGAGGGTTCGACACGGTGATGGTCTAGGTATTGAAACCCCGCGCCGCCCGGGCACAGTAAAATTCTCATTTTCAATCATTGATGCATGCAAATCGAGGCTGTAAATTACACGGCATGTAATAGGACAAGCTGGGAGCGGGAGAGCAGAATAAAGTCTCTTTCCTCAGCTTGCGATTTAGTCCGCCCATGATAAAATGTGATATGTATGATAGCTTACGTTGATCACAGATGTCTGTGATATATTTTTCACAGCTGAAATTGCTATGAACTTTAGTGCGGCACTTCTTGCTACATTGAATGTCCTTCCTCCCTCGACCTTCTTCTGAAAAACATGTGACTCCGCTATACGCGTAGTGCATGGCTTAATATACGTTTGAGACCTTCTGCGTCTTTTTGGCACATTTTCTGTTGGAAATTCCGACTCTCGAATTTAGGACTCACTCATTATCTGTTTCGTCTCAGGTTCCCGACGAGATTGACTTTCTCTACACATGTCCCGAGTGCGCTAATCGCAACTACTGTCGCACATACGTTTGGATATTTACGTACTACAGTTCACCTTGGCTCATCATGGTAGATGAGAGGTGGCTGGTCATCTCTAAGCTTAACAGGCACGAATGACTAGTGGGGATTTCTCCCATAAAATGTAAATAATTCCAATGAACCTGTAGCTGTAAAATATAAAGTCTTCTTTACTTCATGAGATACATTCATATAATATTGTACAGAGTATATTTTCCACCATTTTCTTTGCATGTTAGTGAAATCGTCCGAAGCTTCAAGTATGGCTACACTGGCGTATGACAGGCCGTTAAATAGTACCGTTTAGTTTGAGCTCTCTCTACCCTACAACCCTTTAAAGAAAAAGATCGAGGGAGGAACATCTGGATCTACTTAACTTCTTAATAATTGGCTTTCTTTGGACCTCTTTCTGTAGGGGGTTTCTTAGTTGCTGGCTCGTTAAAGGTCTGATCCTGGTGCCGTTATTTATGGTGTTCCGAGCCTCGGATCGAATTTAGATAGAACTACCTTTAGATTATCTAGAAATAGGCTCGTCATTCTAAACATTAATCTGACATTTACACCAGAGCACTGTTTCATCCCGATTGGAGGAGGTGATGAAAAGTTTTGTCTTTGTTAGCGACAAGGAAGCTTGCCAATTGTCCAACTCCCTCCCTGAATGACCGTCTTAGAGGGATTAGACAGCTAGAATCGAGCGGCTGTAGGATCTGAGAAACGCGTGGTTGTTCGCAAAGGGTATCGATCTTACTCGCCTTGCCGAATTGGCATCTTTCTTTGTATGCAATGCTGAAACCAAGAATGGCACCCAGGATAAAGTCAAGCCAGGTAATTTCGAAAGTATTGCCACTCAAAACCATTTGATAATCTTGCTGCAAACCTTTTTTACATTTTATTGAGAGCTTTCGTTTCATCAGGTTTAAGCCCCAGTTCTCCAACCCCTCTAGCTCCTCGAGCGTCGGACAATATTGAAATTGTAGAGACGGGCCAGAAAATGATAATTCAAACCTTTTCAAAATGAAATTCTGGAGAGATTTTTGCAGCGGGTTCTTCAGGCTTTCTACATTTTCTTTGGTTAGGGTCGTCCACCGCCTCGTGAGGATCATCTTAAGCCAGAATAGCGAAGGGCGGTTTGAGGAACGTTATACTTCGCAGAAAGGTGTTGATAGACATGGAATGATTTGGAAATCATAGCTCGGATACCTAGAGTAATCTGTTCACACCAAATGACAGTTCAAGATGGGCTTGCAGCGGTCTAGGTGAGGAAATTGTGGAAAGACTTTGTCGATGCAAAGATACTTGTATACAATCTTTTGTTGACCAGCCTTCCAGCCTTACCGAATGACCATAGTCTTGAGTAGATATCAAAGAAATTCCCGACTGAGCTGTCTTGGGTTATCTAACGCTTATTTGCAAGCACCAGTGTAATATATTTGTATTTACTAAATACAGTAACCTGTCGTATTTGAGCATCTACTCAAGAAATATTAGATTCTTTGGCTATTCAGAAATACATTCAACCTCGTGCACACTGGCAGCATTGGAAATATAGACGAGAACTGTTAGATCGAAAGCATCGTCCATCTACCATTTGTGCGAGAGGGTCATAAACATCTATCATACAAGTATACCAAAAAGAAGGGAGTAATGGTGTTGCTCAAGGACTTCATGGTATTATATTTCTTGCAAGTCCTATGTAATGTGTATCTAAATACACATATATTAACTAGTGTAAGTGTTGGATATTGAAGTATAATCTTAAAGTAAAGATCACCCTCATTACGTAAAGGTTTCCAGTCCAATCTCTATACCCACTATTCATACTCTGGTCCGGTTTCCCATGTAAGATTTGTGTGAATAGATACTAGTGCGGCTCCACTTCAATGACGAGAGAACACAGCGTAAAATATTGCTCGTTCCTCCGGCCCATACACTAGAGTACGATGCTGTTAAAGATGAATATCTCACCTTCCAGTGGTGCCGGTGTAATCGCTCAGTATGCTCTGCATATCTGGGATAGCCAGGAAGAATCGCATCCGAATCGAAGTCGAAAGCAACCTCAAGCATACCTCCATTTGACGACTTCTCGACCATGCCTCTCTTACCGTTCTCATCTGAGTCCTCAGCCTCTTTCTAATCACGTCTCATCTCGCCTCAACGACCAATAAAGAAGTTGCTCCAATTGTAAAAAAGGAGCTTGCCCCATTAATTACCGGCCATAACTGACTACAAATTTACTACACTTTTCATACCCGCAAGGAGAAAATCAAGCCGAAAATTATAAATCCTGGATCCTGGCTTACAGGGAACTTTTTCTCTAATAGGACAAACAACTTGAGGGAGAACAGACGGCTGAGATGTGGAGCGAGAGGGGGAACAGGTCTCCGAAGACCATGCTGGGGCTGATATTTTCGAGGGGTTTTCAACTTTGGAATATTTGTGGGCGCCAAGACCGAGATTTCTGATAATTAGCCAGGAGGGCTTCTCTTGTCGATGAGTCAACGACACTCCCCAGCGCCCTGGACGACACAAAAGAAGTTAGGCTAAGCTACCATACAGTAATCACGCTCTGTCAAGACTTTTCTGACATTTCAGCACGATGTTCGGGAAGGTGTTTGAAAGAGGCTAGAAAAGCCGAGCGTGAATTTCCCGAGGTACACACAAGTCTGCAGCGCTCAGCTGGCCGGCCTCTTCGAACGCTTCAGAGGGGTCACTATGTCTTCGGATTTAGTCCGAATGTCGGTATTAGAAGAGCCACGCATCCAGTGGTTTTTGCGATTCTTCCCGGCTGCCATACACCCGCAAATGGCCATCGATTCGTTGGCTATTGAAAGGAGATAATGAAGGGCAAAGGACTCCTTCAGGTTTAATGATCGAATGAGGATTTGTGAGTGGTGGTATTGTTTGAGGGGAGCTGTATGGGAGGCATAGGAGGGGATATACTACTGGTATAGGTATTCTTGGCCTGTAGGCAGAGAGGACCTGCATGTCCTACATTTTCTTAGACTCAGACAGGCCAATACAATAAAATGAAAAAAAATGTACACCTGTACGTGGTGTCCTCTACGAACCTGGGAGTGAAATGTTCCACCAGAGTCAAGTTCAGTCAAATTTCGCAATACCGAACAAGTTGGCCCTGAGGGAATGATTCAAAATAATCCGCCATCTCAAAGTTTCACACCCAACGAGTTCGACTCCTACCTAAGTCTCATCAAGTCTATATGTACAGCCCAGTGCATCTTCATTCCAACGACCACACCTCTCGTCGACTTTCTTTGGCATCAGCCGGTCACCAATTACACTCCCACGCCGTTATTTACACCCGCAGAAGGAAGCAAAACGGTGCGCACAGATCTGGGAGTCAGTTCTTTTGGACGGATGTGAGAGAGACTAGGACAAGTTTACAAGGTGAAGAGGATGGGTAGAATCTTGACGGGTGTGAAAATTGAAATTTCTGGTAAGGAGATTTACAAGTTGAGCTTTATGCTCACCAAGACTTCGATTGCGAGAGTGCAGCTGCCACTATAAAAACGATTCAACGATAGAAGTTGCCGTAGTCCGCCTCCTAGTGGTGTTCTCCGATATAGTTTGAGAAGCCTGGGCACCTACACCACTTGGAAAGAGATGTCTCAACCCCCACTTTGCGCGGAATTAAGGCTATAGATGATAGAGGCATGTCTGGATAATCCAGGATCTTGAAGATACTTCCCTTGGTTACTATTCACAGATGAGTGTTGATTCGGTGTGAAGAAGAAGCTGTCATAGCCCCATTTTTTTAATTTTTTTTAAATCATTTAATGTGTATTCAGCTATTTAGCTATGACATCTGTCATAGCCTTGTCGTGGTACTTGCAAGTGAAATCTCAGGCATGAATGCCCTGCCTCTATGTTGAGTCAACTATTCCACACTTTTTCCCTGATATTATGCCATAGCTAGAGAGCTGCAGACGCAATTAAAATTTGGTGCAATAAATTCCCCAAAAATATGCACCATGGGCACGAGCCACAGGAGGGCAAGACTGACACCTGTGCGCGGTGCCTTCTACGAACCTGGGAGTGAAATATTCTCCCAGTGTCAAGTTCAGTCAAATTTCGCAATACCGATTAAGTTGGCCCACGAGGCAATAATTCAAAATTCTCCGCCACGTCAAATTTTCGCTCCCAACGAGTTTGACTCCTACCCAAGTCTCATCAAGTCTACAAGTACGACTAAGTACATCCTCGTTCCAATGACTACTCTTCTCATCAACTATTCTCTGGCCTCATCTAGCCGCCAAATACACGCCCACGCCGATATTTACATCCGACGGAGGAAGCAAAGCGTGGCGCACAAATCTGGGAGACAGTTCTTTGGGATGGACGTGAGAGGGATTGGGACAAGTATACAAGATGACACAGAGGATGGATACAATCTCGACGGGCGTGTAATTTTGAATTTTGGCAAGAAGTTTTACGAATTGAGCTGTGTGCGCGGCAAGATTTCGCTTGCGAGAGTGCAGCGGACACTATAACAACACGCAAACGATGGAAGGTGGTGTGGTCCGCCTCCTGGTGGTGTTCTCCGGTATAGTTTGAGTAGCTTGGGCACCTACTCCACTTGGGAAGGAGACACCGAGGACCACATTTCGCGTGGAGGAAATTCAGAGGATGATGAAGGCATGTCTGTATAACTCAGGGTTTTTGAGATGTTCCCCTGGGTGGGTATTCACGGATGAGGGTTGACTTGGGGTAAAGAAGAAGCCACCATAACTTCGCAGTAGTACTTGCAAATGAAATCCGAGGCATGAGTGCTCTTACTGTATTTAAATCATTTTATTGTCCTGTCTGAGTCTAAGACTATGTAGGACATGCAGGTCCTCTCTGCCTACAGGCCAAGGATACCTATGCCAGTAGTATATCCCCTCCTATGCCTCCCATACAGCTCCCCTCAAACAGTACCACCCCTCACAAGCCCTCATTTGATCATACACTTAGAGGAGCCCTTTGCCCTTCATTATCTCCCCTCTCCAACCAACGAAACGATGGCCATTTGCGGGTGTATGGCAGCCGGGAAAAATCGCAAAAACCACTGGGTGCGGAGCTCTCCTAATACCGACATTAGGACTAAATCCGAAGACATAGTGCCCCTTCTGAAGCGTTCGGAGAGGCCGGCCAGCTGGGCGCTGCAGACTTGTGGGTACCTCGGGAAATTCGCACTCTGCCTTTCTAGCCTCCTTCCAACTCCTTCCCTAAGGTCGTGCTGGAATGTCAGAAAAGTCTTGACAGAGCGTGATTGCTGTATGGTAGCTTAGCCTAACTTCTTTTGTACCGTCCAGGGCGCTGGGGAGTGCCGTTGACTCATCGACAAAAGAAGCCCTCCTGGCTAATTAGCCGAATTCTCGGTCTTGGCGCCCACAAACGTTCCAAAGTTGAAAACCCCTCGAAAATGTCAGTCCCAGCGTCGTCTTCAGAGACCTGTTCTCGCTATCGCACCACATCTCAGCCGCCTATCCTTCCTCAAGATGTAGAACCTCATTAGAGCATCAGTCCCCCATAAACCATGACCCAGCTTTGTATATTATGACTTAATTTCCTCCTTGCGGGTATACGTATCGTCGTAAATTTGTAGTGAGTGATGGCCGGTGATCAATGGGGCAAGCTCCTGTTTGCAATTAGAGTAACTTCTTTATTGGTTGTTGAGGCGAGGTGAGGCGTGGTTGGATAGAGGTTGAGGACTCAGATGAGAATGTTAAAAAAGACATTGTCGAGAGGTCTTCAAATGGAGAAAAGCTTGAGGTTGCTTTCAACTTCGATTCGGATGCGATTCTTCTTGGCTATCCCAGATATGCAGAGCATACTGAGCGATTACACCGGCACCACTGGAAGGTGAAGAATTCGTCTTTGCCGGCTTCTCTTACTGTAAATTGAGTCATCTTTTCTTTATATTTTCTCTGATATTGTGTCATAGCTAGATAGCTGCATGCGCAATTAAAATCTGGTGCAAAAAAAAAAAAGGGCACGAGCCACAGAGCTGGCGAAGACTAACCGAAGTCGAAAGTAATCTCAGGCATATCTAAAGTAGATGACCTCACGCCAATGCCTAGTCTATCTTTCTCACACGATTCTTCCAACCTATTCATTCCACAAAAAACAATTCGCGTGAAGGACCGAATAAGGAGTACCACCCAATTGAACCAGGAATTGGCCTCGTCAAAAATCGGCCATCTCCCACTCTAAAGTTAAGATGCTACGTATATCCACAAGGAGAAAACCAAGTCATAATTTACAAAGCTTGGATCTCGATCTATGGGGGACCGTTGCTCTAATGGGGCTTCGCATCTTGAGGGAGGACAGGCAGTTGGGACTAGGAATGAGCGAGGGAAGAGGTCACAAATGGGCAATCTAGGACTCACATTTTTGGAGTGTTTTTGACTCAAGGGTGTCTGGGTGCAGAGGCGATGATTTCGGATAATGCAACTGATACCTTTGCAACAGGCAACGATGGAAGGT
Source organism: Blumeria hordei DH14 (assembly GCA_900239735.1). Taxonomy (NCBI): domain Eukaryota; kingdom Fungi; phylum Ascomycota; class Leotiomycetes; order Helotiales; family Erysiphaceae; genus Blumeria; species Blumeria hordei. The sequence goes on from OENG01000035.1 coordinate 3,380,975, forward strand.
GATGTGGTCCGCCTCTTGGTCCTTATCTCTCCAAGGTAGAGTCTGGGTAGCATGGAAGCCTATCATATAGGAGAAATGGAGGACTTTGAGGCCATGTCTCGTGCAGTGGCTACATTTAAAATAGCATGGGTATATTAGGGTAGATAGAAGTTTTGCCTGTTTTTCCTTTGGTAGATATTCACGGTTGAGGGAAGGGTAAGAGTCCCTATAACAAACGTTCCCAGCGGTATTAGCCAACGCAGCCACTACATGAGTGGTCCAAATGTTAAATGGAGTTGTCTTCGAATAGAGTCGTTGGGGAAGGACTAGCCTTTTCCGTGTCATGCTCTTTAAGTGCTAGGCTTTTTAGTTTTTTTTATATTTTTCTTTGCATCAGAGTGCTGGGCTTGTGACTATCACGAGCAAATTTCCATCAATCCATTGTCATCATACCATCATTCGAAGCTATCTAAAGTTCCAAGGTCATAGTCGCTATCTAGGATACAGAGATAAAATTATCTCGTCATAAATTCCATGCGCTATAAAGGTACAGTCGAAGTACCGGTTGTACACTAATCTATACTCCGTTCATTGCGACTTTTCTCAGCACCTGTCAGTGGTCTCCCCTACGAGCCTCCAGCTCTCACTGTAGAATCTGCAGAGCCAAGATTGAGCAATAGCACCCTCACATCGATGAGGATTCCTAGCCGCTCTCGCCGATTGTATCATCTTGATCTCTCAACATATCTCCCTATCACCACTATCATGAATCTAACCACGATCAGCTCAGATGGTAGGGTCGACGCCATTTTCATGACCAGCCCTTGATCATGGAGAAAAAGCCATCCGATGAATTTCCGGAGCGTACTCGGCACCCGATACGGCCACAGCAGAACGAATCGTCTTGGCCTCTGATTTTACAAAGAAGGGAGATATAGATGAATACGCGCACCTCATGTGGTCCCTGTGTCTAGGTCTTGCCTGGCTGGAGCTGCAGGTCCTTTGAGAACTATTCCCGCGCACATAATTTTCATTTCCATTTCGTTTGGTAGAGGGCTCCGTTTAAAAGGTGGCTGAACTCGACGGGTAAGTGCTGAGATGACTGGCTATCCACCACGCGCAATATATTAGAGATCATTTAAATTAAAAAAAAGGACAGGAGCACTGTACAAGTTGAGGCCTGAACCGGAAAATAGCTCAGTATGCTAGATAATAGCTGACCCAAATAACAAAATAACTCACATGCCTTATCATCAATCGTTAGCTTCAAGCGACAGGCAACTCACATCAACTTGGAACGCCTTTAGAAGCCCGGGAGTTGAATATTCCTTCACAGTCGTATCTAGTCAAACTCTGCGTTACAGATTTTGGACCAGGAGGCAATGATTAAGGACCACTAGCTATCAACATCTTATCCTGAGCACAATCCTTTCTGACCAAAGGCTCATCTAGCTTACAAATACGACCTAGTACATCCTTTACATAATCTCCCTCCACATTGTCTCGAGCTCCAGCCTCAGCTAGCCTCCTTATTCACGCTCAGGACACTGTGAGTGTCCGCAGGAAATCATAAATGGTGGCGAGGCAGATCGCTGGGATAGACGCTAAAAGATGGTGCTGAGAATAGATGCAGTCGCGCGAGGGGCGAACATTAGTTGCATAAAAAGGAGTATTTCACATCATAGATGGTTGTGCGTGGCATAACTTTGTGAATGTGAGCGTGATGCTGCAAACGTAATCAGACGAAGGATGATGCAGTGGTACATCATGTTCGTCAGTCTCTAAAATAGAGTCATCCAGCCGGAACACGAGACGCTGATCATTTGCACAGCCAGCTAGCTGCATACAAATTGAATTATTCCAAAAGAGCCCTTGGACGTCACTGTGATATTTACAGAGCCTGAATTGAACCATACTGGTAGAGTACTGATTAATAGATTTGTTGTGTTTGGAAGGGTTTAGAGAGATCGCCGACTGAAAATCAAATGACGTAGCTCGACGCGGATACATTTAGGGTTCGACGGTTAAATTGAAGACGCTCCAGGCACCTCTATATTTTTCTGAGAACAGACATACTGCTTAGCGCGAGAGTTTGTGCACTTCAAAAATAATTCATTACTCAGCTAAATTGATGGAGAAAGCAGTTGTCAATGTGTCTGTGAGCACAAGCAGCTGCAGGAAGTCTAGCATCAGTGCAGTTGCGACGGTATGAAGATCAACTTCTTAGTCTATTGCTACTGCTGATCATACACCTAGTCGATCTCAAATGAGAGACTACCTCGACTGCATATCCAACCAACAAACGTTTGTAAAATTTTTAAATAGAGTTATCTCCGTACCCCTTCACATAGAGCTACCCACTGCTGGCATGATGATGCCGGAAAAGAGGAGAGTTTTGCCTTATCAAGGGTTACCACGGTTATGGGGGAAGCCTCGTCACTTCCCAACGTGTGCTAAACACAAGTGGATGAACAAAAAGACTACAAAATTTAAGCAATACAACGATGCTTCTTTTATGGATAATCAAAGGTTTTAAATTCCCTTTGATGGGTACTTACGGAGGAGGGTTGACTGTTTGTGTAAGCAAACATACCTCATAGTGGTATTTGCGAATGAAATCCAGAGTATGAGTGTCTCTAACGTCAAAAGAGTCATCCTACATGTATATATAGTACCGGTCATGTGTCATAGCTTAATAGCTGCATACACATTAAATGAATTAAAAAAAAAAAAAAAAAAAAAAAAAAAACGATGCTTCTTTGTCTCGGACCGAACAAGCCACTAAACTATTGAGCAGGGTCGGCTGAGATAACATTATACCCCTAGCAGAGTGAAATTTTCCATCACGCGTTTATTTAGAAAGCTAATTGGTACGCGCAGTGGAGAAAGGCCACTCCACACAACGCGAGGTGGCAAGCCTTTGCGCCTCGGTCTCGCACATGGGTGGCAGTTGGGCTGGTGAAAATACACTACTAAAGAAAGGGGAATATGCCAGAGTAGGATGATAGAAGGCGATGTAGCGGTAAGGCCCAGGGGCACGCAACCTCCACAATCCCCACGTCGCTCGAGGCCAAATGCACCAAGATGGCTGGCCAAAGTGAGGATGCTAGAAACGACTCTGCTATCGTCTCGCACACATTAGCATTTGGGAAGGATCTTTGTACTAGGAGTACCAACGGCGAAGGAAGATAATTTGTTCTCACCCATCGGCAATGCCCCGACCGGAAGAATGGGGATTCCATGCCTCTGGTTTTCAGCTCTTCTGCGCAGCATTGATTGTGGTCTGAGTCACTCGCGCGATAGTTGGTGGAAATGAAAGTCATTTGCGGGATAATCTAGGCTACTCGCGGATTTCACACGGCTGCAGCAGTTAGAAGCTTCATAGACGCCCTTGCCATGAAGATTTAGCGGAAGATGGCGCAGGCGTTTGACCACTGCACCATTCGACCCGACGCCGGGAGCCAGTGCGGCGCAGGTGCCTTGACACCCAATGTGGAGGCCTGAGCATGCATGGCCAAGGGGCTCCGCTTGGTGCAGGATAAGGAAGCCAGTAGGGTGGCGGTTGTCTTGCCAACTCCATTTGCCAAGGCCTGCATGTCCACTCATGGCGTGTCTACAACGACGTATCTGCGGCAGTGACTAGGAAACATGTCCACCACAACGAACACCATAGCCACTCCAATCACCTCGGCAATACCAGCTCGTCACAGCTCATCATAAAAGCCCGTCCCCTGCCTTGTCTAGCCAAGGCTCGGGCTAATGATGCGCGCGGCCCAACTGGGCGGTGCTGCCCTGCCTCTAAAGTGTACGCTGCACCATCGGTCGGAGCGCGAGTCACCCGTAAATGCAGCATGGCCGCCATACCGCCCCAACCCCGCATTGCACTGCCGGAACTGTTGGTGACGATCTTTCGGAACACCCAGCCGTGTGACCGTCGCGTCCCATGACACCACGACTCCGAAGCCTGTTCGACCGCTCACAGAGTATCGGGATATTTTGGACAATCCTTGCTCTGTCTATTGTGCAACCTGAGCCTCTGGCTAACTAGTAAATAGAACTCCTCTCTGGCCGAGGCCATACCTTGTAAGTGAATCAAACCCTAGGTTGTTCAGAACGGCTGGTCTCAGAAATGACATCCATGTTGAACAATTTAGATATACTATGGTCTCGGTTCAGGGAATAGCCCGTTCGAAGTTATTAAGGTCGCATGCCATGTGTCCCATTAAAAAATACGGTACTACAGTTGCCTTGAGCAACACTAAAACTACAGCAACATTTGTTTTTTATATCCACACACGTGTCTACTGCGTGTAGAGAACGTAAATTTAGTGAAGTGAGCACGTAAGAGGGGGAGTTTCGAGACAGGCCAAAGTTTCAAAGTAGCCCTACTCTTGATTTTGATCAGATTTTAAGATCATGTGGCTAGATGAAATATTATGATGAGATACATTGCTTTGATAAGAAGCTATAATTCATCATATTCTTTGTACCTATATTATGGGATAGAGATAAAAGTATGATATCATGCATGGATGTGAAATCTCGTTGGTTGGGCATGTCCGAATATACTATGCAAAGGTGGCGACCGCATGTCGAACTTAGATTTCGTTGATGACTCTTAGTAATCTGTCCATAACTACCTTTTCCAATGCAGTTGAAGACATCGATACTTTAGAGCTTTCTTTATCCTTAATGGTTTCGCCTCATCCACTAATACTCGGTCCCGCCGAATATAGTGCGCAAATACTGGTCACAAAGCAATCTTGTCTAACCGCGATGGAAGGGGATGACCAGCATTTACTAATTGTTCATTGTCAACAGTTGCAGATGAGTTCAGATGGCACTTTAAAAGCAAGCAAACGATGTATGGTGCCGTAATACGCCTCCTAGTGGTATCTTCTGGTATAATTTGAGTGCCCTGAGCATCTACTCCACTTGGGAAGGAGAAACCTCAGACTGCGTTTCGCGCTGAGAAAGTTCAGTGTATGATGAAGGCATTTCTGGAAAACTCTAGGTTTTTGAGACATTTCCCTGGGTGGGTATTCACGGAAGAGGGTTGACCTGGGGGGTGAAGAACCATAACTTCGCAGTGGTACTTGCAAATGAAATCTGAGGCATGAGTGCTCTTCTTGTAAATTGAGCCATCTTTTCTGTACATTTTCTCCGGTATCGTGTCATAGCTAGATAGCTCCATACGCAATTTAAATCTGATGCAAGAAGAAACAACAGTTACAGACGGCCTACCATACCACTATCAGGGCAATTGAAGTGATGAAATAGTCCGTCTGAGCGTTTGGGTTATTTAGTAGAGATTCGATGAGATCATGTCATGGATAATTTTCCGTGTATGTTACTGTCGTAAACAATAAATGAAGCCCCCATGGCCAGACGCGCCATAACAGAGAGCACCCGGGATAACGTGAAGCCCAACGAGCTTCGAGATCCTAGAGCTGATCACCGTCCTTCCAACCTCTTATCTAGAGTGAAATGTGTTTGGTGACAGCAAAAAGGCAGCCTGAGGCTTGACGATCCTAGATGACGAGTCACGTATTCCTCGTCAATTGTTATCCATATGTAGCAAGCCTTCTCGCTAGCAAAGTTGTGGTTAGCTTCATTCTCGCCAAGGGCGCTGATCCATTTTCTGGTGTTCGCGCGCCTGTGCGCTTGGGTTGATGTCATTTATCGAGACAACCAACTCTCATACCATTTCCAACGGTCTACATCCCTACAATTGTACGCATCGTGCGAGTGCAGCTGCAGGCAGCCATAGTTTGAAGGTCGTATATTCGGGGGTCGACAGGCACTGCAGACTGGATTGGTGAGTCGTGAGCTTTGGGTCAGAGAATGTTCTTGTCCGTACCCGTACACGAGACGAGCTTTGCTGTAATTCTGGCGAGACCAGGGGCGATTATCAGACCAGATCGAAGCTTTAGATCATTGCCGACAGGGCCAGACTTGACTGGAGTGAAATTTTTGGCTTAAGCCCAGCTGATCGAATCACCCCAAAATGCGGGATGAAGTGGCTGCGACTTCTCCATATTTTTCTCCAGACCTTGTCCAGCCGAACAACAATTGATGGGTGTTGCGGCGAGATATTTATACATGCTGGAAAGAATACCAGCTAGCTTGAACCTGTTGGGGCCTGGTAGAGAAACGGGGATAGTAATGTCAGCGCAAGGATATTTGAACCCTCGTACTCTTCCATCCGAAAAATGTCTAAACCTAGTCATGCTCACTTGCCCGCACTGATAGTCGCCTGCCATATCGAGACGCCCATGCTGTTTTGCGGGATCCGCTGTGGGCGCCGTCGGAAGACCGAGAGCTGATGGATCGTGTCCATGGCATATTCGAAGCTACTGCCAGCTATCTTTAAGATGGCCAAATGCCGTGCTTCCTTGAACTTTTCGCTCAATCAGATATTAGAGGCTAGCCGACGTTTCTGTGCAGATCGATGATATACAATACAACTTCCGCCCAATCATTCGCAATCTCTAGCCCCTCTTGCAAACGTGCTCGAGAAGCTTTACTAATTCTATAATTAGTGCGTAAACCACCATGTGTCTTGAAGGCTGCTTCAAGCTTCGCTTCATCTCATCTACCCGTGGTCCGAGCAAAGTTTGCCACGCACATCCACTTACCCAGTGCCCGAAAGAATCACGCATCAGGTTTGCTACGACTACGACAACTTCTGAGCAGTTTCAAGCTAGCATTGAAGCGAACGATACTTGTTCAGCATCTACACAGCTTTCCTTAAAATCTCCTTGTATAAAAGTGAGACTTACAAAATAAATCCGATATAACTAGGTGGCAAAGTCTCCCACTATTACTGCCATAATTCGATGGGGCTTAAGATGTCAATGTCGTACGTCATGGCGCATTGAATGGTATCAACTATGTAGCGCTGTCACAGCTTCTGTCTGATATCATAGACGTTTAATAGCGTTGGCCATCACCGGTCGCTCCGCAGATCGACCAAACTGATCAATGGTCCCGCTTGAGCATGAGTACTAAGATGGGGACTTACTCATGCCTAGCATCTGGTAGAGTTCTGATATACAAATACACCCTGTATCCACACCTCTTAGCATTGTTCGAGGGTAATTTCTGAACTTAATGACTATCCATTGTGGGCAACATATCAGATGTCCTTTTTTTTGCAGCAATAGAGAATATGAGCAGTGTACAGAGTGTGGCCTGGGTCAGCGAGTAGCTCAATGTGTCAGAATGTATTTGGCCATAGCAGTTCAATAAAAACCGAAACATCATTTGAGGTTACCGAGTAGTCTAGGGGTAATAACAGCAGAATCAACATTTTGATTTCAGAACATTATGGTATGGACACAGAATATTCTGTCGCAGGCTAGCTGATCATCTGGCGCATGCACGGCATAGCTCGAGGATGACGAAACAGATGCCGAAGAACATAGATGGAGGATGTATGTGGGGAGAAGTAGACGTGTAAGCGCTGTTCTCTTGGAGCTACGCTTGAATGCCTGCCTGGTCGCGCCCGACAGCTTGGCTCAATGAACCTTGGCTGTCAAACGCCCTGACTTGTGTTTAATGGCTGTCCCTGTTGCGCTTTAGAAGCCTTGAGAAAGCGACAGTATTCCCCGAAGAGCAGGGTCCGGGATGGCATGCCTCCTTGATGGTGGATAATTGTTGAAATGCCCGCAAAGCAACTTGACGATCTGCCGACCAAAGAGGAAGGGGTCAAATATACATGAGCACTAGGGGCAAGCTGGTTTGATTTTAGAGCTGCTGCGTTTCCACAGCGGAGCAACCTGTCAAGTGATTTTCAATCCGGAGCTTCAGGGCATCATCGAAATGGATGCCGCTGCAACAAACAGTCAACTCTACCATACGTGTCAGCCGTCATCTGATTACAGCGTTAACTGATCTCTCGCGGCCTTCAAGCAGAATAGCCGGTTTACTTACGGAGTGGGGGCTTTCGATTGTTCACATGGAATCAAGCGTATTGTATTGATGAATGTTATGGCTATGGCGGTTATGGTGCAGTCTTTCTTGGAGGATGTCGGAAGATAGCGTCGCGTCATGTCTCGCTTGTCTTGTCACGGGATCAGAAGAAAAAGGAGAAATCACAGTCAGTACCAGATCACCACGTGAAATGGTCAGATGTCCTTCTACCTGCAACTTGTGGAACGCTTCTTGACAAAAGGGGGCTCGAGACCTCCGGCTCCCTACTCACCCCCGCCTCATATCGATCCTTCAAATGAATGTTTGGAACTGCATGGCTGAACGTGTGAGCCCAGAGGCGCCATGGAACGGCAATGAGAGCGGATGCGAGCATGATCGGTGCGAAGTCGTAGAGACAGGACTTTCACGATGTTGACCTGCTCCTTGGCACTCCGGAAGCAGCGGATTCTAGATTAATTCAGTTGCAGTAACTGACCAAATTCGTCTTGGTCTCTGGGTACGTGAGAGCTGGTGCTCCACCCTTTTCAATTTTTTGGTAAGCCCGTGAACGGGACTCTGTATTTACCACGACGGGGTATTTTCAGGGAATAGCTTTCCCCAAGTCCCTCACCATTATGCTCATAAAGTATATAGTCCTCCCTGTTGAGCCCTGCCTGACATCGCCCCCTATCCATAACCCTATCCGAGAACGAGGACCTTGCCATTTGCTGCTATTTTTCTTCTCTCGCGCCTTGTGGATCGGGCACCAAACAGGGGCCCCTATCTTCTTCATCGGCAGGGCCTAAACCTCTCTTCTACTACCAATCGAGCGGAAGATGGGAAACTGAAGGGTCATTAGGTGATAAGCAACATCCTCTTTCTCGCGGCATACCGAGCAGGAGTACCTGACAAGCTAAATAACTCTCCCATTTCAAAAAATTTCACGATGATTCTGGCGACGACCACCACTACCACTACACCGAAAGTGCCACTCGATTTCACTATCCTAACATCTCCGCAATTTTTTAATTTTTTTTCCGAATTACATTCCTACACGACTGCACCACCAGACCAACATCCACGTCCTCTCTCCATCAACCATTGACAGCCAGGACATCCGCACGTAATCCAATTCCCCATCGGCCCGCCTCTCGCAAATTCGCCCCTTCCCAAAACCCCCGTCACCACCCCAGCCTCCCTAGCCCCTTTCCCCCCGTTTGACCCGCGTCCCGTTCCCGGTAAGAGAAGAGCAGCCATCCCCAATCAATCAAGACCTCCAGGACTTCCCCCTTGACGTTTCTACCTAGCACTAAGAACCAAATAGATATTTTCGCGCCGCAGCGCTCTTCTTCCCTCGTTACCCATCCATCCGATCCAAAAGCTAACCCTGCCTCGCGGTCCGTCGCGTGCAAGCTATCGCCGCTACTGCCCGACTGGCCCCGTCGACTTCAACACCCTCCCAACGCCAACACGTGCTGTCAACCCTGGGCTCCTTGCGTTCGCGCCTCGACTACACTACCATCCCTTAAACAATACACGCGATTAAAAATCTCCACCATCCTTACAACTGCACGCTAACACGCAGGTCCATCCGTCACGCGTCAACTTCTCAATAACAGCGCACCTCTACCACCCGCACTGACTCTTCTATCTTTCAAGGAAAAGGTCAGTCCTCATCTTTTCAGTGTACAGTCAAGTTCTAGTCTTAGAGCCGAACGCTTGTATCATTCTCAGCCTCGGCATCAGTCGCGGTCTTGCAAGCATTGGTCGTGAAGAGGAGTGGCTACATAGATGCCATGCGCGTCTCCGCACCCAGGATCCCTTGCTCATTCCTGAGCAAGATTGACGGTGTCGATCAAATGCGAATAATGTTCATCGGACTCTGTCTTTTCATGTACCTATCACCTTCGGGATGAGATTCCTTAGACATGGCGGCTGTGAGCCTAAATTGACTTACTCCTCCTGCATGCCCTGGTGGTTGCTGATAACCCCGTGTTGTTCTAGGATCTATCTAGATTTGTTGTGGCTACATCCTTTCCGCACGTCAGCACCACCGCCCTCTCATTCGTCCTGGGGTAACGGGAAATCAAACCTTGATCCCAAAGGAACGCAATTCGAAGCAACAGTTCAGTGTCCGACGTAAAGCGGGAAAAGAGAAAATAACATAGACCTTGTTGAACGAGCTGGACCTTCGTCCGAAGAATACAGGGTGCTTTTATTCCGATCGCTCTCTCCCGCCTGCCCGTCCGTTGTCCCCCACACCATCGTCTTGTTAAATCCTATCACGTCTTCGCACCGGCGCTCATCAATCGATCGGTCTCCCACAACTCCCTCTGAGCGTGTTGCTACCGTCGCTAATTCCGCACCAAACGCGTTAATTAAGGTTTTCGTGCTGGCGAGGACGCGTAAATACAGTCCCATAAGCTAATCTGTTAGTATTGAACCTAAGCCACCCAATGTGCCTGAAATTCAGACTGATGCTCATGGTAAGATAGGTCTTTTCCAAGCGATTATCCGCTTAATAAACCACTGGAAATTGACTCCAGCTCCCGACCACTACACTCGTTGCGCTAGTCCTAGCCTTGTCGCATCTATTCTTTCATCTTGAGTTCATTCGTACGTCAGAATTTCCATTTCTCACACTGTCTCTCCTCCCCAACGCATAAAGCGCCTACAGGGGCCTACAGGCGGCCCCCGGTCGGCTGCATCGCCAGCACAGCCCCCATGCGAAACTACTCAAACGAGTACATTTCATTTGAGTCAAAGATGTCGGAGTCCGCACATTGCTGTTTCCAACGCCTGTCTATCGTCATTAAACTTTGTAAATGCGAGATTTGACCACCCTGTCACATATACAAGTATCGGACTCCCTCTACCTCCCTTGTTACCAAACCACAACGGGCCCTTCCATCTTTTTTTCCACATCATTCAGGCTAAGCCTTGCTCAAGGTGAGCACCTTTGTGGCGTCAAATTAATCTAAGTTCACGTGCCTCACGTATGTCAAACTCCCACCAACGTCCATACCGAGCACGCGCAAAGCTGGATTCCCTACCGATACACACATTATTCTCAGTGCGACGCATGGCTAGGTACTGACTCGTGGAAAATAGATCAGAAAATAGTGAATTATCTGTGTTAAGCCAGGCTCTTGCAAAGCGGAACTCTTTCGATTAACTGAGTAAGTCGAATTTTTAAATTTAAATTTACGAAGGCTCAGAAAAATACTTAAAAAAACCTCCTTTGTTCATTCCGTCAAGTTTCGCCTTGAGCAGAAAACTTGTAGGACCGCATCGTCCTCATAAGGCGCAACCGGGTGACGGGCATGTCGAGCGATTACAAGCAAAATCCGCGCAATCATTCTAAGAGATATGTCCTTTCTTTGAACGCCAAATCATATTTGTCTGATCTATATGCGAAAATTACCTTTATTGCGAACAACTACATATTTCGCTATGAGCTTGGTTATATGCGAGCATAGTCGGACATTGATAACATGGAAAGTTCCAATTGCCAATCGACGTGCAGCTTATTTCCATGACTCAAGCACTGTTGAAGTGATGGTCTATCTCAGCTGCTGCGCATAGATCAAATTATCAGAAAAGCAAGCATTTCGGAATCCCTACTTGCTCCGAGACGATTTTAAGCCTACACCTGAGTTCGAGACGTTATTACGCGCTCCCCAAGCTATTTTCCATTGCCTCTGATTGTAGGTAAATCCATCTACATCAGTCACAAGCAATGATACCAACTTTCTGTTGTGGCATTGTGTGACGCGATTAATTGCTGATAATGTTTTCGCATTAAAGTTGGAAGTTCTCCCGACTGATAATTCAGAGGTATTACAAGGCAGGGACTCATTCGATACGGCCCCTCAAATCTTTGCGTTCAACAAGGCCGAGCTTTTCACAATTAATTGTTTCGCAATGAAAACTTATGCTAACCGTTAAATCGACGCAGGCAAGATACTTGTGAGAGGTGTCACGTCATCAGACACTTTCACCATGTCTCATCGGCAGAGTAGTGTATACAAGGACGAGCATGCTGATCACGTAAGTTATAATAAGCAACCTTCTTCGGTCTCCCGTTCATAACTATTATCGCATTTTGGCCTACGTTACAAATTTATCTACGGAATTAACCAAATGTTGTGGATCCAATAATTACACTTATCCTTGACATAATAAATACTTGGACCAGAACGATTGACGGGATTAGTCTCATGGCGTTGCTGGCAAAAGTTATCCCTTGCAACGTGCATGGGTAGCTGTAGTCCAGTTACACCCGCGCGCGCCTGCAATCATAATGAGGCTACGAGTGTGGATCTCAGTCTCGGAAGGACGAATCAACCGAGATTTTGACCAGGGACTAGACAAGGATACAAGCTACTATGACTCCAACCTCAATACGTCCGTGACCCATAGTTGGGCTGGGACGTGTATGGTGCATGTCCAGCCGCCGGATGATTTTTGCACCCCCGACCAATGTCCATGCACTGTTATCTGCTACCATTGATTCGTTGATTCAGACTGGGAATGAATTTCGGGCCCTTACAAAATCGGTACCAGCCTTCTCCTGCACACTCATCAATGTAATGCGACGTTGAAAGCCATCGGAACTTTTGACACGTTTCCGGCAAAAGGTTGCAACACGCCCCCCTAGAGTTATTCAATTCATGCGTTTGGTGTGATCAAGTAGTTCTGGGTTTCATTCCTCCATTATTTTCGAATCAATCGCTTTTCTGATGGTATCGTGTCAAGTAACCTTTAGACCTTCGCTCGCTTCGCCTTGTATGTTTGCAAAATACTCTAGTGAGTAGTTGAACGAGCGGAAGAACACACAATTTATTTTTGAAAAATCTCGGGATTAATTGGAAACTTACAAGATGCAACTCGGAAAGGCCATTACAATGACGATCATTCGCATCACACAGATACCGCTAGAGGTACTGCTGAAAAAAATGAGCTATAACCATCGGTTGCACTTGGGTTGCAATTTCTCCAAGTTCGTAAGTGGCTAGTCCAATAGCGACGATAGTTCCGTCGGATTTGACATCATGTGCTGCGGCTAGTGCAGATACGGCATTTTCTAAAATTGTCTCCGGAAATCGAGCTTCAAGATGACGCTATGACTAGAGCAAAACTGTTAGTTCATCAGCCCCACTTCCAGCCCTTGTCCTCTACATGGAGGATCCATGTCGCAGATACCCACTTGGACAATATCCTCGGCATAGGAGCCAGTAGCCTTTCTTAATTCCACTTCACCGCCGTCCGTGATCTAATCACGACAGCCGAGAGGATCTCCAGTATAGGCAAGGGCCGGGCCAATCCTTCGGTTCTGCCAAAGTTTTGACCGGTTGGGCAAAATCCTATTGGTCCATGTCGTGTCTGGTGCTACAAGGGGTCGTATGTTTGACCGCTGGATGTCACACGTCGTCAAGGCTGGACCATACCCTGCACGGGGTTTATCCATTATCATGTAACACTCCTTCTGACCGTCCTCGTGTGTTGTTGTCGTTGACCTGTTCCACCGGTCCCCTATCCGCCTCAGCCTCTTCCTGTTCATTTTCTTTCGTTTTTCTGTTGTCTAGCCATTAGGCGCGACCGGATATCTTTGCTGCCCCCTCAGTCTTATGCAGCATGCATCCTTTCAATTCCAGCTACTCATTCATTCCATTCCCCGAGACCAATACTGTTCTGGCCTACACAACTTTGATTAGACGCCAAAAATAGTTAGTCTCTTCCCTGGGTACTAGTCATGCCCGTTGATTAAGTTCGCTTTAACTTGAGTACTTGGCGACCCCTCAAGCATCAGTCCTGTCCACACAGCCCCCCCTACCCCGTCAGAGGTCAACCCTATCGACAATCCTTCCACATACTTTTTCGCCGCTCGTCCAACTTGTCTAGCCTTCATACAATTTCAAAAACTTTCCTTCTACCACGTCGATCTCCACTCCTGAGCAAGGTTCAGCGGAAATCACTCAAATCTCGGATATTGACCGTAGTCACTCACACACTGTCTTGCGGCTAGTGATCCGTGGACCTAGAAGTCTTTGCAATCCAGCAAGGCTCCTGTTAAACAGAGGTACACCCTCGCACTTCTCCCATGTCCTAGTTGTTACCCTCCTCCCTTACAACACACTTGCAATTAATTCTCCTTCTCCATCTTTCTCCAAGCGCGACGGGTCAGCAAGCAGAAGTAGATCAGTCCCGGGTACTACCACACTGCCTACATCTCTGCCGACCCTTGAGCCTCGACGGTTCACACATTACTATCGAGCTCTCGAGTTTCAGCGTCAACGTAGTTCACGCGTCTCTGACCTCGTTTCAATGGTTATTATCTTTTTATCCTCGCATCTTCTATCACCGCTCCACCCCAAGCACAATCGCTGACAGAACCGTATGCAGCATCATCCCCACCATCCTCCGCAGCAGGGTCCACCACCACACCATCTTCAGCAACCGCGGCCGTCGAGCATTGTACACCAACAACATCACCAGCAGCAAGCTCCCCCGACACAGCCTCAACACAGCAACCCTTACCCTTCACATAGCGGTCTTCCCCAATACGCACAAGGGACAACGGCCCCAAGCGGTCAGCTCAACCAGGACGCGTCCTACTATCAAAGTCATCCAAGTCCTTACAGCACACCCGCTTCGGGTACGTACTCTTCGGCCGGTAAGTCGCAAACACTAAAATAAAATTTCATCTTGAATCTCATAGAAACTAATAAGTTTGCTAACATTTCATGCTAGAAACTCCAGAGATCATGGCTGCCGCTCAGATGGGCAGTCGTCCCTATCCACCAATTTCCTACCACACACCTCAATCGAACTCGCCAGCATCTGTTGCTTCTTCGTCGGGACATGACCAACACCGGATGTACGGTGCACCACCATCGCAACTCCAGCAAAATGCACAAATGTACTATGCTCCACCACCTCAGCAATATCCGCCCATGCCACCTCAAGGGCCGCAGTCTTATGCTCCACATCCACAGCAGCACCATCAATCAATAACTTCTCAACCGAACCTGTTATTGACACACGCCCCTCCACAACATCAGATGCAACAACACCCGAATCAACACTCTCAACAGGGCATGACCGGAAGCCCGCGACCCAAGATTGAGCCACATGTCCCGCAAATTACCCGAACAGCACCACCACAGCAGCAGCCGCCACAATCTCAACAATCTCCACCTCAATCACACCCTAATAGTACCGCTCCCATGAACCAAAACAATGCTCAGAATGGCCCTGGAGGACCGGGCGTAAATCCTAATGCTGCTCCAGGACCAATTCCAGCTACTACCCCACTTGTTGTTAGACAGGATAACAATGGAGTGCAGTGGATCGCGTTCGAATATTCCAGAGATCGCGTCAAAATGGAGTATACAATACGGTGTGACGTAGAGTCTATCAATGTGGAAACGCTAACACCCGAATTCAAAACTGAAAACTGTGTGTACCCTCGCGCCTGTTGCAGTAAAGACCAGTATCGAGGAAATAGACTGGTCTATGAGACTGAATGCAACACTGTCGGATGGGCATTAGCAGAATTAAATCCTTGTCTACGTGGCAAGCGCGGGTTAATTCAGCGGGCAGTTGACAGCTGGCGGAACAGCAACCAAGACCCACGACTGAGAAGCCGTCGCGTTCGGAGGATGGCCAAGATAAGCAATCGCAAGGCAGTTCAATCAACAACACACCCACCACCAATGGCAGGGCCAAGCGGTCCAACAGGGATTCCGCCGACGGGTAACATGGGTCCTGGAGGAGCGGGAAGCATGGGGAAGCCGACCCTGGGTGGTATGGGTGGACCCCAGCTACACCATCACCACAACCACCCTGATGGTGGTGCGCCAGGAGGGGAAGATGTCGGTATGTTTCACCAAATGTGATGATGTCGCATTTCGTGCCGTGATGTTTTTTACATTGTATGCTGTTACTATTGTCAGTGTTGCGAAAATGCTTGCGAATACCTGTTGGGCGGGAGGACTTCTCACTTTTCTTCCGGAATGAGTAATCTTGTTGTATGTTCAGAAGAGCAGTTCTTTTCCTGTATAATACTTCTAGGAGCACAGTTTTGCTTACCGGCTTGTGCCGGGCAAGGCTGGGAGCCGCATCCTATACCTTATACCCTACATCTGATGCCTTTCACCAGTGTACAGTCTAGCAACCATCATCCACGCACTAACGCTTATCCCCTGTTACTTTCGTCTGTTACACTTATAGACTTAAGGCTCTGGTATCGTATAGAGGAAGCAAGCTAACACGATTTTCGTGCCTTTGACAGGTGAAAATGAATATCTCGAACACAATCAAGGGCAGCAACAATCTCGGCTCCATCAAACTGCAGAACAAGACGACGCACGTCAGTCACAGGTCTTTTCTGAGTACAATAATAGTCCATATCCATCCAATCCTTCCGTAGGAGGTCCCTCAATGACGCCTCACCTTAACCCACACCCCATCCATTCTACGCCGAGTCATGCCTCTATGCAGTCTAGGGTTGCCGAAGAACTAAATGAAGAAGAACGCTTGAAACTTTTTGGTGATATACCTGAATCCAAGAAGCGCAAGTTTATCCTCGTCGACGACCCGGGAAAAGGTGGACGTGTTCGGGTAAGGGTAACACTTGACACGGTTGATATCAAGGAAATTCCCGATTCGTTTCGGAAAAGTAATTCAGTTTATCCTCGCAGCTGGTTTCCCTTGCAGATGCAGAGTCCTCCGCCGTCAGCTCACGGCAGTCGTTTCTTCGAGCATGACGAAGATGATTTGGTGGAAGTTGAAGGACGAGGCATGCGACACGGCCGTACCAAGATGAGGATCAGTGTACCTCTAGGGGATGGCGGCGAGGCGGAGATAGGAGTTCCTCGGATGCGTAAAAGCATGCGGCGCAAGGAAGTTCGTCTCAATGATCTTGGATATCGTATGACTTGGCATCAAAGCCGAGTTTTTGCCGATAAAACGGTGTTTCTACAAAAAGCCCGTAAGCCATTGCGGCGCTCCTCTTTTCAACTGCGCTAATTCGCATTCTAGTTGATTCGTATCGCAACAAAGTTCGCACTACCATGGAGAGTATCGGAAAGGATGTTCCCTCCACTGCACCACATTTTGAGACTCGCGTGGGAAAAAGGCGGTGGAATGAACGCAGTAAGCGTGAGAGAAGGTCTCCAGTAGACGGGTAAAACAGTCGAAGTTGTACTGTGCTGGCCTCCTTCTGATCTTAGTCCATCCGGGTCATGTTATGGGTTGGCAAGCCCTTGCGCTTTTGATGTTGTGTGGCTTGGGGTGGAGTCGGTGAGGTTTGGCGATGCATCGAGTCTAGGAGTTATAATGACAGGAAGCTGGAATTTAAATTAATGTAGGACAAAGAGGTGTGCTCTAAATCGGGGGACCTCGGGAAAGGAATAAGCGTCTAAAAGTTTTGGGCTTATTAGTCGTAGCTGCTAGGGTCCCGTCTGTGCTGTGTCCCCCGCCCCTCGGAGGAATCTAGACTGTCCGTCTGACAAGCGATTGTTATTAAAGTTCCAGCCGCGCCGTGCCTCGACATTTTAGATGGGTTCTCCAACTCCGGAGATTCATTTTCACAGGTAGACGTCACAAACATATGTACCTTACTTTCTATGGGATTAACCAGCGTTCCCCTAACAACGTTCCGGCCCAGGAAGTAAAACTAGGAGCATGGTAAAACGAGTCGAAGGGTGAATGGTGGATCAGTGATGACTCGCCTCAGTGTCTACGCCTCGGTCATAGGGTGGCCCGTGGTCTATGCCCCGACGAAAGTGGTGAAGACCCCTGAACCTTCCTCACCAGCCATGAACGTGCACGAATCGGAAAGTTCCTCATTTAAACGAAGCTTTCGCAGCGTAACGGTCTCATGGATATAAACTATGCTCTTTCCTCATTCTTATCCTGTAAATATTTACTTCGTCTCTTACATTTTCAGCCATGAATTTTACTCGTGTGCCTATGCAGAGTGAGTGGAGTCCTATAACTTCCCTCAGTGTTGGGAGCGCGGAGTTTTTGGAAAATGCGCGCCGGTTATGAGGCCTTTTGGGGGCCAATTTTTGGAAAAGAGAATAACCAGGTCCGCGTGGCTTCACGGAGGCCTGATATGAGTCCGAGCAAAGAGCCGAAGGGGGAGGACAAAGAATGAAAAGCTGTCCATGATGTCCATGATGTCCTGTAAGGACCTGGAAGTCAACTACTCTTTCAGATTCAAGTTCATTTAAACTTCACAAAATCGAGGAAGTTGGCCGATGAGTGAATAATCAAGACTTCATACCAAATCAAATATTCATTACGGAAAAAATGGTTTCCTACCAAAGCATCAAGTCGATATGAATGAGCTATTACATCACTACTTCAATGACCTCACATCTCGTCAAATCAGTCTCTAGCCTCAAACTGGCCTCCATATACACGGCCCAAAGAATACGAATTCCTACCGGAAGCTGAGGATGTGAAAGGCAGATCTTTGGGGGTGGACGTGAGAGAGATCATGACAACCGGACAAGATGGTATGAACGGTGGACATGGTCTCGAAAAGAGTGAAATTTTAAACTTTATCCAAGGGATTTACCAATGGATGAATTGTAAGCGCACCGAGCCTTCGATTGCGAGAGAGCTGATGGCACATTAAACACCATCCTGGTTGGATGATGCAATGATAAATCATTTATTCTGGTCTCCAAAATAGATTCTGAATAGCTTGGACACGTATTCCACTTGAGATAGCGATTGCTGGTTCGAATCAAGCACGGCACAACCATATTGCTCGCGGTGCTGGTGTACATGGACAATGACAGGTTATGAAACTTTCTATTGGTGTCCACGGAGTAGGGTCGACTGCATGTGTCAGCAGACAGAGCTGATAGTGGTGCTTACATTTGAAATTCAGAGTATGAATGACTTTCATGTCAAAAGGCTCATCCTCCATGTACACGAGGCATTGATCATAGTCATAGCTGGATTGCAGCATACGCAGAATTAACACAAAATGAGGAGAACTGAAATGTCGGGCACGCTCAAGCCGTTGCTAACAAGGCCAGTCTCGCCTACTGTAGCTCACCTGACTAAGGTCTGACTTATCGCGAAAGATTAATCTCTCAGTTTCGCTAAAAATGAAGCCGTCATGTGTGTATTCTTAGGATTCCCGCTCGAGTGTAGGGGGTAATGTCGATATAAAGTTTTGAACTGATGAAGTCTGGCGTAGTAGCTTTACAGATAAAGAAGATACACCACACAGTTCATAGTAAATACTCACATACAGATATATATGTATAGTAAGGGCCTACTGATATCGGTATCCAAGACACACATCAACCTCAAAACACATGAGCCATCCAGTGCGTGACCAATGTCATGAGCTATGCATTGGCACGACGGCAAATTTAATTGAAATCAAACTCGAACTGGTTGTCAAAGACGGATTCTTCACCTTTCATCGATGACTTCTCATGAATGGTGGTCTTAACAATCTCATATGGATTCTCAACCTCTCTCTAAGCACATACCTCGAGTGCAGTTGACACTATAAACACCGACATGGTTGGATGGTGCAGTGGTACATCGTCTTAGCCGGTCTTTCAAGTAGAGTATGGATAGCATGGACACACATCCCACTCGAGACAGGAGACCGCTGGTTCGAATCCGGAAAAACTAAACCATATTTCTCGCGGTGCTAGTATACATGGATGACAAAGGTTTTATTAAGGAAATAATGACCCTCTGTCATTGAGGTTGTAGAGCGCATTGATTCAAGTAACTGCCGAAGTGAAACTCAGTACAGAATTTGTAGTCACTAGTGTACCAACAATGTGTCCTGCTTGATAACCCCAATTATTCTAAATTCTAACAGGTTTCAAAGTTCCCTTTGGTGGGTACTTACAGAATGGGCTCGACTGTTTGTGCAGGCGAACACACCTTAATGTTATTTACAACTGAAATCCCGGGTATAACTGTCCCCAAAGTCAGAATAGTCACGCAACATGCCCACAACGCACTGATCCTGTGTCACATCGAGACAGCTGAAGACACGTTAAATGATTTAAGAAAAAAGATTATGTCATGCAATTCTGCTTCATCAATTTGTCGGTTGAGTGAAATCTTCTCACACCTCCCAGTACTTGTATTATATCATGTATTCTCTCTATACCGCGTGTGTTGTGGTATGAGACAACGAGATAGTCGTGGCCACAGCATTTAGTACTAGTGTACTGCAGAGGCGAGCAAGTACAGTGCGGACTCGTTATCACGATATCCGATATAAGACTAGGTTAGATCTTTACTACAGTCCCCACTGAGTCGAAGACTATGGAGGACTTTGTGAATCCAACTAAAGATTCTAATTACATTTTAGAAACCTTAATTTTGAAAGATGCCAAAATCTGCTCCTGTAGATATTGAGGGTCAAGCCCTTTTATGCGATATAAAGATATTCGCCATGGAACCATGTCTTCTTCGCGCGCGCGCGCATTACGTTCTCGTAGTAAATACAAGAAATTGTCGATACTCGATATGGCGATGTCGCCGTCGCCCTTTTCTCGTTAGATCGAATACCTGTCACATGTTGTAACCACTGCCATTGGCTGAAGCCTGATGATATTTAGTCGTGTGCCCGATAATCAAGGCAGAAATAACTGTTTCCGACTGTAATATCTCATGCACTTCCCCATACGATCCATTGGGCCTGGTAGAAGTCTGAATCCATCTCATGCACATGTATTCTTAAATGGTCTCGAAGATTACAGACACGACGACGAGAATATGGAGGAGGAGGTCAGGCTTATGGTTATCGTTGCTGCAAATACTACGCCACAGCTGTGGGAGCACGAGGAGGCGGCTGAGTCGCCCGTTACGATTAATCAAGCACCAAATGGGCCCAAGCGCCTGCTCAGCTTCAAGCAGCATGAGCCAGATGCCAGCTCCATGGAGCTCACGGATATCATGCACACGGAAAGAAGCCACCAGCAGCAGGCAGAGCTTGATAGAAGTCAAGGGACATTAGGTAGCAGGTTTGAATGATTGATGGGATACAACGATTTCACGTTTGATGCGCGAGGAGGCGTGAAGAATTCATCGAGTAGACCGAGTCATCAAATGTGTTTGTACATATCATCACGTGTCAGAGTTATTCGCAAAAACGTTAGAGCGACACGAACTAGCGGCACTGTAGATAGTTTCATGGATGTACCCACAATTAATGCATACAGACTTAGTCTTCTACTTTCGGTCCATATACTTACAGCATAGTATTGTATGAGTCGAGGCGGCAAAGACGAATTCTTCAGCTTCCAGTGGTGCCGGTGTAATCGCTCAGCCTGCTCCGTATATCTGGCATAGCCAGGAAGAATCGCATCCGAATCGAAGTGGAAAGCAGCCTCAAGCATATCTCCATTTGACGACTTCTCGACCATGCCTCTCTTACCATTCTCACCTGAGTCCTCAACCTCTTTCTAAGCACGCCTCACCTCGCCTCCACGACCTATACCGAAGTTGCTCCAGTTGCAAGCAGGAGCTTGCCCCATAAATTACCGGCCATGACTGACTACAAATTTACGACGCTCCGTGTGCCCGCAAGGAGGAAATTAAGTCACACTAGACAAAGCTCAGGTCATGGTTTATGGGGGACTGATGCTCTAATGGCGTTATACATACTGAGGAAATACAGACGACTGGGGCGTGGAATTAGACAAGGAAGAGATCCCTCGCGGGAATCATAGGTCTGACGTTGTCCAGGGGTTATCAATCCTGGAATGTTGGCGGTCGCCAAGACTTATGTCTCGGGTAACTAGCCAGGAGGGCTTCTCTTGTCGATGAGTCTACATCACTGCCTAGTAACCTGGACGGTGCAGAAGAAGTCGGTCTAAGCTAACAAACAGCAATCACGCTCTGTCAAGACTTTTCTGACATTTCAGCACGACCTTCGGGAAGGAGTTGAAAGGAGGCTCGAAAGGCAGAGCGTGAATATCCCGAGGTACGCACAAGTCTGCAGCGCCCAGCTGGCCGGCCCTTCGAACGCTTCAGAAGGGTCACTATGTCTTCGGATTTAGTCCGAATGTCGGTATTAGAAGAGCCACGCATCCAGTGGTTTTTGCGATTCTTCCCGGCTGCCATGCACCCGCAAATGGCCATCTTTTCGTTGGCTGGAGAGGGGAGCGTTACGGGAGGCATAGGAGGGCATATACTACTAGCATAGGTATCCTTGGCCTGTAGGCAGAGAGGACCCGCATGTCCTATATAGTCATAGACTCACACAGGACAATAAAATAAATTAATAATTCTATGAGTCTATTCACTGTGACCCTCAAAATATAACATCATCCACTCCTCATCACTGCGCAATGTGACTTCTGCATAGCTCATGACCACAATAATTTTTCGGCATCAAGTGGGTACTTGAAAATATGTTTGTCGCATTGAGAGGAAGCTTGACGTTGAGCTTAGACTAATTGTTGCGGAATGCTCCTGGTCTTAGTGAGGAGAAGGCTGAATGTGTAGGAGACTCATGACTCCTTGGTCTAGTCTACAAGGTCCAGGCAAGGTGTTGGGACCCATGCTGGTTAAGCATAGACTCCTTGAGGAGCTAACCTCATGATCTTCCACCGGGATCGTCGGATATCAAGCGTATAGACTTTACCGATGGCTAGGAGATATATAAGGGGACCTTTCCCCTAGCCATGCTTACCTTCTCTTGTATGTAAAAGATGGATAGATTTCAGACTTCACACCCTTGCTTCATCGTGTCGTCGTAGCCTTCCACACTGATGTCGCTCTGAATTGTTCCGATAATTTATTCATGATTTGTGAAGTAGATGAATCTCTGCAAACTGGGAGTCTCCACTATAGTAAGCCCAGCACGGCTCCTTCTGACAGAATTGTTGATGGAGGAAAATAGATTCGAACATTGGAGATACGGCTAGGCCTAGGCTCTGGGAAAATATTTCACACTCAGGTTGGTAGAAGACACCATTTATTACGATTTTTATCACTATGCTGACTCTAAGCGATGAGTTGTTGCTGAACAAATCCTAATGTGCGCAGGCCTGCCTACAATGGCAAAGTGTTATCAGGTGAAAGCAGGAAGCTTGGCTGTAGAGGGGGTGAAATTTCAAGTCTGTCTGACGGTTAGACAAATTTTTTTCAAAAAGTATTATGCGACTTCTTTTGAGAAACGTATTCCTGAAATCAGAGCTATATGAAAGCCTTCTATCAAGAATTACTTGTTACGTACACAAGAAAGTGTCTAAGAGTAACATTTCACCCACTCATGTAAACTAAGCTAGACAGGTCACATGACCTTCCTAGCAGTACATAGATTTCATCTGTAGCTTTAGTGCCCTTTAGTCAACATTTACAACGCAATACCGTATACCATATATCTTTCTTGGAGGACGAAGGCTGAACACCTGTCAGTGGTGTCCTCTACGAACCTAGGAGTGAAATATTCCCCCAGAGCCGAGATTCAGTCACGAACAAGGGTGGGATGAATTTTATTTGATGGATTTTCGGCTTGAAGGAGTTGTACTCGGTATTTTGGTCGAAAAATCAGTCGACAGAGATTTCACAACCGCAAGAAAGTCGAACAAAAACTCATCACCACCAACATACGATTCACGGATGGACCAAGGTCTGTCTGAGGGTCGTATTCAAACATCCGACATTTCTCTAGCTCCCCATATATTTGCAACGAAGCATTTCTCAATCGGTCCTATACCTGCGACCAACCTCCATACTCGTCAGATCACCTACCTAAACACGCCCTAATGAGGAAAGTCATGATGGAAACGGGACCTGTACAAAGGAGGAAGAAAAGGGAAGATACACCGAGGGGATTACACAATTCCCCAATGAAGACAACAACCCAACGGTACGATATGAAAGTGCAAGGCTAGAGCAACGATGAGATATTGGACAGCAATTATATTTCGGAGTCAATGAGGATGTCAAGGGCTCGGGCGCGTGGTGGCCGAGGCTGAGGAGGAATTTGCGCCTCGGCGCGTCAAAATAGGGCTCTCTGGACGGTTGGGCTTGACATAATTCAACACATGGGTGAAGTCTGAGGTGGTCCGGTCATTTAGGTGGGACGAGGTAGATGTTCTTAATGGTAGTTAACCTGATCCAGCCCGGCCCCACTCGTGCTTAAGCTCCAGTAGGAGTGCGACGGGAACCAATGTACCTAGCACGTAAATGAACAAGACAAGACATATCTTTCTTAAGAGAAAGTAACCATGTGTCAAGACCAGATATATGGGTACAACCTAGCTTATAAAAAGAGCACCTCGTATTTCCTTCGTAATCATTCATTACTCTAAAGCTATCACCAATATGTTTAAAGTCTCCACGAAAACGGGGGAGAGGTCGGGTATCTCAGTACTCCCACTCTGATTTTCGCAACTGACCGGAAGCGAGGTGACGCACATGTTTGCCTTCCTATCAATCTCGGGGTTTTCATGAAGAGATATAAATTGATACAGCGCTGTCGATCCATGCGGTGGTTTTCTGAGTTGCTCATTCAAGAAGGAAGCTCTGTTCGGGATAATCCGAAATAAAGAGAGTTGCTTGCTTGGTCCAGGCACAAAATTTTGGACAGGACTGACTACACCCGTGGACTAAGTTGTTACCAGAATTCAGTGATTCTTTTTGTTCAAAGAGGATACTCGATGTCGACAAATCACAAAAGAATACTGTGAAATGCTAATGACAAATGTTGCCCCGTGTACATAGCGAGAGGCCTTCCCTGCCTCGATTATTTTCACATGGCCTAGCCCTTGCCCTCCGTGGGATCGGGTCGTGAGCTGCTTAGCTGGATCATGGTAGACCTCAGATCTCTAATCATGAATCGCTATTTACTGTACATTCCATTGTCGTAGCTACTAAGAACAAGCCAACCCCATCATTAGTTCGGGTCTACGATTCGGACAAAATTTTCAAATTTTGAAGGAATTGACGAGTTACCAGCCACAAACTATAGTAATCTATCACCTCTGAATGCCAAGGATTTGGATTACCATTGTGAACTTAATAATGCATAGTCTACACCTAGGAATGAACTGAAAGCTTTATCGTTGTGATCGCGGCCGTCAGAGAGCTTGCCATTGGTAGTAGGCTTGTGATAGAAAATGATAAGTGATAACTTTGATTGAGGAATAGATTATTTCCTGATAAATATAATGTGCAATCTTGAGTAACGAATCATGCGAGTAGCTTGGTTACGAGCCATACCCTAGCAGGGCAGTACACGTCACCCAGTATTCACCGAGTAATATAATAAGCGAGCTGTAAAGGTGATCTGCCAAATGGATGAGGAGTCATGCTTCCATGACCCAGCTCATTGACAAGGTACTCCTCAGTTATATGAGACTGAGACAAGTTTGGGATAGAGTAGATAAGTGGACCGCAGTTTGATGAGCTGGGACTTCTATCAGACCTAACTTATATCACCACTATGGTATATCAATTCAATACTGGTTCATCTACACCTTAAATTTGCTGTGAAATATCTCTTACAGAGTTATACAAATGATTTGAGTACGCATATTTTAGTGAAATTCCATTATCTCCTGTTGTTCAAGCCTATGGTGCTATAGACCATAATTTTTGTGTGGTATCCAGTAGTTATTTTGCACTGTGCAGTCCTAATTACAAGATCCCATTTCTAACTCTGGTTTGATGGCGAATGTCACTAATTGCTTTTGTTGCTGGGTATGAATCCAACTGAAGCCTGCGCTGGGACAGCACGATTGTTTAAGTCTTTTTACATGTCGTGGCTTAATTCTTATGCTATATAGCTGCCAAGTTCCTTATTTCTAGGCATTCATCCGTAGAATTAGCGATTATACCCGTCGATATTTTGTCTTTGGTTCATCGGTAGCTCGCATTTCCTTTTTAGTGAGGTAATCAGTAATCAAAAGATTCCACCAGCTCAACCTTCATTAACGGAGAAAGTCTGTACGTACACGTTCCTGGCGATGCTTTCCATGCGAATCTCGTCGCGGTGGCTCATTGTTAAAATCAACTCGATGTTTGGCTATAATAGCTCTGTGGCTAGCTCCAGATGGGTTACTTGTGTAAATACGCGATCTCGATGGACTCGAGCATCTTGGTGGTGCCATTCCAAAGATGGCGTCTACATCTGGATCAAAGTCGTCTGGTAGAGGTAGGGTTGGTCGGGTTGGAGCATTCTGATCAATAAAAATTTTGTAAGCTTGATGAATTGGCCTGGATACATTGTTACTGCTGGCCCAATCTTCAAAGAAAGCCCGAAGTTGAGCCAGCTCCCGCCATACGTTTGCGCTAAAGACACTCTTAGGATCACGCAAATCAAACCAAATAAGCGTGAATCCGAGGTGAGGGAAGCGATCATACTGAATAGTAATAGCTGGAAAAAATGCTGACAGCTGTCGGAGGTACCGGTGTGCTGGGCCCGAGAGAGATGTGTAACTATTTTCACGATAGGAACGAAGGGCAAGCCATGGCTCTCCAGTACTTGGATTCCAGCCAAACTGAGGTTCGTAGTTTGCTGGCTTGTTCTTCCCGAGAGCCCAGATCTCTTCAAGTTGACGCCGCATTGATTTGGCAGCTCCTCGGTCAGCGAATCTAGTGGTGCTAGATTCCTCAACACACTCCAGAGCTGGAGATGATGAATTTGGCTTGGATATATTTCGCCCAGGCATAAGTTCAGCTTCGTATCGCGTATTCGCATGGGAGGTGTTGGCCACCATTGCCTGCGACGGGATATAATGCGCGTAAGTATTGCTAGGTTTTATGCCTGGGAACCTGGAGTCTTTTCCAACTAATTTATCGTTACTTTTCCTGAATGAATGGATAGTGACTGTAGAAAGCCCGATGTAACATACATAGATACGCCCATATATTTTCTTCAGCTAGGTATTGTTTCATACTTCTTGACAAGGCAACCGAGTGTGGACAGTCTTCAGCTTGGTAAAAGGCATTACAAATCTGTCTGAACATAGGCTGGGAGCTATTTTGCCAGCGGGAAGATCCTTCTCGCTGGAGTTTTCGCTTTATCTCATTGATTTGGCTTTGATATGCCATTTGAGATGATTAGTAGAGAGTAGCTTAAGATGTTTAAAGTGAAGTCTCTTTTCCGAGTTTCTCGAAAATTTGTGGTGGCGAGGTGGTTGGGTACTAGCACGGGTTAAACGACGAAATCAGTACGAGGGTGGTTAAAGCTTGAAGCAGCTAGTAGAATGATCAACAGCTCGTCCAATGGCCGTCCAATTCGCCCCACCCTCCCGTTATTTTTGTGAGAGGTGCGATGATACATTACAAAGTCTTTGTTCACACATTATCTTTGTTCACTAGATTCTTCCACAACTTAAATCATGATACAGTAGTTCCCCCCTGAGTCTACGCCATATTCTTCAAAATCCGTGACTCGAGAGTATATTCAGGCTTTAGTGTGCGACTGAAGTATTAGTGGATTGAGCATGAACGAGCCAATGCCTTCCTTGTCTCCAGTGGGCTATGATTGCCCTTTTCACGATAAAGATGAGAGCTGCGATCTTTCCATGTGCGCGAGAGTGGGTTTCTATTTTCGTTGACTCGCCCATGATGCATCCCTACGTATCTACCTATATCGCCAGCTACATAACCATGCCAACAACTAATTTGTTTCAAACCGTTTGCCGTCAGACCTCTAGATTGGTCCGCTGAACGTGGCTAATAGCGAAGCGCTAATATCAAAACCGAAATTAGTATCGCATACAGGCTTATCTCATTCCAAAAACGTGGATCGCCACCAGAGTTCAGAAGTCTCACCACATAAGGGTACCCAGTGCGTTTCATGGACACCAACGTTCTCGACATAACCTCCAGATCACTAGATTCCTCAACCTTCGCATTGTACGGAAGATTAGTGTACGGTTTCCTACCCACTAATTCAGTTTTCTCTTTCAAATTAATATGGAGCCGTTGATGAATCCTTGTAGGCGTCTCTCACACCTCAGTCTTGTTTATCTGGGTCCAAGGTCTCAAAGCCAATGACCTGGAACACGATCGCAATTTCTAAGGCTGTTCGACTTCCAAATTCAGCCCTTCTTGCTACAGCTTTTACTCAGACCAATCCTATAAACTTTAGTTTTTGGTCCTTGGATAGTGACTAGCCACTGCTCTGTTACGGGGCCAGTTAGGATCGATCTAGCAAGGAGGTATCGACTGTATAATCAATGTGAACCGCCATGGTTGCGTCACTTAGTGAGCGCTTTGCACTCCGCGTTGAAATGCGTTGTTTAGTCACGGCTTCAGCATGCTGGAGTACGAGAGTAACCGCTAGTAATATGTAGGCTGAGACAGCATTGACGCTGCTGGATTTAACGACTAGCTTGGAGACCTTCTAAGATGCCTTGTAGTATTTTATTATTATTTGTCTAGATGGCAAAACCAGCTCTCACAATAAATCGAACTGAAATCTGTTTAAGCGCGATTGAACTTCTGCATTACTACCTGTTGGATTTCCAATGAGAATAGTACGCGCCAGTTGTGGTTAAAACCGAGATGTAAGAACACCCGCTTAACGACTATTGGCCTCGAAATGTTCTTCATTAGCCGGGTGACTGTAAGTTGTGCAGCGGTTTCGATTAATGATACTATGTTTCGGCGCAGTCTGCTTCTATTCATCCAATCCCAGGTGCTGTTTGTTGGCATAATTGGAGCGACAGAATAGTTTGTGTTCCTAGGTTAAGCAGCTTTGGAGGGGAAATTCTGTCCAAGGAGTGTGAATATTTGTGGCCTTTACTTATACCAATCCTTCGCAGCACGCGACAGTTACAAGTGGTTGAATGTACTTTTTTTAAAAAATTCATTTTATTGTCCTTTCTGAATCTAAGAATATGTAGGACATGCAGGTCCTCTCTGCCTACAGGCCAAGAATACCTATACCAGTAGTATATCCCCTCCTATGCCTCCCATATAGCTCCCCCCAAACAATACCACCACTCACAAATCCTCATTCGATCATTAAACCTGAAGGAGTCCTTTGCCATTCATTATCTCCTTTCAATAGCCAACGAATCGATGGCCATTTGCGGGTGTATGGCAGCCGGGAAGAATCGCAAAAACTACAGGATGCGTGGCTTTCTAATACCGACATTCGGACTAAATCCGAAGACATAGTGACCCCATCTGAAGCGTTCGAAGAGGCCGGCCAGCTGAGCGCTACAGACTTGTGTGTACCTCGGGAAATTCACGCTCGGCTTTTCTAGCCTCTTTCAAACACCTTCCCGAACATCGTGCTGAAATGTCAGAAAAGTCTTGACAGAGCGTGATTACTGTATGGTAGCTTAGCCTAACTTCTTTTGTGCCGTCCAGGGCGCTGGGGAGTGTCGTTGACTCATCGACAAGAGAAGCCCTCCTGGCTAATTATCAGAAATCTCGGTCTTGGCGCCCACAAATATTCCAAAGTTGAAAACCCCTCGAAAATATCAGCCCCAGCATGGTCTTCGAAGACCTGTCCCCCCTCTCGCTCCACATCTCGGCCGTCTATTCTCCCTCAAGTTGTTTGTCCTATTAGAGAAAAAGTCCCCCATAAACCATGACCTGAGCTTTGCATATTATGAATTAATTTCCTCCTTGCGAGTATACGTAGCGTCGTAAAATTTTGGTCAGTGATGGCCGGTAGTTAATGGGGCAAGATCCTGCTTGCAATTGGAGCAGCTTCTTTATAGGTCGTGAAGGCGAGGTGAGGCGTGCTTAGAAGGAGGTTGAGGACTCAGATGAGAATGGTAAGAGGGGCATGGTCGAGAAGTCGTCAAATGGAGATATGCTTGAGGCTGCTTTCCACTTCGATTCGGATGCGATTCTTCCTGGCTATGCCAGATATACAGAGCACGCTGAGCGATTACACCGGCACCACTGGAAGCTGAAGAATTCGTCTTTACCGGCAACGTACTTTGTTATATTATGTGGAGTTTATGGCTCTCAGATTTTAGATTGCTTCGGCAGGTGTTGAGCCCATATTAAATAGAGTCGTGAGATTAGTCACCGGAAAGGTTTCTACTAAAAAGATCAAATTGATAAAGGTTTTCTATTTTTTAAGAGTAGTATCAAATAACTTATAGCCTGTCTGCGGTTCGTATCTGGGGTGTAGATGGTTGATTTCGTTGAGTTGTGCGGTCGTGAGATCTATGCAAGTCGGATTTTCGACCAAAAATGAGCCAACACCACTGCTCTCGATCATCAACTCGACGAAAACTCTCAAATTCACCCTTTTTCGTGACTGGTTCTCGGCCTATGAGGAAATATTTCACCCCCAAGCTCGTAGACAATATCACTGACAGGTGTCCAACTTTTGTCCTACAGCAATTTACAGGTTTAAGGTAACTCCCAAATAAGATGAATCAATAGATCAAAAGCCCTCCTAATGTAGTAAATAAGTTCACCGGCAAAGACGATTATTACATTCTCTAGTAGCGCTAATTTATTAGCTCCATAGCTCTACACCTCTGGGATAGCGGAGGACGAAGGCTGAACACCTGTCAGTGGTGTCCTCAACGAGCCTCCATCTGCCACGGGATTGGAGAGTTGTCAAAAACTCCTCCGACCGCGTCAAAACCGTCGGAAAACGCTGCATTCAAATCAGCGTCATTATCAACGTCGCAGCCAAAAGCTGCCGCGAAAGCAGACTGCCCGCCAGAGCTTCGACCAATTGTCGAGGCCGAACAACGACACGCCGCCGAAACAGCAGTTAATCTGACACTTTGTTCCACCGCCATCTCTGGCGTCGAAGCAACCCTTTCCCTTTGACTAACGATTCAAACAGACAATTTATAGACTCGATGAGAGTCTACCTACGCGCCGCCATTGCGCAATACATGGCCACGGGCCCGGCCCCCACGCCACCCGTCCTCCCTCCTCGCCCTGCAAACCCTCTCTCAAGGGCTCCTGACGCTGGGACTGCACAAATTCTCGCCTTCCCAGTGCTGCCTGTAAAAATTATATGGGCCACGGTGGCCAGAAACGGACTGCAACAAAAAGCAGTCCCTGATGCAAAGGCTGTGCCGCGACCTGCGGACAAAGCCCAAAAGAAAGAAGCTCCCAAGTCGAAAGTCGACAAACGACTGTTCCTTCGCCTAGAAAACGAGAACCCGTGGCGCAAGCTTTCATCTAGCGCTTTACGGCAACAAACACAGGATTGGCTGCAGTGCAACTTGAGTGACGCCTGCTCTGTACACCGAGTCAGAACCGGGTTTGCGATTCTGAAAGGTAAGGAAAACGTAAGGGAAAGGCTCCTAGATGCCGCACCGAGGTTTTCGGACTTCAACGCTAAGCTCGAGGAAGCCTCCAACCTTGTCGCCTTTCGAATCCCGAATGTTACCGCAACCATAAAAACAGTCGACGGTATTATAACGGTCGATGCGAGCAGGGTCTCATTGGAGATCTACCGGAAAACACATCAGTTTCCAACCCAGGTGCTACTGCACGGAACATGCCGTCCTGGAGCGCCGTACAGAAATTGGAAAGCCTTTTTCTCCCGGGACTACGCCCCTCGTGCGGGCGTCCGCATTCTCGACGAGGCTGGAGTGGCGACCATTTACAAGCCTCGTCCACAAATTGAACAGTGCAAACGCTGTTTAGGCTTCCACGCCACCCGTGGTTGCTCCCGCGCTCCAGCATGCTGGAACTGCGGATCAAACATGCACTCGGAAGCCGAGTGCAGAGCCCTCACCAAGTGTCGCAACTGTGGGGGACCCCACCAATCGGATTCCCGGGTCTGCCAAGCCAGACCCAAGAAATCCAGACCGTTGACAAAAGTGCAGCTCGCATTGATCCGCCACATCGAGCAAGGGGAGTTCGCGAAGGTGGCACTAGATCGAGCTGCAGCTAAAAAGGCCGAAGAGTTGATTATCGCCGCGGCGAAGCATGTCTCGATGGCCAAGGCAACAGGTTTCGCAACGCTGGAATCTGAAGAAGAAGCTTGAGGGAACAGCAATCTCGATGATGCCTCTCTTGGGCATTCACTAACCAATAGCAAGATACCGGCTGGATCAAAGGTGCCTGCAAACCCATCTTTTGCACTCAGCGGAGACGGAGTAAATTTGTGATGTGGAAGGTGTGACGGACGATGGAATGCGTGAGAAACGCTTTGCTTGGGTCCGACATGGAGGAATCTTCCGGTTTTCGGAGCTGTTTTTGATTTTCGTGATTTTTTCGTTTTGGTTTAATCAGCTGCACTTTTGGCAGTAATACACGAGATTGGAACGAGTTAGGCTGTAGGAAAAGTTACAGGGAACCCTGCCGGCTCCGCCGGTCCTTGACTCCTAGGAGATATAGAGCATAGCTTAGGACAAAAAAATTAATAAAACAAAAACGAACACCTGTCTGCCACATTCATAGGTTCTTTGGTATTTTCAACAACACTTTTGACTGCCAAACCAACAAAGCTCTTGATTTGAGCTGTCTACCCAAACAAACAAACAGCTGTCCGCCACATCCCCCGACGCTATTTTATTCCATCCACGACTTATGGCTACCACATATATCTCTCACTCACTCATGCTCCCCCAGTCCTCCGCAGAGGCTGGCTCTTGGCCTCCCTGTTGGAAAATATACTCTGTACAATATTATATGGGTATGTGTGATAAAGTAAAGAAGACTTAATATTCTACAACAATGGGATCATTGGACTTATACACATCTATGGGAGAAATTCCAACTAGTCTCATGTGCCTGTCAAACCTAGTGATGATCAGCCACCTCTCATCTTCCGTGATAAGGCAAGGTGAACTGTAGTACGTGGATATCCAAACGTATATGCAACAGTAAGTGCGATTAGCGCACTCAGGACATGTGTAGAGAAAGTCGATCTTGTCGGGAACCTGAGACAAAACAGATAATGGTTGAGTCCTGAATTCGAGAGTCAGAATTTCTAACACCCTACTCCCACCCGCAAATTCGACGCGTTCTGACGTCGAAATTGTCCTCACAGGGTCTCCAAACCATCCCGATAATACCCAAATAAACGCAGAGTCGATCTGCGAGGCCAGCTGCCAATACTTACCCACAAACTCCACCGAGTCATTAGGTGTTATCATGACTGACTTTCTCGCAGATGAAGCGAGAGCTTTTAAGCTACTCTTCGCAGAGGCTGAGCATCTTATTAGTGGATACATTGACCTATTGGCCTCCACAACCAATCACCAGCTCCGACGAGCTGTTGAAAAGAATGGAGAGGCTTTACAGCCCATGATAGCAGACATTCTGCACTGAAGCCCTAGCCAGCTCCGATCCAGTGGGCTATTAGAGGCTGCCAGCAGCAGCAGAACAACACTCCTTGCCGTGCCGGAAACCAGTCCGGGAGGAAAGAATAACGCGAGCACTCCTCGACCAGTGCAGATCCTCTCGAGAGAAAGTAGTAGCCAGTCAAAAGGCAAAGAACCGGCCACCATGAGGCCTATTAGGCTAATCGAAGTCGTTAACATACAAAACTTCAACACTACGGAGAAATCCTGGACTCAGGTTGTAAATAGAAAGGCAAAACCTGCACACCCAGCAGCAACAAAATCTCTACCAGCCAACGAGCCTTAGGCAAACGCAACGGGGCCCAATGCCTCAGCTCCCAAAACAGCCCGGCCAGACGAGCGTCTATTCCTGTGGGTCAAGCCAGACCATCTGTGGAGACACATGTCTCCCCATTTTATTAAAATAAGTCTCGCAAGCACACTTTGCTTAGCTAACTCTACAATCATGCAGGTGAATATCGTAAATTCAGGGTTTGCGATATAAGCTGAGGTAGATGGGGCTAGAAACGCGCTCCTCTCGGGTGCCGTACTCTTGGAGAGCACGGAACTGAAACTGGAAGCTGCTTCCAACTGGATCTCGGTGTTAGCTCCGAATGTACCAGACAGCCTCCATACCCTAGAGGGACCAATGCCAGTGACATCAGAGATGGTGATGGAAGAAGCAACCTTAAACACAGGCGTTAGACCGATCTCGGCTCGTGCCTTTGCGATAAGCATGGCTAGGCCATCAACCGACTGGGTGCTGCATTTTGCAACCGGCAAGCCAAAGCTAGGAGAAAAACTTTTCGAAGAGAGCGATCGCTTACATGAGCTCCAGTGCAAGGCCAAAATTGCGCAATGCAACCGATGCTAGGGACATCACCCAACAAAGATTTGCTCACGAGCGGAGCGATACTCACGGTGTGGATCCATCGAGCACAAAGCAACTGTCTGTAAGCAGACCATCCCGAGATGTATGAACTGCCATGCGCCACATACAGCTATCGAACCACATTGCATGGCTAGACAAACCCGGGTTGGTGGCATAACTGTGCAGCGAACGAAAGACTAGCTGTCGGTGATCCGCATGCAGTGTCAAAAAGAAAGCAATGCTTCGATACGAGAACTAGAAGCAAAGCAGAAAGCCACCGAGGCGACTGCCGATAATGAATCAACAAACCAACCTTAATGCCCGTAAGGGACCACAACCATACCGAGCTTCACACAACAGCAACTACGATCTCGTTCCTCTGTGCTAATTTGGACATAGGAGACCCCGCTACGGACATCATCCTGCAATCGGCTCGGGATTTAGGAATCGATTTCTGTCAGGGGAAGGTCATGAAGTAGATTGACGAGGTCTAATCTGGTGATTGAGATTGTCTACAAAGAAGAAAGGAGACTCCTATTGAGTCTTGTAAAAATATATACATCGTGAATCGCGTATCAGACGCGTTATATCACGTGACAGTAACTTCCCTCAATTCACTCTATCCCTTGACATATGGTCCCTTCTCACTCCGAATGTCTTAGATCTTGGGCGCAATTTTCGTTACGGATATTTTAGCTTGCCTTTTCGCTGCCTCAATCTCTCGCGGTGATGGCTTGAGTTTATGTGGGAAGCGCTGTTCAAATTCTTTAATGGATGATTTGGCATTTACAACGTTCTTGAGAGGTTCCCATGTTTTGTCTTCTGAATCATAACCTCTCCACAATATCAAATACTGAAAATTCTTTCTATTCTTGCTACGCTTAGAATCTAAGATAGCTTCGATGGCGTATAACTTTTCGCCTGACTCATCAAGGGCAATAGGTGGTGATGGGGGATTGGTCTGGCCTGGTAAGGGGTTCGCGGGTGCCGGTCTGAGCAAACTTGTGTGAAAAACATCATGCATATTCTTAAACTCGAAAGGAAGCTGTAATTTATATGCATGAGAATTAATAATTTTAATAACTTTGAAAGGTCCTATAAATTTACAATCTAGCTTCGAGATTGGTCGGGAAGTCGTTATATTGCGGGCATCTAGAAAAACTTCGTCACCAACTCGATAAGCTGGTGCTGGTGATCGGTTTGCACTAGATGCACTCTCTTGCCTATCTCTGGAGTGCGTAAGGTTTGCAAGCAGTACGTCGAGGACTTCTGCCATTTTAGAAGCGAAGTCAGTACCCGCTGATATTTGTTTCCTTAGACTTTTTGAAGAATTCCTCTCAACCGTTCGCGGAGGACTAAAACTCATACGTGGATGAAACCCTTTATTTGCAAAAAATGGAGTGACTTTGGTAGAGGCGTTTACTGCATTATTTGCAGCGAATTCAGCCATTGGTAACCATTCGTAGACGTCCTCTTGAGAATAATCTATGTATTGTCTGAGATATTGTTCCATAAAGGCGTTGGCATTTTCTGTCTGTCCATCAGTCTCAGGATGGTAAGCTGTAGAAAGTGATAAATTGATCTGCAGACAGTTACAAACCGCTTTCCAAAATTCTGCAACAAAAAGCGGACCTCTGTCGGAGACTATAGAGTCACATAGTCCATGAAGTCGCCAAATATCACGGACAAAAAGTCTAGCTAGGTCTTTTGCATTCATCTTTGTATGGCAAGGCGAGTAATGTCGTTCTTTGGTGAGGCGATCTACAACAACCATGATGCAATTATAGTTATTAAATTCTGCTAAAGGACCGACAAAGTCTACTGAGATATCACGCCAGCGCTGTAATGGAAGGGGAAGGGGTTTTAGAGCTCCTTGGTACTTGAGCCGAGAGACTTTATTTCGGAGGCAGTTGTGACAGTTTTTTGCGAATTGATCAGTTTGCTTCGAGAGGTTGGGCCACCAGTAATGGTTAGAGACTTCTTGATACAATGCATTTTTTCCTGGATGACCTTTTTCACAGCTATCGTGAGCCATCTGAATGAGCATGGGCCTTAGTTCGTTATCTGGGACATAGATTCTATCACGATAATAAAGTCGGCCTCCCCGAAGCTCGCATTCCGAAAGTGAAATTTCTTTTGAATGTGGTATTCCTTCCGACTTAGTCAACTCGGTAACAATATTTTTTAGCCATTGGTCTGTTTCATCCTGGTAGCCTTGGTCAAGTAGTCGGGAGATTTTTTGGTCAGAGGGTTCACCTTGAGGGTCAGAGAGGGAAACGGAAGAAAGATGATGAAAGTTGGTTGTATTGGATGGAAGATTACATTTACGCTGCGCTAAATCTTCGATTATGGATTCATGAAGTTTATTAGCAGGTAGGAGAGTTTGCTTTTGGTGTTGAGTTCGAGGATCAGAGTCGTTTTTAGGAAGATCTTGAGAGCGTCGTGTAAGTGAGTCAGCTTTAGCATTATCTTTTCCTGCTCTGGATTTAATGACGAAATCAAATTGTGATAAGAACTCGCTCCAACGAACCTGGCGGCGGGATAGCTCTTTTGTTGTCATGAAGTATTCAAGATTTCGGTGATCAGTGAGAACGGTTATCGGATAGCATGAGCCTTGAAGCTCAGCTCGCCAACCTTCAAAGCAGCGTACAATGGCTAAAAGCTCCTTATCGTATATCTCATAGTTGCACTCCGCATTTTCGAACTTTTTTGACATAAAAGCAACCGGATGTAGCTCACCTTGATCATCTTTTTGAGAAAGAACACCAGCTGAAACGAAGTCCGAAGAGTCTGCTTCGACTATAATCTCCTTTGAGGCGTCGAAATGATGTAAAACTGGTGCTGAGATAAAAGCTTTTTTGAGGAGTTCAAAAGCATTTTGGCAGGCATCAGACCAGACAAATTTGACATCCTTGCGGGTAAGAGAGACAAGGGGCCTCACAATCTTTGAGAAGTCTTTGATAAATCTTCGATAAAAATTAGAAAATCCTAAAAAGCCTTGAACATCTTTCAAACAAGAGGGGGACTCCCAGTCACAAATACACTGAACTTTTTGGGGGTCCATTTTGACACCTGTTACAGAGATTACCATTCCAAGGTAGGTCACTTCTTGAACCTCAAATTCACACTTCTTGATATCACAATGTAATCCGGCTTTTTTAAGTGCATCAAGTACAGTATTAACGTGGGCTCGATGCGTTAGAAGGTCGTCAGAATAAATCAAGATATCGTCGATATATGCAGTGCAGAAAACATCAAGGTATGGTCGCAAAACGTCGTTGATGTGAGCTTGAAAAGTGGCTGGTGCGTTTGATAAGCCAAACGGCATTACTAGTGTTTCGAACAGACCATATCGTGTGTTAAACGCTGTCATCCATTCCTGGCCTTCGGCGATTCGAATATGATTAAATGCCGCAATAATATCTAGCTTTGTATAGTATTTGGCATTACTAAGTCTAGCAAGGGTTTCTTGTATTAAGGGGAGGGAATATCTATTTTTAATGGTTATAGCATTTAATCCACGGTAATCAACGCAAAATCTTAAACCACCTCCAGGTTTCTTGGCAAAGAGTACTGGTGCTGCTGCTGGTGACTTGCTAGTACGAATGAAACCTTTATCTAGTTGTTCATCAAGATATTTGCGTAGCACTTTCAGTTCATCAATAGACATATTATATAGAGGTCCATGGGGGGGCACTGTGCCTGGCTTAAGATCAATTTTGTGGTCACAGTCACGATGTGGAGGAAGGGAATCAGCACCTTCGTGACTAAAAACAGGTAAATGGTGGTGGTAGTGAAGTGGAAGTTTGCTTGCAGGATTGGGTCGTTCTTTTGTCTGGAGGGCAATCTGGATATCTTCAAGTGAAAATCCTGCTAAATCTAACTCCGCAGCTTTGGAGCAAGAGTTAGACTTCTCTTTTAAAATTTCACTTGACAGGTATTTCTCCAGAAACGTTTTTTTATTAGGTGGGGAAGTTGGAGGAGTCATCGGCGCTGAGCCAGCAGGCTCGTTCCCCATTTCTTTTAACCTGCTATCAACTTCGTTTAGAGATAAAGAAAATATCTCGACACCGTTTAACTTTGAGAGGGCATGAAAAGCTGCAGCTCCAACTTTCCTTGGGCGCCCACTTTTGATTATGTCATATTTGGATGGTGGATTGTGAGCTCTAAATTTAACACTTGATCCATTAATTTGCTTAATACCGGCTGGGAGGCAGTTTTCTTTGCAATAATCTGAACTAAAAGAGACACAATCAGTTGACCAATTAATCGAGGGGTTGTGTCTCCTGAGCCACTTTCGTCCGAGGATCAGCTCGTATTTTCCCAAATTTGTGATAAAAAAGGTTAATAATTCCTCATGGCCTTTGATGTTTAATTTAATAGTAGTTGAATGGGTTATTTTAGCTGCAGGCGAACCATCCACGAGATAGAGTTGACGAGGCTGTGGAAGAATTTTCAGCGGGAGGTTTCGTCTTTTTGCTGAGTTAAAATCGTAAAATTCGTCAGTGGCACCACAGTCAAGGAATGCCTGAGTGAAGAAGCTGAATTCGTTTCCAAATATATTACAGGAAAGCAGAAGATGATCGCTGTGGGGTGCTGAAAGAGACAAAATTTGTGTCCTTTCCTCACCGTCATTAATGGAAACCTGTTTTTTCCTGATATCTCTGCCCCATTTTCTTTCTCCTGATCGGAGATTCTATTATCTTTGTACCTTCTCATATCCTGATTCAAGTGAGCTTTGGGGCAAATTCGAGCGTGATGGCTAGGGTCAAAGCACCGGCTACAATTTTTATTTTCAAAGCAGTATTTACCCCTGGCTCCTCTTTCATTATCATTTCGTGAGATTCGGTAATTTGCAGTGTCAGTTGGGGATCGAGTGACAAGTGGAGTGGTTTTAGATATGCTTGGGTTTGTCAATTCTCTCGACGATGTAGATAGAACGTTACTGAATTTCGTATAATCTGGATCAGATGAGCGAAGAACAGCATCAATGTGGCGAACTTCGATTAAATACAATGAGAGGTCTGTCGGTAATTCTTGGCGCAACATTACACGATTTTGAAGATGAGACACAATAGTGGGGTGGAGAGAATCGTATAGATGGTTTATTAAGGCATCATCAGAAAGCTCCGTTTTTTGGGCAACTTCATACCAGTCAATAAGGTGAGAGGCTGTGTCTTTCTGTCCTTGTTTAATGGTGAGTATTTTCCTACGAGCTGCATTACATGGTTCAATCTCCCCAAATGTTTGTTCAAGAAGGACAAAAATAGCATCAACAGATTTGTATTTGACAGAACCATTTCTATTTATACCATGAGAAATGGTGGAGTATGCTCTTCCCTTGAGGCGAGAAATTAGATAAAGTATCTTAGTATTTTCAGACGGGTACCAGTCCTTGTTTGCAATAAACTTCATATTTATTTTCCGGATAAATTGAGGAAGTTCTTTGTGCATATCAATGTTATCCGCAGCGAAGACATCTGGGTCGGGGTGTTGAGCAGACCGGTAGATACAATGTGTTGAAGTATTTCTCTCAGTAGTAGTTGCTTTTGTCTTTAGATCAGAGAATACATCAGAGAATTCACAATTCTTTTCAGGCAATGTGTCATAGTCATTCTTATAATGGCGGAGTTCATTTTCCAATTTTCTGAATGAGCTTGCTAGGGAAACGATTTCATTACTGAGTAAAATAGGACTAACTACAGCGTTGCGTCCCTGCATGGCGTTGAGTAAAGATTCTTGGTTTAGGATGGAGTTGAGGAGAGGGTACATGTGAACGAAGTCTATATTCTGGTCGTTGAATTGAAGGGTGTGGTCGTCGTTAGGTAGGTCATGATTTCGAGAACTTCTATCCATTCTATTATTGATTTCATATATTTTACTTAGGGTGCATCTCTGTGGTAGGTATGCAGAAATTGTAGTCTGAATTACACTTTTGGTACTATTTGAATTTGAATCAATTTGTCAGTATGGGTATAGGATTTACGCGCGAGGGACGTAATTAAAAGTGATTTGGTAGACAATATGTCAGGGGAAGGTCATGAAGTAGATTGACGAGGTCTAATCTGGTGATTGAGATTGTCTACAAAGAAGAAAGGAGACTCCTATTGAGTCTTGTAAAAATATATACATCGTGAATCGCGTATCAGACGCGTTATATCACGTGACAGTAACTTCCCTCAATTCACTCTATCCCTTGACAATTTCCTACTTACCCAGGAACCCTTGACTCAACATAAGGACGGCCACTGGCTCACCAAGTCGCATCCCGGATCTGATAGGCATTTACCTCCCCGTGATGCTGCTAACTCCACAAGACCACGCCCCCTAATCTACACGCAAAAAGGGATGAGGTGCCAACAACAAGCAATCTGCGAGACATCACCAGATCTCACCGCAGTAACGGTAGAAAGAGTCACATTTGTCTCAGTATACCGCGCTCTTGGAGCGGACCTTTTGAAGCTGTTATCATGGGCTCCATCCAGGCCTTCAATAATTGTCGGAAATTTCAATGCTGTTCACCCTGACTGGCAGCCAATGACCACTAGGCTACATGGCGGCAGCCAGGTGCTTACCGAATCGATGTTTGAGCACGGTATGGACCCGTCTTCTACACCGGGAGTCCCGACATACGATTTCGGAAACACGCTCGACCTAGTTTGGTCCAACGCTGGTGCCATTGCAGATATCTTGATAGAGCTTGACTCGACATCGGACCACAGAATTCTTGCAGGAGACGTCCCCCGTCTGAACTCGAAAACTAGAGCTGTTATCAAAACTGGCCAACCAGTACTAGTGACAGACGGCACCCTCGAAGACTTTTCCGAGGTGCTAGGTAGGTGAGCTCATAGAATAGGAATACAGCCATTGGTCTCAATAAGCACGGTAGACAACCTTGCTGAATAGCTGGTCCAAACTATTAGCCATGCTATCAGGGCTACCGGAAGACGTGGGAGTACGACGAAGGGTAGGATAGCACCTTGGTGGACGTTGGAGTGCTTACAGTCCAAACGCGGATACAGGATATTCAGGGACGAAGAGAGCAAAAAAGATTTCCGTCGCATAGTCAAAAGTGTAAAACGCAAATGCTGGCGGCGAAAGTTCTCCAAAGCCACAACCAAGTTTGAGATGT
Source organism: Blumeria hordei DH14 (assembly GCA_900239735.1). Classification (NCBI taxonomy): domain Eukaryota; kingdom Fungi; phylum Ascomycota; class Leotiomycetes; order Helotiales; family Erysiphaceae; genus Blumeria; species Blumeria hordei. The sequence goes on from OENG01000035.1 coordinate 3,422,121, forward strand.
ATCGGATAGCACGTTGGGCAAAGCCGCAACCTACATTTGCTACTCCACCACTCCAAACTCCCAACATTTTTGTCTCGGAACCAGGAAAGCGAGCAAATCTGTTGCGTAACCTTTTTCTCGGCCGATTCACCAGCCAAAAGGACATCAACGCTGAGAACCTCGAGCCAGGACGCGGAAACCTTCCATAGATCTCGAGCGTCACAGACGAAGAAGCCAAGCGGGTAACGACGGCCTGCCAAAATAAAGTCCCTAGAGCAGACGCGATTTCTGTTCGTCTTCTTAGGACAGCTTGGCCGTCAATTGATCACGCAGTGAGAGCACTCTTTGAGTACTCACTTCGATTGAACCACTTCCCGAAGGCCTTCAAGCTAGCCGAAGTAATTCTTCACCCCAAACCTGGCCGTAATCTCAGCACAGCTAAAGGATGGAGGCTCATCGCACTACTCTCCTCCCTTGGCAAAGGATGAACAAAATTTGGTTGCCGAAACCAGCCATAACTTGGATAAAGTCTTTCCGGCAAGGACGATCCTCCCGCGTAAGCACGAGGACAGAGAAACAGACCTGGTATTCCTAGAATATGGGCTGCCACAAGGATCGCCTTAATTCCCAATTCTCTTCCTCTCCTCCATGGCCGATGCCGTGGGAGGCAGTACTTGGAGATTTGGCTATGCAGATGATGTTGCCATCCCTGGCATAGGCTCAACCCCAAACGATGCTGCAGCAGCTGTTCAGAGAGAGGTCAATACAGTCCTAGGATTGGCTGCTGATAACGCCGTCTCTTTTGGCCCAGATAAGACTGAAGCAATCTACTTACTCGGCTCCAGATCCAAGAGATACGAACTTCCGAGTATAAGGGTAGACACACGCGATGTACAAGCATCTGACGACACCCGATGGCTCGGGGTTTACTTTGACCGCGGCCTTAACTTCGAAAGCCATATCGCAAAGTGGACCAGTAAAGCAATGCGGCTAGTGCAACACTTTCGACGGCTCAATCAGTGCACCCAGGGACCAAGGCCCGACTTATTAACCACAGTTATCCGCACGGTGGTTCTACCAATCGCTCTGCACGCAGCGGAGTTCTGGTACCCGGGCCAACCAGGGAAACCTATCGGGGTGTCGCGCGAAATTCTTGCAAGAGACAGTGCAAAGTAATCGACCAAACTTCTGCCTTAGGAATCCGCGTGGCTCCATCAACCTGGCGCACTATACATATCACAGCCCTGAGAAGGGAGACTAGTATTCCACCAGCACACATTCTGCTCGAGGAACGTAGGCTCAAGACTGCCGCACCTGATAAAGTAGGAAAGATCCCGGGCCACGAAGGGCTGATAGAAAATAAAATTGCTGATGAGCTCCCTCGAAGAGAGCTTAACTCATTAGACAACTCCAAGACAACATACGGCGTGATGAATTTTTTGGATGGATTCGCGGCTTGAAGGAGTTATTAATTTAATTTATTGTCCTTTCTGAGTCTATAACTATGTAGGACATACAGGTCCTCTCTGTCTACAGGCCAAGAATACCTATGCCAGTATTATATCCCCTCCTATACCTCCCATAAAGCTCCCCTCACAAGTCCTCATTCGATCATACACTTAGAGAAGCTCTTTGCCCTTCATTGTCTCCCCTCCTCAGCCAACGAAACGATGGCCATTTGCGGGTATATGGCAGTCGGGAAGAATCGCAAAAACCACTTGGTGCAGGGCTTTTCTAATACCGACATTAGGACTAAGTCCGAAGACATAGTGACCCTTCTGAAGCGTTCGAAGAGGTCGACCAGTCGGGCGCAGCAGACCTGCGTATACCCAAGAGCGTCTCTTAAACTTCCTGGCCTCCTCTTTACTTCTCCCCTGAATCATAACGAAGGACAAACTAAAGGTCGTGAAAAAATTTCAGAAAATCCTTGGTCGAGAGTGACTGCCGTGAAGGAGCCTTGCCCTGCCTAACATCCAAAAGTCGTTACGGACGTGGGGTTGTCGAGTAACTCATGTGTTTCAGATGCCCTTGTGACTGGTAGATTCGGAAATAAAGGTTAGAAGGGACGATATTTTTGACGAGTCGAAATCTGCTTTTCTTGAGGTCGGAAGGGTCTTTTACTTTGCTTTCGTTGGCTTTTTATTTTCCCGCCGGTGGATAGCACATGTTGTAATATAACTAGGGCTTCTCTGACTATCGTTATAGTGTTTGCTAGCGCCATATCTTTCCTCATTCCCAGCATCATTGCTGTCGTCTTGATCGTCTTTTGTGTTATCGGAAGCGTACCTTTGACGGAGGGGGAGACAATTCGACTCAAAATTGAAAAGATGTTACTCAATCTCGGCTCTGCAGACCCTGCAATGTGAGGTGAAGGACCGTAGGGGACATCACTGACTGGTGTTTAATTCTATTCCCCACTCAGTCTCCCGAATTAACATGATTATTTCTGATCTGCCGAGTCTTTCGTCGCCAGTCAAGAATTGAGGCGTTCGTATACATAATGCGGCAGAAACAAGCCAAATCAATGGACCTCGCCATTCGAGGCACTAAAGCAGCCGTGAATTAACATTGCCGCGCAATTTGTTTACTACGAGAGATTTTGTTTGAACATTTAGTCTAGGTTGGAGCTTTGGGGTATATTTTACTTCCTATACTTGATAGGAGAAAATTAGAAAATAAATGTTAGGAATTATTTCCCAAGCAAATCATGAACAATCTTCATCCTCTTCTCGGTTATTAGGGGGGCTACTCTCAACACCCGTCAGTGGTGTCTCATACGGACCTCCAGCTCTCACTGTAGAGTCTGCAGAGCCGAGATTGAGTAACAAAGTCCTCACTTCGATAAGGATTCCCAATCGCTTTCGCTGATTGTATCGTCTTCATCTCTCAACACATCCCCCTATCATTACTCTTATGGAGGAAAAGCCATCCGATGAGTTTCCGGAGCGTACCCGGCACCCGATACGGAGATGGTGGATTGGATCAAGTCGGTCTCGACTGTTACAAAGAAGGGAGATGTAGATGAATATGCGCACCTCGTGTAGTCCCGGTGTCTAGGCCTCGCCTGGCTGGGGCTGCTGGTTTTTTGAGACTTTTTCCCGCGCACGCAGTTTCCATTGCTACCACTTTTATTTTTTTGGGTAGAAGGTTCCGTGGAAGAGGTGGCTGAATTCCACGGTTAAACACTGAGCTGAATGGCTATTCATCAAGGGCGATATATCAATGATCTTTCAAGAAACAAAAGAGTCAAAGAGCACTGTAGAAGGTGTGGCCTGGGCTAGAAAGGAGCCCAATGTGCTAGATATTCTAAGACTCAAGCAGTACAATAACATACCCCTCTCTCTCTCTCTCTCTCTCTCTCTCTCTCTCTCTTCTCGACAATCAAGAAAATCGTCACCCTACAGCTGAGAGTCATGGATTTTGGGATATTTCTTACCTCATAACCGGGCGTATCTTCGCCAAGGAGTTCAGTCAAGAAACATTATTACCCCAAAAAGAGAATCAGACTATTTCCAAGAATCGAACATGAAATTGTCGTATGGCTAGACGCAGCTCCATGATGAATTCCTGTAGTTTGATTGGGAAACATACCCCTACTCAGAGGGTAAAATCACATGCTGATAGATCTACAACTTTAGGTAAGCTTTCCTTTGCTAAAATCACTCTCATGGCGAAACAGTTTCACCGAGAAACTCAATTGATGCTTTAACTTGCCCATGTAGCGCTACAGTCCTTTATGGCCTTCAAACGTCCTTGTATACATATTATCTCAATATGATCTAATATTATCTTCAGATATATCCATTGAAAGCATATTTAGAATCATTTTCCCAACAGCAACCAACAATCATATCACCTTTTTCCTGGTGTAGCTATCTAGCCCTAAGATTATGCTCCACTGCTCATACATTTTTAAGAAATGGGCAAGAAATGGATTCAAACCATCAGAATATACTTCCCATTCAGAATTTTATCGATCTTATCTCCGAATCGTCGCTTTCCAGACTGATTCGAATCTCTTTGGTACCATGAATATATATCTTTGAAGATACAAGACCACTTTTCCACAATAACATATGCAAAGATATTTCTAGATTGTTGGAAGATAACTTATGCATTAGGCCACCTATCGCACCTCTATATCAGAACTCTTGACCAAAGTAGGGGTAAATTTGATCTGTTCACATAAATATCCTAGATTCAAATAATCCGAAAGCAGATATTCTTAATCCTGGAGCTTACGAAGAACAATATCTTTCTGGCTTGTCATATTCTTGATAGCTACGGTCCAGCTACTAACTCGAAACTGTATAGAAGGCTTAATAAAGCTTTGACCAGTTTGTGTACCTCATTCTGTGTATGAAATTGTGAGTCTACGGACAAGTTTCCGGTTGCAAAGCTATCTCAATCTCAGCCTATAAAGAGTATCTGATACTAAGAGATAGCCACAAATATTTTTGGCGAACTAGTTTTCTTTGGGGTTTCTATCGTTGGGAATATTCAATCTTTTCTCTCTAAATCGGATTTTAAGCTCTTATAGTTATTTTTTATCAATTAAATGATAGTATTTGTCTGAAATCTTCATAAGACACATGAATTTTAACCACTTTTTCAGGTGGTTATTTTGTTAAGATTCTTCGTGTTTTTGTTTATGGTTAAGAACTTATGAATCTGAGGGTATAAAAAAGAGTTCTTGATAGAGAGTACTCGATTTTCGGAATGTTTTTATTGGTTTAAGTTGATGCGTGCTGTCTTAGATCTAAGGCTTATTCCCAAGATTTCCATACTTCCATTGACCCTGCTTCATTTTCTGCCTCCCAACCTATATGCTTCATCCGTCTTGAGCCCACGTTATTAGCTTTGAAGGCTAATTCAGCTTCTTTTCTTTGCCTAGTGATAGAGGCAAGTATCCAGTAGTCATTATGAGTGACCGCAAGAAGAAATGCATCTCTCATGTACGGACTATATAGTTGACAGCTCGCCCTAGGGACTAAGTGGATTTCTTCAGAAAACATCTTGGGAATATCTCTACCCTCTTCAACTAGCGGCCAAACTACTGAATTGAAACATTCACGACAGACGGTAAATTCGGGCAGTTGGGGTATTATATGCCAATGGCAATCAAAAAGCTCGGTATCTAGCTGACATTCTTCAAAGGTATCAAAATGAAGTGCCAGCCTTTCGAGCGCGTATGGATCAGGGGGAGCCCCTTCAGTGTTTGCCTCCACAGCTATTTTTTCTAGTTCATCGAAGTACTTTACGAAACGCCTACTATTCGATCTGAGGGCGCATATACCAGATTCAGCGTTGTAAGAGTCAAGATAAACAAACATGCCATGAAGAACTGGCAAGAGGATTTCAACATTCTTCACACAAGTTAGACAGACTTTAAAGCCACGAATCGGGGCTCCTGTTCGTGTATTGATGATTGAGCACCATTGCCGCACAGTCTCATGCTCACCAAGGCATTCAGGTAAAGTTTCTGCAATATTTGCCAGCTCGTGGAATAAGTCGAGACTTCCTAAGTTTTCTGTGATAATCATGAGCCAAGCAATTCGAAACCAAGGTGACTTTCCAAAGTCGCATAAGACCCTAACACCTGGTTCGTTTCGAGGAGATGGTACAAAGAATTGATTAAACCCTGTCGGTGCAATCGACATATCAAAGCATGATGGACAGACATCAAAGTTAGGACAATGAGGCAGGGTCAACCAATCCTTTCGGCCTTCAATAAACTCCATTCTTGGACAAGGAGGTAGGGGCACGGGAATGGTATATTTATGATCATAGTTTTCTGGTGATTGAGTAAAATCGTCAAATAGATAATTTGCGGCTAAAGGTTGGAGTGATGATGGTGGAAGGTACTGGGTTAATGGTTGCGTTAATACCTTTTCAAAAGAGGTTGTTCCTCGCTTAAAAGCTTCAGTTTGGTTTTCAAACCTATCAGAGACTGGAGATCGTAAGTGCCGCATCTTAAGTGTGGTTACTGGACTTCGTTTATCTGTTCGGTAAACCTGTCTTTCTGAAGAGAATGGCGAAGGAGATCGTGATGGATCGTTGTGAAATTTCTGTTTAAGCTTCCAAGCAGGTAGTTGGTGCGTTCGTTCTTTCATGAAAGCTGGACTTGATGGAGCACTTGGTGACGATAATGGTGAATTTAACCTAGAAACTGACTTTTTGTCACGAAGGGTCTTAATACTTTTAGAGGAAGACCTATGTCTGCTTTCTTCCCTAATACGATTTTGTGGACGGTATCGTGAGTTCTTGATAATTTCTACACAATTAGAATTATCTTCATCGCTACTAACATCGTATCCTCTATTGTAATGCTGATCAGTATCCACGTCATGGGCGAATCGAACCGAGTGTGTCGATGTACATCTTTCTGCTCTGCTAGTGATAGAATTTTCTGAAGGCTGCCTTTTTCTGATATGTTCATTTTGAACACGACGTCCACGATTCTCACATGTCTCAATAATTTGAACTTTCGCGCCACGGTTTCCTGGAGGAGATGGCGAATTTCCACGACTTGATTTCTCTGGCACAAGTGTACCTGTGCGTCGTCTGGAATGATTTTTCTCGGAGATTTCTAGAGTTAGCTCAGGTGGAGTATTTTTACCGCTTCGGGGATGATTAGATGGATTATTCCAATGCTTCTGGTCATTTTTACTGGAGTTCACAACTTTAAGGGCTGAGTCCTGAAGTCTATGGGCCATGGGTGAAGGTTCCCTTCGCCGGTTTAAATGAGTAGATTCCTGGGCTTTGGGCCTAATTGCTGCCTGAGAGTCTCCTTGTCGAAATAGAGGATTGGAGTCCTGAATTCTAGAATGAGATATGGGTGAAGCTTCTCTTCTCCTGGATTGGACATGAGTGTCTTGAGATTTGTTGTGAGCTTCAAGTGAAGGCTCCTGTCGCCGAGACGGAAAGGTTGGGTCTGAGGCTTTAGAATTATTCACAGGTGAAGAGTCTTTTCGTCGGTACAAAAAGTGTGAGTCATGCGCTCTAGAGTGAGCTACAGGTGAAGAATCTCTTCGCCGAGACTGAAGGGTGGAGTCTTGCGTTCTAGAAAAGGCTACAGGTGAAGTTTCTCTTCTGCGAGGTGGAGGAATTGAGTCATGTGTTCTAGAATGAGATACAGGTGAAGCTTCTCTTCTCCGGGATGGGATTATGGAGTCCGGTACATTGGAATTAATCACAGGTGAGGATTCTCTGCGTCTAGATGGAAGTATGTAATCCGAGTCTTTATCACTAGTCATTGGTGAAGATTCCCTTCGCCCAGACGAAAATGTAGAGCCTTGAACTCTGGAGTTAGCTACAGGAGAAGATTCTTTCCGCTTAGATGAAATGGTGGGGTCCTGTCTTCTGGAATGAGCTACCGGCAAAGATTCCTTCAGCCTGGATGGAAAGGTGTAGTCCGGAGATTTGGGGCGAGTTGTAGGTGATTTTGCTCGTCGAGAAGGAAAATTCGAGTCTTGAACTCTGGGATTGGTTACAGGCAAAGAGTCTATTCGTCGAGACGGAATAGCTGAGTCCTGTATTCTAGAATAAGGCACAGGTGAGGACTCTCTTTGCCGGGGTAGAAATGCCGAGTCCTGGGTTCTGGAATGAGTTACAGGTGAAGGGTCCTTTTGCCTAGATGGAAGAGTGTAGTCTGGAACCCTAGAGTTAGTCACAGGTGAAGGCTCTCTTCTCCGGGATAGGTGTGCCGAGTCCTGGGTTCTGGAATGAGCTACAGGTGACGGGTCCTTTTGCCTAGATGGAAGAGTGTAGTCTGGAACCCTAGAGTTAGTCACAGGTGAAGGCTCTCTTTGCCGGGATAGATGTGCCGAGTCCTGGGTTCTGGAATGAGCTACAGGTGACGGTTCCCTTCGCCGGGATAGATGTGCCGAGTCTTGGGTTCTGGAATGAGCTACAGGTGAAGGGTCCTTTTGCCTAGATGGAAGAGTGTAGTCTGGAACCCTAGAGTTAGTCACAGGTGAAGGCTCTCTTTGCCGGGATAGATGTGCCGAGTCCTGGGTTCTGGAATGAGCTACAGGTGACGGTTCCCTTCGCCGGGATAGATGTGCCGAGTCTTGGGTTCTGGAATGAGCTACAGGTGAAGGGTCCTTTTGCCTAGATGGAAGAGTGTAGTCTGGAACCCTAGAGTTAGTCACAGGTGAAGGTTCTCTTCGCCGGTTTAAATGAGCAGAATCCTGAATATTGGAATAAGCTACAGGTGACGGTTCCCTTCGCCGGGATAGATGTGCCGAGTCTTGGGTTCTGGAATGAGCTACAGGTGAAGGGTCCTTTTGCCTAGATGGAAGAGTGTAGTCTGGAACCCTAGAGTTAGTCACAGGTGAAGGCTCTCTTCGCCGGGATAGATGTGCCGAGTCCTGGATTTTGGAATGAGCTACAGGTGACGGTTCCCTTCGCCGGGATAGATGTGCCGTGTCCTGGGTTCTGGATTGAGCTACAGGTGACGGTTCCCTTCGCCGGGATAGATGTGCCGAGTCTTGGGTTCTGGAATGAGCTACAGGTGAAGGGTCCTTTTGCCTAGATGGAAGAGTGTCGTCTGGAACTCTAGAATTAGCCGCGGGTGACAACTCCCTATGCTGAGATGGGGGAGCTGAGTCTGCAGCTTGAGACTTAGTCACTTGTGGAGGTTTTCTTTGCCAATGGGAATGGGTAGAGTCCTTAGGTTTGGTTTTAGCCACGGGTGAGGAATGTTCTCGCTGGGATGAGATATTTGGTTCCTTAACTCGAGCATCAGTCACAGATGAAAGGTCTTCTCGCTGGGACAGGAAATTTCCCTCTACTGGATCCGATGCGGATAAGGCTGGCAGCTTTTTGTGGTCTGATTTTTTGGGCCGGGCTGAAGTTTGTCCTGATGTGCTGCGAGTATTTTCTTTTGGAATGCCAGCATCCTTGTCATGAGATTTACTGTTTCTCGTATTTTTGTCAGTGTTTTTCACTCGCTTCAATTTCTCCTTAGGATTTGGAGTGTCAGAGAAGTTGCATGATTTTTTTTTGATAACGTTAACCTCGATAATGATAGGATTTTGATCGATGGATCCGCGATGCGGTGGATCTGAACAGCGCAAAACCGATAAATGCTCTCTTGCCAACGAAACATTTTCATCCTCTACCGACGGTGAAGGAGGATAGTTGCCTCTACTGCGATGACGGGATCGACCGTATTCGGCTGTCTTAAAATGCCGGTCGATTTTTGACAACGGGGATCTGTGCGGTAGATGATCGTTAGATAACTTTGTCCCAGGGCTAAGAATAGAGGCACTGTACACAAACTTCTTTAGATTCTCTCCTCCTAATGTCCAAGGGGTATTGCTCTTTGGCGGCACGTAAAATTCGCGCCATCGCTCCATGATATCTTCAACGATGTGAGAATACTTTATTTTCTAGGAACATAAGCCAAAACAATTTGAATGTAAACAACGCGCCTCTTGAACGTGAATATTTAGTTAGCTAGTTTTTGGTTAAGGAGGTTCTCTGCGCATGAGGTTGCTGGATCCAGAGATTTTCGAATGTGTGAAATGTGTGAAATGTGGGAAAAAGAGGCGATTGGTGAAGAATGTAGTTACGGCCCTTTTCCGGATCCCTCTCCGTGTGACAGCCCAACATGACATACCCGGTCCGGCCTGCATCAGTTAGGCGGTGAAAGGAAATTGAGCACGTGTTTATTGGCCTAAAATTGCGGGTAGTCGGAAAGATGTCTAACTAATTAATGCGGGGTAACGTCACAACAAGAACTTCAAAAGGCGTATAAGGAATAATTCAAGGCTCAAAACTCTACACCATAATCGTTCAAAAGATGAAAGATTAAAGAGACGAAGTCCGCTCGATGGGGCAACTTGTGAAATATTGACTAAATGACAGGCAGTACAAACGGAGAGTCATGAATTTCAGGCCATGGTCAAGTCACCCGACGGGCCATTCACCCTCATGATGCACGGCCACTGTTGTCGCACAGCAGTTCGGATAATCTAACAGTAGGCGGTACAAAGACGAAATGATGGTCCAGTAATTTCTCCGTCACAAAAAGTCAAAATTAAGAGACACAGTTATTGCTACTGAGTGTAAAACCCCTATCCTATGAGCACCGTGAATTTTTGAAAACTTTACTTGGTTAATCGCCTGTATGTTCAAGATATTAGACAAGATCTGACAGCATAGTCTTTCCCTGCTAAGAGTGCCCTTCGTGGTAGGGGTTGTGGCTCGGTGTTGATATCATAGGAATGGATCGATGAAGGGATACATGGAATGGTGCGAATTGATGTATATCAACTACTTTTGGAACAGTTGTCCTAATATCCTCTAGTTCCTAAGCAGGGACTATCGGCAATGACTGCAAATACAGTCTCGGACCGTTCGGGTCATAATGTTGGCCGCGAATATTTTTTAGAGTAAAATTTGTGTTTTATTATTATTATTATTATTCCATTTATGTCCCATTTATGTTTACAGCTATGTAAGACAAACTTGTCGAAAATATCATGTCTTTTACATCCTAATTTGGAGTTTTATTTAACGAATTATGGGTTTCCCAATCATGGTTTACTATTCGTGCCATCTACACTATGCTATAAAAGGTCGTAGCGCTGAAGTTCAAACTCTCGCTAAATCGAAGCACAGTAGCGATAGACAAACGTCCTCTTTCTGTCTCATCTTCCCGCTTTCACGTCAATCTAATCCAGCGTATCCATAATATCCACGAGGGTAGTCTCATCTGTGCGAGATTAGAGCCCCGCTGCTAGAATTTGTTGACCTCCGCTGTTTCACTTGTCATATTTCCGTCACAGTCCCTTGCTTTCATGAAGTGACGCCAATGCTGTCTCCGACGTTGTCACGACTAGTATCAATACTCTCGCTGGCTCAGATAAAGAGGCCAGAGCTCAATTCCAGTCAAAATAAGCTTATTATTTTTGTCAGTTATCGTGACGACAACATGGGAATTATGTGGGGAGATTAAAGCTGAACACTTTTAAGTGACATTTAGTAAAGGTCTATGGATAAAATTTTCCCACTGGTCTACGGCTGAGTGAAGAATAATGATGGAGTGAAACTCAATTTATTGATTGTCAATTTGAAAATTTGTTACTCGAAAACTAGGCCGAAACATAAGTCCGCATGGTTATCACCATCCCAAAATTATTTGATGAAAAATCTATCACCCTCAAAGTGCAACCAATGTATGAATCTCGCCATGACTAGAGATCACAATTCCACAACTAATATTACTCGTAGTATCCAAATATTTGGGATGAACCTTGGCGAGAGAAATCTAGGCCTACAGCACATCTATACAACTGTCTTACTAACCAACCGTGCAGTCCCTAGTGGGGAAAGCCACGATAGAGGCAGGATTTATAGAAATAGGGAAGATCTATCGCGACACTTAAATTCTTGCGTAGGAGCCAAGATACCCAATGAAAAGTGTAGCCTGAAGGTACGGTGAGATGGTGCTAGATGGGGACAACCGTCGAATCTAATGAGCCAAAAAGAGTTGATGTACGTTTCATGGGCTCGAGCTCATAGTAGCCAAGGCTCAAAATGAAACAGCGTCTCGGCATGATAGAATTGCGAATTCTAGACGCCTGGATTTGGCATATTTCAACACATGGGTGAAGAATGGGAAAAAAGCCACTTCTCACTAGTAATGGCATCGCAGCTGACCAAATAATGGAGTGATTTAAAAGAAGACAATGATGTTATAATTATTCAAGCTGTACAAGGCTTTATTTAAAAAAACATTTTACGATTCCAGCTATACAGCCATGATCCGTGGTTAATGCTATGTGTATACACTCGATGACCCATTTAACTTCAGAGATACTTACACTCTAGAATTCTTTGAAAATTACCACTGTGATTCATGTTTGTTAATACTGAGCATTTGAATGTCCGGTATAAGTCTATGAAGATATGGCACTAGAATGAGAAGCTATTCGTACAAGAGTATCCAAAACGGGGTTAGTTTATGTCTGATGGAGAAAACTAATCCAGAGCGGCATCACCAGAAAGATGTTGTTTCGTTTATCGCTGACATCATCAAATCGAAGGAGCCGTGTAAACTCAGGGTCCCATCTTCAAGGCAACAGCCTGCAACAGAGTGTCCAACAAGGGAAAGTTTAAAAGCCTCTAGTTATCCAAGTTTGTCTTCATCGTCCGTGTAAGCCGGCTGCGCAAGAATTATCTATTGCAACAGTTTCAATGCAAGAGAATTTCAAATTTGAAGGTTAATTTTCTTATATAATTGTTGATTAAGCCTACGACAGTCTGCAATGTTTTGTCTATATATTCGATCCCCCGCGTTTGAACCGTTTTAACCACTAGAGCACAGACTTGGTCTCAAGGGTGCTTCGCGCACGGAGCAGTTGCCAGCCTTACACCATCTCTACAACTATATACTGACGCCATTGATGTGCCTATGCAAGGAACCTGAGATTTCAGCGTCTTATCGGCTTCGAACAACTCCCGACGTTTGTTTGCATATCAATGTGCAGGGAAACTAGCATCCTCCATCCCTACCAATTGAGCGCGAGTGGGGTCGAGATGGGCCAGGCTTTCACCTTGAAGTGTAAGAGCTTTTTCCCACCTGAATGACCGGAAGGCGTTCTCATCTTTTCTTTACATTTTCTCTGATATTGTGTCATAGCTAGATAGCTGCATACGCAATTAAAATCTGATGCAAAAAAAAAAAAGACCGGTAGGTGGGGGGGTTGGATTATGACGCATACAGCAACCCAGCTTATCTAAACAAGCCTTCTCCGCGAATCTTTGCTCTACTAAGGTCAAAGCGAGAACCCCCTTCCATCGTCTTGTATTGGTCATCACGCGCCCAAGGATTGATCTATCCTTATTACCAATCTTTTTTGCAACGACAAAGGGCTGCACAATCATGAGCTACTCGCCATGCTAACTCTCAACGTTTTTAGAATCTGTCAGATATCGGGGCGTGTGATAGAGGACTTCGACATGGAGTGTAGCACCGGAAGGCGCCAGTTCCCGCAACAAGATGGATCCCGACCCTATGGTGTCCACGACATCAGACTTGCAATCAAGCGTCTCCACTATTTCGCCGCCACAACGCTCATCTCTCTTGCGTAGCCTCACATTTCCTTTCACAATCATGCAGTCTGCGACCTATATTCCGCTCTCGAAATAACGCCATTGATATTTGCTCTATTCTGCAGACCCAAGCTACTCGTTTGGCTGATTGTGATATCGCTACATGAAAACCAACACGGAGGCGAGCGGCTTCGTTTTTCGATCCACTTCCGCCTTCCTCTACCTAGCTGCCATTATTTGTTCTACTATCATCTTTGGTATCCATGCGTACCTTCTCGCTGCTTTTCGAGTTAGCGGCTTGCCTATCACCAAATATTTATCGGCAGCAAGTGGTATATCTGGAAGTGCTATCCTGTACGCAGCCGGTGGCCTAGTTTCTGGGTACTTTTTCAGCGGATTGGTCCTATTAGGAGTTTTAGCCATATTTCTCGACGTCACATATATAGGTGCATTTACCTATGTGGCATGGGCCAATCACCTCGGAGCTGGAAGATGTAGCAAAGAGGAGACGACAATTATCTCTGGGAGTGGAATAGTTGGGAGTCTAAGAAACGATCAAGTGAATGGCTTGCCAAATAAGACAACAGCTTGTAGATTGGAGACAACTTCTCTGGTTATATCTGGGATTATTAGGTGAGTAGGTGTTAACTACTGCTGGTATTGCAAAACTTCTTGCACCTCAGCTGAGGCTAAAACTAAATCGCTGATCGTACTATGATACTAGCTTCATATTTATGCTTCATATTCCTGCAACAATCTTCGCGGTGCGTCGCCAGCGGTATTTCGCCTATCCTCAAAAGAATCAAAATCCAATACGAAAAAGCTTTTGCAAGTTTTGGAAATATAAAGTCAGACATGCGAAACATGTCCCGACGGACAAGATAAATCCCGATGCTCTACCAAAGCATGCAACACCGACTGAAATCTCGGAATTTTATACGGTTCAGACGGATCCAGAGCCTCTGGAAAATTCAGCATCCAAAATGGTAGTGAAAGGTGATACTTCGTATGCCAATATCACTCAGGCACCTCTAGCGTCCTGTCAAGTAGCTCGAATTTCGAATAGTGTAGCTACAGCTGCTTCAGCTAGATAGTTAGATAATTCCGGTAGTCGCCGTACAATTACTATTTTCCGAAACAATAAGTCATCCGTGGCCGAAATTTCCTCTTTAAACGCCGCAAGGTTTATTTGTGGGCAATATGGTATCCATGGCAAAGTATTTGAGCATGGCATTGGGTCTGGTCTGGATTACACTGTCGCAGCCTTCTATGTAGAGGCCGTAAGCTGAAATCACATACTATACTGGCGAGTCCCTGAAGTAGAGTCTTAATAGCCTGCGACCCTATCCTATTAAATACAAACGATGGATGATCTGATTTCAATAAGGCCTGGCTACGTTCTGGGAAGGAGTAATGCGTTGGATAATAGAGGTACGCCAGAGTAAAGGTTTTGAAATACTCCCTCGATGGATAATCACGGATGAATGTCTACTTTTCTTTGTGGGAAAAAATGATCTATTGGTAATTGTATACAAAATCCAGCGTCAGTGTCAACAGTCAAAAAGCGCATTAAACTTATGCTTAAAGTGGCGATTTTGGGTCAAACATAGAGAGCTGGGTTTATACTGCACTCTTGCACAGATATAGAGGAAAGCTCTGCCGGCAAAGACGAATTCTTTACCTTCTAGCGGTGCCGGTATAAAAGCTCAGTGTGCTCTGCATATCTGGGTTAGCCAAGAAGAATTGTATCTAAAATCGAAGTTGAAACCAAGGACACGCATGTCTATAATGGACGATTTCGCATAGAGTCCCATCATCAACAGATCTTCGGACTCAACCCTTTTGAAACAGGACTCACCGAGCTTAACACTATGGATAGAAACGTGTGAAAATGACTGTAGTCAGCATGGCAGCGGTTGGCGCAAGTGAAAGTAGAGTTGTAGGAATAAGTTTCTTCATGGATGACATCGGGGGATGCATGAGAGGCATCAAATACCGGATGCTGCCATTGTGATTTTACTCTTGTTTCTCTAGCTCCTCGGGCATTGGCGATAAAAGTAGTATTGTGTCTTTCGTGAGTAGGACGAAGGCTTTATAATCGGTCCGTGCTGTCCTCTACAAATCTAGGAGTAGAATATTTTTCCAGATTCAAGTTCACTCAAATCTAAAAATACCAAAAAACTCGGCTTGAAAGACATGTTTTAAGATATCATTTGAACCTAAATTTTACTGCAAATAAGATCTTTCCTGAATGAGGTCTCCACCAGTCTACAAGTACGGCCTAGTAAATTATGAAATCAATGATCACACCTCTTGTTGACTCGGTCTCTGGTCTCTAAATATACACCAATGATAATTCGCATGCCTGTAGGAGGATGAAATTGCGGCGTACAAATCTGGAAAGCAAATCTTTTGGGGTAGATGAGGGAAGATTTTCACTTGATAGAGCATTGTGCGTGCCAGGCCTTCAATTATGTGAGGACAGGCGACATATCGTCGTGGTTTATTGATGCAGTGGTATATCATCTTGGATGGCCCGTCAAGTAGAGTCTGCATAGCTTGGATACCTTTCCCACTTAAGAGGTGATGACTAGTTGGGAACCAGCAATACTCGATCACGTCTCTCGCGGTATTGGTTTGCTTGGATAATCAAAAATCTTGAAACCTCCCTTTGGTAGGTGTGTATAGAGGAGTTTCGACTGTTCAGTAAACAAAAATTCCTCAGTGGTAATTGCGAGTGAAATCCAGAGTATCAGCGTCTTTGAACTCAAAAGAGTCACGTAACATATACACACAGCTTTGTTCATGTGCCATAGTTAGATAGCTACAGAAACTTCAATGATATTAAAAAACGACTCTAGGGATCACTCATCCGTGTCATGAGCTTTGGATGTGGGGTTTGTGCCTGGTACACAAAAATTATAATATCGTACATAGAAAGGAACCCTCATCGGAATAATTGAAATTCCTACGCTGATGCATAGCCTCCATTTTCAGCGTCCAGCTAGGAGTACAGCTCAGAATTCGACACGTTATCACTGCTTTGGTGTAAACCACGTAGGCTTCCCTAATCCCCAAAGTTGACTGCGTGATATTTGCGTAGTTTGCAGCGCCTAAAATCAGCTTTGTGTTCCTCGATGACCGCGAATCTTACTGGTGACCTCCAAAAATTGGCATTCCTCGAAACAACAGAGAGACCTATACTCGAACACCTGCCCATGGCCCGCTAATTTCGACGCAAGAAAGTATAGGTTACGCATTATTGATGCGATGGCTACTGATATGTTACACTTGAGAGCAGTAACAGTTTCATTGGTCGCGCGGCCTTCCATGGATGCGTGCTTGGGTGTTTTTGTGCTCTATAGTGGCGTTTGTTGCAAGAGGCCTTATGAAGTCGGGGCTGGTCTGCTCCCCTCTCATGCAGAGAGTCGAGTCTCTTACTTGCGCTTGGCAGCTTTTCCCTTTCGTTTGACGCCCGACTTTGCACCCGGCCTATCCTGCTCTCGCTCGGCCTCTTCTTCTATCCATCGCCGTAGTAGTCCCTCCAATGCTTCATTCCTCCGAGCCATCAAGAGCACGTCCTCCGTGCCCCACCACACTTCGCCCGGCATGTCGGGCAAACGCCTCTACATCGGCCGACACGCTCTCGACCTGGGCCCAAACCATCTCCGTCAGGGCGCCAATAAATTGCGGCGTGGCGCTGATTGGCATATCGTGCTTGCCACTCAGTTCGAGAGTCTCAGCGGTCACGAGGCTGCCTACTTTGTGCCAGAGGCTTGCCTTGAGGCGCTACGCCCACTAAGTCAGCGACGTGAGAGCGTGAGGGGAAAGTAAGCAGGTTCATGGCAGGCTTCGTACCTCGCGTATTTCGGCGTCAGCGTCGGCCATGGATGATGAGGATAAGATGGTGGATGAGAGTCAGCGTGTATCGAGCTGCTCACATTCATATGGCATATTGTGGATTCCGGATGAGGGAAGGTCGACCGTGCAAATTCTGCGCTGTTGATTGGCTCACGTGGTGCGGGGGGGGGGGGATATTCAGATGAGTTGGCGATCCTGAGTTCCAGATATGAAACGACGTATTTTCTCGTCTCGAGCTCTACTCACATAGCCGGACTATTCTCAACACCTATCCGTGGTGTCCAGTACGAACCTCTAGCTCTCACTGTAGAGTCTGCAGAGCCGAGATTGAGTAACAAATTCCTCACTTCGATGAGGATTCCCAATCGCTCTCGCCGTTTTTATCGTCTTGATCTCTCAACACATCCCCCTATCATTACTCTTATGGAGGAAAAGCCATCCGATGAGTTTCCGGAGCGTACCCGGCACCCGATACGGAGATGGTGGATTGGATCAAGTCGGTCTCGACTGTTACAAAGAAGGGAGATGTAGATGAATATGCGCACCTCGTGTAGTCCCGGTGTCTAGGCCTCGCCTGGCTGGGGCTGCAGGTCTTTTGAGACTTTTTCCCGCGCACGCAGTTTCCATTGCTACCACTTTTATTTTTTTGGGTAGAAGGTTCCGTGGAAGAGGTGGCTGAATTCCACGGTTAAACACTGAGCTGAATGGCTATTCATCAAGGGCGATATATCAATGATCTTTCAAGAAACAAAAGAGTCAAAGAGCACTGTAGAAGGTGTGGCCTGGGCTAGAAAGGAGCCCAATGTGCTAGATATTCTAAGACTCAAGCAGTACAATAACATACCTCTCTCTACTCACATTATATTGTTGATTAGTCGGAGCCACGAGACACCTGCGTGAAATCGAATTGATCAATACCCGACCAACCAGAAGCCACAGTGTGCAGGTGATCGGGCGCCGGGCCACTTCAATCGCAAACCCCTGATCTATCGTTGACTGCGCTGAAATCGTGCTGGCTGTTCCGCTGCGGCTATCAGCCCTTGATTGGAGCTTGACGTGCAGGGGGCCGTTGAGCAGCATGGGGGATTCCTTTAACCAGTTGGGCTACATCTTACCTCGCTTGGTTGCATGGCGCCATGATTAGCTCTTCGGCTTAGTGTCGCTCGTAGTGTCGCAGTGCCTGGCATTCATGTCCACAGACCCGGGTGATTAAACGTTCTCACCACTTCGGCCTAGTCATTAACGCGAAGAATCCCTATGGATAGGCAATACCAGCCTTCCAAATTTCCCTACGGATCCATGTGCAACCCCTAGGAATTTACACATCTATATACTCGGTGAAAAATGTCCACCGCCAGCTCTTCACAAATTCTTACCAGCAAAACTCCAACTGGGCCGGTACATGATGTACCATTATCCTCTGATGCCAAGAGCTGCATAAAGCTTCAACTATGGTCCATATCATATTAGTTAAAATCTGGCGGGCGGCAGACGTCTCGTGGCCTGGCACCCATGAACCCAGGGATGAAAGCCAATACCTGCCAGCGGTCCTAATATAAACGCTCAGTATGCGCTAGATGTCCGGAATAGCCAGGAAGAGTTGCAATCGAATCGAAGGCAAACGCAATCCCCAGCAAATCTATAATCGACAACTTCACATGTAGCTCCATCATCCATATATCGCCCGACGATCTTGCCACAAATCGTCTCATACCATCGATCAATCAAGGGCCTGCTCCAATGTCCTACATAGTCTTAGACTCAGACAGGACAATAAAATGATTTAAAAAAAAAGGGCCTGCTCCACTTTGCACATTGGAGCCTGACTCATCAACAAACTGCCGTCTCCTAATGAAATCAAAGAGTTGGAAGGGGGCAGAAAGTGAATTTTCCAAGCTGCCCACAAATCTACAGCGCCCGGCTGACCTATATCCTCAAACGCTCATGAAGCGTAGATATATCTCCGGATTTAGTCCTTGTAGCGGTATTAGAAGTGCCCCTAATGAGGTGGCTTTTGCGATTTTCACTGGAAACCGTAAGCTCGTGAATGGCCGTCGTTTCATGGGTTGTAGAGGACAAATGACAAAGGGCAAAAGTCATCCACCAAGTGTATGATAACATGAAGAATTAAGAGGTTTAGTGCCGTTGGCAGGGAGCCACAAAGAGGGCACAGAACTAGACATACTACCCGAGGCACAGCTGTCCTTGGTCTGTGGGTACAGGATGTTACAGGCTGTGGCCTCGTTTATCTGGAACCGGAGTTTATCCGGCTCCGAATAGGCGTTGTACCTATTTTGGGAAAAGCCTCGACCCTGCTTAGTAAAGTCTCACAAGTGACGCGTCGCGTAATGTTCATATTAGCCAAATCCTTTCGTAGCTATGACTTTCTTCTCTAGATAGAAAATAAACTCATTTTTAACATACGATTGCGAGAAGCTAGCGTACCGTTCTTTTACATATTTTCTATCTCTTCTTTACACAACTAGTGCAAGTATTGGCTTATACCTCTCCTAGCTGTCCGGTTTTTAAATTGCATGAATACACGCTCTTATCAAGTTCCCTCTCCAGAATCATCTTTATCAGACGACGAATCAGTTACGATCCAAGATTTTTATTCGCTTTCCTCGTCTGACGCATTCCCATTAATCGCTAAATCCGTTGAAGAGAATATGACGGATAATATGGATACAGATGCTCCTGACAATGTCAAGGGCAAGGGCAGGGCTAATCAATTCGTTTCACAGCAAACAACAAATGTCACGCTATCCTTGAATAGTGATCAGCTACAACGGCTATTGGCAATAATCGACACAAGTGACGTCAGTCAGGGAAAGACTTTACGACCAAATCCACACACTGATAAGAAAAAAGCGTCAAGTTGGCCGGAATGGGACGGTTCTAGAGAGATGTACCCGACATACATAATTCAGCTTACAGCGAAAATTGAAGCAGACTGGGACCTGTTGGGAGGCCACAAAGCGGTATGCATGGATATGATGAATACCATCCCCAAGAATCTCCGAAGTCGTGTCTCTCACTGGTACACAACAGGAGGACCAGACAACAATTGGGACTATGAACTCTACATAGAACATTTTAATGACAATTTTGAAGACAAAACGTCGGTTCGGACTGCTAATGAGAAGTTATCAAGGATGAGACAAGGAAAACATCAGACTTTCGCCTCGTATTTAAACGATTTTGAGCACATGCTAACGCAAGCGAGAGGTATCAACTGGGAAGGCTATATGAAGATAAATGGCCTCAGTCTTGGATTAAACGAGAGTCTAACGAAGCTTTTGATGCCATGTACTCTCTCTGAGACTAACTATACTCTTTTTGTTCGACAGGTGCGAAATATGGCTAGTAAGCTCGAATCACAGGAGGATTATACACCTAAGCATGGCCCTAGACAAACAAAGACATGGTACATTAGCAGACTGGGTGTCGTCCCTCATAATCCTGGCCTCAATTACCAAGCACCAGCACATTCACCATCACAGGATAGAGCAACTACTGTGGACATGGATGGCGACACCCCAATGTCAGGGGTAAGTGGACTAAGCACTGGTCAGCTTGCAGCAATAATAAATGCTGTAAACTCAAAAAACAGTGAAAAGAGCAAAGCTATCAGGAACAAGCCACCTGCTCCGTGGAAGACACCAGAAGAGTTTGCTGCCCTCCGTGCTGCGGGTAAATGCACTCGCTGTGAAGAGAAGGGTCACTACTTCAAGAAATGTCCTAATTTTACATGGGCCAAGAGACCTTCTGATATGAATGCGGTCTTCACTAAAATACCAAATAATTCTAAGTCCAGATTGATGGAATCAGACGAGGATGAAGATGAATTTGGAAATAACGTTTCGGGAAACGAGTAAACCCTGGGCATAGTCGGGCTCAGGGGGTGACTAAATCTTTGGTTGACGATTTAAGTGTAATTGTAAAGAATTTGGATAGTTCCCCGTTTTTATTAGAGATAATGCTCAATAAATGCTTTTATGTTGATGCTCTAATGGACACGGGATGTTTATGCTATGCTGCTTTCAGTCACTCGTTTGTCAAACGCCATAAGTTACCGCAAATATCTATTAAAACCAGGGAATTGCGACTCGCAAAAAAAGATTCCCAGCGAAGGGTCATAAATAAACTTACTTACGTAGACACAGACATAGATGGCAGGCGCGAAAAAATCTATGGGTACGTCATCGAGGATTTATCTTATGATATGATTTTAGGTGACCCATGGATGAGAGCCAATGCCGTGGTTTACGATGCTCGCCGACGCGCTATTCGTTTTGGTTCGAAAGGTGGTCTCATTGTGAAAGCTAAAGGATGGGAAGATCGGATGAGCCAAAGCAGTAAAGCAAAGATAAATTACCTCAAAGTAAAATTAGGAAGCGCTCACCAGGTTCTTGGTTCCCAATTCGCGGCAATAGCTACGAGAGTACGTGGTAAAAAGGATCAAGAAACGAAATTGTTTGCAGCATCAATGTTTGATATAAATAAGGCTCTTGAGACTAAAAGAAAACAGACACCTGATGAAATTAAGGCTGGTTTACCACTAGAAGTTCGTGACAACGCTCAGTACTTTACCGAGGACGAGAATCATGAGCTACCACCGCATCGACCTGGCGTCGACACTAAGATCGAATTGATTAAGGATGAACAGGGCAGGGAAAAAGAAATTCCGTTTGGCCCTTTGTACGATATGTCAAGAGCAGAGTTACTTGTGCTCAGGAAAACGTTGACAGATCATCTTGACCGAAATTGGATCCGGGCTAGCTCTTCATCCGGTGGAGCCCCAGTCTTGTTTGCAAAGAAATCCGGCGGGGGACTACGATTTTGTGTGGACTATCGAGCACTAAATTCAATCACAGTAAAAGATAGGTACCCCATCCCACTGATAAAAGAAACTCTACGGCAGTTAACAAAAGCGACCTGGGTTTCAAAGGTAGATGTACGCGCCGCATTTCACAAGCTAAGAGTGCGTGAAGGAGATGAAAAAAAAACAGTATTTCGCACGCGCTTTGGCTCATTCGAATGGCTAGTTACACCATTTGGCCTAACCGGTGCTCCAAGCGCCTTCCAAAGATATATTAATAGTGTCTTAGGAGAATTTCTAGGTGACTTTTGCTCAGCATATCTTGATGATGTACTCATTTATACGACTGGAGATGTCGTAGATCATTGGAGCAAAGTGAACATGATCATACAAAGGCTCGGACTCGCAGGTCTTAAAATGGACCCCCAAAAAAGTGAATTTGCAGTTAAGCAGACAAAATACCTTGGCTTTATTGTATGCTTAGGAGAAGGAATCAAGGTCGATCCTGAGAAAGTAAAGGCTATTACTAGTTGGCAAGCACCAGTAAGCACGAAAGGGATTCGTAGTTTTATAGGCTTTGCAAATTTCTATAGAGATTTCATACCTAATTTTGGACGAATTGCAGCACCACTGTTAAGCTTAACCAAAAAGCATGCTCAATTTCAGTGGGAAGCCCCTCAACAAAAGGCATTTGAAGAATTAAAACAGCGCTTCATAAATTCCCCGATCTTAGCCATATGGGACGATGAAAAAGAGACCGTACTCGAAGCAGATAGTTCAGGTTACGTATTGGGTGGTTGTTTATCACAAAAGGACGAAAAAGGGCAATTAAAGCCGATCGCATACCTATCAAAGAAATTGACTTCGGCAGAAGTTAATTATGACATCCATGACAAAGAAATGCTATCCATTATTCGTTGTATGGAGGAATGGCGGGGTATGCTAATTGGATTAAGTAAACCTTTCACAGTCCTATCGGACCACAAGAATCTCAGACATTTTATGACTATACGTACACTTAACGAGCGCCAAATGCGTTGGTCGCAGTTCCTATCAAATTTCAATTTCATTATAAAATTCAGACCGGGAAATCAAGCAGCAAGGCCAGACGCACTGTCAAGACGCGAGCAAGATATGCCACAAGGCTCGGACGATTATAGAATTAAAAATAGAGACGTACAGTTAATAAAAGATTCTTGGGTATCAGGCGTAGCTACCAGAAATCGACTCAAGCAAGTCGAGAAAAATAACACGAATATTATTCCCAAAGGTTCAAGTATATTTGAAGAGGAAAATTTTCAAACTCTGTGGGATAAAGCATTACGCGAAGATAAGGATATTTCCACTCTTTACAAAAGTTTGGAAAAGGGAGAAAGAAGCCTTCCACCAACTCTCAAACATCTGAAGATCTCTTTGGCAGAATGTAGCTTTGATACTAGAGGAGCGCTCAGATTTAGAGATAGAGTTTGGATCCCTAACTATGAGCCGCTTCAAACAGCTTTAATTCAGAAAACACACGATTCACAAGTTACAGGGCACCCGGGACGAGACAGCACATTAGCAATTTTAAGCCGTAATTTTTTTTGGCCAGGTATTTCAAAATGTGTGAGAAGGTTCTGTCGTAACTGCGATGTTTGCGGCCGGAGTCATGTTTGGAGAGAGAGTAAAAAGGGGTTACTGAGACCACTACCAGTACCTGATAGGTTTAATAGCGAGCTCGGCATCGATTTCATGACCGATCTACCGGCAAAAACGGCAAATGAACCACGGTATCTAATGGTCGTGGTAGATCGTTTAAAGGGAGGTGTTGCGCTTGAAGATATGACAAGTATGAAAGCCGAACACTGTGCAAGTGTATTTCTTAGATTGCATGTCAGACACCATGGATTTCCTAACTACATTACATCAGACAGAGGTTCTAACTGGGTTGGAGATTTCTGGACAGAATTATGCAGATTAACAGGTGTAAAGCAGCGTTTATCAACGGCATTTCACCCACAAACAGATGGGGCTACGGAGAGGATGAACCAAGAAGTTCTTGGATATTTAAGAGCTTTTATAACTTACGCCCAATTCGATTGGAAAGAACTCTTACCCTGTGCAATGCTTGCGATTAATAATAGAACCGTGTCTTCCCTCGGCATGAGCCCTTTCTTCGCGGAACATGGATACAACATTGAACCAATTCAACTGGTAAATCCAAAAGATAAGCCATCAGCACCTGAAAAACGAGCACAAAACTTTGTTAAAAGAATTCACGAGGCAGAAGAGCTAGCACAGGCTTCGATGGCTTCGTCACAACAAAGAATGGAAGAATATGCAAATAGAAAACGTTCTGAGGCTGAAATATACAAGGTGGGAGATAGAGTTTGGTTAAACTTGAAGAACATACAAACTCCTCAACTATCTAAAAAGCTCTCTTGGATCAACGCAAAGTATCAAGTCACTAAAATAATCGACTCCCATTCAGTAGAACTAAATACACCTTCAGGGATTTGGCCGCGTTTTCACGTAGACTTGCTTAAAAGAGCAGCGACAGACCCCTACCATCACAAATAATAGACGATGTACAGCCGCCACCGATTCAACATGATATGCAAAATGATGTAAACGATTATGCTTTTGAGAACGCCAATATACAAGTCGTTGAAAAAATTTTGCGTTCAGAAAAAACTAAGGTTGGACGAGGTCACTGGCGTTTACTCCTGGTGAAATGGAGAGGATTTGCAGAGCCGACATGGGAGCCCCGTGAAAATTTAGAGGAAACTGAAGCGCTGGATATATTTGAAGCAAAATACGGTAAAGGAGATAACACTGGAGAAGACGCTGGCGCAATCATAGGTCGCCGCAAACTGACCAAAAGTTCTCTGTTGGCGAAGTCAAAAACTATAAATATTCGGCAATAACGTTCTACCATGGGTACGAGGGGGGGTAATGTTACAGGCTGTGGCCTCGTTTATCTGGAACCGGAGTTTATCCGGCTCCGAATAGGCGTTGTACCTATTTTGGGAAAAGCCTCGACCCTGCTTAGTAAAGTCTCACAAGTGACGCGTCGCGTAATGTTCATATTAGCCAAATCCTTTCGTAGCTATGACTTTCTTCTCTAGATAGAAAATAAACTCATTTTTAACATACGATTGCGAGAAGCTAGCGTACCGTTCTTTTACACAGGAATACCAAATGCCTTGTTTGGTTGTCAGCTGAGAAAGAACAATAATTCTTACAGACATCTATAAATGAAGCCACTGCCAAAGCTTGGCAGGTCTATTATTTCTACTAAAAGCTCGCCGCCGGCTTGGTTTTTTCTCCTATGACTTGACCCATTGACTATCTAGCATGTCGGGCATTTCGCCGACCAAGGCCATACCTTGTGCAGTACTCTTATCCTCTTTTGTTACTTCAAAGATCATTGAATTATTGCCCGCGATGAATAGCCATTTAGCTCAGTATTTACCCGTAGGATCCAGTCTCTTTTTCCAAGGAAATGTGACGGCTAGGAAGCCGATAGAGTCCCTGCAGCCTATTCTACTCAGCACAGGCACGTTGACACCTTGTCTTTTGCATCAGATTTAAATTCCATATGCAGCTATCTAGCTATGACACAATATCAGAGGAAATATACAGAAAAGATGACTCAATTTACACGTAGAGCACCTATGCCTCGGATATCATTTGCAAGTACCACTGCGAAGTTATGGTGGCTTTTTCTTCACCCCAAGTCAACCCTCATCCGTGAATACCCACCCAGGGGAACGTCTCAAAAACCCTGGGTTATCCAGACATGCCTTCATCATCAACTGAACATTCTCCGCGCGAAATGTAGTCTTCGGTGTCTCCTTCCCAAGTGGAGTAGGTGCCTATGCTACCCAAACCATACTAGAGAACACCACCAGGAGGCGGACTCCGATGCCTTCAGTCGTTGGCTCGTTTTTGTAGGGTGAGCTGCGCTCTCGCAATCAAATTGTATTTCTCCGTTGCCAAAATTCGAAATCCCACACCCCTGAAGAATATCTTCATGCTCTGCGTCATCTTGTCCTGATCCCTCTCACGTCCATCCCGAAGAACTATCTCCCAGCTTTATGCGCCACGATTTCTGTCTTCCAACGGGTATTTGTATCGGCGTGGGTGTATATTCAGTGGCCGGCCGCGGCCTGAGAATAGTCCATGAGAGGTGCAGTCGTTGAAATGAGAATATACTTAGTCGTACCTGTAGACTCGATGAAGCTTCGGCGCGAGACGATCCCGTTGCTCGTGAAAATTTGATGTGGTGGAGTCTTTCGAATCTTTGCCTCGTGGGCCAACTTCTTTGCAACTGCGAAATCGGGATAATATTGGCTCTGGGTGGATATTTCGCTCTCGGGCTCGTAGATGACATTCACCACGTCACCGCTAAGATGGATGTTTTTACTCGTGACGGGCACCGGCCTAGCGCTCAAAGGGCATGAGACGGAGAGGGCTAGTCCTTCCCCGACGACTCTATACGAAGACAACTCCATTTAGGAGGGCAAGACTGACACCTGTACACGGTGCTTTCTACGAACCTGGGAGTGAAATATTCTTCCAGAGCCAAGTTCAGTCAAATTTCGCAACACCGAACAAGTTGGCCCATGAGGCAATGATTCAAGACTCTCCACCTAATCAAATTTTCACATCTGACGAGATCAATCACCACCAAAACCTCATCAAGTTTGCAGGTACGACTTAGTACATCCTCATTTCAATGATCACACCTCTCGTCAACTTTCTCTGGCCTCAATTGACCACCACTTACACGCCCACGCCGATATTTACACCCGACGGAGGAAGCAAAGCGTGGCGCACAAATCTGGGAGACTGCTCTTTGGGACGGGCGTGAGAGGGATCAGGACAAGTTTACAAGATGATGTAGCGGATGGCTACGATCTCGACGGGCGTGAATTTTAGAATTTTGACAATGAGTTTTCGAATTGAGCTTTGTGCGTGCGCCAAGACTTCGGTTGCGAGAGTGCGGGCGACACTATAAACACCGCCATGGTTGGATGGTGCGGTGGTACATCATCTTGGCCGGTTTCTCAAGTAAGGTCTGGATAGCTAGGGCACATATCCCACCCGAGACAGGAGACCGCTGGTTCGAATCCGGCAAAACTTAACTACATTTCTCGCGGCGCTGGTATGCATGGATGATAAAGGCATGCTTGGATAATCAAAGGTTTTTAATTTCCCTTTGGTGGGTACTTACGGAGGAGGGTCGACTGTTTGTGTAAGCGAACATACCTCATAGTGGTATTTGCAAATGAAATCCAGAGTATGAGTGTCTCTAACGTCAAAAGAGTCATCCTACATGTATATATAGTACCGGTCATGTGTCATAGCTTAATAGCTGCATACACATTAAATGAATTTAGAAAAAAAAAAAAAAAAACAACTCCATTTAACATTTGGACCGCTCATTTTTTTTGTATTTATTGTCCTGTTAAGTCTATGACTATGTAACGGCCTGTAGGTCCTTTCAGCCTACGGGCCGGGAGTATCTATGCCTCGGGTAGTGTACTCCCTCCTATGCCTTCTTCACGACTTCTTTCCAGCAGTAATACCCCCACAGCTCTTCATTCGATTTGGACCGCTCATGTGGTGCCTGCGTTTCCTGGCACTTCTCGAGATGTTCATGCTAGGGACCATACTCTTCCCTCAACCGTTACTATCCGCCCAAAGGAAAGCAGGAAACCCTCTGACGACCCTAACATGTCTTTACCATCTTGTACATAGCCAACGCGCGAGACAAGGCCTTGCCGTCCTCCCTTTCTCGAGTGAGGTAGGCGTCCAGGCCCTCCACACTCTACTTGCGAGGCCAGGCCGAATGAGGTATCTTCGCATCATCCAAACATTACAGTCCTCACACTATCACTTGAACTCTAGCCCACCGCGTCATGGCGCAAACTCTTCCTTTCAGTGTGAAGCCTACGGCGAGATTGCAGTGTAACTTCCCTCGACACTTCACCCGTCTCCACTTTGCCGCGCAAGCAGTCTCCATGGCAACTAGTTTGCTTTTTTTGGGTACGAGACTTCGTGGAAGAGATGGCTTCATACCACGGGTAAACACTGAGCTGACGGCTAGGTATCACGGGCAATATATCAATGATTGTTGGTATATGACGGGTATTGAATGTGCTAGCACAATAGGTTCTGAATTTCATAGGGAGAAATTGGTCTTCTTCTATTCTCGATCTCTAAGCTGTCTAATGAGAGTTACCCTATGTAGATGCCAAGGTACTAGTGCTATCAATACCCGTGCATGAGGGCCTGCACTTCGGACCAATCAGAGGGATCCAAACCCTTCTGCTACTTAGTAGGTGATATGAGTGTCTCTAAAAACCATATTTTCCAACAATGATCTCTCAACAAGAGAGCACAGGAGCGCTGTACAGAGTGTGGCTTAGGCCAGAGAGGAGCCCAGTGTGCAAGATAGTCATAGCGTCAAGCAGCGCAATAAAAAACTCCCTCATTCACACATTTTGACTGTAGGTTTGAAGATTTGCAGCGTCCATCATGCCTCTTCCATGCGCGCTCTTTTGGCAGACTCGCCAGACTATGTGAGGCTTCTTGTGGGCACTTGAGATTATCGAAAACCTGGGGGATGGTTATCACAGATGTCTGCTGGTACAGCAGTCACGCCGTGTCTCGGGGCTCCCGACTACAACATGGACGTGGTAGAGGCTGTGTTACGGTTTGACTGTTATTTAAGCTTAGGAGGAAACCTAAGCGTAATATTGAGGATGTTTACGATAAGGCTGTATGAGGGGGTAGATGAAGCTGAACGAAACAGCACTACTAATCAGGAGGTTGGAGCGTTAGCACAACTAACTGATACCTGGCATTGCGTGGCTTGGTAGCAAGTATAATGCCAATGGATAAGTCATCAGTCTATAGACCTACAAAGATCAACTCTTATAAGTACCTGTAAGTAGTAGCTAGGGTTCTCTTTTCTCCTTATATAGTTTAATAAATCGATTTATTCATAACCAACTCGGTTTCCGTCACAGGCTGCGACTAAAAATGCGTGCCTCATTGAAAGTGATCTTCCCTATGATTAAGTACACTCCTAGACTCGTCGCCGCTATTTGCACACTGTACGCCATACTTGAATACTATTTGCCTCCTCCCTGCGTACAGAGACCTGCTCCCATTTCCCAGCCTGTGACTCCGTATCAATATCCCAGCGTAGGGCTAAGTCGCCAACGGGCTTCCTTAAACGACCGGGATTCTTGGGGCCCACACATATCCGCTCGTTTTCTTTATACGCACACTTCATGCCCAGTATTTCTAGAGTTTGTAATCTTAAATTAATATTGATATAGGATTCTGTTTCTCACTCAATGAGTCCAACTCAATCATGACTGATAGGCCGAGAAGAAATGACGGGACTGATGATAAAGAGCTCGAATGTATATAAGCCAGTGAGCGGAGACCTCAGGAAGACAGACCATTGAATCTACTTCAACCATCTCTCAAAGTATCTCTGTGCCGTCCAATACGGAGACCGTTAGGATCTTTCCTTTACTCGCATATTGCCAAGAGCATCAATCAACTGATCCATGAAATATTTACAATCCGAATCAGATGAAGAATATTTCTAATCCTGTCTTATTAGAACGTTTTTCAGCACGTCGCTGAACAGTAATATCTCACATTTGAAGAGATTTTAGCCCTACGAACCCATTAATCTCCAGAATATATGTGCTTCAACCTATAATTTGGGTTACCATGAGTATCTGTATATTATGAATCCATGGCATTTTTATCACAATGCTGGAAAGCCTTAATAATTTCCCCGGGACGTTCGTCATTGGAGAGGTATAATGACACCCTTGTTCTACGCAATAATTAGCGTTGGAGAATACTCTCATTGCGCGGATATACAATTCCAATATCAAATTACCAGCTTGTACTCATGATCAAGAAAATTGATATAGTATTGGCCACCCTGCCCTCTGCCCCGAAAAAATTTATACAGATGACATCACTATTGTCATCTCCATCCGTCATTATTATTATTCTAAATTTGCTAATAGCAATGTTGACCTACTCATATCTTTGCCTCAGACTACAATCATCTTGGTTCACAAGGTGGGTTTTGTTGAAGTATCGGTCACCGAACCTTAGAAGATATGTGACTTGATTTGTAAGCAAGACTACACTAAGGTCTATAGAATATATCGTAAATGTAGAACTTAGTAGTTAGCTTAATAAGCATACCAAAAGGCTCAAGGTATTTACCAGCAGTACAGTTTCTTAACATATCGACCCTTTAATAGTTTTATTAAACTACTCATTGAGTGCCTATGAGTCTATTCTCGTTCACGTTTTTTCCTGGTTTCAGTCGTGTCACGTACACATAAAAATCCCGATCCGGAAACTTCTGCGAAAGTTTGAGCAGGGGATCTGGTATCTGATTGGAGTGGTATCTTAAATCGCCTGAGTCTCTCCCATTCGTTTTCAACTTTTGAAGATTGAACTTCATGAAATTTGTAAGTTCCATCACTCAAACACTGGATATTTCCTGTGCCGTCATGTGGCTTGAATCTGAAGTCAATCGTGAATTTTCCTTTTTTATGGGCATCCCTGCACAATAGATAGCCTGGAACACCATGCAAGTTCATCAATGGCTCATAATATTTCAATTTAGGAGTTGCCTCAAATGGGAAACGGTATTTGTATTTATCTTTAGTTTTGGAAGAGCCTTCTGTAGAAACGTCGAAATCTTCTCTGATACTTTGGAATTCTTCCATGGTATCCACAAACATTTCAATCTCAGGCACAGAATATCGAATGTAGTCTGATATCAAAGATCCGCTTCTTTTTTCCAGGCCAATCTTGGTACGTGGATACCAATTATTGTGTGTAGTTGTAGAGGTAGTCCGCAAAAATAAATGTAGATGTCCTTGAAACCAACCCAGGGCTAGATTGGGCAGCTTACCAGTGGGCTCCATAAATAGTGAATTTCCAGCGAGAAATTGTTCCAGTTTTATGGGTATGTCGGCAGTGATGCAGGGGTTTTGTTTATTTGATGGCGGGACAAAACATGCAAATTTTCCTGTTACATTGATTTGTTTTCTGAAGGCTAAATTCGCTAGATGCTGATGATTACAAACGTCTTCACTGAGGCTGGATATGTAGTTGGCTCCAGGATTCAGATAATAATTCTTTGTAATGAGATCAAGGCAATTTTTTTCATGTTCACTGTGTTCATTATCAAGAATTTCGGGATTATGATTTATCTCGACTACATTTCTGGTGATGACCTGTATAATATGCGTATAATCATTGATTATAGAACAATATACTACAGCATGTAGTCCTGGTTTGTAAATCTTGCTTGGAGACATGTGTATACCGAGATTAGGCGAGGGTACTGGAAATTCATTATCGTGTGGAGCTCTATATACCCCATAATAAGAACTTTGAGGGCCAGTTCCAGTCACGACCATCCGCTTGATGGTGGTTGAGAGTATTGCATACGCACATTTCATTATATGAAGCTTTTAAAATTTCACCTTCGATCGCTAGAAATCCCACAAGTGGTTGAGTTACCAGAAAGGAACCTCGTGCTGAATAAGTAGCGCGTAAAACTGTAATTATAACGTGAGGCGAATGTGATTAAAGTGTTGTCCATGGAGAAATTACACCCGATAACAGGGTCGCACTGTGTTTTTTCAGGAGCCCAGGAGGTATTGACACGAATAAGTAACAGAATTTGAAGTGTGATGGATTCCAGTAGCCAAGAAAAACTGTAAGGACCTAGTATTGAAGTATAGAGGATCACCAATTTCCATCATCGAAAATATTGAGTCGGCACACAAATCAGCACTACCTAAGCTGCATCCTCAAGGATCTGGGAAATTTAATTAGCAGATTTGGTTTTGTGTGTGCACCAATCATAAGCGGTATTCTCTTAGGTGTTGTTATTTGGTATCCCATATCAGTCTAAGAACATATGAGACATGAAGCATCTCTCCGTCTACAGGCCAGGGATACCTGTTCTTCGGGTAACATTTTCCGTCATGTGTCTTCTTCACGGCCCCCATTCAGCAGAAATACTGCTCAAAAGTCTCCGGGTAAAATTTCGAATCACAGTGACTCGCCTTTCCAGTCAGGGAAACGAAAGCAATTTATGGGTGTATGGCAGACTTGAAATTTGACAAAAACAATTGGGTCCGGTGTTCATACACCAAAATTAGGACTTAAATATATTGAGTTCAAGGAACGGCCACACTGTTAGTTATGAAGATGTATTGGCAAGATCAAAGGACCATAACAGGGTACTTCATCTACACTTGACTGACAATTACGCGAAGACGCACATTTATCTTCTTACCTCTTCCCGAATATTATCTAACGCGAAATATCCCGACGTTATTTTACGACCACTTTTTAACAAACACAAGTTCTACATTCTATCCTCTACCCACCTACAAGTAGATAGAGTCTTTATTAATGGTCAAGGTATTTCCACTAAAAAAATTCAAAGACAAAGCTTTCTTTTGAAATGCTTGCAGATTTGTTTACACATGGGAAAATTACTCTTTAACTCCCTGAACTCCTTTCAATACCTTTCATCATTCGCGCCTTGAGATGATTATTAGGTTGTAATGAAATGTCAGGAACCATCGACTGGAAGTATTGGTTTACGCCAAGCCCAGACCTCCAAGGCTACCCATGGTTTGGACAACAATGCATTCAAACCCAAGAGCATATACCATGGAGATAACCGGCCTCCCCCTCTAATGATGTCTAGGGTGCAGGGAGCGGCAAAGGCTTATTACTTCTCTCAATCGATACAAGAAATAAAAGGCATGGATAAGGGTTAATAAGTACCGAAACCTGCAAGGATTACATGTGCTGAAGGCCGACATGGAAGAACACTGTTTTAGAGATTAGGTTGTTTTCATCAAACCACATTTCAAAGGCAATTTATGGGTTACGATTTAATAATCTCTGTGTGCCATGATCACCCCCGACTTCAACGGTCTTGCACCTACAAGCTACTATGAGCTAACCCTGGATTTAAAATTCAGATCAGTACAAGCGAAAACAGTCCCGCTGTTCACAATTTAAGTTTACTTCATGGATTTTGATCTTCAGTTCTCTGGAAAATTGCAAGGGAATTAACAGCAATTTTCTCCCTTGCTAGGCCTTTAGTCATCGTAAAAATAGCTCAAGTCTTGGAAGTTTTTCGCAGAGGTAGTAAACACTTCAACTCAAAACGAATCGTTACTGTCAAATTTATGCTCAGCAGGTTACAAAGAGAGTCCTGGAAGCGAATCGCGTTTTTGTTTCGTAGATAACGAGTCATCCTCTATAAGTGCTATTCCTCCTTCCATTACCAGTTTTCAAAAGCACTTGAATCCTCCGACTATTCAATGATATTCATTTTGTTAGCAACTAGTGCCATTACAACTAACAAGCGAGAGGCACTATAAATCTGAAGTCAATAGAATCATGAATTTTCATGGCCCGCGACTCATATATATTTTCACCACTTTATCCCAATCTATCAAAACCACAATCATCTATGCTTACTTTGGTCCAAAGATTTAGAAAATCATCTCATTACCTCTTTGGTTATTATCTCATCTTAAAAACTCCTCAGGGTCCTGAATACGCTAGAAACTTGAACATTTTTCTATCAAATCCTTCCATAGCCAGAGATCAAAACAGTTTTTTCCACGGATCTAGATAAATTTATGGTAGTTGGCAAAGGGATACAAGAAAAGCTCACGTAATGAGTTGTGTGCTTGCCATACTCCTAGCCTCAGAAGCGCACATGATCCTCACCGGCTTGCAAAATGCAAACTATTTTTATGACGCTTATGAATTTCCTAAAGACATAAAGTTCCCAATGCCTAAGCCTCCTCACAGCTTACATATATCTGCCAGCAAGATAACCAGATCTGGTACCCATGTTGTTGCTTATTGTTCCATAAGTCACCATTACGAACAGATCGTAAAGATGATTACAGATGGACTACCTAGGGTAACACAAAGTTCACGAAATAAAGATTTAAGCTTTACTTTAGAAGAAAGCGCATGTTTGAGATCTATCACTGAAGAGACATCTCTCAGATCAGATGCTACACCATTGTCGCAGCTTCAAAAATATCAATGTACGCATCAGCTTATAGCTAGTATGGCCTTCAAAGGAATGATTGGAGTAGAAGGAAAATATGCATGTTTCGCTCCACCACTACGAAGTCATACTGTCAAGATTAATGCCGACATACCACTGAAAATTGAACAATTTCTTGCTGGAGCTCAATTACTTAAAGGGAGAAAAGCAAACTCAGACACACAAGCAATGGTATGGTTTCAAGGGAATCTACATTTGTTACGACAAACTAAATCTAATACTAACGGCCATAACTTATGGATTCCGATTACTTCGATTGGTAAAGAGTCCACCAATGGGGCTCTCATAATGAACTTTATTTACGACAATTTGCCTGGTATTTATGAGTTCACAAAAATTATGAGTGATTTTAGGATGCTCGAGAAAACTTTGAATGCGGCCAATACCCCATCTAATCAGAGAACCCCTCAAATCTCCAATGACAAAATATGCGCCAACAGTGACCCAGAAAAATGTAGCGACAAAATTCACAAATCTGGACATAAATATACAAATACTCATTTTGGGAAGATAGATGCTTTTCCTACTTATCTCAATGATCGCATTGGTTCTTTGGGTCTACGCTGTCAAGTAAGATTTGTACATCGGTCAGGGTTATTTCGAAATAAAATTTGTATATTTAGTCCAAGATATGTCAGAAGAAGCATCTTTCAGTCACAGACGTGGATTAACTCTTGGAAAAATCATAGGCTACTCAAAGTACCACCACAGACTAACGCCAAAGTGGTCGCTGATAGATTCATAGAGCTTGGTGCGGAAGGCACATTGTGTGATCCAATAGAGTAAGTCAATCAGAAAATATGAGGAGAGGGAGCATTTCTTTATTTTTCAAGTCCTTTTGACTCAAGGGCAGTAGAGAGCATGAATGAATTATGGTTGATATGAAGAATTAGATGAATTCAAATGGCTTTAATAGATGTAAAATACCTGAAATCTGCTCTTAGAGCTTTATTTGGTGAAAGATTTTTGAAGATATTCCAAAATATTCTTCTGCGTAAGACTTAGTTTTGTACGTTGACGCGTCTAGAAAAAGCTCTACATACAGTTGACATGACATAATTTTATGGAACTCACACGCATCAATACTCTTGACGATAAACATAAAATACATGGAAATCGCTGTGATTGTCAACAAGGTTAGTGGGGCCTAATGCCACAACCTATTATTAGTATAGAAGTAAACTAGGCCTACGGTGAATAGTCAAGCGGTTTCATGATAATGTTGGGCTCAAAATTGCAAGGAGAGAAGCGTTGAGAGACCGGCTCGGCCACCGTATCGTAGAATACATTATTCTCCTCCGGTATGTAATGACTTTGAATATACAATTCATATTCATAAGCGTCACAGACTATGCCACATATAAATTCACATACCCATATGTACTCGATTTCTCGGCACATTGCGTGAATTTCTCATCACATATCTTCGAGCCCACAGACTTGCTATAACCAGCACGTCGCCTCAAGTGTCACAATCACACCCACTAACGTATGACTGTAGTAGTAAGCGCTTACGGAGGACTTGTTGGCTGAAGGGTTAGGAATGGTTAATGGTAAATCAGTTCGAACAGCTGACATATTTTGATATTCATAACTGTAAGGATATAGGAGGTAAAAAAGGCCTCTTGCACACACATTTGATTGATTGATTGAAATTCAAGTCTCTACCGAGTCCTAGACTATGAAATACTACTTGACAATCTATTGAATCAGCCCCTTAATTTGCGGGTTAATTTCCAATGTGAATATTACATTTTTGCTAGTTGATCCTGAGGGCCATGCCCTAATCATACACATCTCAGGTAGCTCGACACGCGTCTTGTTGTCATGGCCTATCACCAAAACAATAGGAATAAAGTAAGCTGGCCGTGATACAGTCTATTTTCTGATTATCTAGGAAGTGGTATCTATCTAGGCTGTAGGACATTTACACATGTAGCTCTGACCCCAGGGAGGTTAATATCCATTGGATCGCTGATCATCCGTATTCTTGAGGTGATTTATCGACGATTCGTATTTGTCAGATCGCCGATCACTCATAATCCAATAAAGGAACGTCGGCCATTAGTACATGGATGTAAGGCGCAGCCTGCAACTCTTGTTTTCCCCCAAAAAAGTATGACGGAATATTCTAGTATGATCTGGAAACACTTTCCATGAAGTGCTCCATTATGAATATAGTCATCATGGAGTCACGAGGGAAGTTTTCCCGCAACTCCTACTATAACGCTTGCTCACCGTAATCCGGGCCATCACCAGCAACGCAAATACATTCTCCATGAGGCTGTAGCCGTGACTTGTCCAAACGTGACAGCACTAAACCCGATTAGGAGGCCAAATTAACCCCCCCAATATATTATGGAGCAGGATAAGCCTTCCACAACTCTTTGCCCAGAAAAACTAAAGGCTTTGGCTATTCAGGTTTGGACAGGCAAAGGCCTCGGGTATCCAGGACAGTAAGCTTTGGCGTCTAATGTCCTACTTAGCATTTATATTAGATGGACGTAAAATAATAAACCAAACCAAATCCCTCCCAACCCTTAATTTATTGGCGAGGCCAAGACGACGAAGATCAAGCGTGAGAATCTCCACCAAATGCCGTTACCGCCATATCTTCTATTCGAGAGTTTGTAAGAAGTTCCCACAGTCAAGTGAAGCCAACATAGAACGAGATTCAGGGAACAAATCACAGGACCAACACTTCTGTTACAAACTTATTAGACTCGCAGTCTTGGGGGGAGTGATATGGGATTGGATTGAATTGAAAGCTATTCGTGGTAGACATGCGCCCTACATCCATGAGGCGTGATACGGGTATGTGATCTTGTCGGTTTATCACCGGCTCAAGATTATGTGCCAGTTCAAAGAGTGGGTAACAGAGTTATTGATCTAATAAACGTAAATCTATCTCTCTCTCTCTCTCTCTCTCTCTCTCTCATGATGCACAGTCATCACCAGCGCCGCACTGACACCACATGACTAATCTCCGCAAACTCCCCCACAGCTACCCTACCAACGCCAATATTCATACAAATCTTGGCAGCCTCACCACTACCCACGTGCATGGCTTTACTTGCCATGGGAGCCGTGGAAATAGAGAGACACGGAAGAGCGATACAGAGTGTCCGGACCTGAGCGCCCTGCGCCATGTGCCATTTTCCCTGCAATTTAACAAGCATACAGACCGCGATTCATAGAGGAGCCGGTGCGGAGTAATCTGGGAATGTGAATTTGAAATCTTCTACGTGATAGGATAAACTTGGCCACTAAAATATCTTTCAGTTACCGGCTGCCTTTCAGGGGGTAGGGACAGGGAAGATAGAAGTCAATCAACTAATTAATTACTGCTTACTCATCACAAATTTTCTTTATATAGTAATGTGCATAAAGTGGTGGAATGTGGAGGAATCTGTGTTGCTAAGGGAATAATTGTACATAGTGTCATAGCTAATTAGGCTGCATACACTTGATGAATTTTTTAAAAAAAAAATACGTGATAGGGAGATGCTCACATCTATTTAGACGTGATACGGGTAGGTGGGCTTTGAGAGCACATTGCGACCTACATGATTAGCAGTGAAGCCAGAAGCGACAAGAAAAAAGGTGCCCTGCACTGCATCCCCATCTTCCAGATCAATATGATAAGTGCAAGCGACACTAGAAATACCGCCATGGCTGGATGGTGCGGTGGTAAGTCGTCTTGACCAGTCTACCAAGTAGAGTCTCGATAGCTTGGACATGTGAGGTTTCTGGGCGCGCGTTGGGTACCTAGTAAATGGTGGGGTGTGGGTGTAAGAATGAAATGTTATCACGTGGTGTCCCGTGGCTCCTAGCTACAACGGATCTTGTGTAGAGCTTGAGACTAATACGTGAATTCTATATTCCCTAAAAGTAGAATATCTATGTGCCTATATACATCAATACTCTGTTACCCCTCAGCTCCAGTACGATCTGATCGTTTGAGATCATAATGGCACTAGCATTTTGTGCATGTGCCGTACATCCAAAATCTGATCAACCCGTGATAATGTAGATCTTTTCAGGATCCACACATACATCCCACTTGAGACAGGAGATGGCTGGATCGAGTTCAGCAAGACACAACCACACTTCTCGGAGGGCAAGACTGACACCTGTACGTGGTGCCTTCTACGAACCTGGGAGTGAAATATTCTCCCAGAGCCAAGTTCAGTCAAATTTCGCAATACCGGACAAGTTGGCCCAAGAGGCAATGATTCAAAATTCTCCGTCATGTCAAATCTTCGCTCCCAACGAGTTCGACTCCTACTTAAGTCTCATCAAGTTTACAAGTACGACCCAGTACATCCTCATTTCAATGACCACACCTCTCATCATCTATTCTCTGGCCTCAGCTAGCCGCCAAATACACGCCCACGCCGATATTAATACCCGACGGAGGAAGCAAAGCGTGGCGCACAAATCTGGGAGGCAGTTCTTTGAGACGGATGTGAGAGGGATTGGGACAAGTTTACAAGATGATACGGAGAATGGATACACTCTCGACGGGCGTGTGATTTTGAATTTTGGCAGAGTTTTACGAATTGAGCTGTGTGCGCGCCAAGACTTCGCTTGCGAGAGTGCAGCGGACACTATAAAAACACGCAAACGATGGATGGTGCTGTGGTTCGCCTCCTGGTGGTGTTCTCCGGTATAGTTTGAGTAGCCTAGGCACCTACTCCACTTGGGAAGGAGACACCGAAGACTACATTTCGCGCGGAAGAAATTCAGAGGATGATGAAGGCATGTCTGGATAACCCAGGGTTTTTGAGACGTTCCCCTGGGTGGGTATTCACGGATGAGGGTTGACTTGGGGTGAAGAAAAAGCCGCCATAACTTCGCAGTGGTACTTGCAAATGAAATCTGAGGCATGAGTGCACTTATTGTGAATTGAGTCATCTATTCTGTACATTTTCTCCGATATTGTGTCATAGCTAGTTAGCTGCATACGCAATTAAAATCTGATGCAAAAAAAAAAAAAAAAAAAACCACACTTCTCGCGGCGCTGGTATACATGGCTGACAAAGGCATGCTTGGATAATCAAAGGTCTTGAATTTCCCTTCGGCGCCCACCAATGGGGGAGAGTCGACTGTTTGTGCAAGCAAACATACCTCACAGTGGTATTTGCAAATGACATCCAGAGTATGAGTGTCTCTAACATCAAAAGAGTCAAGCAATATGTTTACATAGCACCGGTCACGTTTCATAGCTATAAAGCTGCATACACATTAAATGATATATAAAAAACCCCCCATCTCCTCTCGAGTTAGAAACAAGCTCAGCATAGTAACCTGCCACGCTGTTCTTTCTTCGGCAGACTGTGACATCGGCTTGTGATTAAAAATTGTATAAACTGTTAGAAACCTAGACCTAGTATGTATGAAGGTTCAGCTTTATAGGCATGATCATCAAGATTAATTGAATCGATTCGATTGCATACGATTAAGCTCAGCTAGACGATATGAGGTTCGGTGGTATCTGAAGTGCAGTGGCTAGGGAATGCTACCTTACGATAATTGAGTGGCAAGTTGTTGTCAGAGCACTGGGAGTTCTGAATCACTAAAGCCTTGCGGATCTGTATTTAAGTATAGACTTATTTGTAAGTGTTTAACTGAGTGAATAGAATATTATATATTATTAATTCACATTGAGAAGAGAGCTCGATATCCTACACAACCATCAATAAAGCCTTGTCCAAAAATTGTACACTTGTTCTTCGAGGTGTTTCCTCTGGGAAATCCTTGATAATTTTTAACATAAACTTCTGCCACCAATCCACCCCTTTCATTTCCCTTGTCTCGGGTAAGGCCATTTTCTCACAGCTTCTCCAACGTTGCAAAGCAGGTCAGCACTCTGAAAACTACCGGGGCCTCTTCTCCCGGCCGCAAACGTATTTCAGATCTTCATGTTCGGGGTTGAAACGTCGATGGTACTCGGCATAGTCCCCATGGCCTGTTCTTACCACAATTAGACAATGGTACGCCCATATTGGTAAAGCTAGTTCCGGTGGACATTTGTATCGCATGAAGAAGTCCAAATCTTTGTATTGTTTCGACCAATACCTCTGCCACCAATCTTCCACGAGCACTTGGCTGCGTTGTTTAACCCATCTCCATAATCCCGCAAATGTTGGATTTTGGTCGTCTCTACTGGGCGTAACTGAGGTTAGTAGCTAGATATTGAAAACTTCCAAGGCTTATTTGACCAGCTCATCGGCCTCTTTATTGCCATGAATACCCACATGACCAGGTATCCAGCGTATTTCCACACGCTCATTCTTGTGTCACAGCGACGAAAACTTGTCCACCATTGCTTGCGAGGAATTTGGTCATCCTCTTTCGAGCGCCCAGGTGCCCGCTTGATTGTCCAGAAGAACGTAGATTGGTAAGCTTACTGTAACCACCACTGCAGCCTCACAGGCTTTCATGACGCCTACAACTTCCGCGTCGAATACCTCTACTCTGGGAAGTAGATCGGAACTACTCCCAACTAGCTTACCTCCTCAGCATACTACATACCCCGAGCTGATTTTCCGGGACCAGATGGCGATCCATCAGAGAAAGCGCAGACTGTGTTAGCTGGAAGGGAAGCCAAACATCGCTCTATGCTTCCAGACCTAGCTTCTTTTTCTCGACTGCATGGAGTCAATTCTAGGGTGCCACGTGGAAATTATAGCTTTCCATTGCCTTCGGCTGTCGGAACTTAATACACACTCATTTGCAGACGTGTCATATGCCATTCGGATTGTTTGAACAAGTGATTTCTTTGTCCTGATCTAAGACCTGAGCGTCTTATTGTATCTTTCGGGTGCTTAGCCGCCCGAAAGGCTAGAGGGTGCCAGGAATCAATAATTTGTATGCGAGCTGCATACTGCAGCAACTTTTGCTGGAGAATTATCGATTCCGGGGGTATTCCCGCTTCACGATGAAGAGCGCTATTGGAAGCGGTACGCCACGCTGAGAGTGCTACTCGGATAGCTTTCATTATCGTTTTGTCCAGTAGGGATAGATACCAACCTACTCCAGTGTCGAATTCTTTATCTCGCAGTGCGGTCATTCGAGTAAGACCCGGCCACCACAATTCTGCCCCATATAGAGCTGTGTTCAGAATGCACGCCTTCACCATGTCGAACTCCGTTTATATGTTGTAATAAATGGACTAGATGGTTAGATTTTCCGGTCCATTCCTGTACAAGCTGCTTGAAGTCTAGCTGTGTGTCAAGCCAGACTCTTAGCCACCGAATATGAAGTGACAGTTCAATCCGGCGATCTTTCACCAAGATGGAAAGGTCAGCCGTGTTGATTTTATTTCTAGGGCCTCCTCCGGTCGCTAGAAGTTCTGACTTAGCAAGGTCAAAATCCATCCTGTATTCTCTGGCGAGAAGGATGAGACTGTCAACGTCATCTTGGACTGCGGAGACGGCTTCAGCCGCGGAGTTCCCAACTTTGACGATAGCCACATCATCAGCATAACCAAGCCTGCTCGTTAGACCATGGTCCTCAAACAGCACAGCGATGTAAAACATGAAAAGAAGTGGCGAGCCCTGAAGTACTCCATATTCTAGTATCTTCTCGTTTGTGGTCCCACCACGGTATTTAACCTGGACTTTTCGTTTGCAAATAAAGGTCCGAATAAGCCGGCATAGGGATCGTGGCCAGCCTTGTTATTGAAGGCGTTTGAGGAGTCGGCTTTGAAGGACTGTATCAAATGCAACTTGAATGTCACGTGTGACCATGGCTGCACAATTACCACCACTCATTGCCGCCTCAGTATCATGGATTACACAAGATACAAGGCCGACCGCCAATCGTCCTGATACAGAACCGAATAATTGTGGGTGAACGACTTGGTGACTAATCGTCAGCTATTCCATTCTCTTTCCAAATAGACGCTCAAATCCTTTACCTAAATTCGATAGCTGTGAGATTGGTCGCCAACCCTTATCAGTTGTCAGATTTCTACCCGGCTTGGGAAGAAGCACAACATCTGCCACCCTGAAAGCCGTGTGAAAATGGCCAATTTTGAGACAAGCCTGGTAAAGATCTTTCACGAGAGGTCCTAGATGAGACCAACAGGCTTTCAGTAACCGTACCGTCATCTTGTCCGCTCCTGGTGCTGTGTCGTTGACGAAGACGGTGGCGCTTGTCATATCATTCACTGATATTTCTATATCCCATGGAATACGCTCGTCCTATCCATTCTCCCAGGTTGAGATATCGTTCTTGCCGCTAAATCTTGCCAATAGAATATCTCATAGTGCACTAGCTCGCTCTCGTGGGTCAGATAGCCACCGGTTTTCGTCAATCTGCAGAGGAGGGATCTCAGCTGCTGGTCGAGGTTTGGCCCATCTTATGAGCTTGAATACCTTCGCGACAGTAGTAGCTGTCTCCACTTGCCTCTTCCAGTCCTTTTGCTTGGCTTTTCGAACCACGGCTCTGAAGCTTTTGCGGGCCTCTTTTACAAAGTCTGGGTTGTCTCTTGCTGCCTTGTACTCCTGCCATTCCATGCGACAATCATCGCTCTACCAGGGCCCGGCTTTCCTCTTTCAATGGCTGAGACTTTCCCCGCAATCTTCAGTGCTTCTCCAAGTGTTTATAGAAGATCATTCGTGAAATTTTCGATGTCCATGATACTATCAAGAGGGCCAGGTTTGTTCCATTGGCTGAAATTTCGACTAAATTCCTTTGGATTATCGTCACTGACACGAATGTTCCCTACAATTCTAGAGAGATATATCACTGTAGGGTTCAGTACGGTACCCTCAATAGTCGAGTGATCTGAGGTACAGTGGTAACTATTGGAGATCGATACAATGGCGGCTATGTTGCTCCTCGTTAGATCCAGGACGTTCCCATCACTGTGCGTTGGCTCTCCAACAGTTCTAACTAGAACCATGTCGTGGGCTGTTGCCAATTCCAAGATCTGACTATCATTGCCGCACTGGTTTGTCGTTAGAAGCTACCAGTTCTATAACACGGAATTGAAATCGCCACCAACAACCAATAGTCCTCTGAGCTCTCACCGAAGTAAGGCCTCCAAGGTTTCACTAGTGCCCGGGCACTAAACACGTTGACAAAAGTCAGGCTGCCCATCTTGACAAAACAGAAGTCTGATGTCGGGTCTGGTGACGATGGAAGAAATTGAGTCGCCTGAATGCCTTTCCGCGTGAAATTAATTGCATAGGGTCGGACTTCTATCTATCCAAGTGGTGGGTGGCTATTGTAGCCAGGGTGAAATTTTGTGATAAAACCCCCCTCTTCCTCTCTTGTTTATGGCTCCTGTATTATGATTACATTTGCACCGGCATCCCATGACTGCTCCAATACTATATCCGTATTTTCCCCACTCTTTCCGACATTCAATGGGTGAAAGTGGACGGTATTGTGTTTATCTTTTGTGTTTTTGTTGAGGGGCTTGCTAACATTAACACTGCATTGTTGAATCCTGTGTAGTGACAGTTATTAAAATTCTAGACGTTTATCTGGAATGATAAGAGTGAACGTTGACCGTCAAGTTAATACTGTACGAATCGTAAGATACTGGGGATTTAAGGAT
The DNA here is from genome assembly GCA_900239735.1 of Blumeria hordei DH14. Lineage (NCBI taxonomy): Eukaryota > Fungi > Ascomycota > Leotiomycetes > Helotiales > Erysiphaceae > Blumeria > Blumeria hordei. Next base: position 3,465,585 of record OENG01000035.1, read on the forward strand.
CAGAGATAAAAGGTTAGGATCAGTGAGGTTTTTGGTTTTACTGAACTTGTATTTAGTTAGTTGAAAGTATTTCGTCTAATCTACATCTAATTGCCTATCTATAGTCTGATTACGTGATGGAAAACATTCACACCACCGAGATCATTACCAACCGAGACCTCACCAAAGCTGGTCGCGATCGAAGATGAGTAGTCTTCGTCTACTCCGCACTGCATGCAGTTCGTTCTGGTATGTCTAGCTTTCAACTACAGTTTCAACTGCTTTGCCCTTCCTTTCCGAGTACGCCAAAGCAGCGTGATAATCACGATATCCGCGTTCTCTAATAATAAGTAGTTCTGCAGGGGTACGAGGCAGAATTATCCCGTTTTGTCTTCTTGGCCGGGTCATATAGCTACCCTCATTCGTGTAAGTGTGCTTCGTGCGCGAAAAAGCTGTACATTATTACACCTATAGTTAGAAAGAATGGAGACATAGATGATTCAAACCCCTACTACGATACAGCGCTGCGTATTGAGAGTATAGATTACCCGGACACACCGATACCCATACTATGTCGACCGTTTCAGCGCTCTTCAATGTGTTGACCTTCATTGGCACATTGACTATCCAGAGGGCGAGAAGGTTCGGAGATGGCTCGATTTTGGCGTTGACACTCGCCAATTTCGATAAGGCATCTAGGAGGCTTTATGTTTACTCGTCGTCTTTTGCCATAATGGCAAAACGGGACTTAAATCGATGTATCGAGCTATCAGCAATGGATACGCATGTGGTTTGCTCCAATAATGCGAATAGGATGTCTGCGGGTGATAATTTCTTCACGGATACTTGCTATCAAGACGTAGAAACATTTGTTTGTCCACTTTTGCTTCGAAAGCCTCTTCCTTTGAGGCTGTAGCCGCAGGTGGCGGCACAGCTTTAACTGAGGGGGCTGCTTTTTTTCGCAGTCCATTTCGTACCACTGTAGCCCAAATGCTTGTTATAGGCTTGGCTGGTACAGCGGGTGGGCTTTGGCTCCTGACGTCGGGAACTCTCAGAGGGTTTGCCGGGCGAGTAGGAATGGAATAGAATTAAATTGAAGTCCTTACCGAGTCTATAACTGCGAGTGACTGCGAAGGACTGCTAAAATTAGAAAAAATGATACCAAAATTTACTTTTTTTTATATATGCAAAATTTTCAATTTTTTCTGATAGACACTGAGAGTCTTGTCCTAGAGGCGAGGAGGATGGTCGGGTGGTGAAGTAGCCGTACCCGTAGTTATGTATTGCGCAATGGCAGTATGTAGGTAAACTCTCATCGAGTCTACAAATTGTCTATTTGACTCGTTAGTCAAAGGGAGGATTGTTGTTTCGATACCAGATATGGCGGCTGAGCAGACAGCCAAGTTTGCCGCTATTTCGGCGGCGCGTCGTTCTTCGGCCTTGAGAATCGATCAAAGCTCGAGCGGATATTCTGGTTTGGTTTCAGCTTATGCTGCGACGCTTTCATGGGAGCTGCTTTAGGTGCAGCGTTCTCCGACGGTTTTGATTCGGTTGAAAAATATTTGCAAGGTCCTCCTATCCCCTATGAGGAGGAGGGTGGTTGAGGAAACTCTTCAACAAGTTGGATAGACCCGATCATCTCAGTATTGGGCGCAGGGACGGTTAGAAGGTCTTTTTCCTTCCCTTTGCTTGTGACCTTGCCCAACTCCACGTATTTTGGAGACTGTGCAAGGCTCGTTGTTTGATCGAGAGCCCTCGGGGGGACATGTTTGTTGTCCAACTTGGTATTGGGACGCTTTCTCGAACAGGCGGCATGATAGGAATGCCGGAAACTCGATCTCAATTTTTCAAATGTATGCGACGAACCCGAGAATTGGGAGAAGGGGAAAATGGGATTATTCGAGAATTATCAGGAATAGTAGTGCCAATCAGGTTTCATAGCTAGATAGTTGAAAACACGTCAATATTATTAAAAAACGGCCAACCCCTCTTTTAAAATCATTTAATACGTATGCAGCTTTATAGCTATGAGACGTTACCGGTGCTATGTGTACAAATTGCTTGACTTTTTTGACGTTAGAGACACTCATACTCTGGATGTCATTTGCAAATACCACTGTGAGGTATGTTTGCTTGCACAAACAGTCGACTCTCCCCCATTGGTGGGCGCCAAAGGGAAATTCAAGACCTTTGATTATCCAAGCATGCCTTTGTCAGCCATGTATACCAGCGCCGCGAGAAGTGTGGTTGTGTTTTGCCGAACTCAATCAAGCCATCTCCTGTCTCAAGTGGGATATATGTCCAAGCTATCCAGGCTCTACTTGGCAGACCAGCCAAGACGACTTACCACCGCACCTTCCATCAATGGCCTTTGACTGCAGTATCAGCTGCACTCTCGCAAAATCCGCTCTTCAGTTCGAAAAAGTACTTGACAAAGTTACAAATTTCACACCCGTCGAGAATGTATCCATCCTCCAAATCATCTTGTTTACTTGTCCCAATCCCTCTCACATCCGTCTAAAAGAACTGTTTCCCAGATTTGTGCGCCACGCTTTGTTTCCTCCGTCGGGTGTAAATATCGGCGTGGGCGTGTATTTGGTGCCCAGCTGAGGCCAGAGAATAGTCGATCAGAGACGTAGTTATTGGAATGAGGATGTACTGGGTCGTAATTGTAGACTTGATGAGACTTAGGTAGGAGTCAAACTCGTTGGGAGTAAAAGGTTGACATGGTGGAGTATTTTGAATCATTGCCTCGTGAGCCAACTTCTTCGGTATTGTGAAATTTGACTGAACTTGGCTCTGGGAGAATATTTCACTCCCAGGTTCGTAGAGGACACCGCGTACAGGTGTTCAGTCTTGACTTCCCACGGCCAAACCGTATCGGTCAGTCTTCTCTGAGAAAAATGTACGTCTTAAAGCTTGCAAGAAAATATAAGCATAATTAGAATTTATAAAGAAATATAGATGGGTATAGTTGAAGGGAAACAAGAGTTGGTTTTCAGAATAGTTGGCTGTTTGCTTGAATAGGCAGTCGGCTTCTGTTATGGCTAGGTATCCTTGAAAAAGGTTATCGGGAAAATTCTGACAGTTAGAATTGTAGGGGATGGAGTTATAGTTAAATCTTGCTAATGCCTCAGTTGAAATGAAGTACGTAGTCTAGCTAAACTCAGGGAAGCTGGAGGTAATATGAAGTAGTTTTCCAGCTTCTCAATCCTGAATCCTCTTGGTCCGATATTCTCCAGTTTCAGACTACCCGTCTTGAATTCTCATCTTTTAGTCTCGACCCCCTGGCACCTCGCCAGCTCAGTCTATCACCCAAATACATCCTTCAGATATATCCATTTATGCTTGCTCACGTAGTCATTTTTAGGAAACCTTCAGGAGGCGACGATACCTACCTCATCCACCATGCGCCGTAATATCTTCGTAGTATACCACAACCCTGCACGGATTAGCGGTGGAAATAATTTTTATGACCTCTTGAATATCAATCATGATTATTCAAGTCGAAAACTATTAGATAAAAAGAAACATAGAAATTTAGTCAATATTGATAACATAGGTTTACTCATTCCTCAACGAAGATTTACCAACGTAAGACATCAGTCCTACCGGTGTCGGAAATTTGACCTCTTAGAACTATTATACAGGCTACGTCTCTGACACGTATTAAGCTAGAAATTATTTGCCTTATTTTACCTCAAAAGATGCTCAGAATAACACGCTCTGTAACATTATAAGTGAAGATATCATTACTTTTATTGAATGTTTGGATAACTAATTAAATCCGTATTCCTGGGGACATTTCATCATTAGAAGATTAATATTGTTTCGGAAACAATTTTCATATTATATAATTGATCATCTTGCCTTTTTTTACGACAAAGACTTTTTTAGCATGTCGAATGTTGAGATCTGATGGAAGCTTGGTCGCCTTACTGTTGCACTTAACATGAGTGTCGGGACTTGCTTCAGTTAAGTTTCTCTGGCTCTCATCTGCAGCTATAATCTCATTGGTAATCCATTCTCTCACCTCATCCGAAGTTAGACCTTCTGGACAGATTGGAATCTGGAATACGGCTCGAAGGCGACCATTAATCTGCACTGCACAAGGTTGTGTACTAGGTCCAAGCTTTTGCATTGTGCCATCTACTATAGGAAATGGCTCGGAGAATATTGATTTGCCGATATCTTCATTAGGAATACCTGTTAAATTATTTATTGCTTGTGACGTAGTACTTTTAAACTGGAGCATAGCCCAACATTCCTCAGCAAAGGCAGGTGTTATAGGTGCCATCATCTTAAGTAGAATTTCGAGCGACCAGTATATAACAATTGAATGAATAGAAGATGGTACGCAATCAGGCTCTCCAGGTTTATTACTTTCGACTGAATTTTCAATGATGGTGTTTGTGAGTACCATCAAATCGGATATAACTGTGTTAAGTGAGTGTGTTTTGCTGAGGGAGATCGTAACTTTTGATATTGTGAATTGTACTGTTCTCCAGAGCTTTCTAAGGTGCTCAGATTCATGCCCCATATTTTGAAGTTCGATGGCTACGGTAGCTACTACATTTGTGCTTCCTTCATTCATCTTAACATTCTTTGGCTGTTGTTTTTTTCCTTCAAAAATATCTCTAGGACAGATGCCATCTAAACCTTCATGAGAACGAGCCTTTATCAAATTTCCATGAGATTTAAAGATAAAATTATATAGTCGCCGAAGCCATCTATTAATGCCTGAAATTTTCTTTTCGTCCCACTCTAGAACCTCAGTCACTGGGGCCTGAAATAATATGTGTGCCCGCATAGCATCAGCGCCATACTTATCTCGACAAATACCGGGATCAACACCATTATATTTTGATTTAGACATTTTTTGAAAGCTGCAAGTAGCCGTTTTGCCGGTTGAAATTACGATAGGATTTTGGGGATCTTCAAGATTAACTTCAAATGGCTTTAAAAACTTTCCATTGTTCGGATCGGCATATGTTTTTCCATGTACCATTCCTTGCGCCAACATAACGCTAAAAGGCTCGCCAGACCTCTTAGACCCGGATGGCCACAAATAGGTGTTGCTAATAAATTTTGAAATGAACCTTGCGTACAACAAATGTAAAATAGCGTGCTCAACTCCACCTACATAAATATCGACAGGGAGATTCTCGTTTGCTAACTCAGGTGAGAACATTTCGTCAATGTTATGAGGATCTAAGTATCTCATAAAGTACCAACTCGAGTCAACAAATGTATCCATAGTATCTGTATCCCTTTTGGCCATGCTCCCACATTTAGGGCATTTTGTGTTGATCCAGTCATAATCTTTCTCAAGAGGATTTCCAGGCTTATCACCATCCCAATATCTAGCCGATTCAGGGAGTTTAACGGGGAGTTCATCGTCAGGTACTGGGACCGATCCACAACTTTCGCAGTGTACAATAGGGATAGGAGTTCCCCAATATCTTTGCCGACTTACTAACCAGTCTCTGATTTTCCATGCATCAGCTTTAAACCCTCTGCCACTGTCATTTAGAATATCTAAAATCTTTGTAGAAGCTTCCGGCGATGTTAGATTAGTATAAGGTCTATTTTTATCAGTGACATGGCCATCAGAGCTATGAACGGTTAACGGTAAACCTATCGTAGATTCATCGATTGATTTCGAAATAACATAATTGACTGGATCTTCAGGGCAGTTTGTGTTCCAAAAATCATGATCTCGGCTGTCGTGGCCAGGTACACCCATTATTGCTCCATCACCATAATCACCCAGAACATAAGGGGCGACGTAAATAGGAAGAGGGACCCTTGTGGCTTCCGGGAATGACTTTTCTTGCGCAAGAGGATTCAAAGCCTTGACGCCAGATAAAATGTATCCAACTTTTGTATCAGATGACATGGCTGGAACTGTATCTAAAAAAGCCTGAAGTTCACTGTCGACTGCTGCAAGCCGAAGTACAAGGGGGTGGGTTGTTGCTAGAGCTAAATATCGAACCTGGGGTAAAGTATCAGGCCGAGTAGTGAAAACCTCAACGTCTGTTCCGGCGTCCAAGTCATTGGCAATGACAGAAAATTTGATCCGAGCACCTTCGGACTTTCCAAGCCAGTTTTTCTGCATTGCCAATATGTTCTCAGGCCAAGATTTTTCAATTTTAAGCTGCTCGAGGTCATCTAGTAATTGCTGCCGGTATTCAGATATTTTGAAAAACCATTGGTTTAACCTTCGTTTTTCAACCTTTGCTCCCGATCTCCATGAGCACCCATTAGAATCTACTTGTTCATTTGCTAGGACAGTCTGATCTACTGGATCATAATTGACGGAAGATTCCGCGCGGTACGCAAGACCTGCCTTGTACAGAAGTGTAAAGAGCTTCTGAGTATGTTTATAGAAGCTAGGGTCACAAGTCGCAAGCTCCTAGGTTACATTAATGATACATCAAGGAAGTCTTGAATTAAAACTTTGAAATACGCACTCGATTCCAATCCCACTGGCCGTTCATGGCGATTATTTGGGCTCGCATTCTATCGATATTGCGCTTTGTCCAATTCTTCGGATCGATCCCCCTTTCGAGAGCAGCATTTTCTGCTGGTAGACCAAAGGCATCCCATCCGATAGGGTGTATAACATTATACCCGTTCATTCTATAAAATCGCGCCAATACGTCTGATATGGTATATACCCGTAAGTGACCGAGATGTAGGTCTCCTGAGGGGTAAGGAAACATGGGTAGTATGTATTTTTTTTGAAAAGCTGCCTTCCCTCCTGTACTGGGACATGATGTGGGATTTTGTGTATAATTCTTGAGTTGTCTTGTACGCCATATTCGTTGCCACTTGTTATCCAACTCAACTAGATTCAGTTCCGGCTGGAACTGCTCATTAAATGCTGTTTGGGATTTCTGACCGAAACATCGACATTGAAGACTCGCATTGGAGGCTAGCAACCGCGTTGCACATCTGCGTATTATGCTGTGCATCAGTTCTATCATATTGAGGCTACATGAGCGTGCAGAATTTAATGGTTAATTTATCATATAACTTAAGCGCGACATGGTCAAAGCTCTTCGCTGAGCCCATGACCGCTAATCAAACATGCTCCTCACTCAACTGACTCGAGTGTTTTATGAACGATGGCTCCCCATCCCAAAATGAATTGATCCAGAACTGTTATTTCCCAAGGACTCGAAATTTACATATATCTGGCCCTCAATGCGGACTTGTGCGAAGAAGATTCAAAATTATAATGTCACGGCTATCTTTACCTTATGACCAAGTGCAGGCGCGGGATTCCCTTGAGTTGGCCAGTTTAGCTTCGAGTGACATAGGTCAAAGATCTTCTTCTTCAGCTTCCATACGTTCCAACCTGTCAGACTCTCCAAGACTTTCTCATGACAAAGACCGCCCTGAAAACTCGTATCACGCTGGCAGTAACTCGAAAGACTCACACGGCCGATCATTCTCGCTCTCCTCGGCGTTTAATTTCAGCTCAAATCTATTCCCTCTATCTTCAACGACAGGCAATGGCTACACACCAATTGGTGCACCACTCTCTTCCAGTGGCCCCATCAACTTACAAGCAGAATCACTTGAGAAGCATAAAAATTTGACGTACCTTAACGGACTATCATTAATAGTAGGATGTGTAATAGGGTCTGGTGTCTTTTCCTCTCCGAGCCAAATTATCATCAACTCTGGATCTATCGGGGCTTCACTCGTCTTATGGTTGGTAGCAGGATTATTAGCATGGACAGGAGCCTCAAGTTATGCCGAGTTAGGAGGTGCCATACCACTCAACGGTGGATCCCAAATCTATCTTACAAAAATTTTCGGAGAATTAGCAGGATTTCTATTTACGTGGTGTGCTGTCATAGTGTTGAAGCCAGGCTCAACAGCCATTATATCTATCATAATGGGAGAATATCTAGTGCGAGCTTTGATAGGTTCTGATGCCGAGATTATCAGTATATGGGTCAACAAAAGCGTTGCCCTTATTGCAATGCTGGCTGTTACAATGTTGAATTGTATATCTACAAAACTTGGAACTCGAACTAGCGATATATTCACGATTTTTAAACTCTTTGCGATCTCTGGAATAACAATGACGGGAGTCGCGGTAGCGGTCATGAGACTCTCTAATTCTAAAGGCACTATTTCGGTATCGGGATCAGGAAGCACTGGATGGTTTGACGGAACAAGTACAAGCGCCAGCCAATGGGCAGTAGCTTTGTATGCCGGACTCTGGGCCTTTGATGGCTGGGATACAGTAAGTCTACAACATGGAATATCCGGCAAAGCTGACATAAATTAGACTAGCTATGTCGTAGGGGAATTTCGTAACCCCAGTCGAGATTTACCCCGAGTTATTCACACAGCTATGCCATTAATCATTACGTCCTACATCCTAGTCAACATGGCCTATTTTCTTGTCCTTCCATGGGAAACTCTCAAATCATCCAATACAATTGCTGTCACGTTCGGTGGCCTAGTTTTTGGGCCTGTAGGGTCCATCATACTCGCTCTTATCATATCGGCATCGTGCTTCGGAGCCCTTAATGCCAGCGTATTTACCTCTGGTCGCTTAATTTGTGCAGCTTCAAAGGAAGGTTATCTTCCGTCTATTTTTGGGGAAATCGGTATCGGAATGAGAGAAAATAACAGTTTACACTCTGATAAAAGAAATCGGGCTACTCAACTAATAGTAAGGCTAGTGGGGGACGAAGAAAAAGGCCTCTTTTTCACACCCATTAAAGCCATGATGCTTAACGCAGGTTTTACCATATTTTATATTATAATTGGCGAGTTCTCAACCCTGGTCACGTTCTATGGAGTTGCGGGGTACTCTTTTTACTTCCTTACGGTCCTTGGTCTCATAATATTGCGTGTCAGGGAACCTCATTTAGAAAGACCGTACAAAACATGGATAACAACCCCAATAATATTCTGCTGTGTGAGTTTATTTTTGTTGAGCCGTGCGATTTTTGCAGAGCCTTTCCAGACTTTAATTGTTTTGGTGTTCCTCTTGGCTGGTGTTCCTATGTACTATTGGCGAGTCAAGGGGCCCAACGAAAGGAGAGGTGTAAAAATAAGCAGCCGAAAATGAGAATCTTTAATTAGGTTCTCAGATGTTCATAATGAAGAGTTGTACAGTTTGATAATCCTACGTCTCGCTCTTTTCGCCAAACTAGATCTACATATCATGTCAGTTATATTTAAAGCGTGCCCAATGCAATGAACCGGCTCAAGCCAATCCCTTTCTCCATGAATTTACGCTGGGAATGACAAAATTCGCGAATGAGCTTATTTACTAATCTTTGACTTTTCTAAAGCTTCCATCAAGTAAATGGCGTCGAGGGATCTAACAATGCGATTAGCTGTAAGTATTACATGACCGAAATTCCGGACATACGTTGCGTTTTTGTATGTCTGTAAGCTTTAGGATGTGCACCACAACATCTTGAGCGATTTCTTAGTGATCGTATCCTGGAAGTACTTGAAACCGTTTCCAATGCCTCACACACACAAAAGGAGCTAAAGATTTTGATTATTGGACTGAATTATCAATTTGTATTTCAGAATCCTTTGAAATATTGGAGCTGTAGACAATTTGGCTCAAAGATATGAGTCATGTTATTTTGAGATGAGGTTTGGTGCACTCTGATAGCTTGTAGCAGACGTTGAACGTCCCTGATTTCTTGGTCATACCCCTGCCAAGATTGCGGTAATTTCTGTTCAACCTTATCTTTTGCTTATGGGGGCGTTTTGGGTTTGCTGTAATGCATCTCCAAATATTATGGAAGACAAGTGATGACTCCGGATGTGAAAGAGAATAGGTTTAATGATTTGATCCTAGATATGACGTATGACCAGGCCAGCATGTACCATGGCGTAATTAAAGTTGGGCTCAAACTAGCCAGGGGGAAGGATTCAACACCTATCATAGGTCCCACCGACGAACTTCCGTTATCTACCGGTAGGTCGGTAGAGCCAAAACATGACATAACCTAGCCAGGATGTGTTCGTCCGTCAATCCGGCCGCGGCGCTCATTTTCCTGCATCAAATTTGAATTGCGCATGCAGCTGGCTTGCTATCAGAGAAAAACTTCAGAACAGATGAATCAATTTAAAACTAGAGCGCTTATGCCTCAGATTTCGCTTTCAGGTACCACGGCGAAGCTATGACGGCTTTTCCCTCACCCCAGGCCAACCCTTGTCCGTGAATACCCTCCCAGAGAAACGTCCCAAAGGCCCAGAGTTATCCACTGACTTTCCTCCGCGCAAAATGGATTGGGTGACCAGGCTACTCGCATTATGCCAGAGAACACCACCAGGAGGTAGACCGCGGCACCTTCCATCAATGGCCTTTAACTGCAGTATCAGCTGCACTCTCGCAAAATCCGCTCTTCAGTTCGAAAAAGTACTTGACAAAGTTACAAATTTCACACCCGTCGAGAATGTATCCATCCTCCAAATCATCTTGTTTACTTGTCCCAATCCCTCTCACATCCGTCTAAAAGAACTGTTTCCCAGATTTGTGCGCCACGCTTTGTTTCCTCCGTCGGGTGTAAATATCGGCGTGGGCGTGTATTTGGTGCCCAGCTGAGGCCAGAGAATAGTCGATCAGAGACGTAGTTATTGGAATGAGGATGTACTTGGTCGTACTTGTAGACTTAATGAGGCTAAGGCAGGAGTCAAACTCGCTGGGAGCGAAAATTTTTCATGGCGGAGGATTTTGAATTATTGCCTCGTGGGCCAACTTCTTCGGTATTGCGAAATTTGACTGAACTTGGCCGTGGGAGAATATTTCACTCCCAGGTTCGTAGGGGACACCGCGTACAGAAGTCAGTCTCGCCCACCAAGCCTGCGGCGTGACCCGGTACCAAAAATGTCACCGAATGTGGCGACCTACTGTTACTAAGCGCTAATTCTAGATTAATACAACTCTGATGTTTTATTACAAACTATAGTAAATCGCGAAGCTTGAAGATAGATATATTTCTATTAGTGGCGAGCACAAGCCTAGCACTCAGAGAGCTTGATAAGGAGAAGGCCAGTGCTTCCCCAATGACTTAATACGAAAATAATTCAATTTGACGTTTGGACCATTCATGTAGTAGGTGTATCTCCTGATACCACTCGAGAAATATGTGCTCGGGACTTTCACTCTTCCTTCAACCGCTAATATCCACCAAAGGTAAAAGAGGAAAAGCCTTTGGCTACCCCAACATGCCTTTGTCTTATTGTATATGGCCTCATCATCCTCCCTCGAGATGTGAAGCCCTATTAGAGCAGCGGCTCCCCATAGACTAAGACTCGAGCTTTGTACATTATAACTTAGTTTCCTCCTCGTGTTTATACATAGCGTCGCATTTTGATAGAGGAAGACGGCCGGTAGTTGATGAACCAAGCCCCAGTTGAAATTGAAGCAGCACTTTGATCGGTCGTTGATGCGAGATGGTGTTTGGAGAGGATAGGTTGGAGGGATTTTGGGGGAATGATAGTACCGGCACTGAATAGATGTTACCAAGGTTAGGCACGCTTGTGTTTGCTCTCGACTATGATTTGGTGCGATTTCTCATGACTATCCCAGACATGCAGAGTATACTGAGCGATTCTACTGGCACCACTCGAAGGTGAAGTGTTCGTCTTTGCCGGCGTGATTTGATTTGTGCTGTAAATGAAACAATTTCACCGTGGTACCAAAGGCAACGAGAGCCTGCATGTGCATTGTAGTTTAGAACTATGAAATAACTAGAATACTTGGATTCAGTCGAGAATGTCAGGCCTAGTAGTAAAAGTACTGTTTTACTCCCACCAAAGACCAGTTGCCTAATTTTAGGTCTTCAGTTTTGAAAAGAATTTTTTCGGCATACTTAAACGCGGTGCAGAGAACGTAAACTGTATTTCACTTTTCTGCAGTTATGTTGGTGGATCTTGCCCCTCTACTACATTCGACTAAAACAGACTATGCTAGACATCGCGTGAACTCCTTATGTAAACCCACGTGGCTTCTTGGTTTCCAATTATGCTTGTAAAGACGAATTCTTCACCTTCGAGTGGTGCCAGTAGAATCGCTCAGTATACTCTGCATGTCTGGGATAGTCATGAGAAATCGCACCAAATCATAGTCGAGAGCAAACACAAGCGTGCCTAACCTTGGTAACATCTATTCAGTGCCGGTACTATCATTCCCCAAAAATCCCTCCAACCTATCCTCTCCAAACACCATCTCGCATCAACGACTGATCAAGGTGCTGCTTCAATTTCAACTGGGGCTTGGTTCATCAACTAACGGCCGTCTTCCTCTACCAAAATGCGACGCTACGTATACCCACAAAGAGGGAGTGAAGTATTGGGATATAAAGCCCGAGCCAGGGCACATGGGGGACAATTGTTTTCATAGAGCTCTATTCGAAGAGTTCAGACAGCTGGGACGTTAAACGAAAGAGAGAAGGGGTCATCGACAGGCAACCTTGGATCGACTTTTTTCGAGGATCCTCGATCCGGAGGTATTTCTGGACGCTGAGGAAATATTCTGGGTCAATTGGCCAAGAAAAATTCTATTGTCGATGAGTCGGCAGCAGTCCCCAGTTTCCCAAACGGGATAAAAAAGTTGGGCTAGGCTATCTAATAGCATATACACTCTGCCAAAATCTTTCGAAAATTTCAGTACGACCGTAGGTGGAGGGCCAGAACGAAGCTAAAAAGACTGCAAGGGGTTTTCTTATGATACGCACAAGACTTTGACGCGCGTGTAGCCGGCCCCTTTAGACGCTTCGGAAGGAAAGCTATGTTTTCGGTTTGAGTCCTGATCTTAGCATTAAGAGAGTCCCACACAAAGTGTCTTTTTTCATTTTTCCCGCTGCCATACACGCATAAATTGGCTTTGTGTCGCAGGCTGGGGAGGGGATACAATAAAAGGCAAAGGTATTCTTCATGTGTTTGATCGAATGAAGATTTCGGAGTAGTGGTACTGGATGATGGCAGATGTGAACGGATACTATACTCAGCACCTGTCAGTGGTGTCTCCTACGATCTTCCAGCTCTCATGGTAGAATCTGCAGAGTCGAGATTGAGTAACAAATTTCTCACTTCGACGACGATTCCCAGTTGCTTTTGCCGTCTGTATCGTCTTCATTTCTCATCACATCCCCCTATCACCATTATCATGAAGCTAACCACGATCAGATCAGACGTTAGGGTCGGAGCCCTACTCAAAACCAACCCTTGATCATGGGGGAAAAGCCATCTGATGAGTTTCTGGAGCGTACCCAGCACCCGATGGGACGATTTTGGATTGGATCAAGTTGATCTTGAATATTATAAAGAAGGGAGATTTAGATGAGTATGCGCGCCTCATGTGGCCCCGGTGTCTAGGCCTCGCCTGGCTGGGGCTGCAAGGTTTTTTGAGACTTTTTCCCGCGCACGCAGTTTCCATTGCTACTATTTTTTGGTAGAAAGTTCCGTGGAAGAGGTGGCTGAATTTCACGGGAAAATACTGAGCTGAATGGCCATTCATCAAGGGTAATTTATCAATGATCTTTCAAGAAACATGAGAAGCAAGGAGCACTGTACAAAGTGTGGCCTGGGTTAGAGAGGAGCCCAATGTGCTAGATAGTCTATGACTCAAGTAGTACAATAAACAGAAACACATACATGGGAGATATGTAGATGGCATACGAAGGGATATACAATTAGTGTAGGTGTGCCTGGTCTGCATAGTCTTAGACCGAGAAAAGGCAATAGTGATACGCAACGTTAAAATTAAATCCCTTTAGAAGCTATCATTTTTCACAATAGACTGTTTCCTTCTAATGATTAAACTCTCTGCGTGAGTAATTCGAATCTGATTCTAAACCTGTTGGTTGGCAAGAAACATTTGTATACGAATGTACAAAGTTCTGTCGACATGGATTGGTTCGTGTCATCCTCATGTTAATTGCCCTTGTGCCGGTTTTATAGTAAGATGACGAGCCGCACTAACACATTTGATGAACTACCCATCAGTATATTACAGCCCTGCAGATTTAATAGATGATTATCATCCCTTCATGGTTCATATAGATTACACAATATTGTTATGACAAAACCATAAACAAGTTAAACTGTAAGAGCGTAGCAAACCCACCTCAACCTATATCCTTCATAGTCATAGACTCAATAGGAACTTAAATTTATATATATTCTATTCTATTACCTCAACCTCTATCTGCACATCGAACATCGGTGAATTTGTTCAGGTAGTAGAGAGTTAGTAACCTCCGTACTCTTTTAAGACTTCGGGCTCGAGTGGTGGGTCTTGTTCATGATATGTACCATTAAATACAAGGACCTCGTCTCACATTAATGACCGAACTACTCTCGACATCACACATGTATTGAATCATTTCTGACCTGGATGAACAAAAAAACTCGATTTACACGCGCAAACTCCTCCCTAGGCTCACACACTACGCACCCAAGCCCCTGCCATTTTCCCAATCTTTCCTTTTTTCCCTTCCATCCATGGGTCATTTTCTCATCGTTGGTCTCATCTAATCACTTGCCGAGACCTCTGTTTGCCTTATTTTTTCTTCTCTAGTGGTATCTTTTCATCTTACTGTCAATGTATCCATCTTAGAAACTGGAAAATTTTCTGGACGGCGGCCTTGTGGTGGAAACCGAGTGCCGGATAGTTAGTCGGTCTCTTTGTATATTCTGAGTTCTTCGGGCATTCTAGAGCGTCAGGTAAATCAGATAAAGTAGGCAAGGTGGCGCGAGACTTGGGTCTGGAGCGGTGGACTGGTACGGCTTGAAATTAAAAAAATCAATATCTCATTTAACCTGATGTCTTTTTTTGTTGAGAATTTGCATGTAACAATCATGTGTATACGGCTCCCTTAGTCTACGACCTGCAACTAGCTGTGATCCACTTGTGTCCTGCGGTTCGTACAACTTTGGGAAGGCTGATAAGCGAGTCAGAGCTCTAGACCAGTAGCCTGTGCATCAGACAGTCCAGTCTATGATTTGCCTACGAACGAGCCGTTGGGAATGTCGTGTCAGCCAAGATCAAATCGCTTACCGCAGGCTCAGAATCCAAAGCCATGGAGCGTCTCCGAGTATTGCTTAAACAGTATTTTAGCTACACATGATGTAATAATCATTGCCTTTTTTCGGATAACCCTTTTAGATTCCACAATTGAGCCACAAGCTTGCACTATGAATCTTCAGCTTGGCCGACTCTATGGTTCATGGGTGTAGCTTTCATGTCACATTAACGCCGTCTCTGCTTTAATTGCTGCTTGATACCATTGTGCGGGCAGTCGGCGGAATTTCAAGACCTCCTTTCAAGCTTGAATCGATGTAGGAGATTTCTTCGACTCTTGCGTCGTTTGTTGGTATCAAAACTTGAGACGGGGATCTGCGACTTGGATACGTCATGAGCTAGAGCGATATTTCTTAGCACAATTGAAACGCTTAATACCGGAAGGCTTTGTTAGGGACCTTCTTTACATCTGGCATAACCGCATACGATTATGGGTCCACAAGCGACGTTTGGGCGGCGACGGGGCGAGCGGAACAATTCGACTACTCAGCCCGACAGTTTAGTGCTGTGCTGGTCAGGGGTGCTGTCAGTTATGGGAACGCTTTGCTGCGTAGCCCGGTCCGCGCTCGGCACCATAATTATGGAGAGTTGGTTAGATACATGGGTTGACAGACGCTTCTCTATGCCTGCACACAACTAAGTTGCGTGCCATGCGAGCGATTTGTTAATGAGGAAGGTAGGCTTTCCGTTTGATTGACACAGGGTTACGTTGAAGGTGTGAAAATTGATCAATAATCAATCAGGTAGCGAGGCCTAAGCGTGTCTCAATGCCACTGACCTTTTCCGAGAACCTGGAGAAAGTGAGCCGCGGCACGATTAGAAGCAAGGAGTCTTTTGGATGTAGTAGAATGACACTTTCCAACCAGTGTAATTTTGATATCTGTTTTCAGCCTGCTTTGTGAGGTGGCCCAGTCGGAGATGGTAGCGGCGGACTGAACAAGGCCAGGGGAGTTTTAAAGAACAGAGAACAGGCGGTACATGTCACGGGTTACAGCTTGTCCGAGAAAGTTGGGTGTGGGCGCAAAGATTTATTCGCCGATTAGAGTTCTGCTTTAGAATAAAGAGGGGTTTTCTTGGCCATGAAGGTCAGCTGTGTATTTACACCACTCGGATAGACTGGGTAAAGGTTACGGAGTGCTCTGGATCAAGAATTTGATAATAATTATCAGTAATTTCCTTTCTGATGAGCAGAGGAAGTTATGGGTACATGAAAATGATGCCGAAATGCTACTGCTGTTGTTACTAAACTACCTCAGCATCCAATGTGCACCTTGATGCCACTATCTTGGAGATAATAATTAGATGGGTTGGAAAATAAGTTGGAGCTAACCATCGATTCAACGAGACCGTATCTTTGTGTTCCTTGGATCTTCATTTCATCATTTGTTCGAGAATAGGTGGATTTACCAAAAACGTGCCGTTCACTTTTGTTGGAGCCATGTCAGCACTCTGAAGGTATGCACAACATGCACTCTACCCGTGGAAAGTCCTTAAATTTCCAGACGCTACACTATGCGCGCATGCATAAGCCTAAATCGGCACTTGATGAATTGTGAATGCCGATAAGCTATCTGCTGTATTTCCTTGAGAGACCACGGCCATCCATCTCCCTGGGAAAAGTGTTAACGCTAAACATGAGCTAGCTCAAATTGGATGCGCTGTAGCGAAGGGCCTCCACACAGTTCCAGCCCAAATAATAGCCGTTATCAAAGGGATACACAGCTGTCATTGCGTGTCTGTCTTAGCCTGGACCCTACTGTGTTCAAAATCCGAACTTACCTGATGTAGGCAAATATAATGGGGGTCTTGCCGGGAATGATAAGCTCTTCGCCTGAGGCTAGCAAGAGCAGACAGCCCAAACTCGGCTAGCGCCACCTCAATTTGTGCGAAGAATGTTGAGATTTTGGTCACAAACTCATCCCAATTATTGCTCCTCGCTACTCGATCTGATCAATTGCCCATGGCTTTTTCCGACATGCCAACCCAAATAAAGGCTAAACTGAGTCGATTGCCAACACTAGAAGTGTTTGCCCGCTTCGCTCCTGGAACCATAGATCCTATCGTCGCACTTCGAAATAAGTACGCACCTAAACAGATCTACCCGCGAGACGTGGGAATCCGACTTATTAGTCACGTATACAAAAATGAATTTTCCTTACGCACTCTTACAAGCAATTTAATGTCGCTCGCCACTACCACAATTGTGCCTTTTGATGCTCCTATTATAAAAGCTTTCCGCAACTCCACAGTTAAGAAGAAGGCTTTGCCACCATCGGTTTACTACCAAATTTCAGGTGTTCCGAATTTCTACATAGCTTCCCACCTGAGCGAGCTCTTCCATGACTTACATACCCAACTGAATCGTGAACCAATCGCAACTTCCTATAAGCTAGGTATTACAGGACTACTTGAAAGCCATCAAGAATCTGGAAGAATAGTCAAGGAATTGAGCGCTCTTGAACATCCACCACCTATCAGATTTGATGCCTTTGTTCTAGTCACGCGATCAAATTTAGTCGCGCCATTTGAACTAGAGGGTAATGACATTATTTTTCCATTTTCTGGAAATCAGATGGTCTACGATTCTTACTTGGAGGATCTTAAAAAAAGATATCGCAAACCGTACGAAATCCTCTAGGTTTAGTTCTGAGATGACTGCGGGCAAAATTGCCCTAATGAAAGTAGGAACTAATTTCTTATGGATGTAGACACCTGAAACGATTGTTGCGGCGGAACTTGTAAATTTTATCTAGTCCTTGGATCTGCAAATCAATTTGTGGTTGAGACTTATCGAGGAAAAACGAACGTTTCCATCAAGACTTCTGCAGAAAAATTGATGGTAAGTTAAGGAATTGGCCTTAATGAAACGCAATAGGCATATTGCTGGTTGCCAAGTATTTTGGTTTGGTCGTGACATGCAATGACGCTTTGTTTCGGCCCATTTGTAGTCGTGAAGGATTCGATTACTTGCAACGTTTTCTCTGTCAACGCTCATGCAATGTCCTGAACCCGAAATAGGATCCGGAGTGGTCAGCTGATAAGTTTTCAGGAGTTGCCAAAGATTAAAGCTGGAGCACTCAATTTTGTGAAAAGAAACCACATTATGTGCACGGGAATTGATTGATGGGGGTCAGAGTTGGAAGAGCCATTGAGCTCTTAGTACCTGAAACCGGAGACAGACAGGAACGAGGATTATCCACAATGATGTGTCCGAAACATCCGCTGTGTGCGTCTGAATCTTCGTCGGTTGCTTCGGGCGGTCATGTTGCTCAAAACCCAGCTACCAAACTTTAACTATCGCTTAGACACACAGAGTCACATTTTACTTTGGCTAAACAAAAAACTAGGATTGATTGCAGGGCTGTGGGAAAATTAACCAGATTTATTAATAACCAGTCATTGTGGATCTAATCCGTCTGCCGAAGCTTCTAAGATCTCGTGACGTACATGAAGGAATTTTGGAGCGACAGGACAATGGTCAATTTTTCCCAGAGCTCTGAGAAGCAGTCTGTGATGAATGGTTTCAGGCTGAAGAGGTGCACCGTAAGGCATGATAGGAGAAGTCCTTACAATCCGAAGCTCAAACGCAATCAGACCTACCTATCTAACTCCGGGTCTGCCATGCCCTAGTTTCCAGCTAAGCGCCGGCCCGACTAGCAAATTAGCCCAGACCGGCGTGACCTCCTATCCATTACCTGATCGGCGTGCACGCTCGCTCGTCTCAGAAGATGTATCTGGGCTGTAATCATTGCTCTTCAACAATATCAGAATCAACCCGACGTCGTCCATTCTTTTTATCTACGACATCTAGAAATACAAGAGTTTAAGGTGCGCTGTCAGCAGACGGCATTTCCTGGGAATCGCGACCTGGATTGACAGTGTCTAGAGCTCCTAGTTGGATAATTTAGGGGGATGCCCATGCCCCCAGGAAGTTCATTGCCCTACCCTTGTCCAACCCTTGTCCTAGAGATAGCCCCATCCCATGTCAATTAGGAGACGGAGATTGGTACGATTTACATAGGCCACTAGAGCTTAACCCATATCCCGGTAAATAACATGGGCTCCGCCTAGCGACCTGAGGTCTGGCTCCTCCCTGGCCGTGTCGGGTAAGCTTTCTTTTTTATTATTGCACATCCGTTGGTCTAACAGCTTTCATCCCTAATCATAATGTCTACCATGTAAATTCCTCTCCCTCAATATACCGATGCGCCTCTCCACGGTGCTGCTCCAAATAAATCACTTTCTTTCAAGAATAGCCTTTCCTCACCGAATAATCATTCTTTAATCAACAAATCAACCTCTCATTTATTCGGCCCGATATCAACGCTACAGAGTCCTGGCCGGCCCGGTCGATACTTTCTATCTCCAAACCGTCAAATTACGCTTCAAGTCACGACTATCTAGTTCACTAAAGATATTGGAAAGAGCACTATACAGCCCAAATAGTACTATCGTAAAACCTGCGGCACAACGACCTGTCCAACTGGAGCAACGCTTCCCCACATTCTTTTGGAACTAAAGTCATCACTTAGTATTCATCACATTCTCATGAAGCCTAGTCGTACGCTGCACGGAAAAGTCTCATCAATTCTATCGGAATCAATCATATCCAATCCAACAGTATCTTGACGCATCGTCAGATATTTTATAGTCTATTACCAATCTTACTATATATATTTCTTTTTATCTATCGTCTTTTGCCATCCTTCTACGAGTCCGCCTTGAGTTATTTTGTGGTTCATAGCTACTACCTGTCTCTACGAACCTAACACCTAATCTTTCCCTAATATATCTGATCCCAACATGCAGACATTTGGATTAGGAACCTCCAGCCTATACGCGTATGTAGGAATTGCGACTTATCTCTTGTCACAATCTAATATCTCATAGTATATTTCTCAGCGGTCTTGTATGTCTCACGTTTCTTGCTGGACTGGTTAAAGTCTGGTTTAAAAAGCGAGAGTAAGTTTTCCACACCAAAAGCTCTCATTTGATACTTAGCATGTAATAGCTTAAGAAAAAAGGTCGAGCTTGCCAAAATCGAAGCATCGAATAAACAAACAGATTTAGAAAAGCTTGTCGGAAACAGAGAACTTGACGAGGGAGACCTCTTTGGAGTAAGAGCAATACAAGCCGGTTTTTACGGAGGGGTTTCTCAATCAACTCCTAATTCTCCAGCGACAAGTCGGTCATCTAGCGTCTGCTCTCTAGGTCTTGCTCCACCGCGCGAAGATACTATCAAACTTTCCCCCAGCTTCCTACAACCACCTGAAATTCGAACAAAATCTCATCTGAGAAAAGGTTCCAGACCTAGCCCACTCCAATCCACCACATCTCAGAACGAAAATCCTAACTTGACAGGTATCGGTAGTCCACTTGGTAGTCATTCTTGCTCAAGGAACTTTGGCCAGTATGCAGAATCAGATGGAGGGCAACAATCACTCCCGCCAACCTTAAGAATAAATCATTCTGGTAAGGGTGCGCTAGTCGTCCCCGCTCCACCGGAACCCGCATTAAAATCAGCATCTGCAACAATCCAGAGCTTTGCCGAAGCAAGGCCGTCACCACACCACTCTACAGAATCTCTGGAAGAATTCCCCAGGAGAAGCCAATCATTTTCTGTACTTTCTCCATCCCCTAGGGTAGGCCCGACGCTTGCGCGTAATTTTTCGTCTAACGACAGCGATTGGTCTGGTACAAAGATAGACAAAGTTATTCCACCACATCTCTCTCTTACGCTTAACAGCCTTCCGCCAACTGCTGTAATTCGTGACTCTATCGTCTCGAAGAGACAGGTATCAATTCTCCAACCGCCAATTCAATCACCCCAGCAATCTACTATTGAAGATCAGAACGACAGTGATACAACCTCTGTATATTCCGCACGCTCTCTAAATTTTGAAACATCACAAACTAACGAGAAAAACGTAACTCCATCTGATATGGTTTCTTCTCCAAATTATTTCAAGCCTGTGAAGGGCACACGTACTCTTTTAAGTCCCAACAAAACACAAATGATGAGTCACCCTGAAACTAGAAGCGACATGTCACATATAAAACAATCAGAAGAACCTAACAGTTCTTGTGAATCTGACCTAAGTTATTCATATCTATCTGCTCGCTCAAGTAATTCTAGTTCGAGTTCTCTCTCAACTATGGAAAGGCTGCCCACTAAAGGTACTGGTATCGCACCAGATATTTCTCTTCTAAACTTTGAACACTTTTCAGATGACAGCACAACAAATGAAAGACGGAACTCCAGGCCTACGTCACAAGGGTCTATAAGTGATTTTTATGACACGTACTTTCGTCAGTCCATACTGCGGCAGAGTACTTTCGACAGCTCAAAATTATCCGAAATGAAATGGAGGAATGAATCTCCTATTAGTTTCGGAAAGGCTATAATAGTCGAACCCACGAATACTGGGAAGAGAGTGCTTGCACCCAAAGGTCTAGCGAAGGAAATAATCGTCGATCTAAACCCTCAGACATTTAAATCGGATGGTTATAACGGTGAAAGATATCCGAAATTGATATCTCCTTTAGGATAGGTTACTATATTTAAATATTTACATTTATTGGGTAACGAAAGCAGGGGTGTTAGGGGTATATTTGCGTCATTTTCGTTTTAAAACGGAGCTGGATAATAGCAAAGTTTAGGGATAATGCAATTTCACGGAATTATCATATCATATCGAAGAACAGGTATTCATTTCGGAAAAATATATTTAAATATGTCTTCAATTTATAAACTTCGAGGTCTCAGCCTGAAAGTCAAGCAAGTCGTGCTAGAGAGCATTGTATAATGATTTGCGATTATTTTGGTATTCTAGATAACTATCTAGTACGTTTGAAGCAAATATCCTTAATGTAAACTCAAGCCTCAATGGTTTTTTTACAAAACGTTTAATAGTTGGTGAAAATCATAGACAGGAACTTAAGTATGACCTCCAGGTAAATATCTTTTTTCGAAGAAATGACGCCCAAGTTTTCAGGTACTGAGTGACTCTGAAGCAAAAGTCTTGAAGACTTGGTTAAGGCTACGGTAGCACGGCTTGCTCAGCTACGTTCTTAAGTGGGTAAAATAAACCAATTTTCTAAGTGTGCATGTACATGTTGATAGTATGGAGGAAAAAGTGACAATCTCACGTAACAAGAATGAAAGGTTTCAACAGCTTTTTTTTTGGTTTAACACAGCTCTTTTATATTCCCATTTTTCCCAACCAGCCTGGCAGAGATCTTCCTCGACTAAGTTATCACGTATTCTCAGGAGCCTCGCAGGGTATTGTTCCAAGGCCCATTCTAACAGGCCACTCTTTCTTATGCTTGTCGTGATCACAAACCAGAAAACAGCACTCAATGACCCTACAATGAAACCTATGAAAATCTGTCTTGTTGTATGGTAACTTAGATAACTCCTGCTCCAGGCAACTAAACTAGCATTTAAGAGGACTAATAATGAAATCGAAATTCGGGAAACGAGAGTCAATGGTGCGTGAGAAGGCGCCGCTGGTTTGGGTAGGTGCCTTAAGAGCAGGAAAAGGGTCAGGCTGATGGAGAAAAATGCCACAAATTGAGCATGGGATGATGGCATGCCGTATCCTTTCCCATGCATCCTACGCGGCCGTTCTTCCTTCCACAGCCGTTTGAGGGCGAAATTAAGGGCCTCGCAAGCCATCTGGCCGCTAAACATGAGGAATATTTCGATTTCGCGCGTCGACCAGATCAAAGTGACATAGACGACGCAGAGGCCTTGAGGGACGAGGGCTAGCCATGCACACAAATAAGAGATAGGGTCACCGGGGTCCTGTAGCAAAATCAGTAACTCCAATTAGGCGTGGAAAGAGGATTTACATAGTGAACGTGTGTCAGGGACAATGACGCTAGAGGTTGCACATCTGCCATTACCTAGTTCTACGAGAGTAGTTTGAGTTGTTGAAGTGGGCGTGGCAAGATGTTATTTGTAGGTACTATCTTAGCGAATTAGCAACTTCCCTGAAGGTCCAGTCAATTTGCACGTAGGCGAGTCGACAACCAGGACAATCAACCTTCAATTCAGCCCTACAAAAGAAATACTAAATCCGCGACTACACATTCACCTACATGAGAGTCATTATTCGTATCAGTAATTTTGCTGCAAGGAATAAATGCTCGCTGTAGCGGCACATGTCGTATGGACTAAATTTGTTGTCTAGTGAGGAATAGCAAGCAATAACAACCAAGATGGAGGAGGAAAGATTGGTCGAACTTGAATGTGTAGCTTCCATATTTCCAGAAATTCAATTAGATCCGCAGAATCCTTACAGTCTCACTATAGATTTGCCTGTCAATCCAGTCAAGAGTATCAATACTATCTTCACTTCATCCGGGATAGAAGATTTCAGAGGTATTAACTCAGATTCTCCTAACGAACAAAAGCCATTAGCTGTGTCAGCTCCAGTCGAACAATTCAAACTTTCACATTTGCCATCACTTCGGATTCAAATCATCTTACCTGAAGGATATCCAGAAAATGCGCCTCCGGAAGTCAAGCTGTCCATGAGCATGCAATGGCTCACAAATATAGAAATAAATGATCTCAGAAAGAGCGCACAGAGAATATGGTCGCAACACCATGGTGGAAACGTCGTCTATGATATCATTGATTCGTTGCAGCAATCTGCTGACAACGCGTTTGGATATGCGCAAGAAGATAAAACATTACAAGTCAACGAGGAGATGCGGATACCACTTCTTGACTATAACATAACGGAGATACAGAAAGCTTTTGGGCGAGCAACCCACTACTGCGATATTTGTCTTGATGCAGTTAAAGGGAGTCAATGTCATCAGATGTTTGATTGCAGAGATGTTTTCTGTATCAAATGTCTGCAGGACTTTTACCAGAACGCCATCAGGACGGGTGATGTTTTATCTATTCGATGCCTTGCGCCAAACTGTGCTCTAAAAAAAAAGGGATTGCTCCCCGCTTCACAAAAACAGAAACGGCTCAAAACACTTAGCCCCAGCGAACTATTGCAGATTCCGATTGATGAAAACTTAGTAGGTCGTTATGTAAAGCTGAAGCACAAACTAAGGCTAGAATCCGATAAAAGCACGATTTACTGTCCGAGAAAATGGTGTCAGGGGGCTGCAATATCGAAAAAGTACCGTAAGCCGAACGAGATTGACTATGAAAGTGACGAGGATTATCTCTCTGAAGACAGTGCTCCGTCAACATCGTCCAATTCTGGAGATCTACTAGCCATATGTGAAGACTGTGCGTTTGCTTTTTGTCGCCGATGCTCGCAGGGCTGGCATGGCGAGCTCATTAAATGTACGCCAAAGATTAGCTCTGGAGAATTATCTGAAGAAGATAAGGCTTCTCTTGAATATCTCAAGCTACACACAACACCATGCCCAACATGTGCAGCGCCATCACAAAAAACCCATGGCTGTAATCATATGGTATGCTTCAAGTGCAATACACACTTTTGCTACTTATGTTCAGCGTGGCTATCACCAGAAAATCCATATAAACATTACAATTCCGAGACAACGGGCTGCTATATGCGTTTATGGGAGCTAGAGATGGGAGACGGAGATGACGTAGGTATTGAGTTTGTCGGCGGAAGAAATGTGCGTGAAAACAATATGATGGATATGCGGCAGCATGAAGCAGAGCACGCACAAATAGCCTATCCAGCAGTTGAAGTAGCACAAAATATTCCTGAACTTACTATGCCACCTGGCCCCATGATGCAGACTGAAGTTCAAATGGAAGCCCCCCTTGTATTGAGGATCAATCGCATTCCAGTTCCTGCTCAACCATTGACTGTAAATGCAGAGTTGGGCCAGCCACAACCTCCTTATCAGAATCGTAGGCTCGAAAATCAACGTAGACGAGGCCAACGCCAAGATATTCGCTCCAACGTGCAAAACCACACTGGTGCGAATCAAGGTGGAGTAGATCCACTTCAAAATGCTCCTCCACTCCCAAACCAGGCCGATCAGGATCCAGCTGCGCAAGACGAAGCACGTCAGAGATGGATACAGATGTTTGTAGGACTAGCGTTGAATGATGAAGAAGATCAGCTAGAATGGGATACTGAAGACGAGCAAGATGCCGCGGCGTGGGAAATACAATCTCGATAATATAGCTCCAAGTTAAATTTAGGAGATGTCTAAAAGTGTGCAACGAAAGTGACATTTTGGGGAAATGAATCCATCTACCAATACCTGCGGCCCGATGCTACGGGAAGATGGATGTAGAGCCCCACATACTCCAATAGCCTGTTTATTAAACAATGACTTAGTAGTGATGAGATTGTAGGGTACATTCACTCAACTACCAATGTGATATTGGGTACATGATTTGTAGTCGCGCGTGTAGTAATGACGTGGCCTGCTTGTTCGAACTCCTAACACTGTCTGTCCCTCTGCATTGCTCAGGCCTCAAGCCAAATCTCCGAATGCTGTGCTATCCAGAAGTCCTTGACCGGGGTGTTGGTGGCAGTGTCGAACCTTCTAGGTATGCGAGCTCGCGCCACGGCTCTGTTTCCACACTTGCCGGCCTATCGAGTCAGTATCAAATGGTCATTGGTGACGTTCCCGGTGCGCGCCGATTCACGCGGCGATATCCGAGCGGAAAAGGCTGCCCAAACACGGTAGCGAGCTCCGAGGCGCAGAATAGGATTGAGGCCGAGGCTGGGCTATGTCGGGCTGCTAATGCTATCCTGCAAGCTTCGAGGTGATTTTTTGTTGGTTTGTTCGTTGACGTGCTAGGTGCAGTGGTTCCCGTCGCGCTCCGATGCGGGCTGGGTCAGGTTGACTACCAGTAAGTATATCTGCCTCGTCCCACCTACATGACTGGACCTCCTCAGACTCCACCCAACCGTCCAGAGAAGCCTCTCTTGACGCGCCGGAGCACAAATTCCTCCTCATTGACTCCGAGATGTGATTGCCGTGCAATATCCCATCGCTGCTCTAGCCTCGCACCTCCATATCGTACCGCTGGCTTCTTGTCATCATTGGGGATTTGTGTAATCCCCTCGGTATATATTCCCTTTTCTTCGTCCCATCCACACATTCCGTCTCCATCATGATTTTCCCCGTTAGGGCGTAGGTAGGTAGGTGATGCGACGAGTATGCAGGTGGCTCGCAGGTGTAGGACCGGCTGAGAAATGCTTCGTTGCAAATATATGCGGAGTCTTAGGGATGTGATTTGTTCCAATACGACCCCCAGACAGACCTGGGCCCATCCGTGAATCGTATGGTGGTGGCGATGGGTTTCCATTCGACTTTCTCACGGTTGTGAAATGTCTGCCGACTGATTTCTCGTCTAGAAGGTCCGAGCACGACTCCTTCAAGCCGAAAACCCACCGAAAAGAACCATCCCGCCCTTATTTGTGACTGAATCGCGGCTCTGGGGGAATATTCACTCACAGGATCGTAGAGGACACCACTGAGAGTCGTTCAGCCTGCGTCCTCCAGCTTTAAGGTCATGGTGCGATGTTTGTGAAATGTGGTCCACGTTCTCACCTTGTCACTGAGGCTCCGGCCCTGGTGTCATAATACGAGACGACGATGTAGTCGAGGCTCGGGCATCGCGTGTGGCTCAAGGCTATAGCATATATTACTAATATATGGGATGGGCGAGCATGTATCTAGTGTCACAGATATGCCCACATCGAATGGACGCCGGTTTAGTCTTATACCTTGAGCATAGTATTGTATGAGTCTATTCACTGTCACCCACAAGATATAACATCATCACTCCGCAGTGTGACTTCCGCATAGCTCATAACCGCAACACCCGAGGAGCTGATCAAAGCAGAAACCCATCGGCCTCTACTTACAACCAACACCGGTAGAGGCTGCCCTCGTCCTCGGAAGATTGAAGAGTCTGAAAAGTATAGTGGAGAGCTGCTGATTGAACCCACTCAGCATCAGAGCGTTATTTAAACTAATTACTACATCCAAGTGAGGCTCATGATCCGCTTGCTTATGCTAAATAGTTGGGAGGCTGGTCAATGTATGAGTCGCCATGAACGTGACCAGTAATACTAGAACCTCATTACGTTCCATGTTAATGCGACTCTTCATTGGCGAGTAGGGCCAATTTCATCAGTTATCACCGTTTAAAGTCCCGAGCTAAGGTAAAAGTTGCACGTCTACTGTGGGTTCCGGATCGGCAGGGCCGGCGGGGATCCTTATGTCCTATTCCCCAACCCACTCCTTCCGACCGCATGAATCGCTCCCAAAATTGTAGCAGATGGTAACAGACCCGAAAACTAGAAAATCAGAAGATTCCCCCATGTTGGACCCAAGAAGTTTATGTGAAATCTAGACATATCGGACCGAACTGCACGCAGTGCGGAGTAGACGAAGACGACTCATCTTCGATCGCTACCAGCTTTGGTGAGGTCTCGGTTGGTAATGATCTCGGTGGTGTGAATGTTATTCCATCACGTAATCAGAAAATAATGTTTCTACCTAAGCGAGGTAGAACATAGATAGACAATTAGATGTAGATTAAACTATATACTTTCAACTAACTAAATATAAGTTCAGTAAAACCAAAAACCTCACTGATCCTAACCTTTTATCTCTGATCCTTAAATCCCCAGTATCTTACGATTCGTACAGTATTGACTTGACGGTCAACGTTCACTTCTATCATTCCAGATAAACATCTAGAACTAGAATAATGTGCTCTTCGCACATTCCCTCGCCCCTCGCCCCTCATATCTCCCAAATGACAACCTTTCCAATCTATACTGAGACCTAGAGATAGGTCGCATGTCTCGTTGATACAGCCGGTATCCCACTATTAGTTATTTTCGCCTAAAAAGGCGTTATTGAGGTCGCTATGCCCTCAAACTGCTTCTTGTCACGAAATAAGACGATGTCCTTATTAATAGATAAATTGATCACGAAGCTACAAGAAGTCCAAGAGGACCATTCTACTTATTGTACCTCGCTTATTTGCTTATGCTAACCACCTTAGTCAGCGAGGGTTAAACGTGACACTTCTTCGGACTCCATAACCCCGAAGTCTTATCCCTTCACCATAGTGTACTACTTGAGTCAAAGACTATCTAGCCCATTAGGCTTCTTTCTGACCCAGGCCACACCTTGTACAGTGCTCCTTGCCTCTTATGTTTCTTGAAAGATTATTGATATATTGCCCTTGATGAATAGCCATTCAGCTCAGTGTTTACCCACGGAATTCGGCCACCTTTTCCACGGAACCTTCTACCCAAAAAAATATAAATGGTAGCAATGGAAACTGCGTGCGCGAGAAAAGGTCTCAAAAAACCTGCAACTCCAGCCAGGCAAGGCCTAGACACTGGGACCACATGAGGTGCGCATATTCATCTATATCTCAATTTTTTGTAACAGTTGAGGCCGACTTGATCCAATCAACCATCTCCATATCGGGTGCTGGATACGCTCCGGAAACTCATCGGATAGCTTTTCTTCCATGAGAGTAATGATAGGGGGATGTGTTGAGAGATGAAGACGATACAAACGGCGAAAGCGATTGGGGATCCTCATCGAAGTGAGGACTTTGTTACTCAATCTCGGCTCTGCAGATTCTACGGTGAGAGCTGGAAGATTGTAGGAGACACCACTGACAGGTGTTGAGAATAGTCCCCCTTCAAGTCGTTAAATCTGGGTGCAGGATCGCGTGGGGTATATTACCCAGTAGCAATGGCATTGCTCGATAGATCGTCGGCATCAAAGGTAAATGGTCGGATTGCTCTCGTCAAAAAGACGAAACTTGACTTTGGCTGGTTTTTGTTGGAAATATACGATCCAGCTCGTTGGGTATTGGCGAAGTTTTGGTTCTGTCGAACGTATCTGGATTGGTATGGCGCCACATATTGCCTAATACTTCTTCTTTATCATTTCACTTATGACTAAGATGCTACCTTCAAGCGTCCTGATATGTAATGACACATCTAGTACTATAAGAGATATTAGTTTTAATACGACCTCAATCACAGTCTTGTCTTCCTGTAGAGAAGTTCCAATTCTGATGATTGTGTCTTTGGTTGCATTGTGAAGCGTATTCTAGAGCGATACTTGACCTGACTGGGTACATAGAAGCGATAACTGAGACTGCTATTCCAACTTTGACGGTTATGATTTCCTTCATCGTAACTGGTGATAATTTAATCAAGTGGTGATCTCTACTCAATCGAAGGAACATGAACTTGTCTGCCTTGAGATAGCTTTTCGGAGTAGGCCCTCTCAGAGCTTGCATAATGCCCGGGGTTTGTAGCTTGGTCGCTTTGCGAGCTACTGTAGGCCAAAGTGAGCTGATTTCTTGATGTTCGGGAGATAGGCCGTGGCCGTGGCTCTCAACAACTGTATTATACCAGGAGCGACTGATTTGGGAGTGTTTGTTCATTAGTATTCTAGGTAACATGACACCAATCGTACTCCTGGAGCTTAAGCATCAGTGAGGCTGGGCTAGAATAAGTTAACTACCGTGAAGTTAATGTGTCTCGTCCCACCTACATGACCGGAATCTTCCAGAAATGCATCTATGTGTTGCATCATGACAAGTCCAGTAGCTCGGAGAAAAGAGCAAAAGAAGACTTTCACGCGAAATCACGCATTACAAAATAAAAACATAAAATACCTTCCTTTCATACCTCACCCTCGGCCACCACGTGCCCGAGTCTCATCTCATTTAAATTTCATTTTTAATGCCATAACCAACGGCTACCGTCTTACAAATTGTCTGGCGTTGTGACCCCTCCGTTGCCTTGACTTTTCACCGCGTATATTCCACTGCCCTGGACGTACTACTTGAAAAAATTGCCATCAACTTGATACGAGTATAGTTTCCTGAGCCGACGCCCCCCGCTCCCCGCTTTTCAGCCTCCATCTCGCCAGTGATTTTCTGCATTGGATATGGTGACCGATTGATTTTTCTCTGCCGTACCTGCAATGAATTGCAGCTATGGTGTGATTGAAGCGGCGACGATATCCCGCGAAGTCCCCATGTCCAGCTCGAGCGTAGAACGCTATGGAGAGTGCTAGATCTAGCAGTTTCTTGACCCCCATCTCGAGCTCAAGGACGGCTTAGTGTTTAGGCCAGTTTAGGCGCTACCAGTCAGCCAACATTTGCCTCGCTATTTCGGGAGCTTTCCGTTCAGATGAGGACAGGGTTATCTGATCATACCTCGTCCTGGTGTTACCCAACGAGTAAAGCTCTCTTCAAGCGAGTCCATCGGCCGTTTTATTTCCTATCAGCCCTGCGTGACCGGAAATCCATCTTATTTATACAGGTGCAGCTACTCTTGCAGCCATTTTCAAGAAATTTTGGATCCTCTAGGACGACGAAACCATGATTCCAGTAAGTAGCGCCAGAGCTGCCGTAGAATTTTCGAATGGGACATAGATGGTGCTGCGGCATTGATCTCGCTTCCTGTTGGTAATAGCCTCAAGAGCTGCCATATCTCCATAAACCTCTACGTCATAAACTTCGGCGTTCATAATTTTGCTTGAGCCGCTTTTTTCGATGACCGTGCCGGTGTCACTGACAACTATCACAAAAGCACATTAAGCTCTATCGGTGGATGCCCCGGACCAATCATTATGAGCGTAGACATAGTCAGATGGGAGGGTAGGTAGCCACTGCCATATAAGATAAGCCGCTTCATTTTTGCTTGTCCAGCAAGGATTTGGCTGAGGAGATACTGGAGGTCGGGGCGGTGGAGGAAGTTCAGCCTTTGGCAGAAGTCGATACATCCTCTGGACCCTTGAATCATGAACTCTGTCGAGACCAAGCCTGCTTTTGTTATATGTCTTTAGTCCGAAGTCAGAGCGGATGGTACGCATCTAGTCTTGAGATTCGTGTGGCATTCTTAAGACTACTTTTATCGAGCAGAAAACATACTGGTTGAATCCCGGTCTCCCTTATCAGGGCTGCGATAGGTGTGGTACGCTAGGTTCATAGAGCAATATGAATTCATGAAATAGGGGCTTTGTTAATGGCTCTGCAGTGTCTTCCTTAGTAATTTCGAGCAACACCCCGATATATTTCCCTGGCTGACCCTGGACAACAAAATTCTTCTGCGTGTATCTCAATTGGCAGAACTACTATGCGGATGACTGTTGCTATTAAATCAGGCCTTGGTACCTAGGTGCAACGAGTGAGTCGTCGGAAATGTTGCACTAGCCGCCTTGCTTTACTTCTCTACTTGGTGGCGTGTCTTTCGAAGGTAAGGCCGCGATCAAGGTGTACTCTGATCCATAAGATGTCGTTAGATGCTAGCAAATCGCGAGTGTCTACCCTTATAGTTGAAAGGTCATATCCTCTAGCTCTGGGGCCTGGTAAATACACTACTTCGGCTTTATTTTGGTCAAAGGAGACAGTGTTATCAGTAGTCCACCCTAGGTATACATCGAACTCTCTCTGGACAGCTACTGCGGCTTTGTGTGGAGTTGAGCATGTGCCGAGGATAACAATATCATCCACATAGCCAAATTCTCAACTGCTGCCTCCTACAACTTGGGCCATGGAGGGCAAGACTGACACCTGTACCCGGTGCCCTCTACGAACCTGGGAGTAAAATATTCTCCCAGAGCCAAGTTCAGTCAAATTTCGCAATACCGATTAAGTTGGCCCACGAGGCAATAATTCAAAATTCTCCGCCACGTCAAATTTTCGCTCCCAACGAGTTGGACTCCTACCCAAGTCTCATCAAGTCTACAATTAGGACTTAGTACATCCTCGTTCCAATGACTACTCTTCTCATCAACTATTCTCTGGCCTCATCTAGCCGCCAAATACACGCCCACGCCGATATTTACACCCGACGGAGGAAACAAAGTGTGGCGCACAAATCTGGGAGACAGTTCTTTGGGATGGACGTGAGAGGGATTGGGACAAGTTTACAAGATGACACAGAGGATGGATACAATCTCGACGGGCGTGTAATTTTGAATTTTGGCAAGGAGCTTTACGAATTGAGCTTTGTGCGCGCCAAGACTTCGCTTGCGAGAGTGCAGCGGACACTATAACAACACGCAAACGATGGAAGGTGCCGTGGTCCGCCTCCTGGTGGTGTTCTCCGGTATAGTTTGAGTAGCCTAGGCACCTACTCCACTTGGGAAGGAGACACCTTAGACTACATTTCGCGCGGAGGAAATTCAGAGGATGATGAAGGCATGTCTGTATAACTCAGGGTTTTTGAGATGTTCCCCTGGGTGGGTATTCACGGATGAGGGTTGACTTGTGGTGAAGAAAAAGCTACCATAACTTCGCAGTGGTACTTGCAAATGAAATCCGAGGCATGAGTGCTCTTACTGTAAATTGAGTCATCTTTTCTATATATTTTCTCTGATATTATGTCATAGCTAGTTAGCTGCATACGCAATTAAAATCTGATGCAAAAAAATAAAAAACTTGGGCCATGTAAATAAGGAAAAGTATTGGAGACAGTGGCGATCCCTGTGGGATTCCGCACTCTAGAAATACCGAATTTGTTACTGCATCCTTGTTTCTAACGCGGGCGTATCGTCCTTGGAGAATGGATTCAATCCAACAAGTGGATGCATCTGGCCAGCCCATATTCTTCATCCTTTGAAGCAGCCCTTCGTAAAGTACAGTATAGAAAGCCTCCTGTATTTCGGATGTGATATGCACTGCTTTGTCTTTCTTTTGCATCGTATGTTCCTCATCGTGGATGACGCATGAGACAAAGACGTTGGCAGGTCTGTCGGAGAGTACACCAAAGAGCTGCTGCGGCACAGCCTTATACGATAGGGCAGTGTATACCATTCGCCTTGCAACTAGTCTCTCAAGACCTTTGTCAAGGGAGGGGAGTAATGCGATGGGCCTCTTTTCTTTAGCTGTGCTGGGATTATGGCCAGGTTTGGGGAAAGGGATTATTTCGGCTCGCTTGAATACTTTTGGAAATAATTCAACCACAGTGAGCCCTCAAAAAGTGCTTTCGCTGAGTTGCCAATTAATGACCAAGCTGTTCTAAGAAGATGAACAGAAATTGCGTCTGCTCCAGGGGCTTTGCTTTGGCAGGCCGTTGTGACCCACTTGGCTTCTTCGTCCGTAACTCTCGAGAACCATGGAAGGTTTCCGCGTCCTGGCTCAAAGTACTCAGTGTTGACATCGTTTCGGCTGGTATATCAACCGGGGAGCAGGTCGCGCAAAAGAAATACTCACTTTCCTGGGTTCGAGACGAAACTGTTCGAAGATTGAAAATGTGGAGCTACAGATCTAGCTCGCGGCTTTGCTCAACGTGCCTCCGAATGATGCAAACGTTGGCTATAGCTTCGGAGAACTTTCGCCGCCAGTATTAGCGTTTCGCAATTTTCACTATGCGACGGAGAGTCTTTTTTCCCTCTTCGTACTTGAATGTTTTGTGTTCACATTTGGCCTGCCCTCACTCAACTACCATGGCGCTGTCCTGCCATTATTTACGCTACCACGTTTTCCGGTGGCCCTAATTGCGTCGCTAATGGTTTGGACCAGCTTATCAGCAAGGTTATCTACCAGCTTATTGAAACAGTTGGCTGTAGCTCTATTTCATTAGCCCACCTACCTAGCACCTTGGAAAAGTCTTTGAGGGCGTCGTCTGTCACTCGGAACGGCCGGCCGGTTTTTATAACTGCCCTGGCTTCGGATTTTGGGCGAGAAACGCTTAATTCAAGAGTTTGATGGTCTGATGTCGAGTCGAGCTATATCGATGCGTCTGCAAGAGCTCTCAGGTTTGGTTAAACTATGTCGAGCGTATCTCAAAAGTCGTGTGTCGAGACGCTGGTTCTAGATGATCGACCAATCCCATGCTCAAAAACCTATTCATTAAGCACATGACCATCTCCATGTAGCCTGCTAGCCATTGGCTACCAGTCGGGATGAACGGCGTTGAAATCTCCCCCTAATACTATAGGCCTCGATGGAGCCCATGATTGCAGCAGCAAAAGCTCTAATCCGGCAGCACGATGTATGGAGACAAAGTATAAGGAAATGGTGAAACTGTCCTTTGCAGCTATCGATGGAGACATAAATTAAGATGATGATAGTGATTGAGATAGACTTTATATATTTTATTATAAATGATATGCCAAAGCTCATATACCTCGAGCTAAGCAACCAGATTGTGATCCTGCAGATCTAGATTCATCAGAATAATTACTTAATAAAATTTTCCTGTTCTCAGTTGTATGTTTAGGATCTTGACTAGGTTTCTAGTAACTATTCAATGATGTTTCTCCTATCAATGAGACACAGTTATGATGATACAACAAGTACAAACGATGAGTCATGTCTATACATGACGTTGTGGTATAGTCATTATTGTTTGAACAATATCAACTTATGAATGAATCTTGTCTCTACTTGACAAGCATGATAGGGTCGGGACCCAAGAGCTAGCCCCTGCAGAGGACTAGGCAGCATGACCGAGAATGGTTAAAATGACAATTATTAACAAAAGATGATAGATTTTAACGTATCTCGTGGCGGGTATTTTTGTTGTTGAATTTTTAAAGTCCTGAGCTAAAGTAAAAGTTCTACGTCCTACTATGGGTACAAGACTGGTGGAGCCGGTAAGGATCATTGTGTACAGGCCCAATTCATTCCAACTACGTGAACTTACACAGAAATGATAAAGGTGAACAGCTAGGCTAAAATCGAATTTAGAAGAAATCCCAATGAGGTCCGGATCCTGCGCATCCCACCCGTTCCCTTTCCTGTCAAATCTTCCAAGTAACAATTTCTGACCTTCGCTGAGGGCAAAAGATGATCTCGCAGACACCCTTTATTCAGTCGGTGTCCTGCAATCTATGTGTTGAAGCGTCTACAACTTCACTGAGGCTCGCCGTAACCTTAAACCTGCTCTTCAGATTCCAGAATCCCGAGCCCCTATTCGTCTGCCATGCAGACATCGTTCATCGATCCGTAAATCACCTCGATGGCTATTTCGGCTGCATTTTTGACGCGAGCATAGTCTACTAGAATTTTTTGCTCGACCTTGCGAGTCTACGCGAGCTACTCTTTTTTCACCGGGCCGAACTTGTCAGGTCTAGCTTCGCAGACACGGGAATCTAAGTGGTGAGGTTCCCCAGTTTCGATACCGTGTGGGGGCTTTGCACTTTGCTTCCGAGTGCATATTTGATCCGCAGTTCCAGCAATCTGGAGCCCGGGAGCAACCACAAGTGGCATAGAACCCAAGCCATCGTTTACCCTGTTCAATTTTTTGACGAGGTTAGAAGGGCTTTGCAGCTCCGGACTTATCGACGAGGCTGAATCTAGATCGAGGCGTAGATTCGAGAGGGAAGAGCGCTTGCCAGTTCTGGTATGGCATTCCGGGTTTGCAGGTACCATGAGGACGAACAAGAAAAGGAGCTGATTTGGTCACTCGCGTGGCTTCGTCGGTGACCATATTTTCCGCAATGAAAACGGGACCTATGGGTGTGATAATTCTCACCGGGGCGGTGGCAATTTGTACAGCAACCAGATTTTATGCTGGTTACTGTTGAGCGGATAGGTTTGCAAAAGCTAGTGGTTGTTAGGCACAGATTATATCATTTGGTGAAGCGAGTGGGAAAATAGAGGAGTCTGTAAATCTGTCGTGAAGAGTTGTTATTTTCTCCCACTGGGACACAGAGTACTATAAAAACTATATTTTGCAATAATAAAATCTGGTGGCTGGTATTTGCGTCTAAGCGGATTAATACTAACCTCACAATTAATGGGAGATTAGTGACGTGTATTCTACACATCCCTGTCTTTACCATAATTGGAAGCACCAATTTCAACAGTTACATCTTGATTCCAGATTCTATCCGTGATGCGGAGGGATTCAAGAGCTCTCTCCGATCAAGTTCATCCTTTGCTGTTAGTGAAAAGCCCGTTTTTGTCCGCTGAACCTACGTGATATCGTTGGCTGTGGTACCGAGCACTTCTGCCACAACTGATCCTACACCAGTGGGTGAAAGGAGTCGGTGAGGGTGATCGTGTGCGAGGCGTAGAAACAGCCAAATATTAGCCGCTGTCCTCGTATTGGTGCCCTTTGCTATTGGGCGTGCAGAGATAGCTGGTGGAGTGCTCCCTGGGCCTGATTATACGAACTGGCCAATGGCCGCTCGAAAGTAGACTTTGATCCCGTCTACAAATTTTTTATTTTCGCCAATCGAGAGGAGCGAAAGTGATGCTTCGACACTGCTTATTGCAGTGGTAAAGATTGCTAGACGGGCCTTGATTTGCGTCGTACGACGCTTTTCGGTCTCCATCACTGATTGCAGCTCCAGAGGAAATTCCGGTGCTGATGTCGAAGCTGTGCTTTTGGAAGCTGGCACAGCGAATTTTCTCGCAGACGTCTCTGCGCATTCTGTCGTCTTCTCTCGGACGACTTCCTTTCCTTTCCTGAAGCTGCTTGCCTCTGGGGCAAGTTCGATGGGGGTGTTGGTCTCGGGACCAATTTTTACTGACCTGACGGGCTCAGAATCAGTCATCTCTTTGTGGGGAAGGTTTCGAGATTTTCCTTTGACGAAGGCCTCGCTCACAAACATGCTTGAAAGTTTTTGCGGTAGTCCTCAAGCGGACTCTCGAGTTGTCCAACATCGTGTTGGGGAGTTTTTTTCAAACAGGTGGCATGATTAAAATTCCAGCGACACGATCACAATTTTTTGAGTGAATGCGAGAAGCGCGAGAGGGAAGTAGAGGGGGGATAAGAGAAAATTCGAAAACTCCGTCTTTCCCTTTTTGCACCCCTCTCGAACTCGTCGCATCCATCTCTGAATTGTGATCGAGCTCAGGCATTTTCACCATGCTCCTGTTTGAAAAGAGCGTCCAAACGTCTTGTTTGACAACACGAGAGTCCGCCCGAGAGCTCTTGAAAAATTATTTCGCCTTGCCCAGTCTCCGAAATGCGTGGAGATGGGTCAGGTCGTTTCGAAAGGGAAGGAAAAAGCCCTTCCAATCGTCAACGAGCCCGATACTGACATGATCGGGTCAGTTAAAACTGTTGAAGATATTCCTTAACGAGCCTCCATCCCCAACGGGATTGCAGAATCGCCCAAATCTCCTCCGACCACGTCAAAACCGTCGGAGAACGCTGCACTCAAAGTAGCCTCAATATCATTGTCGCAGCCAAAAGCTGCCACGAAAGAAGACTGCCCCCCAGAACTTCAACCAATTGTCGAAGCCGAACAACGACGCGCCTCCTTAACAGCGACAAATCTATCCGTCTGTTCCGCCGCCATCTCTGGAGTTGAAGCAACCCTCTTCCCTTTGACCAACGGGTCAAATAGATAATTTGTAGACTCAATGAGAGTCTACCTACGCGCCTCCATTGCGCAATACATAGCCATGGGCCCGGCCACTACGCCAGCCGTCCTCCCTCTTCGCTCGGCGAAACCTCCTCTGAGAGCCCCTGACGCAAGGAGCCCAATCATATCCGCCATACTAGCGCTGCTTATCAAAAGCACCTGGGCTACGGTAGCCAAAAACGGACTGCTACAAAAAGCGGCCCCTATAGCAAAAGCTGTGCCGCGACCTGCGGCTAAGATCTCAAAGAAAGACGCTCCGAAGGCGAAAGTCGACAAACGACTTTTCATTCGCCTCGGTAGCGACCGCCCTTGGAGGAAATTTTCTCCACAGGGTGCACGAGCTGCAATCCAGGTGCAAACCGGTTGTAGTCTATATATGGCTGACTCAATACACCGAGTCAGGACCGGATTCGCAATCGTGAAAACCGACGAAGAATCGAGATAGAAGATCCTGGATGCCTCTCTAACATTGGAGAGTATAAACGCCAAAGTTAAAGAGGCTTCAGATCTAGTCTCCTTACGGTTACCAAATACACCCGTAAATATAACACTAAAACGCGGCCCGGTAACAGTCACAGACTGGGAGGCCACATGCAAGATCCTCCAGAAAACTGGGCTTCCGCCAGCCAAGGTGCGACCACATGGAATGTACCGTCCTGGTGCACCATACCGCACCTGGGTTGATATTTTCCTTCAGGACTCCGCCCCTCGTGCGGTTTTCCGCCTCTTTGAAGAGTCTGATTTGGCTACTAAGCTACAGCCTTGTCAAAGAACCAAGCAGTGCTATCGCTGCCTCGGCTTTCACGCCACTCGTAGTTGCTCCCGCGCTCCAGCCTGTCGGAATTGCGGTTCAAAAATGCACCCTAAAGTAGAGTGCAAGGCTCTTGCACATTGTCGCAATTGTGGGGGACCCTACCGTTCGAATTACCGGGACTGCCAAGCCAGACCCAAAAAATCTGGACCGGTAGAAAAAGAGCAGCTCGCGTGGATCTGCCATATCGAGAAAGGGAGGATCGTGGAGATGGCACGAGCACGGGCTGCAGCCAAAAGGGCTGAGGAGGCGATTATCGCCACGGCAAAGGGTGTCTCTATGACTGAGGCAACAGGTCTCGGAGTGCTGGAATCTGAAGAAGAAGCTTGAGGGCACAGCAAACTCGACGATGTTCCTTTTGGGACATTTACTAAATGTAATGGTGAGAAATTCTTGAAGCAGAGTCTAGCGGAGGATCTGAGGATAAAGTTCACGGAATAGGGTTTCGGTTCACCCTCAACACTTATATGGTGAGACTAGATAATGCATCAACTCGGACAATATGGCTGAGGTCACAGTTTGAGTTATGACGAGAAATTACTACAGTTTTAGTTTAATTATGTTAGATAGCTACTTGTACTTAAGGAAGCTGGAGCTACAACATAGTAGTTCTCCAGCATCACAATCTTATAATATTATTATGGTATTCTTCTCGCAATCCCGCCTCCTTCTCGTCTTAGTACTTTGTCGGCCCTCCGTATCTCTCGTATTTACCACCTGACATCTCCATACCCTCAGCACGCCGTAACAATAACCATTAGCAGCATACCGGCTGGATCAAAGGTGCCTGCTAGCTCATCTCTTGCTCTCAGCGGAGATGGATTAAATTTTTCATTTTGAAGGTGTTACGGACAATTGAATGTGTGTGGAGCGCATTGCCTGGGTCCAACATGGAGGAATCTTCTGTGTTTCGGGGTTGTACTGATTTTCGTTTCTGTTTAATCAGCTGCACTTTTGGCAGCGATTCACGAGGTTAGAACGAGTTGGGCCGAAGGGAAAATTACAGGGAACCCTGCCGGCTCCACCGGTCCTTGACTCCTTGGAGTTTCTCCGAGCATTTGACTTTAGAATGGCTCGCCATAACTTTTCTCCTTGAACCTGCTTCAAAGATATCTCATCATGACAGCGACCGTGTCTTCGAAGCGCAAGATATTTGTGCCGAGATTTTATCTTCTTGTATTCTAAATAGCGAGTTTGAACTTTCGGTTATGGATAGCATCTGTAAGCCTCAAAATCAATTTAGCTACAAAAGATCTTCCAGGTAAATCAGAGATAGTCAAGGATGTTTGTTTTTAAACACAAACATCAGAAAGATTTTGTCCTGTCAACGGTTCGTAATAGGGGTGTAGATAGTTGGTTTCAATGAGTTGTGCATTCATGAAATCTCTGTAGGCCGAATTTCGGACCAAAAACTTGTATATGACACTCCTCTCGCTAGCTATCTCGACGAAGAGTCGCGGATACACCCTTGGTTGTGTCTGGAACTCAGCTTTGGAAGAATGTCATACTCTCACGTTCGCGGAGGACACCATCGGAGGAGTTCAGCTTTTCTCTTCCGCATGCCCCGGAGGAACATGAGGCTGGCGGAGTTTGACGAATAATTTTGTAGCCTAATAAAAAGGAAAGTGAAAATTGACAGAAGAATCAAGTGATGTTCATTCCTTTAAAGTGGCGATTGAACCCTACTTCTCAACCTCATCTCACTTCCCACCATCTAATTCTTCTACATCAATCAACTCACAACCTTTTTCTGTAGCATGTGCCAACGCATAGAGCTTTTAGCTTGTTACTCTAAGAACTTTATTGAGGACATTCACGCGGAGTTTAGAAGCTATTATCGACTCTGACTCATCTCAAATAAAGGCCTGCGATCATATTCGTCGATCGGCTTATAGGTCGATTTATTATATTTTTCTCTTATCATAGACACGGAAATATATTCATGAGATTACTTAATGGCAGCCTAGGATTGATTCAGATATTTTTCAGTTGAAGAATTTTCCTCGCCACCAGATGGCTACAACATCTTCATCTATCTACAGGAAGATCGCCCATTTTTCATCCACACTAGCAATACAGGATCTGGTACCCAAAACTCAATTCGTATCATTGTTTGGGGATTAAGGTTTACCATTCGTATGGCTACTTGATTAATATGCCTGCTTACCATGTGACACGCTCAGGCATCAATCCAATATCTCACACCACCACGACTTTAAATACTATAAATAAACAAAACATAACCTACACTAAACTGAAAATACTCACAACCTTGACTACAACCCTATAAATGATTGTAACAGTAGCCTAGATATCGTTGACTAGGACCTAATTCGAACAAGTAACTATCAAATGAAAATTGTTGATTTTGATAAATAGTCCATGGCTACCTAAGAAGATTCTAGTTAAATTTACAGCTCTTAAAAAATAGTAAAATCAACTAGGTTCTTACACATATCACACATGGAGTAGTAACAAAACGCATAAAGTATCTAATTTCTCAATAACATATCGGTCAGTATCTAGCAAGAACAAACTGACCTCGAAAGTTTTGATAAACTTATAACTACCATTCTCGACAACAAAAACCTTCGAAATATCTCAAAATTATCCATCCGTGCACTTAAAGGTAAATCGAAAGGTGGATAGAAATTGGAACTGTCGAAAAGTAAATCGACATTTACAAAGAATACTTCAATAGTATAAGATTTTGACAGGACGGCCAAAGAGTTGGAAAATGTCATTAAAGATGTACTAGATAACAACTTATTTTATCAAATCGGAAACTTCTGGAAAGTTTTCTCCCAAAGTAAGATTTGGAAAGCCAACAAAATTATGAGAATTCTGAGGAGGAGAGATCAAAAGAATCCGTGAAGTTGAAGAAGTCAACAGATATTCGTCGACGGTAAAATCTGCATAAATTACAAAAGAAAAGATTCTCGATTTAAACATGAAAGAAAGTGAGATATTGGATTGGCCCAAATTTTATAAGCATAAATTCTTCAGCCAAATCTAACGCCCTATATCAAAACAACCAAAAATATACAATTATCATGAAAGAGCCTTACTTTCAGACTAAAGAACAGTATTTTCGTACGAAGCGCGCGATAATATTAATGGGCCAGACGCAAAATGATCTTCTTACCAATAGTATCGACTTGCCAAAAAAGCTCAATTCAATTGGTAGAATATTAATGTGCTGGGTGAGTTAACCATATCATCTGGCGGAGACGAAAGGAAAGGAAAGTTTGTATAATTATCAAGAACTTTTCAAGAGGCATTTTGCGCTCAGCCTCTACATTGGTTCATATATGGATTCTGTTCTGAGAAGAGCTTGACCGCTCGGGTGCCTATGGTACGGGATTAAGATGTACTAATTACGACAAGGGGATGTTGATTCGAGCAACTAGCCCGTATTTTCTCATGAAAAAAGAGGGA
Source organism: Blumeria hordei DH14 (assembly GCA_900239735.1). Lineage (NCBI taxonomy): Eukaryota > Fungi > Ascomycota > Leotiomycetes > Helotiales > Erysiphaceae > Blumeria > Blumeria hordei. The sequence goes on from OENG01000035.1 coordinate 3,507,185, forward strand.
CTTTGCTGCGATATTACTATCCTCCATAACAGAGAAGATAAATTTGTCCAGTTCCTCGGAAGTGGAAAGGTTCCAGGTCCATCATACGGGATTAAGTCTGAACCTATAGTACAACCTATGAGACTGATAACTTGAGGTACAACATGCTATGAAACTAAAGACGAATCAAAACCGATTATGTGCTCGTGGAGCAGTCTAGAAAAAATACCGAAGCCTATTTGCTTAATATCGCCAAGTTGGCACGAGGTGTTACAGATTATGTTTCTTCAGAAGTTATTTATGAGACAAAAGGTCTCCAGGGTAATATAGATCTTTCCCGTGCCCTGGCTTGGGATTTAAGAGCTGGAGACAAGTTTATCTCCAAGGGCAATAACGTCAAAGAGCCACTAATTCTATCCATGGGGAGAAACCGCCAGATAATCAGGATAGCTATGACATAACGCGGCCGAGCGATTTACACAGCGAGTCGATTCTTAATTTTTTTTAACGTTTTACAAGATGTGATCAAGGGTTGTGAGATGCGACGGACTGTACTCGAATCGGGATTGGTCACTAGAACCACTCTACCTAGGAGGTTAAGCCTCAACAGAGTAGCACTTAGGGACATGCGAAGGATTCGCATAAGGAAAGATCCAATGGCCTATTGAGTCAGGGAGAAAGGAATGTTCTGAGGTGTGTGAAGTGGGGTGTTAATACGAGTCTTTTCAGAGGACGTAAACTACGGGAGACGACGCTGTAGCTTCCCAAGGAAAAAAAACATGTTAAGGTTTAAGGAATTCGGATGTACTTGAAAGTCGATAACTGAATAGGAATTGAGTGATACACTTTCAAGTACATCCGAATTCCTTAAACTTTAACCTGAAGGCCTTGGTAAATGAATCCTTTACGGAGATATTTCTGAAGGAAATATAATTCGGTTGAAGCCAAATCTAGACAATGACTTACACGGTATACTGATAGACCTAGATCATTCCGTTATGATGAAACGAAATTTGGCTTTGGAAAATGATTTTTTGACAGACACCATGAAATTTATGGCACTAGAGAGACCAAAGTTTGATCAAAGAAAGACCATCGGACGCACCTGTCGCCATGATGTCGAGGCATTTTTCTATGTGTTCATTGTAGGATGCATAGAATATGAATGGCAGCCTGGGTCCACCGGCTGTTATCTGAATAAATAGTACAAGATGTTGGATATTCTGACCCTCGAATTTAGGACTCAATCATAATCTGTCTTGTCTCAAGTTCCCGACAAGATCGGCTTTCTATACACATATCCCGAATGTGCTAATCGCACCTACTGTTCCAATACGTTTGGAGATTTACGTACTACAGTGTACCTTGGCTTATCATGGAAGATGAGAGGTGGCTGGTCATCACTAGGTTTGAAAAGCACATGAGACTAGTGGGGATTTCTCTAGTAGATGTGTATAAGTCCAATGATCCCATAGTTGTAAAATATTAAGTCTTCTTTACTTCATCACATATCCACATAATATCGTACCGAGTATTTTTTCCAACACAAGGGCAATGTCGAATCGAAAGAATAATATGTCATAGTATTTCAAAAGCTCCTCAACAAATTCACGATCAGTTTCCAAGTGCTCAAGAAACTAGCGAAGCAACTACGAAAAATACTCTTTCAAGATGACGGTCGGTATATTGGAACACCTGAAAACTGTGGACCTCTGTATAGAAGAATGATCAAGGCACTGGATAAACTATCGGGGATATCAGAGGTAGGATATACTCTTGACCAAATCAAAAAACTGTTTCTTCTGATTCGATTTTCATTGGCAAATCACAAATTCTCCAACTAGAATATTCAAGAATAAAATCCTCGAAGCACGTCAAAACTCAACTGCATTTCTGTCTATTTTTCGCAGGAAAAAAGTTGAGAAACTGCCCGACAGATGGAAATTGTACCATAGTGTTCTGTAAAGGTCTAGATTGCACAAGTTTACTAGAAATTATATGCTAATGAGATGGGTAAGCAATGCTCTACACTGCAGGTAGAATTTAATCATTAATATGAAATTTACAAGTTTTTGAACTTGCACGACGGTTTTAGGAAAAGTGCTGATGTCGCGCTAGTTATCCTAAGATTAATGCGACTTTTGGCTGAAACGAGTCATCAACTCACAAAGACACGAGAATGACTTATCTTTGGCAATTTTAGTGATTTTATTCTTAATGAATGGTAGGAGTTATGATGAAACTACACTTCTAGTAAATACCTTTAGCTTTTTTGATATGTTATTTTGATTTTGATTTTATTGCCCTGATTTGGCGCACGATGAGCCCATGTAGGTGTCTATGGACTAAAATATATATATGGGAGGAAACCTTGTACAAACCCGCCAGTCCTTCCTGATTTTTGTCTTGGTTTTTCCAACGCATCCTTCATTAAGCGCAGTTACACTATAGTGTCCTTCATGTTAGTTAATGGCCTCGTTTTTATCGATCCCAAGAATTGCTCGACCTGTTCCTTTCCATCAGCAGCATTTCGACCACCTTTGTGATTTGGATTTGCTCCATCCAACCATGATTTAGCATCCATTGTGCAATTCTTTTGAAGTCGCCAGGATTATTTATCATAGTTTTGTAGGACTGATCTTGGGCCTTTCTCCATATCTTTCCTCTTCCATTTGACCATCGAAGGCAGGACATAATCGTATGCTTAGGGTTCTGCAATTGGTAGCCAGATAGACAACCTGGACTTAATACTTCGGGTACTTTTCTGTATAAATACAAATTGAGCCCCATGTGCTCACTTCGAGTTTACATAGCTAACTACTTTGAACTCTTGCCACGCTTCGATGGAGATAAAATGGCGATTCCTGGCGACATATTTTCCATTCTTCCGACTTTTGCCTCCGATAGAACTCAACTGCTCTCCAAATTTCGGGGTTGGCGATGGGTAGTTGTCGAGCAGGTTAGTTTCAATCCTTATCTGTATCGACGAAAAGTTCCCGGTTTGATTAATCCAAAATTTCAGTATGAATATCCTAACAAAATGTCAAACATATGGTCTTGACGTGTCCTCAGTGGACAAGGGGAGGGGGAGAGAAGCTTCGAAAGGCAAAAGATAGGTTCTTTGCGGCAATGGCGAACAGCCCAGATGATATGGAGAGAATCACAAAATGGATCCTGGCAAAAGGCTAGTTAGAACAATTTGGGCTTGCAAGGAAACTAGAAGATGCATTGGACAAAAAGATGAGATGATGTGGACAAGGATAGGACGGAATTCACACTGTACAAACAGTGTAAACGCACTTCCTGCAGGAAACCTCAGACAAACCAATGGACGTGAGACAGACAGTTATGGGGGGTTCCACCGAATTAGTTTGCTCCTTTGAAAATATTATAGCCAAATATACCTGTAAAGGGCTTGACCCTCAATTTCTACAAGAAATAATATTGGCATATTTCAAAATTAAAATTTATAAATTTTAATTAGAGTCTTAAGTTAGATTCACAAAGTCCTCCATAGTCTTAGAATCAGCAGGGACTTTAATAAAAATATAATCTAATCGAATCTACCTGCATGGGCTAAATGAAATCAACCCAAATCAAATAAAAGTATTAAGGATATGACATAACCGTAGTTGGACATTTAGTTCCGCCACAGAAATGGAACTAGTGGAGAATTTGGCCTGAATAGTTTACCACTGCACCATATGATCATCAAACCTCGTTAAAATGCACGTGCTGTAAACACTTTCAGTTGGTTAGCATTGTTGGTTGCCATATGGATTCGTTCAAAACATACATGATCAAATCAACTACCGTTTGACAACCGTAAACTCTTAGCTCATATCCAAATGACTTGCTTTTAAACTTCATCCCTCAATTCAATCAAATCTTGTTAGTGTACAAAATATAGATATTCCCAATCAAGCTGCGTTAGTCCCCAAATCCTTGCCGAGTTTAGGAAAGTGGCCCGAGTGTTTAATCGCTGGTAAACGTGACCCGGACAATGAGAAGTTTCACTACCAACACTGACCACAACCCGTAATTGAAAATACATCAGGCAGCGTTGGCAAACGATTAATCCAATTTGATGCCGTCATACTCATATCACCTTTTGATAATGAGAAAAATTAAACATATCCACACCTAAGCAAGGAAGATCTTTGCGCTCATCAGCAGACACACGTCGCAAAGTAAGTCAAAGTGACTGGCACCCTGGGAATAACTGCGCTATCTACACCAGTTCGGACACGCCACTTTTGTCAGTCACGCGAAAATATCAGTTTTAATGCCGGACCTTTTCTCATCTATCCACATGTTCCTTCAAACAAAACCCGCAGCTCGCTACGATGATAACTGAAAAAATCTTCCCTCCCTCACTTAATACGTCATTAAGAATTACTAAATCTAGATGCTTCCAAAACAGATTCCGTAACAAATTTACACTGGAATTCTGTATCTCATAATGTCATGGTGCAGTATTAGTTGAATAATTCAGGATTGATATAGGTCAAGAGCCTTTAAGACAATTCCCATTCATCGTCTGATCGAGAGAGATATTGAGGGATAAAGCTCAGATGGAAAGGTTTCCTTGCCGGAATTCTCAAGAATTCTTCGCTTAGCACTAATTTTCTAGGTGTCACGATCTTCTCCCAGTGTAACCTTTCACCGAGATCAAATCCGAATGAGCTTCTATACTTGAGAAGTGTTTCAGAACTCCCTCCACCGATAGTCCATTGACCAAAAATCGAATGACACCGCCTATAGCACAAATCGCCCGCTCTTACATCGTTCTATGAGGAGCAATTCACTATAAAGCAGAGCCTTCTCCACAAGTATGCTACTCGCCCATAGATGAATATGTGAGGGTGGATGACACGTCGAGATGTCCTCTCCAAATTATGGCTGCCAATTTCTTTAGAAGGACCTGAACTAGTCTACAAAGTTTAAGAATCAATAGCTACGTAGGTCAGTATTGAAGAGCCACTCAATTTAAAACATGGAAATGTCGGAGAATAGAGTTCGGCTGTGATAGAAAAGGTCCAAGTTCGTCCAGGAGACCTTGTACCTCTAGTTTATTCCGATATTATTGGATAGCTCATCTTCAGTCACGAGTTCAAAGAAAATTTTTAGGCTTAAAATGATTTAAGCTTCCACGGAAGTGGAAAAATTTGCAGCTCATAAAGGCAAGCCTTTTATCCACGATCTACTTGGTATTAAATTGCTCGCTTTTCCCTACAGCCGTTAATTCGCACGATTCCTAATCCGCGGATATTTGTCTTCTGCTGGGAAATATTATTTCCATGTTACAATACTCTGGATTTTCGAAATTCCAAAGTATTAGGCAAATAATATGGACAAGAGTTGGTTTTCAGCAGCCCTGGTCATTCAGAACCAAGTTAATATTTTAACTGGCTGATTATACTATCACAGCAAATTTATCAACTCGTTCTACCTGGCCGGCTCGTGATTATCTCCGAGCATTCCAAAAATATGGTAGAGATTTAGAAAGTATGTATAAGCCCTTGATTGAGAATCTAATCAAATTTATCTCACTTTACTCTATCATATCACAAGTCTGAGCTCGTTACATGATTACTCATTGTCAATTCTCATCTATCACCCTTACAACTGCACTGATCGAACCTTTATCCGATTTTTATCCTGTTACATTCATACATTACGGACAGAAAATTTTTACAACTACTGCCTCAGAATTACTGTCTAGACCTGACACTGATGCTCATTGCCCGGGCAATTTCATCACATCTCACGCAAATATGACCTCAATATCATATTTTTCGATACCTTGGGACTCGAGGTATTCTCAAAGTCTTGAAGTTTGCGAGGTATTCTGATTCGGCTAGTCCCTCTTTTAAATCGAAAATTATTAACGCAGGGATCTCTTTTTTACACAAATGTCCCTGGAGAAATTTAATCCATCGACCAAGCTTATCTACGAACTGGTCGAGCTTAAGAATAGAAAGTTATCTTTGCTTATTTTATATTCGCGAATCCTTGTTGTAGATGAGGCCAGGTGTGCATTCCAGATGTGGCTAACCTTGTATTATGATTTAATATAAATACCAAGGCTTCATGTGGGAATTTCAAACTTCAGGCTATCATTCCAAGTGTAATGTTCCAAGGATGGTCTTTCGCCGTGAACTCCATACAATACACTTGGATATTCAAACATCTCGGGCATTGATCCCACACTTGAAGTGCTTGTGCACATTGGCGTCATCTCTGAGCTAACATCCGATTCCCAGGGTGAGGGACCTGTCGAAAAATACTCTCCGACATCTGTTGGAGTCGAATAGTTACTTGAAGGAAAAGTCTGGGAGTAATGCGACGTAATTTCCTGAAAAGATGCCATGGGACTAGTTTCTTGGGGTCTGGTAAGCCTAGGAGATTTTGCGAGACGAAGGTTATCATCCATAAAATGATTTTTATCAATGGTTAGGGCTGGTGAGATGGGATGATAAGGCGCGTAGCTTTGTTGGATGCAGTCTGATTGAGACGAATCTGGAGACGAAGGGTCATTTACTGCAGCTGATGACATTGACAATTGATTCAGAAATGACATTTGCGTCTGTGATTGAGATGGAGAAAAGCTAGACGGGGCAAGAGAATACGGAGTATCCCAGGAAGAAAACGAACTAAAGATAAACTCGTCAGTACATATGATTAAACGAGTATGGCAAGGTTATGTATCGAAAGCATACCTTGGGCAAATAAATGGTGTGGTCTCAGACATATTTTGCGAGTCAAACGTAACACCTACTTGGGGAGACTCATGTTTTTCACACCGGGATGATGACATTGCGCATTCTGACTTTTTTTGCGCCAGGGCATTGCTTGCCATTAGACTCATGGCAATCTGTAGCTCGGGTGGATTTCCACGTGAAGATGACGAACCGACCAACGGAATTTCTTTTCTGGCCTGAAAATTCCGAGGACTTCGACCGCGCACGACAATGGGCGCGGTGGATGACTCACAGAGTTTGACTTGAGACCCATCGGCTAGGGTACCAACCACGCTCAAGTGCAGGGTGAAGTGTTGCTGAAGCTCGCGTCGTCTTCCGTTATTGGCTGTTGCAATGCGAAACTGCAGGCGTCGATAGGCAATAGGTGAGATGATAAAGTCATTGTTACCATCTACTCTTCGATTGTAGGCGGTGAGCGGGATGATCGATGGTTCTCGCTCCTGACCTGAAGAGATTTCAGGTGAATTTGGTGGTGGTGTCTTCCATGGAATAACGATTAGCTTGACAATATGTCCGTCGACGGATTCCGTCGCGGCAATCTGTACATGCATAGACACAATGGGAATTGAATCACCCTGGGGAGTTAGACATGAGAGGGAACCTCCGGGCGCCTTCACACTGCCCGATATTTGAAAAAGATTACGACGATAACAAGTGAGTTCTGGCTTTGAGTTGAAGAATTCACCTGGCGTCGTGGCCAATTCAGAGAGAAAGAACATGCCATGGAGCTGCGCTGTCAATTCGATGTGCTTAATACACTTTTGTTGATCGAGGATAGTATGTGTCTCGGGTAACCGACCGAAGAAGAGCAGTTGATGGTCATTATTGATTTTGGGCTTGGGTGTATCTGGTGTCTCAACTTGATGATCCGAAGCAGCCTCGGCAAAGTTCGAATCGTCTATCTGGGAAAAGGACCGCTTGCGTGTTGAATATCCAGTCGGGTTAAGGAGGTCGAGTGGAGGTGGCGCCGAACGAGCGAGAGCGTTTAGACCAGAAGACATTTGGCTTCCTTTGGAGGAGCGCATTTGGTAAGAGCGTGAAGATGTCAGTGGCTGATTATGTATGAGAGGCAATTGACCCGAAGCGATGGGTGGTTGAGGAAAGGTTTGGCCGAGCCAAAGAGCAGATTCTCCGTATTCTGGCTGGGTAATGGACATGGTTTGGGCTGTGAGGAAAGACATTGAAACAGACTATGTTGGGGTATGAGAAAGTTAAGGTAGGAAATAAAGTGAATTGTAGAGAAGTTCGATGGAGGAAGTTATACTCCCTTATCTCTCAGTCGACGCGTCGCTGAGATTCATGAAAGATGCGAAGATCCCTCTGGAGAGAGAGGGAAGAAGCATGTAGACAAAAACACTAGCCATCGCGCTGGTGAAGCGCAGTCTAACGTGGCAAGGAGAGGGGGGAGAGAAGGGGAAAGGGTTTAGACATAATTTGCATATTCTCTAAGGTTCAAGGTGGCATGTCGTTAATGCAGTTCTCTATTGTCGTCTTGTCTGTCTCGCCCTCGCCTTACTCACTTCCAGATAGGCTGAGCTCGCTACAACAGATAAGGCATGGGTAGGGGCTAGTATTCTTTAACTCTCATGATCCGGGTTAGGAGTGAAGATCGATGGCCCGGGGGCCCAACGAGGTGGATAAGGTCCGTGGGGGTACTCCGCCGGAAAAGAGAGTATTTGGACCACGTGAGCATCTGGCTTGGACGTCAATAGCGGCTCGCCGTGTCACAATAACATATTTCCCAGAGTGACTTAGCGCTGTACCCAGACGGTGCAATCTTGGATGGGAGGAGATTTGGATATTCCCTCAGGGCAGCGCGAGGCCGGCCGCCAGGACTCGGGGAGTTTCGTCAGGACTGGTCCGGTACGGCAGCGAGACGTGAGTGCGAGACTCAATGCGAATGGCGCAGTATGAGCGGGACTTGACTTGTGTGAGTCGGGGGATGTCGGAGAGTTCGGGGAGAGGAGGCGCAGGAGAGCTAGGCGCCGGTGATGAGAGGGGATAGACGCGCGCGCGCGTGACCACGACAACTGCTGCAATTGTATGTCTGGATGTGTCGGACTCGTCTCTGCGCCTCGACCCTCACTCGAGACTCCCGGGACCAGTTACCGCCGCCGTTCTCATTCGCCCCGACCTTTGCCGCTAGACGTCGCTCGCATCCCTTACGTCAGCCAGCCAGTCTAGCTTCCTTCGAGTGCTCTGCGCATCTCGACGGCCTCTAGATTCGCCGGCACGCTGACAAGTGGGAGGAATTGGCTTGCACGTATGCCTCCCCGTCCGGCCGGACGAGGGCCGTCTCTGCTCGCTGCCTCGAGCCCTGCATGTGTCGGGCGACGGGGGGTGCCGGGTGTGCGAACTACAGTTGCAAAGCTCCCCTTCTACCACGGGAGTTTCAACACTTTCGGAACTCTTCTGTTTTGCCTCGTGGTTCGGCTCGTTGCCATGGCGGGGAGGCCGGGGTTACGGAAGAATCATCTTGCTCTATGCTGAGGCAGCGGCGTCTGCATCAGCTGTATCGCCCTCTCTCGCCTGCCAATTTCCGCCTGGCCGAGCCCTCCGGCATCTGCTCGTAGCGACGAGTGTCGAGGAAATCGTCTCCCCCAATCTCAAGCGTCTCCCTCCCATCCGCCTTCCCCACACTCCCCTCCCTAAGCGAGCCCTAGGCGAGGTCTTGGCTGCTGGCGTCTGCAGGTCGTAGGTGGGTCATGAGACACCCCGGTCATGCAGCTGTCGCGCGAACCCTCGCGTCGCCCCTCATCACCATGACCGCGTCGCCCTCCCTCCCTCTGCACTCGCTCTCGCGACATGGCCCACGCGAAATCCAACGCGCTCCCGTGGGGGCTGAAACGCTGCTCGTGTGCGACGGATGGGTGCGCGCAGACTGCGAGTCGCAGGTGAGAGTGAAAGCGAGGGGATGGGAGACGATAGATTACATGTGTCTAAACATCTTTCTCTAGAAATCCGCCAAATGGAGCATGCGAAAATCGGGGTCTATGGCGCTGGCGGCATTTATCAAGACAGATTCCCTCAAATCGGCCCTGAATCGCGATGAAGGCCATCCAAGCTCGGTCGCGAGCCGGTCTATACCCATGGTCTTGATCTCAGCAGCATACCATTCTCTCCAGTCTTTCGCTTCCCCACCCCCACACACACGCCCGATTATACCTTGGGCCCATCAATCTCGCGCCGTTGATGCCCACTAAATCTCGACAGCCTCCATCACCGCTCCTAGTAGTTTGATGGCGTCTAAGCCCAAGACCCCAGTAGTGCTTTTCGTTTGGGGATCCCATCTCGGCCGGAAAGCTTAATGGTGCTACTTGGGAAGAAATATCAGAGAATATACGGTAAGCGCTGGGAAAATTAGATTTATCCGCAAAGCTTCGGATTCAAGCTCTCTCTTTAACACAGGGCTCAGTAGACGCAGGAATACAGCAGGGTTCCACACCAATAATCACTCCAAGTACTGAGCTCACCAGACCCACGACGCAGAAGTCTTCCTCTCCTATACCTGACTCATTTCCTTACTAGCATGTCCGTGTCATACGAGCAGGGAATGTTTCTGTTATCCAGAGATATTTACCGCGACTGCTTTGTTTGTGTGCGGCCTAGACCCTCTCCCTCTCTTTGGGGCAAATTGGTCAGTGGGAAAGCAGGGCGTAGACCCGCGTTTGAAATTCGGTTTTGCGATCGGCAGAATCTCTTGGAGAATATTGGACACATGTGCGCTGCAGTGTAGGGCATAAAGGGATCAGGTTTACGATAGCCTCATATAAAATTAGTGCCTGGATGTTAGATCGACAAATTAGCAAATCGATACAACGTGAACCAGCCTAGCTGCAAGGTGCTTTCCGGTAAAATTGAAGCTCACCATGGGCCGTGCTGATTGTTCTCATCGCATGTCAATTGAACAGCGACAGTTAGATGCAAGTCCGCACGGTACTAGGGGGTAAATCTGGGGAGTGGGATGGGTTTCCATGGATGAATTCGAGGTCAGGATAGACTCATACTGCATAGACTTGGCTTAGGGTGGAGGATATGAGCCACGGACGAAAGACATGTAGATCCAAGAAGCTAGCTATATGACTTAAGTTAGAGCTGCGACGTTGGGCTCGGTTGGATGATGAGTAATTGGGTAAGCTTTTTTTCAAAGGTGATGAAAATACCTGTACTACATTTCGCCCTCTGTATCTTGGAGACGGCATCATATCCGCCAAAATCTTGCCCCATACGTGAGTGTTTCATGAGATGATTAATCAAATTCCCGAGGCCGTGATTCCAGTATGCATAGGTCCTAGCCTACGTACAGATATTACCAGTGACAAAAAATCTTGGCCTTAGCGTGTAGGGAAGTAGCGATTTGTTATCTGCCAAAAATAGGAACATGAGCGTCATTGTTCGAGATACGGATAGACTGACGCGCGCGTTGGGTGAAGGCAACGCCCTGATCAGGTGCTCACGTGCAAAGCGGCTACGTTGACGTGTTTGATCACGGCTGGAAAGTGTTGGCGATTGTTCGAAGGGAACGGGCCTGGTAGCGGAGTAGAAGGGGTGAGCTTGTTATAACTCTCCCTCGCCACTAGTGTTGTGGACGGGGCTATCTGGTCGGTCTCACGCTCACAGCAAACTCTGCAAGAGACCCGGTATGGCTAGATATTCGTCATGGCCTCGGCAAGTGCACCTGCAGCGAAACCTTATGCCCATGCAGCCCATACCGCCAAGATAACAAAGTATCACACGGCCTCTTCGACTTTTGACTCGTCTCGAGGGGATGAAGATCTTTCGGACATAATCGTTCGAGTTTCTTGGTGCCAACTACTGATGCCCCTCGGCCGTACTGGACTTGGTGTTCAATATGCTGTACGTTGCGGGTCTGCTAGCACAATTTAATATCATTTAGACTAGAGGGCGGTGGTAGCGACTGTAGATAAGCTGGAGATGACAGATATCTATGATTTGCAATAGCAGATTGTAGCCTCGGTCTTGAGGACGGTGGGCTCTCTTGCGTCCATAGCTAATGCGAGTATTGTCTGATCCTTGGCTTTGTCTGGAGCATGAGCCAGTTCGTCATGCATGCTCCTGGGTTTAGCAGATGCGAGTCATCAGGTACCACTACCACTGCCATAGCTGCCATTACCTAGCAAGCTCGCTCCACATCCTCAAGTTTTTGCTCAAGAATCCAGCTTCCCCCAGTTTCTCCAAATGGATCTCGCCCTGTTTCGAATCACGTGAGAAATATACATCTAGTCGAGCCTTCGACTTTCAATTCTGCGCCTAGGGTGAAGTGAGACGGCCAGGTCGATGAGTGTGCATTGCTTCGTCCGTGATAATTCTCTTGGTCTATCGCAATCTTAGCCATATTTTTATCAAGTTTACCTCCCCGACGTCAATTTTCTGTCGAGTGACTGATTGTAGAAACGTGTCGCATTAGATGACTCATTGATATCAAACTCGCTTGCAATTGATGCGTCAGCGGGGGGAGGGGGCAGAGCCCTCCAATCTTGTTTCTGCGTTGGCTTGAGTCCTCATATCGAAGTTTATTTGGCATGCTAGTCGTTATCCAGTGTGCTTCATGGCATGGCCGGCGTGAGATCTAGAGATTATCCGTCGGCCTCTCCCCTAATCTGGCGGATTGTCGTGCGCAACGGCCTCTATCCTGGCACCGTAGATTTCCCCTGATCAACCCGTCTCTCGCCCCCTCAAACATCGACTTTTCAGAATACCTGGCCGCTAGATTCCTAACGGTAGAGAGAGTTTGTAAGTATGAGATAGAGGTGAGATTATGAGAGCTTTGTCGTACGCTCCAGCCCTTCGATTCTCCGCGGCAAAGCGCTACGAAGCCGCGGCATTTGCCCTTGCTTTGTCCAGTTCCGCCACTTGCCGACTCCAACCGACCACCGGTAAACCGATCGCCGTATAGCCAGGCGTCGCTCGCCAGTAAATGAGATATCGTCAAAGTCAATAAGCGTCGTGGCCAAGCGCTCTAGGTACGCACGGCTAGGGGCTCAAGCCTCACATGACCCAGGTAACGCACAGGGTCTGGCCCGAATGCAAAGAAACTGGACGCAATTCACACGGTTGGTAGACATGAAATAGCTGACTGTAGCTGACGATTATGTCCGAGTAGCTTTGACCTAAGGATCCCCAGAATTCTAGATGGGAGCAGACGAGGCTACCTGGTCGATGCTCGTATTTCTCAACCTAGGGATGTAGGTTCGAGGATGTGCGAAGAAAAGTATCAGGACGAAGTCCAGGCCCAATCTACTCCCTTCTAGTAAATGACTTATGCTCCGTTGTAAGTAGGCAAAGTAGGCTGTGAACTTTACGGTCCACACCCTGAGCTCGAATAAATGTCCTATCAGCTACAACAAGCCTGGCTAGAGTCGTTTCTGCACACACGACATTTGTTCGTCGAGGTGGCGCAATTATCCTCCTCTCCTGACATGTCACTTTCGATGGGAAGCAGTAGACGATGGAGCTTTTGATCCAGCATGGCCACTAATGGAAGTAGCAAGTGGCTCAACGATCGGACTATGCACCGAGTTATAGCATCCCGTCTTACCATTCGCATCAATCTCTCGACACGCTGACCACCATCCGAAAGGTTCAAAATCTCGAATCAGCTCTACTCAGGACCAAGATAAATTCCAAAAAAAATCAACCGGGCAGGATGTTGCGTCCGGGTATTTGACTCACGCAACTTTCAATTAAGAGCCGGGAGGGTCATAGTTCAGGATGAGCGGAGCTACAGCCAAAGGAGTAGATACGATCCCAGACAGGCTTAATGTATGTCCAAGAGTCCTTAAAGAGAGGTATTTGCTTACTTGAATTTCAGTTTCTCTAGCTCCTCTACACCATACGACATGTTATCCGGATATTAAAGTGATAGAAATGTTTGACCGAAACTAGTCGTATCACCATATCTACACAAACCAAAATCCTGCAAAGGTTCCTTGATGGCCTTTAGGTAATTATCTTTCAATCTAATCCATCTCTCACGTCCGAAGAATGTTATTATAGATATTTAATCCAGCATCATATAGTAGAGCTGGCCAGCTTAAATCAAAAGGGGTAGCCTGATAATGAGTCCAATAAGAGAGAGTTTTTAGGTGGATTTAAGTAAGTGTAATTGACAATTTTATTTTGTTTACATTACTGTTATCCATTTTCCCAGGCATTGGTTGAATGTATTACCAATAAACTATCAAATATGAGCTGGAAACAATTTAAGAGCAGACTCATAGACTGAGACAGGACATAAAAGTATAATAATGCTTTAACAGCTCATAATATGGTTATATCAGAAGACTCCTCAAGTTGTTAAAGAAGATTACGGAGTAGTGTTATAACCCTGTGTGATGAGCATATCTCTTCGTAGCTGTGAGAGGATAGATGGAGTACAGTAGCTCCTAGTAGGGATATTTACAAAATAAATATCCTGTGAGATCAGAGTTCAGTGATATGATAGCAAGGACTTTAGTCAAGAATTCCTCTGCTAATCTCAACTTCACGGGTTCATCGACAATTATCTTGCATCGATGCCATTTCTACCCTCAAAGTGACTTAACTTTAAAATTGCTTTAATTCCTCAATTTTGAATCCGAAAATTAACTACATGGTAGGCTTTCTCACACAATTCAACTAAATATCTGTCGCAAGTATTCGCCGGTAGAAATTCTCTAGCCCCCTTTAAAAAACTCTAATTACGTTCTTATTTCTAAGGGGTGCGCGATGGCGATAGAGCCTTGCTAGATTCATGCTGACACAACATTACATACTATTCTGTCAAACTAGAATATTGAGTGGGCTATTTTCTACCAGTTCCAGGGTTCCAATGTATTATGCCAAGGTAAAAAGTATACGTTAAAGTTATATTGTCTACTGAAGTCTAGAAAGTGATTATCATTCTTTTCACAAGTCATTCTACATGTGAGCCCCCTGGTTAAGCCATGATTGGGAAATCCAGCATTCATTCAAGAACAAATTGTATTGAATGTAAAGGATGTGATGTTTTCAAAATAGTTTGTCCTAGATAGTGGAAAACTGAACAAGTACGGATCGGGATTGTGTTCATAGTCCAGGATATAAAAAGTTGCTAGTCACGTGCCGTGACTAAGTTGCTACAAACCGAACAAACGATAAAACAATGTTGCAGGTTCTCGAAGGTTCTCCGGTAGCGGTAAGCGGCTCGATCTCTTCGATTTACCACACGCAGAAGTGTGTTCAGCCTTGCCTAGTGGATGGGGATGAATGTTTGCTCTGAAATGGAATAACTTTCACCGACCGGATTCACGGTCTGGCCAGATCTGAAGCCACTTTGGCTGACGTCACGCCTCTCAAACATAGCTTCAGTTCCAATCCCGGGTCAGCAACGCTGTTAGTCTATTTAGTGATGATTACTTATCAACACCCTTTCTTAGAAGAGTCCAAACATTTATGTTGGTCAATCATCACGCCACGAAATATCTATTGCTCGATTAAAATGTCATACCAAACTCTTGCTTGATTCATCTTTACCAGCCGAATAAAACAACTCGGACTGATAAAATATGACACTCGGGGCGATAAATTTCAAACGATAAATCTGTCTCTAGAGCACTGCCTAGCGAGGCTTGGCTTCCGAACTGCATTTGGAGTTTGATTCATTACGCAAAGGGTTTTATAAAAGTTCATTACATTGCCACCATATTCTTTGCGGACAACATAATGTTGAACAAGCAGTCTATCGAGTAATGATACAATATTTTTTCCGAAGAACGTGAACGAAATAGGAAGTAAATACATAGCCATGTCCGTGCAACTTTGGAACGGACTCCAGCGTTAGCTTACCTGCTCCCACCATCTTACTCCATTCAACTAGTAGGGATCAGATGGCACTGTAGTATTCACTCCAGGTCGATCTTGCTTGCAAATTTCAGACCGTCTGGTCTCATAATTTAGTCGCAGCGGAAGTTCGACGTTTAGAATCAAGCCAGACCCAACCACAATCGCGCGGCCCTTTTAATGAAAGGAAGATGCTGGTACTGAAATGAATCATAAATTCCTTCGAGCTTGTTCATTAGGGGAAAATACGCATGTGGAAAGGGAGATGTCCCGGATAAAAACGTGGTCAGTGACATGGATTGGATACAACCCACCGCACTTGGCTGCACTTATCTTGTCAACCGTTCTTTAAATCGAATATTTGAGGGTGATATAGAAGTATCATATCCAATATCGTATAGAGCCCAAGGGACGATATAGTTTGTGAAGGCTGGTACGGATAACCTTGCAAGTTAAATAAGGTACGAAAACTTAATATATTTCAGCCTCGCAACCTAAGAATCTGTACCCCTCACTCAAAGTTCTACCAAGTCAGGATTAAGTAACACACTAGCCGGGTGAGAATCTTTTATCGGTAGATCTAAAGCATCTCCTAGTACCTAGAGCAGGCCAAAGAATTTAAGCTCAGCAACTTTACTGCATATAATCTCTATCGACAAGGGTATGTCCCTTGGAATATATCAGATAAATACTCTCATCCATCTGAAGAACTCATTATAACCTTTAAAGTCTAAGTACTATGTTATCGTCTGTCTCTTAATATCTAGGACTCAGTATGGGCCTAAACAGATGTCCAATTTAATACGTCGAGGCTTCTCAGATATTCTTACACGACTTTCAATCTGGCTAGAGGTACAAGTGAAGACTAGGCCTACAAAGTAAAACAAATAGTACATGTTATGACACGCAGAATATGGCAAGCAAGAACTCAAGGTTTAAAAGTTAATAAAGCTAAAGAGCAAAGCTATGTCTACAAATTACATATATCCAAGTGTATGGGATTAAGCGAATAGTAATTAATAAGTCGTCAGTGCTTCCATAACGCCAGACTACCGTAGGTATCCTAATCCAACTCCTTGTCTGTACACCTTATCCCTAGCCACTTAACAGTACAGAATGACTCCTCCAGGTAGATACAAGCCTGAGGTGTCCGGCCAGGTAACCTCCCGGAAATCTTTGTAAAGGTAGATGTTACTTTTGATTCTATATTGAAGTTGATATTAGGAGAACCGCGAAATCGTTGGATTTGATGATATTTCCTGGTTACAATACATCCGAATATGACGTTTGTTAACTGGTTGGAGAGAAAAAATAGTCTAGCAACAAAGGCTCCTCTAAGTGTATGATCGAGTGACCACTTTGGAGGGAAATAAACATCAAATGGGAGCTGCCAAACAGCAAAGTTATCCTTAGTCTATAGCTAGAGAGCTACTATACGTCTTATCTAGTTATAAATTGAGATGAGACAATCAATGCTGTATTAACAAATAATGGTGTGTTTATGAGCTGAGAGGCGTATGACATTTATATAACTCTGCTGTCCGTCTGTGGAGTGACACGGGCTCATATGCAATGGTGAGACGCTGGGATGGCGTGCTCATGGCACGATGGATACTTAGTGTGTATCACTGTGGCCAATGGGTGACAGTAGGTATCATATGTGAACTCTTATTGACAATGGTGGTCTATGAAGGATATACTAGATGGGCATTCCAATGATTGATAATATCATCTAATGGATGATTTGAAGTATGATGTTATTTTGGATAGAGTGGTTCACTAAGCTCGGCAGGTGAAGAGATTGTAAGGTACATGAACAGCGTCTGTGCACCAGCCTGTATTTTCCACCCTTTCCTAATACAGCAGCCCATCCTCCGTTCCCCTGTCTCCTAACAACTCAACCGAGCCAGTACAACAAATAGTAGCTCCTCAGTCATTGCCAATCAAATAGATTCAGGCAGGATGCTTGAGAAAAGAGGTTCCCGAGCCTGTTTTTCTCGAGCTATGTCTCATTTCTGTGTATATACATCAAATTCTCCCAGCCTCGATCTCACCCTTTGTCCTTGGTCTAGACTACTTGAATTTTGAATGCTTTGACAATGCCAACCCCGTGTTAGGAACTGATGACATTAATTCCCTCTCATCGGAGTTCCCAAAGCTGACGGGGCCTCCGGTCAATTCCGTCTCCCTTCCAGGCTTTCCACTAACTCTTACAAATACCTCAAGTGAGTACCACCTTACAAATTCACCAATATTATCAGGGAAATAATGACCCCTCAGTCATTGAGGCTATACAGCGCATTGATTCAAGTAATTACCGAAGCGAAAGTAAGTACAGAATTTCTAGTCACGTGTGTCTCAGCAACGTGGCCTTTATCATAGCCCCGATTAGTCTAGCTTCTAGCAATATATATATACACTTCAAGTTGCATCATTACCAAGAGTCGGAATAGGTGACAACTAGGGATTCACTTGGATCACCATCAATAGA
Organism: Blumeria hordei DH14; assembly: GCA_900239735.1. Lineage (NCBI taxonomy): Eukaryota > Fungi > Ascomycota > Leotiomycetes > Helotiales > Erysiphaceae > Blumeria > Blumeria hordei. The sequence continues at coordinate 3,525,239 of OENG01000035.1, forward strand.
TCCATGGGCAGGAAGGCGGCCGGACATCCACAGAAAAATTAGTGGCTCAGCAGCCAGAAACATCGTGTCGATAGAAGCAAGCTCAAAGGGGAGATATTCTTCTTCTATATATTCTCTCAAACTTGGCATGATTGTTAAGGGGGGATAACTAAACTCACGTAGTAATTACGAATCAAGCTAGCTCTGTCAAAATGCCGAAATACCGGGCTTCATTGCCTCAGAATTGTAGCCCTTGATGACATGGAAATCGTTCCCCATAGGCCTACGAATAGGATACATACAGGGGACGGTTGCTAAATGTTGACGGCAAATTGGGTCTGAAATGTGTTACGTGGGAATCATGGTATTATAACATCTCAGCTAGGACTCTAATAACCTGTAGAAACTACACGTCCAACATGGTCATAGACTAAGACGGGACAATTAAATGAAATAATAATAATTTTTAGTGTCATTGCTGTGGTAGCTTCGGGAGTTCCTTATTCCAAAGGTTCAAAGGCTAATGCTTCCACAATCAACATGAATAAAATTTCATTTGAGCAGCGGCACGTAGTCGGCTATCCTTGACAAAGTCGATAACGGAAAAAATCCCGGGTATCTCGAAAAACATACACATCCGTCTCTTCTTTTTCCTCTCTGTCTCATGCATCTCACTAATGGATTCCATTCGTACTCCTCTCCGAGTCCTAATTAGATCCTGAATACCGCAAAGCATATAAAAGTATCAAGCGACTCTAGCTCTCCTCCAATAAAGATCTGCGATGGGATGGTTGATCGTCTTACACGTCGATTTGGTATATCAGTCTATTATTATTATAGACCCGGAAGTCTGGGATTGACTGATATTTTTCAGTGGAAGACTTTCCCCGCCACCAGATGGCTACAACATCTTCATCTATCTGCAGGAAGATCGCCCGTTTTTCATCCACACTAGCATTACAGGATCTGGCACCCAAAACTCAATTCGTCTCATTGTTTGGGGTTTGAGCTTTACCATTCGAATGATTACTTGAGTACCATGCCTGCTTACCATGCGACACGCTCAGGCATCAATCCCACAACTCATACCAGTGAGCTTTCGAGTGGATTAGAATGTGCGACAGATTGGGATAAGCCTAGCTTTGAGATGGTATGGTTTGCGGGTGTCTTGTGGCTCCAAACTACTGATATGTATCATAAAGCCTAAGACCAGATGCAACTTGGCTTTTTTTGATGCAGCGTCTCGTCCATTTACCTACAGTATTCCCTATATTGCGCCCGGACTCCGCCGTGGATATCATTACATACGCATTTCAGTTTATAAGAGCCTCTTTTTTTTTTGCATCATATTTTAATTGCGCATGCAGCTATCCAGCCATGACACCATATCGGAGAAAATGTACAGAAAAGATGACTCAATACACAAGCAGAGCACTCACGCCTCGGATCTCATTTGCAAGTACCGCTGCGGAGCCATGGCGGCTTTTCCCTCATCCGTGAATACCCTCCCAGAGACACGTCTCAAAACCCCGGGTTATCCACAGTATTTTCTCCGCGCGAAATGGATCGGGTGACCAGGCTACTCAGACTATGCGAGAGAACACCACGAGGAGGCGGACCAAGGCACCTTCCATCGATGGCCTTTGTCTACAGTGTGAGCTGCACTCTCGCAAAATCCGCTCTTCAGTTCGAAAAAGAACCTGACAAAGTTACAAATTTCACACCCGTCGCAATAGTACCCATCCTCTCCATCATATCAACTTGTCCTAATATCTCTCACTTCCATCCCAAGAACTGTCTCCCAGATTTGTGCGCCACGCTTTCCCTCCTCATTCGGGTATAAATATCGGCGTGCGCGTGTATTTGGTGACCAGCCGAGGCCAGAGAATGGTCGATGAGAGATATAATCATTGGAATGAGAATGTACTGGGTCGTAATTGCAGACTCGATGAGGCTTGGGTAGGAGTCAAACTTGTTGGGAGTAAAAGATTGACATGGCGGAGTATTTTGAATCATTGCCTCGTGGGCCAACTTTTCGGAATTGCAAAATTTGACTGGACTAGACTCTGGGGAAATATTTCACTCCCAGGTTTGTAGAAGGCACCGCGTACAGGTGTTCAGTCTTTGCCCTCTGTCGTTCTAATCAATCAATTTATTGTTCTGGATATTCATGTAATTGACTGTGTTTGGAGTACCGGCGCATCTGCTTATGTAAACAGCATGGATTTGATTACTAAGATTCAAATATGTATTACTAGCTTTCGTTGGATAGAATAGAGAATCAAGTTATTTTATATATATTTTTACCATCACCTAAGTGAAGTCACACCCTCCTTATCGGAGCCTCGCACAAATGTACAGGTCCGCCAATCTGGGATCCTCACCAGCATGACTCTAATTACTTTAAATAAAAAATAATCTACACCAAAAAAGCTACTTACAGCCTTACATACAACCCTATAAATGGTTGTCGTAGTAGCCTGCAACTTAGAACAATTAGACTAGATGCCGTTGACTAGGACCTGTTCCAAACAACTATGCATAGCGCCCAAATATGATACATTTACCGACGAGAGCTGAAGGAGATTGCGCATATTCTTAATAATCTATCTGTACGTGACCTATTACAAGTGAGAATTATGGGAGCGTTGAGGTAGGCCACCTTGTTGACATGAATGTGACGACAGAACCTGTACTTAGCTTCACTTTGGTAGTTACTTGGTTGAATGCGCTCTGCAACACCAATGACTGAGGCCTCACTATCTCCTCAATACTATTCTCTACATCTCGAAGCATGAAAGACTGGATTGGATGTGGCACATCATGTGGCCCGGTCTCCCAAGTAGTACTTGGATAGCCTGGACACCTAGCCCATTTGAGACAGGAGATAGCTACTTCGAACCCAGTATGGCCCACGCACTGCATCCTCTCGTCGTGACATCGTATTTGTCCGATCGCCAGAGACACTCGGTGTGATGGGCGAGGACTTTCGGCCAATGCACCAAAGCAATTCCACAATTAAATGTTTATACTATCATTATTGTTGGTTCCACTCAGCCCATTAGCCTCGGAAGACAGTACTAGCTGACTAATCCGGAGAAGTCTGTGCCTGCCATCTAATCTACAGAGATTCGATACACTTTGGATAGAGGTTGTAATATATTCAATTCAGTACACTCTATTTCCATTATCCAGCACAAGTGCTTAAGTCCTGTCCAAAATTGTTATAATTATTAATTCATTTTATTGTCCTGTCCGAGTCTATGACTATGTAGGACATGCAGGTCCTCTCTGCCTACAGGCCAAGCATACCTATGCCAGTAGTATATTCCCTCCTATGCCTCCCATGAAGATCCCCTCAACAGTACCGCCACTACAAGTCCTCATTCGATCATACACTAAGAGGAGCCCTTTGACCTTCATTATCTCCCCTCTCCAGCCAAAAAAACGATGGCCATTTGCGGGTGTATGACAGCCGGGAAAAATTGCAAAAACCACTGGGTGCGGAGCTCTCCTAATACCGACATTAAGACTAGATCCGAAGACATCATGACCCTTCTGAAGTGTTCGAAGAGGCCGGCCAGCTAGGCACTGCAGACTTGTGGGTACCTCGGGAAATCCACCCTCTGCCTTTCTAGCCTCCTTCCCGAAGGTCGTGCTGAAATGTCAGAAAAGTCTTGACAGAGCGTGATCGCTGTATAGTAGCTTAGCCCAACTTCTTTTGTACCGTCCAGGGCGCTACGGAGTGCCATTGACTCATAGACAACAGAAGCCCTCCTGGCTAATTGGCCGGAACCTCAGTCTTGGCGCCCACAAATGTTCCAAAGTTGAAAACTCATCGAAAATGTAAGTCCCAGCATGGTCTTCAGAGACTCGTTCCCCCTCTCGCTCCACATCTCAGCCGCCTATTCTTCCCCAAGTCGTTTGTCCCATTAGAGAAACATTCCCTCATAAACCATGACCCGAGCTTTGTATATTATGACTTGATTTCCTCCTTGCTGGCTTACGTAGCGTCGTAAATTTATAGTGAGTCATGGCCGTTGATTAATGGGGCAAGCTCCCGTTTGCAATTGGAGTAACATCTTTATTGGTAGTCGAGGCGAGATAATGCGTGGTTAAAAAGAGGCCGAGGACTCAGATGGGAATGGTAAGAGAGGCATTGTCGAGAAGTAATCAAATAGAGATATGCTTGAGGTTGCTTTCGACTTCGATTTGGATGCGATTCTTCTTGGCTATTCCAGATATGCAGAGCATACTGAGCGATTACACCGGCAGCACTGGAAGGTGAAGAATTCGTCTTTGCCGGCATATGTTTATATTTTCTTTGAGGTATTCGGGAGCGGGATGCTACGGCGCCTGATGACTACAATACCTGTTCGAGATCCCCTGGCCATTTACACGCGATCTGATAATACTCCCGTATACTGAGTAGATTTTGAACTCGCTGGCGCCTACCAGATTAGGATGGGCCCTATAGGCTTTAACAGCCCAGCCATAACCAACCAGGCCTAGCCCGTAACACTCGGATAACCATGGAATTTTCACGCACTTCCACACAGAAGAAGTTTATACTGTATGATTTAAATTCTGGTGATGTCTTCGAATGAAACCTGAGTGTGGGTATCCCAAACGTTTATTTTTTATTTTATTTTGTTGAAGTCCTAAGCTAAAGCTCCAAGTCCACTATAAGTACAAGGCTGGGGGAGTCGGCGGGGATCACTGCTTACAGGCCCAGCTCATTCCAACCACGAGACTCGCTACAGAAAAAGTAGCAGGTGAATTACAACTCAGAATACACCACCTACTCCGACTCAGAGATCAAAACTTCATCATTAACCCCCAAATTCAAGCAAATATAATTTTCCTCCGAGAAACGACACTTCTCGCCCAGTTCCTTTTCGTGTCATGCACTGTGGCAATGACTAGTTTGTCTGATCCCCGCTGAGAGCAGTGGATGAGTAGGCAGCTTGGCTACCGAACCAGCCGGTTTCCTCAGCAAACATTTTGAAGCTTTCGTGGCAATTGGACCCGAGAAGCTTTTTGAAAAATTTACCATGTGACATTGACTTTCTGAGCCTAAGCGTGTATTAGGCGTGGTGGCTACAGTAGAAGAAATGGGTTGGAGTAGTTTCCTTCCCGCAAGAGCACTCCATAGGAGCGTATGGGTTGTTAAAACAGTTTGCGAAGGAGGTGCGTAGGGTGAGACAGTTCGGGTGGTTTGCGTCTCCACACCTGTAGGTTGAGTTGGCGGTATTTAGGCGGACAGGCCTCTTCCCACCAATTATCCAGCAATCTCTGCCGTCTGCGATTCATGAGGCTTCGAAGATGTGCCAGAGTACCGGATCCTGGTTGCGTATCCGGGCTAGGCAATTCTCGAAGTGCTGCACGGGCCATGACGTCTGCCTCTTCATTTCCTTGGATTCCTGCGTGCCCTGGAACCCACTTCATTGATATTTTTGCCTTATTGGATGACACACGAAATTTGCGTACATCTTTAAGGCTAATTGAGGACGAGCCCGTCGTTAGTGCGCTAACAGCCTGCTGGATATCTAGAAACACGTGGATTTGCTGCGACCCTCCTACTTTCCTGGACTGCCAGTTCTTCGTGAATTCTAGTGCGGCCTCCAGAGCCTTCCTTGCTCCTATTATCTCTACATCCAGCACCTCTCCCCCGTGCTTGATGCCACTTCCTTTGCCGATGAGTTTCCCTTCCTTTTTCATAACGAAACCCCTGGCGGTGCGTCCATGTCCTTCCGATGAACCATCCGAGTATGCGCAAATGTCCGTTCCTGGCACGTCGCTAATCCATCTAACGCAATCTTCGCGTTCCATCGGCTTTGAGCCTGATTTCCTAGGGTAAACCACCGGCATCAGACTTTCAGGGGCTTCTGCTTCCGGGAGCTCTCGGTAGGCACGCTGTAACCGTTACATCTAGATTTCTCGTCTGGCAGAGGATTTTGTGGTCTTTTTTATTTCCGAGTGCCGACATTCGGGCACATGGAAGCGCGGGTCTTCAAAGTGTGTCGATCATCAAGGGTCTTAAGCCTTGCCGAAAGCCGGAGACGGTTTCCCTCTTGTATGACCTTGCCGGTGGATTCCTCCTCTGTGAAGGGCCACATCTGGTGTTGTCCTCATCACTGGAATTACAGCCCGCAATCCCATCAAGTTGGCTCTATCAATCATGCTGCAGAGGTTGGAGGTAGATGACGTGACCATTCCTCGTAAAGTTGGGCGTTTGGACCCTGGCCACCAGACCTCAGATCCAAATGTTGCGAAAGAGACAATGCACATGTCTACTGCCCTAGCCAATGGCCCAGGAGCTACTCCCCGAAAGGTAGAGTTGAAGCGGCGCATATGCTGGGCAACTTTTACCGCTTTACCGCACCATGTAGTTACATGGTGTTTAAAATTGAGTCGTGGATCTAGATTCACGCCTAGCCAGCGAATATTTTCCGCAGGCTCGATAAGGGTTCCGTTGACGTGGACACCAACTGCTTCTTCTTGGCGTCGTCCCGGGAATTGGATGACTTCAGATTTTTCCGTGTCAAAGTTGACAGCATTATTCCGCGCCCATTCGAGAAGATGATCTGTCTCGCCCTGTACAGCGGCGATAGACTCAGTAATTGTACGGCCAAACCCTAGAATTTCAATGTCGTTAGCGTAACTAAACCTCAATCCCGGAGTACCGCTTTTCATAGGCTCCACCATATATAGAAGGAATAATAAAGGCGAAATTGGTGGTCCTTGAGGGACTCCACAGACCAGCTCTCTCTAGGTGGTGACTCCACCGGAGCAACGCACTTGAACCTTTCGATGTGTAAGGAATGAAGATTTCCATCGGAGGATCGAGTCTGGCTATCCCTAAGTTTGCATGCGCCTAACCAAGCGATTGTGGAGCACTGCATCGAACGCTCCTTGGACGTCTAAGATCACGAATGTCGAGGCCCATCCCTGGGAGCGTGCTTCTTCGACGTCATGGAATACGCAGGAGACCAGGTCCGTTGCAGATCGCTTTGGGAGCGCACCAAATTGTTGGTACCTAACAACGTCGAGCGTAACCGCAAGATGGGCCATCCGCTTCGCCAAAAGTCATTCCAGTCTCTTACCCAAGCATGAGAGGGGGGCTATAGGTCTCCAGCCTTTAATCGTGGTTGGGTCTCTATTTGGCTTTTCTAGTAGTACCACCTCCGCCAGCTTGAAGCAGGATGGATGAGTGCCCAGCCGCATACAGGCTCTAAAGAGCTGCGAAAACACGGTCCGATCGTCTTCCAGCAAGCCTCGAGGAGCTCAACCCTAACTCCGTCTGCCCCTGGTACTACCTTCCTACAGCCGATTGTGCAAGTTTGCACTTCTTTATCTGAGATTTTACCTTCCCAAGGTATCCGGTTATCGCTGGGAGTGTTACATGGCGGAAGGTCATCCGATTGTTGGTGGCGTGCAAGAAGGGCGTCTCGGAGAATGGTAGCTCGCTCTAACGAGTCCGTGATGAACTTTCCACTGTGATTGAGTGGCGGAGGGGCTTTGGACTGTCTATGGTTTGCCGAACGCATCAGCTCGAATATATCGGACGGTGCTGTCATTGCTTCCACTTGGCTTGTCTGATATTCTTTCTTGGCGGCTATGATGGTCGTACAAAACTTTTTCGCGCAAGTGGCCCGCAGTGTCGGTGACGTTACGGCTCGGTATTCGGCGTGTGCGGATTTGCACTTAGTAGTCCACCATGGCGCAGATTTGTCGCTTTCTTTTCTGACCCGGGTTCCAGTCGCTTTGATGGCATTCAAGAGATGGAAGCAGATCTATTGGGCGTACACGTCCAATTATTCTTTAGTACTCAAATCTAAAGGCGGTTGTACCCACTTTGCAATGGCACGCGCAAAATTAGGCAGATTTTTCTTGGGCACCCTGATCTTTGATGGAGCCAGGTTCCTAGTGTCACGGACCAAGGGCCTATTCTAAAACAATAGGAACTATGTACGAAGATATGTATGCTATTCTGTTCTATTCTACTTCGTTGTGTACTTGTCCGTACTTTTCTATTCTACTCCATTTTATTCTGTACGAGAGTATACTGGAAAGTTCGAGAACAATAGAGAGGAGTATATAATGAGTATTTGGGATCACTCTGGTTCGGCAGATTATGGTCTTGTATTCTTAGGAACTCTTCAGAAATTATTGAATCTTATCTTATGTCGAACTCTTTAACTGTCGAACCCTTGAATTGTCGAGCTCTTGACCCCTCGGAATGCGAACACCTCTCGTACCCTTGACACCTGGTTACGGTTGAGGCAGGTATGATTCCACGGATCAGAAGATGGTCTCTGGTCATACACTCCTCTCTATTGACCCAAGCATGGGCACCAGATATATTAGTCCAGGCAAGATCTAGAGTATTACCAACTCTATGAGTCGGCTCTCCAATTATGAGACAGGAAATGTTGTGGCTTTCCGCCCGCTTCTCTATTTCATCACCCTGTTCATACGGCCGAGTTGCTCCAGGTTTTCAGGCAGCATGCACTGAGCTGAAGTCCCCGGCAGCAATAGACCTCGCACACGGTTTCCAGTCCACAAGCGGGTGGACGGCAGTCGAATCGTTTGGGGCCTTGTACACGTTGAGAAATGTGATTCCATTAACCAGCACCCAGTAGTAGTCCACAGTTAGCCTATGATAAGAGAAAATTTGCTCCGCCGATATCACCTTTTCATTCTTTCGAGTGTAGGTCACCGCTCTCGGTCTGACGTCCACACCTCCGTACGGTGTATGACAGACGTAGCCTGGGTGTAACACGGTTTACTTTGTTCGTTCGTTTTATCGAGATTCTTGGATTAGTACAACATCGACGCCTAGCTCGTAAGCTCGAGATAGCGCAATGATGTGAGTTGGGCCTCCCCTGCCTACATTGATTGACATAAAACTCAGTGTAGGAGGGAGGAGAGAAGGGGCCCGTAGGGCGCCCTTCACAAAGCTTCTTCAGTGTTCAAAGTCCCAAAGCCAGAACCCTCAGTCATTGCTGTGTCTGTCGAGGATATATCCTTAGCAGCAGCTGTAGGAGCCTCTGCAGCCTTGGTAGCTGCTTTAGCCCTGACGACGGCCTGGTATTCACGTTGGCCAGCTTGTCGAATCGTCACAGGCTGCTTCTTGGTAGCTGAGCCAGATCTATTAGAACGCGTAAGGCAGTCTCGACTACCAGATTGGTGAGGCCCTCCGCAGTTTCGGCACTTACTGGCAGCTTTACACTCGAAGGCTAAGTGCATGGTGGATCCGCAGTTCCAACAGGCTGATGCACGGGAACATCCACAGGTGGCGTTGAAACCGAAACATCGCCTACATTGCTGTATGGAAGGGTAACTTCGTTGGATTGTTACTACTCCTGAGTTGTCGAAAAGTCTGAAGCCAGGATTTGGGCTAGCATTCTTGGGGAACAAGGCCGCCCAGGATCTGTAGGGAGCCCCGGGCTTGGTTTTTCCGTGAATCCTTACTCGGTCTAGAGTGCAGTTAGTGACTCTGATGATCTTCGCGGCTAACATGTCTGTAGTGACTTTGATTCGTCCTTCTAAGCCAAAAACTGCGACTGGAACCGTAGCAATTCTGAGGGAAGCTAGATCACTTGGCGGTTCTAGTTTTGCCTCCACTTGTGCGGAGGGGCTGGAGGCCTCCAGCTCTCGGGGTTTTGGCACGGATGGCAAAGCCCGTGGAGATGCGTTGTACTTGGTCGATATCGGTAGGGGTGCATTGTGTTTGTTTCGCTACAGCTTCGCGAACGCCAGCCAGAGAGAGCTGTCTCCACTCGTGGTTTGCATCGAGACGCAGGAAGAGTCGGGCATCTTGCGTTGCTGTTGCTGATGCTGCTGACTTCTTCTCTGGTTTTCTGGCAGTTGGGGTAGCAGCACCTGAGGTAATGTTTGCAAGGGTCTGTGCGTCCGAATTTTGGTGACCTGCTCGGGTGACAGTAGCCCAGGTGCTTCTGGGCGAGAGAGGTGCAGTAGCCTCTGTAATATTCCGGAGAACGGCTACTGGGATGACGGTAGTAGGGGGAGTCCCGACATTTGGCCGTTGGGGGAGGACTGGCAGAGCGGTGCTCGGCCCGGCCGCCACGAATTGCGCAATTGCTGCTCGTAAGTAGACTTTGATGGAGTTGTGAGCGTGGTCCACTGTGTGGTTCAAGACGTGGTTCAAGACGTGGTTCAAGACGTGGTTCAAGACGTGGTTCAAGACGTGGTTCAAGACGTGGTTCTGGATGTATTTCAAGATGTGATTCAAGGTGTAGTTCAAGGTATCTCTAGAACATGAATAAGACAAGAAGCTACTGTACATCAATGTCCCTCGAGTTCCTTAAATACTTCTTTCTGCTCTAATACTCCAGCTCATATTTGCATGTACCATTCCATTCCTACTTCCCTAACTCCCTTAACTTTATGATCCATACGTAAGAGCCTACTACTAAAGGAAGGATCATTTGTGGTCAACCATGACGTGACCCAACTCGTTACTTCTAAGCTAAGAGATGATTGCAACCTAACGAGGGAAGCGCAAGCGACTGTAGTCAGTAAGGTAGTTGGTCTTGATTCGATTAAGAAGCTGCTGCGAACACAAATGATAAAATATGATGTAGAACAGCTCGTGTCATGACTAACATCACACGGCATCATGTCAGTCTGGGGTAAATCATGACAGGAGTCTACAAAATCTGTATCTTCACCGGTGGAGAGCGTAAAAAGAGCTGCCTCGACACTGCTAATAGCCGTCAAGCAGATAGTGAATTGCTCAGCTTTTCGCCTTGCTCTGCGCTCTTCCGCTTCGATCGCTGTAAGCAATTCTGGGGGTTATGTATTTTCTCTGCCTGTTGCTTCTAGTGCTAGAGGCAGTGGGGCCAGCGGAGAGTATTCGGCTCCTGCTTCCTTAATGGATGATGGTTTGGCCCTTTTCGCGGGCCTCACTTCTGCAAGTCGCGGTAGTGCTGGAACTGTGGTTTGCTTCTCGAGTGCGACGAAAGTTTTTCTGTGGGATTTGGAGGGCTTTGGGGTTAGTTCCGCATCTTTTGGTCTAGAGGAAGACCATTTTGAGTCTGAGAGAGTTTTAACTTCTCGAATTCAGCATCTGCCATCTCTACCTCAGGGACATAGTTGTCCTTCGCTTGGAAAGAGGCCGCGATGGCGTTCATATTTTTATCACTGATCTTGAGTCTTCTGCTCGTTAGCTTAACTTTGGCGTAATCTCGTATTGCGCCATTCCATTCGAATGGTTTGTTGACGCGATCTTAGGTGATGCCGCTGATCGCGTTTTGGTGCGTTTTTCGCGTCGGAGGCATTTTAAATGCCGCCGATGGCAAACAATTATAATTTGACTCGTTACTCACAGGGTGGGAATGGGAAAATTGGGGGTTCTCGAATTGTGCGTTTGTTTGTTTGTGTTTATTGCCCTGTAAAGTCTATGACTATGTAAGGACATGTAGGTCTTTCCTGCTCACAGGTCGGGAGTATCTATGCCTCGGGTAGTTTACTCTCTCCAATGCCTCCTTCACGACTTCTTTCCAGCAGTAATACCCCCACGGGTCTTCATTCGAGTACACACTAAAAGGACCCGTCATCCCGTCATTATCTCCCCTCTCCAGCCAACGAAATGATGGCCATTTACGGGTGTGTAGCTGCAGGGAAAAGTCTCAAAAACCACTGGGTGCGGGGCTCTGCTATAACCAAGAGGCCGGCCAGCCGGGTGCAGGAGACCTGTGTATACCTAAGAGCATCTCTCAACATTCCTAGCCTCCTCATTCCTCTTTTCCTGATTCATGCTGCGGGACAAACCGAAAGTTGTGAAAGAATGTCAGAAAAGTCTTAGTCGAGAATGACTGTCGTGAAGGAGCCTAGCCTAGCATCCAAAAGTCGTTACGGGCGTGGGGTCTTCGGGTAACTCATGTATTTCAGATGCCCTCCTGGCTAGTAGATTCGGAATTAAAGTTAGAAGGGACGATATTTTTGACGAGTCGAAATCTGCTTTTCTTGAGGGCGGAAGGGTCCTTTACTTTGCTTTCGTGGGTTTTTTGTTCGCCCGCCGGTGGGTAGCACATGTTGTAATATGACGAGGGCTTCTCTGACTACCGTTGTAGCGTTTGGTACCGCATTATCTTTCCTCATTCCCAGCATCATTATCGTCGTCGTGGTCGTCTTGTGTGTTATGGGAAGCGTATCTTTGACGGAGGGGGAGATAACTCAGCTCAAAGTTGAAAAGGTGTTACTCAATCTCGGCTCTGCAGACTCTACAGTGAGAGCTGGAGGTTCGTAGGGGACACCACTGACAGGTGTTGGGAATAGTCCCCCTTTCCCAGACGTTAATATGAGACTTTCTACATAAAACGCATATCTTCCGAGAAAATCTGCATGTGCCTCAAGGCGCCAAATCAGGATACTTGAAAATTTTTAATTACATTTAATTCAGATAATGAACTATCCTAACGCAAGGATACACAAATAAATTGGACCAAATAAGTTATTCCGACAATCGTACCAAAAACAATTTATTCACACTCTTACCGCGTCATTGATCTACTAGCGACAAGTAACTAATATCCCAATTGACTTATGACCTCATTTTTATATTTTCAAGACTTAAAAATCATCCTTGAAATTCTACTCAAAACTTTTTAATAGTACACCTTCTTGATTGATTGTTCGCCATCTTGCCTAATCGCGGAATACAACAAGTGTAAGGATTATTTCAGGATTAATACATTGTGTCGTACTCTAATGCCTCGTTTGCCACCAAGTCTAGTTGGCAAAGCTCGCAAGCGCTCACCTTTACTTCCATTAATACTTCAAGTGACACGTTCATTGCCATCAGCAATCAACGAGCTACGATGGCTGAGGGAACATGTGGCAAAGGCTAATCATCAGCCTTGTAATAAGAAATCTAGACGAAAACTTGTCAGGCTTGTGAAAAGGAGGGCACGAGGTGAGCCGCTACAATACATTCTTGGTACACAGCCTTTTGGAAATCTGGAGATTATATGCAAGCATGGCGTTCTAATTCCCAGGTAGGTTTATCTCAGAGGTCTCCATGAGCAACTACCAATCATTATGACAGACCTGAAACCGAAGCATATACCCTTCACCTTGCCAAACTTATTAGGACAAACCAGCTTCACACCTCAATCACCAAAATATATTCTCATCCAAAGCGTCAACTCAAATTCGGAGGCAGGCAAGAGCATCCAAATTTCCGTATCCTCGATGCCTGTTCAGGCTCTGGCGCTATCTCGCTCCTTTTGCGCTCAGCACTGCGAAAGATGGAAGTAGTTACCTCGGATTTCTACATTTTGGGCTTAGATTCGTCCGAAAAAGCGGTTACACTTGCGCGTCGGAATCGGGAGTGGAACGAAAAATTAGGACATCTCCCTCGGAATTCGTCACGAGAAATTAGGTTTCAACAACGGGACATATTCGAACCACTTGCTGACAATGAGCAAATGTGGGACATAATTGTTAGCAACCCGCCCTATATATCGCATGAATCTTTTGAGAGGCAAACAAATCGGTCGGTCAGGAATTTTGAGCCGCGTAGTGCTCTAATGCCTCATGTTCCAAAACGGATCTTCGGCCTAAATATTAAGCCCGAAGATATTTTTTACAAACGACTTGTGGAAATTTACTACCAAACTTACTCTAAGGTGCTGCTTATGGAAGTTGGCGATGCGGCACAAGCTATAAGGGTAATACAGCTTTTTAATAGACACACAGAAAAATCTAAGCTTTGTAGGGCGAACCCTAGTAGAGTAGAAATTTGGCGAGACTTTCCGAACGAAGACCCGGAGCCTGGAAAAATCTCAAAAGTCGTAATTGAAGGCGAAACGATATCAATTAAAGGCGTTGGGAAGATACGAAGCGTAATTTTGGTAAAATCTGGCCATGGTACACCGCAAACAAAAAAAGATTTTAAAATTAAGCATCTAATTCTCCCTAAAACAGCCAGTCAAAGTCTAGCCAGACCTAGAAAAGGGATATATGGACCGCCAGAGTTAAAGGCGACATGGAAAATTCTTAACAGTCCGATGGGTACTGAGGGTAGAGTAACTCGAGGCATGGCACGTGGATGGAAAATACAGAAACCACAGAGATCAACTTTAGCGGATGAATATGCACCCAAATATTTTGAGGAGGCAGATATCAAGAACATCAAAAAATATAGAGCTGCTGAATATATAGATATGGGACTGGCCGCAAGGGCTAAAAGAGCGTTTAAGAAGAAAGGGATATCTGACACAGACAGTGAGCCCTTCTGGTTTCGATGAAAAGAATTTTTTGAAGCACCAAACGAGGTGGAATATCTCCTAGGAGCTACCACAACCACAAAATTTGGCCCAAATGACCAAAGTTAATTCTTGATTAGGCGCTTGGATAGCCCTCTGATTGCTGATTTAGGCTTGTTGATATGACAAAGTAAATCTCTGTGATATCACGGGTAATAAGGATTAGGTTACTGCTGCAGAAGTGGTGGTTGATTAAGATATCTCCCTCCAGAATCTGCGGACACCGCCGAAGCGTTAGTACCATTTGTATCCACTGTACGCCTAAGGCACAAATACAATCTCAGGCTCGACAGACCAAATGCCCCGACGATGGCAACATTTTGTAACGTACATTGCAAACCTTTTCGACGTCAATTACATTGATATCTTCAACCAGAAACTTCAACCAACCCATGAAAACACTGCCAAGAAAAAATTCTCACAAAGGAAAAAATAAGAACGTGTCTCACACCACAACATTCCCAAGATCAATTGTCTCCCATTCCTCACTGATGTCTTACATCTCCAACAACTCAATCTACTCCTCCCTACACATATTCTCTTCGCTCAGTCAATAGGTTCTAAATTTTTGAGCCCGGCCACGCATGCGTAAGATCATTCTGCTCGTGTTGATGAGTTTTTCAAGAGCTCTTTTTGCTTCTGATTTGGTCATCGCGTCAGCAGAATTATTCTTGTTGTCTATTGATTGGACTTCGTGAATTTCGCTCCTCTCGTACCTCTGACACAGCGCCGTGATATCGACCATCAGGCGTTTCTATTTGATCGTGCCGAGCTTGACGAGACAATCGTATAGTGTCAGGTATCTAGGTGTCTGACCCAGAGTAAGCGAAGTGTATTCGAGATTGAAGAAAAAGGTAATTCAGTGAAAACAACTTGACTCTATTTTCCCGGAACTATAGGTCTATCTATACAAATGACTTTAAATCCAAGGAATGTAAAAGACTTAACCACCCAAATATTTCTAGGTCATTCTCATTGAATGATGTCGAGTGAAAATTTGTTTGCATGAAATAGCTTCGCAAGATACAAGGCTGAGTATACCTTACTTTATTTTTTTCAATTTATTTTGCATCAGATTTTAATTGCGTATGCAGCTATATAGCTATGACACAAGATCAAAGAAATGTACAGAATAGATGACTCAATGTAAAGGAAGAGCACTCTTGCCTCGGGTTTTATTTGCAAGTACTACTGCGAAGTCATGGTGGCTTTTTCTTCATCCCAAGTCAACCCTCATCCATAAATATCCGCCCAGGGAACGTCTCAAAAACCCTGAGTTATCCAGATATGCCTCCGTCATCCATTTACTTGACTTCACGCGAAATGTAGTCTGAATCGTCTCCTTCCCAAGTGGAGTAGGCGCCCAGGCTACTCAAACTATACCAGAGAACACTACCAGTAGGCGGACTACGAGGCCTTCTATTTTTTGCTTGTTTTTATAGTGTTAGCTGCACTTTCGTATGCGAAGTCTTGGCGCACACGAAGCTCAATTCGTGAAACTCTTTGCCAAAATTGAAACTCACACGCCCGTCGTGATTGTATCCGTCCTCCGTGTCGTCTTGTAAACTTGTCCTAATCCCTCTCACGTCCGTTCCAAAGATCTGTCTCCCAGATTTGTGCGCCATGTTTTGCTTCCTCATTCGGGTATAAATATCGGCGAGGGCGTGTATTTGGTGGCCAGCTGAGGCCAGAGAATAGTTGATGAGAGGTGTGGTCATTGAAACGAGGATGTACTTAGTCGTACCTGCAAACTTGATGAGGTTTTGGTGGGGATTAATCTTTATTGGTGTGAGAAATTGATTTGGTGGAGAGTCTTGGATCATTGCTCCGTGGGCCAACTTCTTCGGAATGACGAAATTTGTCTGAACTTGGTTCTGGGAGAATATTTCACTCCCAGGTTTGTAGAAGACACCGCGTGCAGAAGTTCAGTCTAGCCCTCCCAGTTCTGGAGTTGTTCCTGAGCTAGGACCTATTCCGAGTTCTTTATATATAGACGGGGCCTCTCTTTCCCAGGATGCGTTGATGGACTAAAATTCTTATTTGATCTTTGTAATTGTGGTCATAGATACCACGTGATCAAACATTTGGTTTATTAGAATCACCCATTTTCTTGTTAGATTCACGATCTGTGCCCAAGAACCTAAGCTTCCGCCCAATAGACGCGGCATACCATACGTAAATGTTGAGGCCGCTCAACCTGAGATGTGCCTTGAAACTGGTGGCATGAGCTTATTGCGACCGGAACATGTATAGCCAATCAGAAGGCAGAATGTAAGTTGATTACAGCAAGTGAAGTCTGGATTCTTTGGCGCTGTCCAGTGCAGCTAACTTAACCCTCTCAGAATAAGTCGCAACGAAATAGATTTAGGTGGTTCAAATGACTCTGAGGGTCCGGATAATGAGACAGAGCTGGTGCGTCATCTTGCTGCGATCTTCGGGCCAGTTCCATCATTCATTTCGCCAGAGTCGCATCTCGTGGCCCCAGCTCTACATCAAGAGGAAAAATTAGAGACTGCGTACGATTTTCGACTATTCTCAGGCGCTGGCGCCGGTATTTCCACCATCACTGTTTCCCAATCGGACGAGATAGCTTACAATGAAACGTCTGGAGGATTTTTGTCGGCTCATCGTCCTCTTAGCTCATACATTGCAGCACCTGCAAGTGATGAGCTTCGCCGACAGCTGATAGATATAGCAGTTGAGGGTGAGACTGTGTATTCCTGGAGTAAACTCCGATCATTTGCATGGGAGCGTCCATGGCGTGTGCAGGTTATCAATGTTGGCACTAAGCCGCACGCAGTTCAGGTATCCAAAGGCCAATCGCCCAGCAACATCGTCCCTGGAGAAAAGTGTAGCAAGCGTCAACGACCTGGGAAGAAAAGCCGTATCGCTCTGCGGAAACGTGTTCGAGCATGCGAACTTATCCAGATCGCTGATCGTGCCAAGCGTGTACGAAGAAACAGAGAGAAGAAACTAAAGCGTAAGATTAAGGCAAAGGCCAGCAAAGCTCAACTTTTAGAAGACGCATCACTACCAAACATCAACGCAACAACTATCAACTCTACCGTATCACCCAGTACTACCGTTGCGACGTCTAGATGAACCATACCATCTTCTATATTCCAAGTTGTAGCTATCCAGATATTGAAACTTCAACTTCCCGCAAATCTTAGTAGAAGGGTGACAACAGCTGTAGTATTAGATACAGGAAGTATGTATGGGTAAACTTATATTTAATGAGAAATAATACCAACCTCATATGACCCAGATATGCATTAAACCTCAATAGTATTATAACCAACCCAGGAATAGCCGCAGATTCAAACTGATGTCGGGCGCTCGTCGGTTTTATAAATACAGAGGTTTATCATTTATTTTTATTGTGAACCCATTTCGACAATCCCCGTTGTGGCTTCAGTATGAGTCCTTCAAGATTGTCGGATGTTGCCTGTCCGAGACTAGTCACGCAATCACTTTATGTCACGTCTGATATTCGAGACTGTGACGAAAATACGTGTCAACCTAACGGCGGAACTGGTAATACATCTGTAGTTTGTTCCCTTGTATTCCGTAATTAAACACTCCACTCTAGCCCATATCATTGCTAGATATTAATGTATACAAGCAGTCTCATTTCCTTCAGTGAAGATTAAGAGTTTCGATCAAACATTTACTAAAAACAAAATTTACATCGACTGCCACCCTTTGAAGTTAATGCTTCGTTTTTCTCCGTGATCACTGGAAGGGTTTTGCATATTCTGAGTTTACTTTCGACATATTTTGGTGACAATAAACTTATTCGTAGAAAATTTTATCTCAAGGCGCATTAGTCTAAGATGGGATGCTGTTAGATGAGTGCTCTTCTTGTAAATTGAGTAATCTTTTCTGTACATTTTCTGTGATATTGTTTGTTTGTTTGTTTTCTATTTTTAAGTCCTAGGATATACCCGTTTTCCCCTGAGGGTCAAAGACAGGGGTTTACAGCTAAGATCATATCTATGACATGCCCAACTTGTTCCCACCACGTGAACCGCTACTCAAATTGTAGCTAGTTAAATTACATGCAGCCATATACAAAATAGAAATCACAACATAACTCCAGGCTCCAAAACTTTGAGCTCCAACTAAATATCAGCACTTGTGGTTGGGAAGCAAAACTTCTCGCCTTGTTCCCCTTCCGATCGAGTCGTGTTACATGACTAATTTATATGGACCTCGCTGAGAGCAGAGGTCCATTCTGTGATATTGTGTCATAGCTAGATATCTGCTTATGCAGTTAAGATCTGATGCAAAAAAAAAAAAGATAATGTTAGAGATTCTAGAAACTGCATTGTGTAAAGATACACCCGTTGAAAAAAATGATATTGTTGATTCAGAAATATTTATCCAAGATGAGGGAGCCTCGACCTTGTATTAGACTGCAGGCAACTCTTTTAAAACCGCGATACCTGGATGGTGCGCTGGTACAACGTCTCGGCCGGTCTCCCAGATAAGTTCTGGCTAGCCTGTACACGTATTCAACCCGAGACATGAGATCGCTGGTTCGTTTCCGGCAAAGCCAAATTACATTGCTTGCGGCGCTGGTATACACGGATGACGAAGGCATGTTTGTGTAATCAAAGGTTTTGAAACGTCTCTTTGGTGGGTACTTACGGAGTGGGGTCGACTGTGCAAGTAAACATACCTCGTAGTGGTATTTGCAAATGAAATTTAGAGTATGAGTTTCTCTAACTTCATAAGAGTCATTGCTATGGCCACACAGCACCGAACTTGTTTCATAACTGTATAGGTAAATAAACTTAAGATATTGCAGAATGAAAACGTCACGGATGGGAAAATTCAGCTGTCGTATTAATGTGATTAAAGGTATAATACCAAGGAGTACGGACAGCCAGGGTACAAGCTTTGATATTTCAAGTTCTACTGATAAAATATTAAAAAAAAAAAAAAAAAAAAGATCGAGTTGGGCTGGGATTCAAAATTCACTAAATTGAATCATCAACACCTCCTATGACACATGCAATTTCGTGAACAATTCAAAGACAGAAGAAAAATTGTAAGCTATTTAAAAGCCGAGAAGACTTGTGCTAATTATCGTGCATCAGAGCCAGAAACAAATTCCTCCACAGCCTTGCGTCCAACTTAGCTAATTCATGCCCCCTAACATAATGCTCTGTCAATCTCTAATGTTTAGCTGACTCTGCAATTTGTTAATACTGCACTCAAAAGATTTAACGGATGCGGAAAATTACCTTTGTTGACGTCGGCTTTGGTGTTGTGAGACATTTCATCTTTCTTGTCAACAACGGCATCTTTTGCTGCTGTGACTCGGGAGGACAAGTTTGATTCCGAATCCTTAGCAACGTTCTTGTTGGCCTCTTTAGAAGCTTCAGCGCCACCACCTTGGATAGACTCAGTAACGTAGTTGGCAGCTTGCTATTAAATTTATTAGAACCAGACAAAATCATTCCAGAGAAAGCTTATACGAAACCTCACCTTTACAGTGTCCATTTTGAAGTCGGAAGGTTACTTTGATCTTGAATGTGATTTTGTAGATTGAGAAGATGAAAAGATGAGAAGATGAGAAAGTATCGAGATGAGTACTGATGGAGAGAAATGGAGATACAATCAGTTCTTTAAGTACTCAATTTTTCCCTAGTGGCTTGCAATCGAATGACGTCGATTCTTATTGATAGCACTTTCCATCTGAAGATCAGGAACAACCTTCCTCATTTGGAGATTGAGTAACGGCAAACATCCCAAACCCCTCCGTATCTGGTTATCCGCAGTCATGAATCAGGCTTATGAGTCTTTGGCAGGCTTAATTGTGGAACAGAACGACGTATAACGGCATCTGGCTTCCACGTGCTAGTGATAGATATTGTGAAGTTCCAAAACTGGCTCATAAGGAGCAGTCTTATTTCAGGGACGAGTAAGCTGACCATTGTTTGCTCGGACAGTATGTAATGAAGTTACTTCTTTTACACGCCTAGCCCACAGAATTTCCAAAAAATAGGCTCTTTCGCAAACCTTTGAAATCATGAATGCTCATCACGGTTGATCCTATAATAATTTTCAACCAAAGCCAGGTTTAACACGTCACATCATCCGCCGTAGTGGGATCACATATCGATGACATCATGTGGTATCGTCTCTATTCTTGAACAATTGTCTGACAATAGCAACGGTATATTGCCGTAGGGCCGTGTAGTTCATCATTGTACACCTTTACAACTACTATTATTTAGAATTCGAAAGATATCTGAGGTTGTACGTGTTTATCACTGTAATAATTGCCATAATCCTTTACCACCTTTCTAAACTAGGAAGGTGTATGAAAGTTGATAATATTGATTCTATGTGTCAAGGTATGGCTTCGCGGATAGCCGCCATACAGAGCAATAGCCACTTGCTATTCCATACGTTAAAATATAAAATTCACACGCTGGAATGACATTGGAAGTTAATTTGTCATTATATTCTTGGTAATTGTAAGCAATGGTTTGTGCGTATTGTGGCGATATCGGCGTGCCCGGAATTAGATTACAAGTTTGTGACGCTGTTGATTCAAATTATCTCCGATCCTTGTCGCCGTGTGGTCTGCTGGTAATCTAAGATACGCTAAGAAGCCTTCAGCTGTGGTAGATACCTCTGACTAACAGTTTCGGTGGGCTCATTAGTCTGAGATTGATTCACTTCTTTTGTTGCTGATGTACATAAATGGTCACAGTTTGTTGGGGACGTCAATTTGAAACTTGCCGGCGAATGATGACCGTGGTAAGCTATCTTGACAACCGGCAAATTACCTTCGTATGAATTCAACCAATGTCATAATTTGTCCTTGGATATAAGCAATATATCTATTGGCTAGATAATGGCTACCTGCACCATGGTTACCAGGCACGGCGCTCATTTTTGATGTGTAGAGTCGTCATTGTCGCTACCAGTCGTTACATTTGTAGACGCATTATTCTTCCACCGATTAGAGAGAGAGAGACAGATAGGTGAGAGAGGTATATTTATTGTACTACTTGAGTCATGGACTATCTAGCACGTTGGACTCCTCTCTGACCCAGGCCACACTTTGTACAGTGCTATTTGCCTCTCATGTTTCTTGAAAGATCATTGATATATTGCCCTTGATGAATAGCCATTCTGCTCAGTGTTTACCCGTGGCATTTAGCCACATTTTCCACGGAACCCTCTACTCAAAAAAATATAAATGGTAGCAATGGAAACTGGGTGCGCGGGAAAAAGTCTCAAAAAACCTGTAGGCTCAGCCATACTAGGTGTGTACATCTATGTTTATCTCCTTTCGTTGTAACATTCGAGATCAACTTGATCCAATCCACCATCTCCGTATCGTGTACTAGATACGCTCCGGATACTCATCAGATGACTTTTCCTCTATAATCGATGGTTGTTGATGATGAGTAGGGCTTCGACCCTAGCATCTGATCTGATCGTGGTTAGTTTCATGATAATGGTGATAGGGGGATGTGTTGAGAGATCAAGACGAAACAGACGGCGAAAGCGATTGGGAATCCTCATGGAAATGATGACTTTGTTACTCGATCTTGGCTCTGCAGACTCTACAGTGAGAGCTGGGGGTTCGTAGGGGACACCACTGACAGGTGTTGAGAGTAGTCCCCATCCACCGATCAGAAATGTTACGATAATGTGGGACTTTTCACATAC
This sequence comes from Blumeria hordei DH14, assembly GCA_900239735.1. Classification (NCBI taxonomy): domain Eukaryota; kingdom Fungi; phylum Ascomycota; class Leotiomycetes; order Helotiales; family Erysiphaceae; genus Blumeria; species Blumeria hordei. The sequence goes on from OENG01000035.1 coordinate 3,547,213, forward strand.
ACCATTTAACACTAAGCACAAAATCATACGAAAATCCTGTGACGTAAGAAAAGGTTGAGAAACTAGCAAAAACTAGGATGCCAAGACTATCAAAAATCTCAACGGTTTATGGCACAAATTTGTGCTACTGTCAGGTGTACACAATATCACCCGCACAACGGTTGCTGATTGGAGGATAGCACATGATGACGTAGATATTTCCATCATTAGAACTTTTAGAATTAGATCAATGCCAATTATGTTAAGTTAATAGCCAGCAAAGACGAATTCTTCACCTTCCAGTGGTGCCGATGTAATCGCTCAGCATGCTCAGCATATCTGGGACAGCCAAGAAGAATCGCATCAGAATCGAAGTCGAAACAACATCAAGCATCTTTAAAATCGACGACTTCTCGACAAATGTTTGACCTATCATTCTCACGCGAGTCCTCCACCTCAATCTTACTTCACCACCTCGCCTCAAATACCGATAATGGCATTACTCAAATTGCAATCGGGCATTTGCCTCATCAAAAACCGGCCATCTCCCACTACAAAATTACGATGCTACGTATACCCGCGAAGAGGAAATTTAGACATAATCTAGAAAGCTCGGGTCTTGGCATATGGGGGGACTGTTGCTCTAATGGTGCTTCACATTTTGAGAGAGGACATGAGGCTCGGTCGTGGGATGAACGAGTGAAGAGGTCACAAATGTGCATGCTGTGACGCGCATTTTTTGAGTGTTTCCGATTTAAGGGTGTCTGTGGGCGCAGAGGCAACGATTTCGGATAGTGCATCAGACACTCTAAAAATAGGCAACAATGGAAGAGGTTTTGGTCCGCCTCCTGGTCGTCATCTCCCCGAATTAAAGTCTGAGTAGCCTGGATACCTACTTCACTTGAGAAAGGGAGAACTGTGAGGCCATATCTCATGCAGCGGCTATATACAAGATGGCAAAGGCATGTTAGGGTAGTCAAAGGTTTTTCCTGTTTTCTCTTTGATGGATATTAACGGTTGGGGGAAGGGTGAAAGCCCCTAGCACCAAGGTCTTGAGTGGTATCAGCGAATGTACCCACTACATGAGTAGTCCAAATATCAACCTGAAATATCGTCAGATATAGTCGTCGGGGAAGCTAGTTTTTTCCGTGTCATGATCTTTGAATGCAAGGCTTGTGCTCGTCACGAATAAACTTTCATTCATTCTGTAAAGGTAATAATAAACTCGCACATACAACATTCATCCCCCGAACCATCCAATATCACATTACTCACTATCATTTTTTAACAAGAATCTCCAACCGGTGCAATGGCCCCAGACGTTGCATCAACAACGCCCTCCAATCCAGGAGGGCAACTTCACCCAAGCCTGCTTGGTATTGTGAATGCAATGCAAAAAGCAGAACAATAAAGAAAAGAAAGATTAGGTATAGCCCAGGAATTTATTGATCTAAGAATCCTGGGCTAAGAGCAAATAGTAGAAGCAAGCAGTAACAGTCATCGCGACTCTTATGAAAAAGATCACGCCTGTTATCAATGCCTTCGCAGTAGATCAGGCACAAGCACCCAATTTTCCAAGTAAGAAGCCCCACATCCTGGCAAGCACTCTCAAACCAGTCGTGCCTAGGAACAATACAGCTGTTGAGTATCACAGCCACGCTCTACCCCTAAAGCCTCAAGAAAAGAGCTCGACATAAGCGACAGTAGTCGGAAAAGCGGCCAAGCTAACAGCTCCGCGCAGTGCGCAAGTTCCGAGAAGAGCAGTATCAATAAGCCGCCCTAAGGCACAGACAACCCCTAAGGAAGACAAACGCCAGTTCCTTCGATGGGTGACAGATCACTGTTGAGCAGATAGGTTTGCAAAAGCTTGTGGCTGTTAGGCACAGATTATATCACGTGGAAAAGGGAGTGGGAAAATAGGAGTTTGTAAATCTGTTGTGGGGAGATGTTATTTCTCTCCCACTGGGACACAGAGTACTATATAAACTATATTTTGTAATAATAAAATCTAGTGGCTGGTATTTGCGTCAAAGCGCATTAATACTAACCTCACAATTAATGAGAGATTAGTGACGTATATTCTACACATCCCTGTCTTTACCATAATTGGAAGCATCAATATCAACAATCACCACTAGCACAAACTATCGCCAGTTATGGTCAAGAAAATTAAAACCGGCAGGGCTGGGATAGCAGCCTCAGCTATCACCTCGATCTACCAGTCAGGTTGGAGATCGCTCTCCAATGCACATCAGATGCAGTGAGAGATACAATCACGAGAATTACACTTTCTCTACAGGAAGACAACACTGATTGAGGAAGCATCCATGTGGAAATCATTGATAGTACTACATGTGCCACTGTACATCAGGACGCTCGAAGGTAGCATCCCAGTCACCAACGAAATGGAGAAGAACGAGTGCCAGGCGGTGTGTGGCGCCATACCAATCCAGGTTAGGCCGACAGAAACTAAACGTGGGCAATACTCAGTAAGTTGCATTGTTCACTCCAACAAAAACCAGCAAACATGAAGTTTCTTCTTTTTGACAAGGGCGGGCCAGAAATTACATTCTCGCGCCGACGACCGATCGAGCAATGCCAACGTTGCTGGCTATTACACATAACGCATTCCTTTACCCGAAGCCAACGATGTGGACAATTTTGGGGAACCTACAAGACATCAGATTGCCAGACCAAGGTGCCAAAGTGCTCAAATTGTGCGGGACCTCACCACTCTTATGAGGATAGCTGCATGGCCCGGCCAAGACAAAATGGGATAATTCTGCCTCGTATCCCTGTAGAATTACACATCATCAGAGACTAGGGACATTGTGATTATCACGCTGCTCTAGCTTACTGGGAAAGTAAGAGCAAAGCAGTTAAAACTGTCACTATCCAGGACTCAACAATGCGGTGTTAATGTTAGTAAGCACTTAAACAAAAGTACAAAAAGATAAACACAACACCGTACATATTCACCAATTAAATGTTGGAAGGGGTGGAGAAAATACAGATATAGCATTACAGCAGGCATGGGATGACAGTACATATGTAGTTATGGTACAGGAGCCACGAACAAGAAAGAAAGAGGGGGGTTTTATCACAATAAGCCACTCTGGCTACAACGGTCATGTACCATTTTGAGGAACAAGCATCCGGCCCCGCGCGATTACTTTCACGCGCAAAGCCAGTTATGCGGCTCAAATATTTCCACCCTCATGAGGTCCGACATCAGACTTCTGTTTTGTAAAAATGGGCAGCCTGACTTTTGTCAACGTATATCATACCCCGGGCAGTAGTGAAACCTTGGAGCTCCTACTTCGGTGAGAGCTCAGAGGACTATTGGTTGTTGGTGGCGATTTTAATTCCGTGTCATAGAGCTGGTAGCTGCTAACGACGAATCAGTGCGGCAATGGTAGTTAGATCTTGGAATGAGCAACAGCCCACGACATGGTTCTAGTTAGCACTGTTTGAAAGCCAACGCACATTGACGGGAACGTTCTGGATCTAACATGGAGCAATACAGCCGCCATTGTATCAGTCTCCAATAGTTACCACTGTACCTCAGATCACTCGACTATTGAGGGTACCGTACTGAACCTTACAGTGATATATCTCTCTAGAATTGCAAGGAACATTCGTGTCAGTGGCGATAATCCAAAGGAATTCAGTCGACATGTCAGCCAATGGACCAAGCCTAGCCCACTTGATAGTGTCATGGACATCGAAAATTTTACGAATGATCTTCTACAAACACTTGGAGAAGCGCTGAAGATTGCGGGGAAAGTTCCAGCCATTGAAAGCGGAAAGCCGGGCCCTGGTAGAGCGATGAATGTCGCATGGAATGGCAGGAGTACAATGCAGCAAGAGACAACCCAGACTTTGTAAAAGAGGCCCGCAAAAGCTTCAGATCCGTGGTATAAAATGTCAAGTGAGAGGACTGGAAGAGGCATGAGGAGACAGTTACTACTGACGTGAAAGTATTCAAGCTCATGAGATGGACCAAAACTCGACCAGCAGCTGAGCCCCTTCTCTGCACATTGTCGAAATTTGATGGCTATCTGACCCACGAGAGCGAGCATGTGCACTATGAGATATTCTATTGGCAAGATTTAGCTGCGAGAACGATATCTCAACCTGGGAGAATGGATAGGACGAGCGTATTCCATGGAATATGGAAATATCAGTGAATGATATGACAAGCGCCACCGTCTTCGTCAACGACACAGCACCAGGAGCGGACAAGATGACGGTACGGTTACTGAAAGCCTGTTGGTCTCATCTAGGACCTCTCGTGAAAGATCTTTACCAGGCTTGTCTCAAAATTGGCCATTTTCACACGGCTTTCAGGGTGGCAGATGTTGTGCTTCTTCCCAAGCCGGGTAGAAATCTGTCAACTGCTAAGGGTTGGCGACCAATCACACTGCTGTCGAGTTTAGGCAAAGGATTTGAGCGTCTATTTGGCAAGAGAATGGCATAGCTGACGATTAGTTACCAAGTCTTTCATCCACAACTATTCGCTTCTGTACCAGGACGATCAGCGGTCGGCCTTGTATCTTGTGTAATCCATGATACTGAGGCGGCAATGAGTGGTGGTAATTGTGCAGCTATGGTCACACTTGAAATTCAAGGTGTATTTGATACAGTCTTTCATAACGGACTCCTCAAATAACTTCGAGAACAAGGCTGACCACAATCCCTTTGCCGGTTTATTCAGACCATTCTTTGCAAACGAAAAATCCAGGTTCAAAAACCGTGGTTGGACCACAGACAAAAAGATACTGAAATATGGAGTACTTCAGGGCTCGCCACTTCTTTTCAAGTTTTACATCGCTGTGCTGTTTGAGGACCATGGTCTAACGAGCAGGCTTGGTTATGCTGATGATGTGGCTATCGTCAAAGTTGGGAACTCCGCGGCTGAAGTCGTCTCCGCAGTCCAAGATGACGTTGACAGTCTCATCCTTCTCGCCAGAGAATACAGGATGGATTTTGACCTTGCTAAGTCAGAACTTCTAGCGACCGGAGGAGGCCCTAGAAATAAAATCAACACGGCTGACCTTTCCATCTTGGTGAAAGATCGCCGGATTGAACTGTCACTTCATATCCGGTGGCTAAGAGTCTGGCTTGACACACAGCTAGACTTCAAGCAGCATGTACAGGAATGGACCGGAAAATCTAACCATCTAGTCCATTTATTACAACATATAGACGGAGTTCGACACGGTGCAGGCGTGCGTTCTGAACACAGCTCTATATGGGGCAGAAGTGTGATGGCCGGGTCTCACTTGAATTACCGCACTGCGAGATAAAGAATTCGACACTGGAATAGGTTGGTATCTATCCCTACTGGACAAAACGATAATGAAAGCTATCCGAGTAGCACTCTCAGCGTGGCGTACCGCTTCCAATAGCGCTCTTCATCGTGAAGCGGGAATACACCCGGAATCGATAATTCTCCAGCAAAAGATGCTGCGGTATGCAGCTCGTATTCGAAGAATGGATATCTGGCACCCTCTAGCCTTTCGAGCGGCTGAGGATCCGAAAGAGACAATAAGACGCTCAGGTCTTAGATCAGGACAAATAAATCGCTGGTTCAGACAATCCGAATGGAATATGACACGTCTGCAAATAAGTGTATATGAAGTTCCGACAGCCGAAGGCAATGGGAAGCTATAATTTCCACGTGGCACCCTAGCAACGAATCTATGCAGTAGAGAAAAAGCTAGGTCAGGAGGCATCAAACAATGGTTAACTTCTCCACCAGCGAATACAGTCGTGGCCTTCCCTGATGGATCATTATCGGGTCCCGGAAAATCAGCTCTGTGGCATGTAGTATACTAAGGAGGTAAGCTAGTTGGGTGTAGTTCCGGCCCACTTCCCGGAGCAGAGGTATTCGACGCGGAAGTTGTAGGCGCCATGAAAGCCTGTGAGGCTGCCGTAATGGTTGCAGAAAGCTTAGCGATCTACATTCTTCTGAACAACCAAGCGGCCACCAGGGTGCTCGAGAGAGGAAGATGTAGTTTCTCTCAGGCAGTGGTGGACAAGTTTTCGTCGCTGAGATACAAGAGCGAGTGTGTAGAAATACGCTGGATACCTGGCCATGTTGGGATCAAGGGTAATGTAGTGGCCGATTAGCTGGCCAAATCGGCCTCGAGATCTCTCAACAATTGGTCACTAACCACAGCTTTGCTCAGTGTAGAATCTCAAAATCTAGTCTTCGCAGCACTTGGTAGACTAGCTTGAATGCGGGGTCACGAACTCGTGGAAGAGTGATGGCAGAAGCTTTGGCCGGGACAATACAAAGACCTAGACCTTTTCATGTGCTGCAAACAGCCACCGGAACTGTTTCTATCAAGATGGGCGCACCACCGTCTGTTTGCGGCAAGAACTGGCCACGGGGACTACACCGACTACCACCGGCATTTCAAGCCCGAAAATGAAGATCTAAAGTGTTTTTGCGGCCGAGAGAAAAGGCACTGGCGTTTTTCAGGGTTCCGAACTGCTTTGCAGCGTTGGAGAAGCTATGAGAAATTGGCCCCGCCTGGAGCTAAGGAGACTATTGGGGAAAAGGGGTGGTAGGAGTTTATCCAATTCCTACCTACAAGCAGATGTTACAGTCTACCGAAGAATGAACATTGTGGGAGGTGACCATACTGAGATTGTTTCTAACTCGAGAGAAGGTGGGTATGGAAGATAGGGATGCGGTGCAGGGCACTGAAACTTAAATATATACTGTACTCTTTTCTTTTCTTTTATCGCGTCTGGCTTCACTGGCGCTCATGTAGGTAGCAATGAGCTCTCAAAGCCTACTATCCTTGTCACGTCTAAATAGATGTTATGCTATTCCTGTTGTTGAAGTTAAGAGCTTGAGCAAAGATGGAGGTTAGAGCAGAATCAGTGTCGGCAGCTAGGCCGATACAGTAATTCTTACAGGAGGTTGTAGAGAGAAGATTTGAGTGGAAATAATTGTATTGAGATGTATAGTCATTGGTAGACTGAGATGATAAAAGTGAGATTTCGTATGCGCATATCTTATCAACTCTGGATTTTGACCAGTATTTATCAATGTCCATGGATCACAAGCTATGTCGAAGGCTATGAATAACTACCGAAAAATTTGGATAGGGAAATTTCAGGTCAAAAATAGGGACTGTCCATACGTACGTGGGTTGTTTGTTTCGGTCAGTGCTTGCATTCTGTATTTAGAACCGCAGGTTATTCTATTCCTAGCGCATGTCTATATTTAGGGATCAAGAGATCAAGTCAATCATGATCAGTGTATATAGTCCTAGAATTCCGGGAGAAATAGGAATCAAGCTGTTTTTATTGAGTTATCTTTTACTTTAATTGCATACACTTCGCCTGTAACAGGTCAGGCTCCAAGTTACCTGACACGTTATGTTCCCTGTAGATGTAGATCTATATACATACAGATATATGAGCCAGGAATATAAAGCTAAATACATGTGTCGTTGAATTTTTAAAGTCCTGACCCAAAGTAAAAAAGCTCTACATCCTTATATCGGTACAGGACCGGTGAGGCCGGTAAGGATCACTGTATACAAGCCAAACTCATTCCAACGGCATGAACTTCCACACAAATGATGGTGTCAAAAGCAAAACTAAAATCAAAAACAAAAATCAAATTTAGAAGAAATCCCAACAAGGCCCGGATCCTGCGCTTCTCGCTCGTTCACGTTCCTGTCAAATCTTCCAAGTAACAATTTCTGACCTTCGCTGAGGGCAAAAGATGATCTCGCAGACACCCTTTATCCAGCTGGTGTCCTGCTCTTTACGTGATGAAGCATCTACGACTTCACTGAGGCTCGCCGTAACCTCAAATCTCCTCTTCGTATTCCAGAATGCCGAACCCCAACTCGTCTACCATGCAAACATCGTTCTTCGAGCCGTAGATCGCCTCGATGGCTATTTCGGCTGCAGCTTTGACGCGAGCATAATCTGCCAGCCTTTTTTGCTCGACCTTTTGAGTCTACGCGAGCTGCTCTTTTTTCACCGGGCCGAACTTGTCAGGTCTAGCTTTGCAAAACCGCGAGTCCGAGCGGTGAGATCCCCCACAGTTTCGACACCTTGTGAGGGTTTTACACTCTGCTTCTGAGTGCATATTTGATCCGCAGTTCCAGCAAGGTGGAGCGCGGGAGCAGCCGTGAGAGGTATGAAAGCCAAGACATCGTTTGCACTGAACTATTTTTCGACGAGGTTGGAAGAGCTTTGCAGCTTCGGACTCACCGAAGAGGCGCAATTCAGACTGACTTGTGGATTCGCAAGGGGAGAGTGCTTGCCAACTCTGGTATGGCGCTCCGGGTTTGCAGGTCCTATAAGGACGAACAAGGAACGGAACCAGTTTGGTTACTTGCGTGACTTCGTCGGAGACCATATTTTCCGCAATGAAAACGGGACTTGTGAGTGTGTTAATTCTCACCGGGGCGGTGGTAATTTGTACGGCAACTAGGTCAGATGCTGGTTTCAGATTTATTCCAGATTCCTTCTGTGTGGCGGATGGATTTAGGAGCTCTTTCCGAACAAGTTCATTCTTTGCTGTTAGTGAAAAGCCTGTTTTTACCCGCTGAACCAACGTGATATTGTTGGCTGTGATACCGAGCACATCTGCCACAGCTGATCTTACACCAGCTGGTGAAAGGAGTCGGTGAGGGTGATCGTGTGCGAGGCGTAGAGACAGTCGCATATCAGCTGCCGTCCTCGTATTGGTGCCCTTTGCTATTGGGCGGCCAGGGATAACTGGTGGAGTACTCCTTGGGCCTGGTTGTACGAACTGGCCAATGGCCGCTAGAAGGTAGACTTTGATCCCGTCTACAAATTCTTTATTTTCGCCAATCGAGAGGAGTGAAAATGCTACTTCGACACTGCTTATTGTAGTGAAACAGATTGATAGACGGGCCTTGATTTGCGTCGTACGACACTTTTAGGTCTCCATCACTGATTACAGCCCCGGTGAAATTCCAGTACTGGTGTCGAAGCTGTGAGTTGGGAAGCTGGCACAGCGAATTTTTCTTGCAGATGTATATGAAGGTTCAGTCGTCTTCTTTCAGACGACTTCCTTTCATTTCCTAGAGCTGCTTGCCTGTGGGGCAAGCATCGTGAGATATTTGGTCTCGAGACCAATTGTTACTGACTTGACGGGCTCAGAATCAGTCAACTTTTTATCGAAAAGGTCTGGAGACTTCCCTTTGACGAAGGCCTCGCTCACAAACATGCTTGAAAGTTTTCGCGGGAGTCCTCGAGCGGACTCTCGAGTTGTCCAACTTTGCGTTGGGGAGCTTTTTTCGAACAGGAGGCATGATTAAAATGCCAGCGACTCGATCACAGTTTTTGAGTGAATGCGACGAGCATGAAATAGAGGGAAAAGAGGAATAAGGGAATATTCGAAAGTTTGAATTTCAAAAAAATTTGTATGTTTGTGTTTGTTTGTTATACTACTTGAGCCGTAGACTATCTAGCACGTTAGGCTCTTCTCTGACCCAGGCCGCACCTTGTACAGTGCTCCTTGCCTCTCATGTTGCTTGAAAGATCATTGATATATTGCCCTTGATGAATAGCCATTCAGCTCAGTGTTTACCCACGGAATTCGGCCACCTCCACACGGAACCTTCTACCCAAAAAAATATAAATGGTAGCAATGGAAACTGCGTGCGCCAGAAAAGGTCTCAAAAAACCTGCAGCCCCGGCCAGGCAAGGCCTAGACACTGGGACCACATGAGGTGCGCATATTCTTCTACATCTCCCTTCTTTGTAGCATTCGAGATCAACTTGATCCAATCCACCATCACCATTTCGGGTGCTGGGTACGCTCTGGAAACTCATTGGACGGCTTTTCCTCCATGATCAAGGGTTGGTGATGAGTAGGGCTCCGACCCTACCATCTGATCTGATCGTGGTTAGCTTCATGATAATGGTAATAGGGGGATGCGTTTATGGATGAAGACGATACAGACCGCGAAAGCGATTGGGAATCCTCATCGAAGTGAGGACTTTGTTTCTCAATCTTGGCTCTGCAGACTCTACAGTGAGAGCTGGGGGTACGTAGGGGACACCACTGACAGGTGCTGAGAATAGCCCGCCGAAGCCTAATGATATTTAGTCGTGGACCTAATAATCAAGGCAGAAATAACTGTTTCCTACTTGAGTTCTAAATATGTCATGCACTTCCCCACACGACCCATTAGGCCTGGTAGATGTCTGGATCCACCTCATGTAAATATATTCTTAAATGCTGACTAAGATTACAGACGTGCCGATGCGATAATTGAGGTGGAGGAGGAGGAGACAGCAGCAGCTGAGCCGCCTGCTACGATTAATCAAGCACTAAATAGCCTCAAGTGCTTGCTCAGCTTCAAGGAGCATGAGCCAGATGCCAACTCCAGGGAGCTCACGATGCTCATGCGCATAGAAAGAAGCCTCCAGCAGCAGGCAGAGCTTAATAGAAGGCAAGGGACATTCGGTAGCTGGGTTGAATAGTATATGAGATGGAAGGATATCACGTTTGTTGTGCAAGGAAGCGTAAAGGTTTTTTGTTTTGTTTTGTTTTTGTTTTGTTCATTTAAGTGCTAGGTACATTGGTTCCCGTCGCACTCCTACTGGAGCTTAAGCACGAGTGGAGCCGGGCTGGATCAGGTTGACTACCACTAAGTATATCTACCTCGTCCCACATAAATGACCCGACCACCTTAGACTTCACCCATGTGTTGAATCATGTCAAGCCCAACCGTCCAGAGAACCCTCTTTTGACGCGCCGAAGCGCAAATTCCTCCTCAGCCTCGGCCACCACGCGCCCGAGCCCTTGACACCTTCGCCATCTGTAACTTTTCACTCCAATTCAGTCCAAGCTATGGCTCATCTCAGCATCTCCTCATGTCATCCAGGGGTCGATTTCTTCATTGGAGGCCTCATCCAGTCGCCCACCAAGGCCTCCTCAGTTTATATTCCCTATTTTTCCTCCATACAGTATCCCTTTATCCTTTGGTCAACCTCGTCATTCTAGAAACTTTGTAGAATGTTCACCCCTCCGGCCTTGTCCCGTCGCTGCCGTACCCCTAGCCGTGGAGGTCGAAAACGCGACTGAGAGCTCAAGACCGAGGCACCAGTGCCCCAGCCTTTGTCGAACACTCTAGTTAGTATGCCGGCGAAATGTTGTACGTATTTCGTCGGTGGCGAGTCGTCATAGGTCGAGTTGTTGGTGCCCTTGGCCGAGATGAGGACGCATTTAAGGCCGGTATTTCGACCGTACCTTCACAGCGACTGGTAGTTACGGAGTGTGGGATATCCTCTTATTTCTTTGTTGGCGATTTGACTTTTGGAGGTATGGGATAGCTTTGGTAGGTGGTGAGATGATTATGGAGAGGGCCGCGAGATGAGTTTGGCAGGGAATGATTTTCCAGAAAGAAATTAAGACCTTAAAGGTGTCGGTTGTTGTAATACGAACATCAGACAGGTTATAGCCTATCTGCGGTTCGTATCTGGGGTGTAGATGGTTGATTTCGTTGAGTTGTGCAGTCGTGAAATCTCTGCAAGTCGGATTTTCGACCAAAAATGAGCCAACACCGCTCCTCTCGAACGCCAACTCGACAAAAACCTCCAAATTCACCCTTTGTCGTGACTGAATCTTGGCTCTGGGGGAATATTTCACCCCCAGGTTCGTAGAGGACACCACTGACAGGTGCTCAGCCTTCGTCCTCCAGCGTAAAGGTTTTATTGAGTGGACCAAGTTATTAATTATGTATGTACATATCATCACGCGTCAGTGCTATTCACAAAAACGTGACAGCGATATGAACTAGCGGCACGGAATCGAATCGTTACAACTAGTCCGCACTGTGATTGGGGACAACCAACTGCGGGCATGGCTCCTTGTTACGATCCACTCTCTGCCAGTATGCGACCAGTCATTATGTCCAAGACTGTATGCTGCAACTATCATTACACACCCCGATACGATCACACAACCTTTTCCCTGACAAAAGACAATGGCCCGCTGACCTCTCGACTTGGTAGTCATCACATCCAGACGCACATGGTGCAAGTGCTGACGAGGCGCAGGTTAGATATTTGCATCCACCGCCTTTGAAGAGACACAAATTGGAAATTTACTCGGCTGACTGAGTCATTTGCGGAGAAGGGTCGAATAGATCCAGAGTGATGACTGTCTGGATCTTGGAAGGTCAGTAAGCTGAACCATTACCAACGCCGGAATTCGCCTGGAAATGCATCGTCGCCAACGTGCGATTGACGAGTGATCAGTCGGTCCAAGATCTGTTATGTCATCACCCATAAATGGCACACTCATCTAGCATTGCTCAGTTTTCTGTGACAAAAGGTTTCCGCAAATAGTGAGAACTACAATCTAGCTCTGCAAGCATATCATCATTTACCAGTCGACATAACACCGAAGAGTTTCATGTCGGAGAAGGGGGTGATATGACGAGGAGCATGAGGGAGGAAATATGGCGAAGACTACTCCTTGAAGAGTGAGTGGACTTGAGCCCTAAAGATAGAAAGGGACCTGCAGGGTTGGAAGGAGGCGCTCAGTTGGGACAATGCTGGTATCGACAGGGGACGGGACAACTACGACGTTTGAGATTTGGAGGAGTCGCATGTACGGTGGCCGTATATAGAGGGCGTTGCACTCCGGCGAAACGAGCGGATATCTTTTCGTGATGCAAAATTTACATGGAGCCCGGGGTGACCTGAACATCATGGCGGGACGAAGTCTTACGCCTTGGTAATCTGTCTGGCCCAGCCGAGCCTTTCGAGGAGGCTGCACTCTTGTCAGCGTGGCTTATCCCCTCTATAACCTAGACATTATGTCATGTCTTTGGCATGCTAACTATCGCTATTTGCTTTTGATGTTATCCTCCTGATCCAGTGCACTATGAACCCACTCGGGTGTCTTTGAACTGTCATGTTTGCGTGCAAGGCAACTCCATGGTGAAAACTCACCAACCTTTTCTTTGAATTGTCTTTGGTTTTCCTACATGTCTCTCAGGTAGCGCAGTTGAACTCTATCACCATACACATTCTCTCTGTCGACCCCAAGAATTGCTCTATACAACCATGAATTAAGATCCAATGTGTATTTCTTTTCATGTCGCTAGGGCTATTTATCATGGCTTCGGAGGACCGATCTTTGGCTGGTCTCCAAATATCTCCTCTTCCATTTGACCATCGAGGGCAGGACATAATCGTGTGCTTGGGGCTCTGCGATTGGTAGCTACATGGACAGTCTGGGTGGCGGACTATTGGTAGTCTTCTTCCATGTAGATAAGAGCTAGGCTCCATGTACTTGTGCCAAATCTGGACATCTACATTATTTTGAGCCCTTGCCAGGTTACAGTGAAGAAAAAAATGGAGATTCTTAGACTAAATGCTACCGCTATATGCATTTGGCCCGACGCCTCCCCTTTGCATAACTAATTTAGGATGAGAAACAAGTGACAAAAGAGCCAAATGTGGCCATGTAATTAACACATCTTGTTGCATAATGCGGGACGGAGACTGTTAATCAGGTCAGTTTCATATTCATAAACCGGCTACGTAGCAAATCTGGCCTCGAGCTACCGCCTTCGCCGTCGTAAATCTATACAAAGTGAGGTCAGTAGAGGTGAAATTCACCTTAATATCCCACTGGGCCGCGAAGTATCTATTCGAGTTGTTTACTCCGACATTGACTGCTTCACGTTGACTAACCCTAACTATAGCTAGGGTTCACTGGAGATGATAGTCTCAGTAAAGAATTCTATCAGCCTTTGAGACTGCTTAAGAGAGACAATAAGAGGATTGTGCGACTCAATAAGCTGCTGGCTGAGACGTAGAACAGGAGGCGGCATGTAGCATTATACATACTTGACGCATTGATCGACTCACCGGCATCTGGAAATAATGACTAGCATAGACGTGTATAGCAGTATTCGGTAGTTGGCGAAGCATAGAGCCAGTGGAACGGTAGTGGAAAATATTCGACGGGGACGTTCCGACATCACGCCCACTTTTTCTCCGGCACGTGGCACGGCGGTTGGAACTCACGTCCTAGAGGAAAGACTCACGTATGAAACCCGTCATGTTGGCCCGGCCATCATTTGATTCGTAACTATCCCTTGTTATCAACTTGACGAGCTTGGCGGAACCGGCGACGCATCTCTCGGACATCCCTCGCAACGTGGGGAAGGTAGGGCCTGAAATACCTTGTGAGACTACAGCTGACCTCTCGTCAGGCGTGCTAGGTATAGATGCACGTCGGTGGGGTATATAACTAATGGATAGGTCGCTAGTTTATAATGGTCTACGCCGGAGTAAACACGTTCTTTGCCATTCCCCTCCTTTCAAGCTAGACTTTTACGGTTGCAATTATTTCATCGACGTCGACGACGATGACTGACTACAAGATACCAATTTCTGATAGCGAATCCTACCCTCTTTATGTTTCCGAGAAACAAGAGTTGCCAGCGCCAGCGCTATCACAGCAATACAACGACCCGGCCTCGAGATGTCAGAGACATCGTTCAAGAAGATGTGTCCTAAATTTTGTGGCAGTCATGGCCCTGCTAGTCTGGACTGGTTACTATTTCTTCAACTCAATCCAATGTATGTCAAATACGATTGGGGAGGTTTCAGCTATTCTCCAGAAAATAGCAGTTCATAATTCGCACCAGGAGCATTCAGCACTCGACCCGGTAATGATCATGAATATTCCCGAGAAATACCTGCCGGAGATAGGCCCAGATCGAACTCAGCGTCGGCTACTCGTCATCGGCGATATCCACGGCATGAAGGAATCGTTGCAAGCTCTTCTCCAAGAAACCAAATATGATTCAGAGCAAGACCACCTGGTTCTAGCCGGTGATATGGTGAACAAAGGTCCAGACTCACCCGGCGTGGTTGACTTGGCTATGCAAATCGGAGCATCGTGTGTTCGAGGTAACCATGAAGACAAGGTCATCCGGGCATGGGAGGATATGCAGTCCCGGTCAGCAGAACTTGGCGATGAAGCAGAACCCGATGAGAAAATCTATGGTCACCATCATCGAAAAGTAATAGCCTTGGCTAGAGCTTTGGGTGAGAGACGGATAGAATGGCTCAAAAGATGTCCCCTGATGCTACGGCTAGGCAATTTTGGAGAGATGGGAGAAGTCATTGTGGTCCATGCTGGGATTGAGCCGGGTGTAGAATTACAAGATCAAAACCCCTTCTCAGTCATGAACATGCGATCCATCAAACACGGTATTCCCAGCAAGCATCATGGCAAAGCCTGGTCAAAGGTAACACATTACCACTGTAATTCAGAGATCTTGGCTAATTCGTGACTATAGGCCTGGAATAAATATCAACAATCTCTCAGCCCCTGTCAACGGCAGACTATTATCTATGGACACGATGCTCGACGCGGGTTAAAAATGAAGGAGTACAGCTTGGGAATCGATACTGGCTGTGTCAAAGGCCGAAAGTTGACAGCCGCCATCATTGAGGGTGGAGAGACATCTTACTCGCACGAGCTCGCGCAAGTCAAATGTCACAAGGCGCCCAAAGAATGATTAACCCACGTCTGAGAGTAGTAGGCCTCTGCTGGGCTGAGGTTGGCTCTTGAAAAGAATCCAAATCGTCTTGGACCGAGTCTTTGTTACTGTTGATGAATTTCACGCAAGATATAGCCTACAACTATAGGGCCGCACTCAGGGTAGTGTACAACTTATTGGGGTCACAAGGGTCTACAGAGAGCAATATGTAGAAAATTTATCGTCATCTCGGTGGGATTGCCACGTATTTTATTCGCATCTTACGCAGAAAGTCATCACAATAAACGTAAACCCCGAAGAACGCATGAAATCTATCCAAAATTTTCGTGAAAACTTTAGTAGCTGAAATTATCCTAGATCTGTAAATCGTTAGTAGAACTCATGATCACGATCAACAATGCTAGCGATAATTTCCTTTACAGTAGCTTTCGATTGGGTGAGCATCAGCCGTTGAATGAAATTGAGCGATACTCTTTTATTCTTGAACTCGGGAATTGTGTAATTAGTCTGTGTACTCGAGTGTGCGTCCATGATCATGACGTAGCCCAGCACTAATTCCTTTCACTTGATATCCATGAGCCTACTACCAAACTAGATGACCCAGGCCATGTATCGCAAGTAGACTAAAGTAAACGTATTGAATATTTGTTGACTCGACCGATCTTGCACATCGTCGGAGCAATGTAATAACTTCAAGGGACGAAGGTTAACACCCGTCAGCGGTATCCACTACGGACCTCTTGCACTTAGAGTAGTCTGTTGGGCCTGACACTAGCCAGGAGAGCTTGTACTGTCGATCGGTGTGCTGGGCACTCACCGCCCAAGACGGCCGCAAGAATGAGAGATGGGCCACTCTAGAGTATTTACTCTTGAGCCTTTTCCGACATTTCCGCACGGCCTTTGGACAACGGATGGAACGAGGCTAGAAAGGCAGAGAGAGGGAGTTGGCTAGCTACGCACAAGCCTTGAGCGCCTAGCTGGCGTGCCTTCTCGAACGCCGCAGATGGTTCGCTTTGGCTTCGGATTTAGCCCTATTGTCGGTAACAGAAGAGCCGCACGACCTGTCTAGATCGACTTGCGGCGCAGTGTGGACACGTCGAAGGTAAAGAGCAGCAGCATGTATGGACTAAATGATGTTTGTCCTTGGTGTTGATGGTTCTGCTTGATTCATAAACCAGCTAGCACACCAGGCTCCTCCTGACCCGGGCCACACGTTGTCGAAGGCGCCTAGCCCCTTTTTTTGCGAGAAAACATCTCACACAATGCCCCTGATGGATTGCCGGTCACTCCAGCAATCACCCGTAGAGTCAGGCCTCATTTTCCGCGGAACATTCTGCCTCCAAAATGGTAGCAGTGGAGACTGCGTGCGCGGGAAAAAGTCTCAAAGAACGTGTAGGCTGAGCCATACTAGGTGTGTTCATCTATGTATATCTCCTTTCGTGGTAATATTCGAGGCCATATCGGGTGCTGGGTACGCTCCGGAAACTCATTGGACGGCTTTTCCTCCATGATCAAGGGTTGGTGATGAGTAGGGCTCCGACTCTACCATCTGATCTGATCGTGGTTAGCTTCATGATAATGGTGATAGGGGCGTGCTTAGGGATGAAGGCGATTGGGAATCCTCATCAAAGTGAAGACAGTGTCACTCAACCTCACCTCTGCAGACTCCACGGTGAGAGCTGGAGGCTCGTAGGGGACACCACTGAAAGGTGTTGAGTCTCGTCCCCAAATGCAGCAGATTGGTCTCCACATGATAATGTACCCCCGACTGGAAGACTCGACCTCGGCCGACTCACATAGCGAGGTATGCTCGAGAAGGGTGCTAATTATTTTGGCCTGAGATTTGATTCGGAGCATTGCGCGGGCCGCCACTCCATCTGCCGGAGTATAAGCGAGACGGCAAGACCGTCGTGGCTGGATGGTGTAGCGGTAGACGAGCAGCTCAGATCCAGCAGGAGTCGACAACATGGCTCTCGGCAGCCGCCTACCGACAAGCGGATGTGTCCATGCACAACCACTTATTCGACAATTAGCCTTTGCTAAACGCTAACCGCTAACCGACGAGGACCAGCCGTCACGTGCGGAGAATCAACCCCCCCCCGCCAAGGTAGTTCCGAGGGACGTGCAGCGTACGATGGTCTCTTGGACCACCCAATTTTCACAAGAGATTGTGACCAGGTATCTTTTTTTTTTTTTTTTTTTTTTAAATCATTTAATATGTTTTCAGCTATCTAGCTATGACACATGACCGGTACTATGTATACATGTAGGATGACTCTTTTGACGTTAGAAACACTCATACTCTGGATTTCATTCGCAAATACCACTATGAGGTATGTTCGCTTACACAAACAGTCGACCCTCTGAGGATCCCGGATTGATAGACCTATAGGTTAGTACGAGGCTATCATAAATAGTAATGCTTATGTAATGTTGTCATGTCGGAGTCCGGGCGTAAGATAAGGAATACTGTACTTATATAGACGATACCCTGTATGAATAGAAAATAAAGTTACATCTAGTCTCAAGCTCTACTAAACATATTGGTAGTTTGGAGCCACGAGACACCCGTAACCTATACGATCTTAAAGCTAAGCTTATCTCACATTTTACACATTCTAATCCACTAGGAACCTCACCTCCTCCGTAAGTACCCACCAAAGGGAAATTTAAAACCTTTGATTATCCAAGCATGCCTTCATCATCCATGCATACCAGCGCCGCGAGAAATGTAGTTAAGTTTTGCCGGATTCGAAGCAGCGGTCTCCTGTCTCGGGTGGGATATGTGTCCTAGCTATCCAGACCTTACTTGAGAAACCAGCCAAGATGATGTACCACCGCACCATCCAACCACGGTGGTGTTTATAGTGTCGCCCGCACTCTCGCAAGCGAAGTCTTGGCGCACGCACAAAGCTCAATTCGAAAACTCGTTGTCAAAATTCTAAAATTCACGCCCGTCGAGATCGTTTCCATCCTCTGCATCATCTTGTGAACTTGTCCTAATCCCTCTCACGCCCATCCCAAAGAACAGTCTCCCAGGTTTGTGCGCTACGCTTTGCTTCCTCCGTCGGGTGTAAATATCGGCGTGGGCGTGTACGTGGTGGTCAATTGAGGCCAGAGAAAGTTGACGAGAGGTGTGATCATTGAAATAAGGATGTACTAAGTCGTACCTGAAAACTTGATGAAGTTTTGGTGTTGATTGATCTCGTCAGATGTGAAAATTTGATTAGGTGGAGAGTCTTGAATCATTGCCTCATGGGCCAACTTGTTCGGTATTGCGAAATTTGACTGAACTTGGCTCTGGGAGAATATTTCACTTCCAGGTTCGTAGAGGGCACCACGTACAGGTGTCAGACTTGCCCTCCTGACCAGGTATCGTAGACACTCGACTAAAGATGCGGAAATAGTCATAGCGTCTCGGCACACTCATCACGCGTAAGCAAATCTCATGCTGATTTCCCTTCCTGCGCGTGCAATTTGAAACTATGTAGAAAAAAGTTAAGCCCCCTGGTCGAGGGAAATTGCTACACATAAGTGGGAAGGCCGGGTGGCGGCGGCTGGTTTTTTGGAAAAAAGAATGAATAGGTCCTGGGCTAAAGCTTTGCATGCACTACGGGTGAGGGCCGGTGGGGCCGGCAGGGCTCTCAGTAATTTTCCTACAGCCCAACTCTTTTTTTTTTTTTTTTTTTTTTTTTTTTTTTTGCATCAGATTTTAATTGCGTATGCAGCTATCTAGCTATGACACAATATCAAAGAAAAGTACAGAAAAAATGACTCAATTTACAGGTAGAGCACTCATGCCTCGGATTTCATTTGCAAGTACCACTGCGAAGTTATGGTGGCTTTTTCTTCACCCCAAGTCAACCCTCATCCGTGAATACCCACCCAGGGGAACGTCAAAAACCCTGGGTCATCCAGACATGCCTTCGTCATCCACCGAATTTTCTCCGCGCGAAATGTAGTCTGAGGTGTCTCCTTCCCAAGTGGAGTGGGTGCCCAGGCTACTCAAACTATACCGGAGAACACCACCAGGAGGCGGACCACGGCACCTTCCATCGTTTGCGTGTTGTTATAGTGTCCGCTGCACTCTCGCAAGCGAAGTCTTGGCGCGCACAAAGCTCAATTCGTAAAACTCTGCCAAAATTCAAAATTACACGCCCGTCGAGATTGTATCCATCCTCCGTGTCATCTTGTAAACTTGTCCCAATTCCTCTCACGTCCATCACAAAGAACTATCTCCCATATTTGTGCGCCACGTTTTGCTTCCTCCGTCGGGTGTAAATATCGGCGTGGGCGTGTATTTGGCGGCTAGCTGAGGCCAGAGAATAGTTGATGAGAGGTGTGGTCATTGAAACAAGGATGTACTTGGTCGTACTTGTAAACTTGGTGAGACTTGGGTGGAATTCGAACTCGCTGGGGGTGAAAAGTTGACATGGCGGAGAATTTTGAATTATTGCCTCGTGGGCCAACTTGTCCGTTATTGCGAAATTTTACAGCCCAACTCGTTCCAGCCTCGTGAATCGCTGCCAAAGGTGCAGCTGATGAAACAGAATCGGACATCAGTTCAGCCCCGAAACAGAGAAGATTCCTCCATGTTGGACCCAGGCAATGCGCGCCTCAAACATTCAATTGCACGTCACACCTTTCAAATGACAAATTTGCCCAATCTCTGCTAAGAGCAAGAGATGAGCCAGCAGGCACCTTTGATCCAGCCGGTGTGCAGCTATCGGTTAGTAGATGCCCCGAATGGGACATCGTCGAGGTCGCTGCATCCTCAAGCTTCTTTTTCGGATTCCAGCACTCCGAGACCTGTTGCCTCGGCCATCTCCACGAAGCTCCCTTGCTCGATATGGCGGATCCACGCAAGCTGCTCTTTGGTCACCGGTCCCCCACAGTTGCGACAACACGTGCGGCCCTCGCACTCTGTTTCAGAATGCATATTAGAATCACATTCCAGGCAGGCCTGAGCGCGCGAGCAGCCACGAGCGGCGTGGAAGCTGAGGCAGCGATAGCACTGCTGAATTGACGTCGAGCCTGGAGCTTAGTAGCCCTTCCCGACCCTTCGAAGGGGCGAGATGGCGTCGGAAAAGGGCCAGCCCGGCTCTGTGCGGCGCACCAGGGCGACGCGTCCCGCGAGGTCGCACCTTTTCTGGCATTTTGCCGGCTTGTCGGACCATCTCGAATTCTCCGACCGCCGTAGGTCCGCTTCTTGCTACTATATTTACGGGCAGATTTGGTAAGCGTAGGGAGACTAGACCCGAAGCCTCTTCAACTTTGCCCTTTATACTCTCCGAGGTCAGAGAGGCGTGCAGCATCTCCTGTCTCGATTCTTCGTCGGTTCGCGCGATTGCGAGGCCAGTCCTGACTCGGTGTGTAGAGTCAGGCATAAGTAGACTACAACCCATTTGCACCTGGATTGCAGCTCGTGCACCCTGGGCAGACAATTTCCTTCAAGGGTGGTCGCTACCGAGGCCAATGAACAGTCGTTTGTCGACTTCTGCCTTTGGTGCGTCTTTCTTCGACATCTTTTTCCCCAGGTCGCGGCACATCCCTTACAGTCGGGACTGCTTTTTGACGGCTGTACTGGTGCGGCGGGAATTGGTGTGAACCTTGAGTCGGGAGCCATTGGGATTGGGCTCGTCAGGCGAGGGAGGACAGATGGCGTGGAGGCCGGGCCCGTGGCCATGTATTGCGCAATGGCGGCGCGCAGGTAGACCGTCATGGAGTCTACACATTGTCTATTTGTCCCATTAGTTAATGGGAGAAGGGGAGGGACAATTCTTAACACCTGTCAGTGGTGTCCCCTACAAGCCTCCAGCTCTCACTGTAGAGTCTACAGAGCCGAGGTTGAGCGACACCTTCCTCACTTCGATGAGGATTCCCAATCGCCTTCATCCCTAAGCACGCCCCTATCACCATTATCATGAAGCTAACCACGATCAGACCGTACGTCAGGCTCGGAGCCCTACTCATCACCAACCCTTGATCATGGAGGAAAAGCCGTCCAATGAGTTTCCGGAGCGTACCCAGCACCCGATATGGCCTCGAATGTTACCACGAAAGGAGATATACATAGATGTACACACCTAGTATGGCTGAGCCTACACGTTTCTTGAGGCTTTTTCCCGCGCACGCAGTTTCCATTGCTACCATTTTTTTCTTTTTGGGTAGAAGGTTCCATGGAAGAGGTGGCTGAATTCCATGAGTAACACTGAGCTGAATGGCTATTCGTCAAGGGCAATATATCAATCATCTTTCAAAGAACATGAGTGGCAAGGAGCACTCCAAAAGGTGCGGCCTGGGTCAGAGAGGAGCCCAGTATGCTACATAGTCCAAGACTCAAGTAGTACAAGAAACACAAACACAATGGGAGAAGGGTTGCTGCGACGCCAGAGATGGCGGCGGAACAGAAGACCTGGTCTGTCGTTCGGCTTCGACGGTTTTGATGCGATCGGAGGAGGCTCGGATGATTCCCCAATGCCGTGAGGGACGAAGGATGGTCGAGGGATTTCCTCAATAATTTCAACTGACCCGGTCATGTCAGCATCGGGCTCAGCGATGGCGGGGAGGGCTTTTTCCTTCCCTTCAGTAGAGACCTTGCCCATCTCCACGCATTTTGGAGACTGGGCACGGTCAGGTAATTTTTCGAGAGCCCTCGGGCGGACTCTCGTGTGGTCCAACGTGGCCTTGGGACGCCTTTTACGAACTGGAGGCATGGCGGAAATGCCCGAGCTCCATCACAATTCAAAGATGGATGCGACGGGTTCGAGAGGGGCGGAACAAGGGAAAGAGGGAATTTTCGAATTTCTCAATGTTTTTTAATTTTTTAGTCCCAAGCTATGCTCTATATCTCCTAGGAGTCAAGGACCGGTGTACACAGCCGAGATCATGCCTCTCACATGCCCAACTCGGTCTCACCGCGTGGACCACTACTCAACCAGTAGCTAGTTAAAAGAAAGAAGAATAGAAGCTCCCATAACTAAGTTCCAAGCTCAGTAATCCTATTTGTGGTTGGAAAACAACACTCCGCGTTTCGTTTTCCTACTTCTCATGCTTCGTGCTATAAGCTAAATAACGCTCTCTCCGCTGAGAGCTGCAGACGACCTGGCAGGTGGGCTCCCGAAGCAGCCGACTTTCTGCGCAGATTTTGTAAAGTATTCAAGGCGCTTGGGCCCGAGAAACTTATGGACAGAGTCGTGAGGTGACATTGTCCCTCGAAGTCGACGCGTCTGGCGAGCGTGCAGTCGACAGTGAATGAAGTGGAGAGGTGATGTTTCCTCTCCACACGCACACTCCATTGAAGCGGCGAAGTTGTTGAAGCGGCGGTGACCTTCCGCGAAGTTTCCGTGGCCCGTACGCGCTGAGATCAGTTCACGGAGTAGCCGCCGGGAAAATGCCTGGTCGCGTGGCTTGCATCGGCGTATGAGAAGACGCAGATTTCGATACCTAGGTGGACATGCTTCTTCCCACCAGTCCTCGAGAAGCGCTTGTCGTTTCTGGTTCGTAAGACGACTAACTTACGCCGACGTTACAGAGCCAGGCTGGCTCTCTTTGCCTAGCAGTTGTCGGAGGCCGGAGCGTGCGGCTTTATCGGCCTCTTCGTTCCCGGAGTGGGCTGGCATCCTCTTCACCGAGACTCGCGCATCATTCGACAGCGCCCGAAATTGGAGTAAGTCGTTGAAGTTTCCCTCGACAGTGCTTTCACTGCAGACTGGCTGTCCGTCAACACGTTTATCTGCTTCCTGCCGTCCCTTCCCCCCTTCTCCCTCCCCAACAATCCTAGCGCAGCATCCAGGGCTTTTCTCACCCCTACAATTTCCGTACCAAGCACTTCACCACCATGCTTGATGCCACATCCCTTCAACAAAGTTTTTCCATCTCTCTTCAAGACGAACTCCCATGCTGAGCGACCATACCCCTCCGACGACTCATCCGGGTAGGCACAAATATCTAATGCTCGCACACTGTGCGAGGGCCGGGCTACCTTGTTCTCTTCCTTGGGTCGAAGCTCGAAAGATAGCGTGGCGTCGGTAATGGCTCGGCATCTTTCGCATCCGGGAGTTGTTGTTAAGCCCGCTGTACTCGTGACATATAGATCTCTTGATTCTTGTTGATCCGAGCACGTTTCTGGTACTTCTGTGTTCCATCGTTTGGACACCAGCGGCACGACTCCGAAGCGGGGGGCGGTTATCTAGTGAGTGGAGCCGCGCCGAAAGCCGTAGTCAGTTCCCTTCTAGAATAATCTTCCCTGTTGGGATACCTCCTTCGCGGTGGAGAAGAAGATTCGGTGTCGTTCTCATTACTGGGAGGGCAGCGCGCAGTCCTGTCAAGATTGCCTTGTCGATCATCTCGCAGAAAATGCTGGTTCGAGGTGTGATGATCCCCTTCTGGTCGGACGTTTGAGGCCGGGCCACCAAATATCTGGTGCGAAGGTTGCTACGGGGACAATGCACGTGTCCACTGCTCGAACCAGTACTGCAGGAGCAGCTTCCCGGTACGCTGAATTGAAGCGGCGTATTTGCTGGGCCACCTTCAGAGCTTTGCCACACCACGACGTGACATGATGCTTGAAGTCCAGTCGCGGGCCTAGGTGTACTCCAAGCCAGCGTATTCGGTCTGCCGGCTCGATAACCACGCCGCTCACACGAATGCCCACTGGCTTCTCGCGTTTTCGTCCGGGAAACTGGACTACCTCCGACTTGTTAGTATCGGAGGAGACTGCGTTGGTACTCGCCCACTCCAGAAGATGATCCACCTCCTTTTGTACAGATGCAGCTGACTCGGCTATGCTGCGCCCGAATCCTAGTATCCCGACGTTGTCAGCGTAGCTGAATCTCATTCCTACATTACCGCTTTGTATAGGCTCTGCCATGTAAAGAAGGAAGAGAAGTGGCGATATCGGCGACCCCTGCGGAACCCTACACACCAGCTCTTTCTGTCCAGTTACCCCTCCATAGTATCGGACTTGGACCTTTCGTTGTGCAAGAAATGATCTTGTCCATCGGAGAATTGAGTCCGGATACCCCTGCTCTTGCATCCTTCTCACCAAACGGTTGTGGAGTACTGCATCGAACGCGCCTTGGACATCGAGAGTCGTGAATGTGGCCGCCCATCCCTGGGTGCTTGCCTCTTTGATGTCGTGGACTACGTAGGTGACAAGGTCGTTTGCCGATCTTTTAGAGAGCGCACCGAATTGTTGGTACCCGACAACGTTGAGCGTATCCGCGAGATGAGCCATCCGCTTCGCCGAGAGTCGTTCCAGTTCCGTACCCAGACATGACAGAAGGGCAATCGGTCTCCAGCCCTTAACTGTTGTTGGATCTTGGTTCGTCTTGCGTAAGAACACCACTTCAGCCAACTTGATGCAGGATAGATGGGTGACAACAAATGGTCCAATCGACTTACAACAGATTCGCAAATGCTCCACAGAGATCCCATCTACTCCAGGCACTGTATTGGCGCAGCCTATGATGCACATGCGAATCTCCTCTTCGGAGACATGGTCGTTCCAGGTGATTCAGTTAGTGCTCGGCGCATCGAGTGGTGGTAGGTCGTCTATCGCTTGGTGCCATGCCAAAAAAGCATCTCGGAGTATCGCTGCCCATTCGGCTGGATTGGATTATATCTTCCCTTCATGGTTCAGTGGAGGGGGTTACTTGACTTCCTCGGCTCGGCCAGGCGCATTAGCTTGAACACCGCAGTCGGTGTTGTGATCGCTTCGGCTTGCCGCGTCTGATGCTCTTTCTGTCGGAATACTCGGGTGGTATCTATATCACAAGCTTTCTGTAGCAGTAATAAAAATTGGTGGTTAACATGTATCTTGATTCTTGTCCTTCTAACTTAAGGAAACACGTATATATAGTAGCTGTTTCTCTCTCCTGACGCCATTCCTAAACACGTAACTCATTACTCATCAACATAATTAGTCATCATTTCTAAGATAATACATGAAAGGTCATTAAGTCATTGGGTCATTCAACACTTTCTTTGCTGCTCTGAGGGTTGAGCGCAGCTTCTTCGCATGCACCAATCGTTGCTCTGGAGTCACTGCTGCACGATATTCCGTGCGAGCCAGCTTACATTCTGGAGTCCACCAGGGCGCGCATTCGCCGTGTCTTGTGTTCCTTCGTGTTCCTGCTGCTTTAATAGCGTTAGTAAGGCCGGAATATAGATCTTTGGCGCATTCGTTTGCCTTGCAAACCGCGTCCAGAACTGGTGGCAGGTGTGTCAACTGCGTTACGGCAAGGGCTAACCTCGGCAAGTTTCCACGCGTTACCCAGATCTGCGAAGGCTCCTGGTTCTTTCTTCCGTATCCGGTGGGGTCTCGTCCTCGAATCGGTAGATGATCGCTGGTTACGCACTCGCTGCGATCCACCCATGCTTCAGCCCCGTTGATGGTGTTCCTGTCTCGATGCGTTGGCTCGCCAATAATCAGACAAGTGAGATTATAGCGTTCAGACCATCTCTCGATTTCAATTCCTTGTCCGCATGGGCAGGTAACCCCTGGTTGCCAGGCGCAGTGCACCGCGTTGAAGTTGCCAGCTGCGATAGATCGTTGTGGTGGGTCCTAGTCGAGGAGTGGTCGAATCGCTGCCGGGTCTTTCGGGTCTTTGTAGACGTTTAGAAACGTGACTTCGTTTACTACAACCCAGCAGTAGGCCGCTATCAGGAGATCGCAGGGAAAGATTTGAGTTGCCAAGTTGATTCTCCTGTTTATTAGAGTATGAGTCACTGTCCTGGGTCGAACGTTTACGCCACCATGTGATATATGGCAGTCTTAACCAGGGTGTGACTTTGTTTCCTTTGTGGCTATTTTCCACGAAGGCTCTTGTATTAACACTACATCTATGCCTAGCTCGTAAGCTCGGGAAAGCGCGATGTCGTGTGTTGGGCCTCTCCTACCGACATTGATCGACATAAAACTTATTGTAGGTGGGGGGCTGGAAGGGATCCGTGAGGGGCCCTTTAGGAAGATTTCATAGGATTCGTCGTTCCTGTGGCTGTGTCGTCGGGGGCGACGTCGGTCATCAGAACTTCAAACCTGTTGTTCGATTTCTCCGCTCCGGGTGAGGCTTGTGTCTGCCTGGCAGCCGCTTGAGCTGTTGCCTCAGCGCGACGGACAGCGGCTTTAGCCTTTGTCACTGCCACTAGCTCGCGTTGGCTAGCCATGCGAATGGTGGTCAGTTGCTCTCTGCTTATAGGCCCGGACTTGGTGGGGCGCGCCAGGCAGACTCGACTATCGGACCTGTGCGGTCCTCCGCAATTGCGGCACTTGGTGTGCGCATGGCACTCGTCCGTTGAGTACATTATAGAGGTGCAGTTCTAGCAAGCTGGGGCACGGGAGCAACCACGCGTTCCGTGGAACTGCAGGCAGCGTTTGCATTGCTGCACGGTCTGTCGCGGTTGATGTCGTACCGTGACGCCCGATTCGTCGAACAGGCGGAACCCTAGTCTTGGTTCCGTTCCCCTCTTGAAATAAGCGAGCCGTGACTAGTATAGCGCGCCGAGTTTATTTTTCCCGTGCGGCCGAACCTTGACTGGAACGGCCATTATAATTCTGATGATCTCTTCGACCACCATCTCCTCCGTCACTGGCAACCTTCCAAGAAGAGTGTAGATGGCGACGGGGACCGTCGGGATGCGGAGCGCCACAAGGTCGGAGGCCTACTCTAGTCTTCCCCTAACGGACAGGAAATATTCCGCTGCGTTTTATAGGAACTGGCGAAATTCCTGGTTCTCCGCTCGGAGCGCGAAACCAGTTGGGACTCGGTAGATATGTTCAATGGCTACTCTTGGTGTGTTGGTGAGCTGCGCCACAGCATCTCTGATCCCAGCTGGGGACATCTTTCGCCACTGGTGTTTTGAACCCAGCCGGGGGAACAGTCGGTTGTCCGGCGAGGACGAAGGGGCCGTCTCGGCCGATTTTTCGGTCTGCAGAGTCGGCTTTTGTGGAGCACGGCTAACCATCACTAGTGCCGGCTGATTTGGTAGTCTTTTTCCGGCTACAGTTGCCCAGGTTGAAGTTACCTGGGGCACCGCGACGGCAGGCCTTGCTGGCCTGGCTGTCGAATTTGGAGGAGGCCCGCTGTTGCTGGCCTGCTAGGCGACGGGGTGGGGGGGAAACTTGTCGACACTGGTGTAGTTCCAGTGCGTAGGAAGTGGGCGATAGCGCCCCTCAGACATGCCTTCATCTCGTCCAAGTATTCCTTGTTATCCGTCGTTTTTAGTGACAGTACAATGCTTTCCAATGTATTTATGACTGTTGAGCCCATTTCGAGCCTGCCGAAGGCATTTGGCGTTGCTTTTGCCGAGACTACTTTCTCGACGACAATTTTTGGTGCAGTGGACGCCTTCTGGGAGCTTGCCGCTCCTGCACTTGCCCATTGCGAGTTTTTAGGCCCTTTTTGATCATAGCCTCAATTATGACAGTGGCCCCCAACATTCCAATGTAGGCTTGGCCGCGTTCTTCCATCTGCGCAACTATGTCGGCTTCCATCATGTCGAGATCGGTGGCACTCGGCGCCAGTCCCTTTTCAGTCATTCTTTGTTTTGCAATGCTTCTTGCCATGCGCAGAATTTGATTTCGTGGTTCCAGACGCGTCTGGTGGTTGTGTTTTCCTATTTTCCTCGTTAATACAATTTTCGCGGTTTTTGGGGGTACCGATGCCATTTTAAGGCTGAGTGTCACGGTACCACGAGAGATTGATGTGTAGGTATTTGAGACGTGAATTTACCGGGTGAAGCGGGCTGTTGGGGGAAATTTTCATCAATTTCACGAATTGTGCGTTGTTTGGTTCATTAACGTGCTAGGTAAAATGACTACCGTTGCACTCCTACTGGAGCTTGAGCACGAGTGAGGTCGGGCCGGGTCAGGTTAACTACCGCAAAGTACAAGTGCCTCGTCCCACCTAAATGACTGGAACCATGCCGAAACGCATCTACATGTTGAGTCATGACGAGTCAAGAAGCCCAGAATTAAAAACAAATCAAAAAATATCCACGCAAACCCTGTATTACAAAAGAAAAAATCATACAACCTCTCTTCCGTCATTCTGCCTCGGCCACCACGCGGCCGAGCCTCGATTCCAATCCCTCTTTCCATGCCAAATCACCTAGGCTTTCGATCTATGACTCCCGAGTCATAGATATCCCTGCAATTCTGCTACTATCCACCTAGTATATTCCGCTCTCCTGGACGTAGTCCCTAAACAGCTGTCATCCAGTTGGTCTAAGCATTGTTTCCAGAGCTGGCGCTCTTCTCTTTACGCCTTTCAGTCGCCATAATGCTAGTGCTTTCCAACACTGGACATGGTGACCAACTGATCTTTCCCTCCCGCACTCGCAGTAAAGTATGGCGGTAGTATGGTTGAAGCGGCGATAATATGCCGTAAAGTCACCATTTTTGGTTCGAGCGGCGATCAAGTGGGCGTAGATCGCTCTCGTTAGCGCTATCTCTGGCGGTTTCTTGCGCCGCATCTCGAATCCGAGGTCGGCGTAATGTTTGGCGCGATTCGAGTGTCACTAGTTCGTAATCATCCGCCTGGCTAGTTCGCGAGTTTTCCGTCCAGATGAGGCGAGGGTCATCACACCATATGTCGTCCTAGCGTTGTCCAACGATGCGAGCTCATCCGCCATTTCGTTTCCTGCCAGTCCTGCGTGACCCGGGATCCATCCTACTTTAATAGGTGCGGCTTATCTTGCGGCCATTTTCAAGAACTTTTGGATCCGCCAGGATGATGAAACAGTTATTCTCGTTAGTAAAGCCCGGACAGCCGCGGAATTTTCGAACAGAAAATAGTTGGCGCTGCGACCACGATCTCGCTTCCTGGTTGTGACTGCTTCAAGAGCAGCCAAAACTACATGAATCTCTGCGTCGAAGACCTCCGCATTCGTGATTTTGCCTGAGCCTCTTTTTCCGATTATCGTGCCTGTGCCACTGATAAAGGTCGCAAAGGCCCATGACACTCTGTCGGTGGACGCCCCAGTACCATCACTGTAAACACGGAGACATTCGGATGGGAAGGTGGGTAGCCACTCTCTTGTAAACTTAGCCGCTTCTTTCTTGCTTGTCCAGCAGGGGTTCGGCAGAGGAGGTACTGTGGGTCAGAGTGGTGGAGGAAGTTCAGCCTCCGGACTATTGAATCATCAACTCTGTCGAGACCAATTCTGCTTTTGTTGCATGTCTTTAGTCCGAGTCGGTGGCGGGCGCTATCGGTGCTTTCCGTGGCCCGAAGTCGAGGCGGATGATAATCATCCAGTCTTCGGATTCGTGCGGTAGTCGTGAGCCTGCGTTCCTCGAACAGAATATGAGTTGGTGGAATGCCAATCTCTCTCCTCAGGGTTGTAATAGACATGGTGTTCCAGGTCGGTAGAGCCAAGCGAATTCCTAATGCAGAAGTTTGGTCGATTAATTTGTACTGTCTTTTATGATAATCACGCGTGACACCCCGATATATTTCCCTAGTTGGCCCCGGGCTCCAGAGCTCCGCTGCGTGCATCACGATCGGCAGAACTACCGTACGAATGACTGTGGTTAGTAAGTCGGGCCTTGGTCCTTGGGTGCACTGAGTGAGCCGTAGGAAGCACTGCACTGGCCACATTGCTTTACTGGTCTACTTTGAGATATGGCTTTCGAGGGTCAGGCCGCGGTCCAAGTAAGCTCCAAGCCATCGGATGTCGTCAGATGCTTGTAAATCGCGTGGCCCTACCCTTATAGTCGGAAGTTAGTATCCCTTGGATCTGGAGTCGGGTAAGTAGATTGCTTCAGCCTTATCTGGGTCAAAAGAGACGGTGTCATCAGCGGTCCACCCTAGAACTGTATCGACCTCTCTCTAGATAGCTGCAGCGGCTTGGTTTAGGGTTGAGCCTATGCCGAGGATAGCAAGATCATCTGCATAGCCAAGTCTCCAACTACTGCCTCCCACGACTTCGGCCATGTAGAAAAGGAAGAGAATTGGGGATAAAGGAAATTCTTCTGGTAACCCGCATTCTGGGTGGGTCGGGTCTATTACTCCGTCTTCGTGTCTGACGCGGGCGGATCGTTCTTCTAGGAAAGACTTTATCCAAGTGATGGCTGGTTTCGGCCACCCAACTTTGTTCAACTTTTGTAGCAGCCTTCAGTGGAGTAAAGCGTCAAATGCCCCCTGCACTTCCAGAGTGATAAGGACTGCTTTCTTCTGCCTTTGCATCGCATGCTTCACATCGTGGATAACGCATCGGACGAGGTCTTTAGCGGATCTGCCAGAGAGTGCCCTAAAAAGCTGCTGCGGCACCGCCTTATGAGATAGGGTGTTGAATGCCATTCACCTTGCAACTAGTCTCTTAAAACCCTTGCCAAGGGGGGGAAACAGTGCAATGGGCCTGCATCCTTTAGCTGTGCTGAGATTACGGCCAGGTTTGAGAAGAAGAATCACTTCGGCTAGCTTGAATGACTTTTGGAAGTGGTTGAGTCTAAGTGAGCCCTCAAAGAGTACTCTCACTGTGTGAATAATTGACAACCAGGCTGTCCTGATGAGACGGGTAGAAATTGTGTCTGCTCCAGGGGCTTTGTTTTGGCTTGTGGGCCGGCCGAGAAGGAGGTCACGCAACACAAGTGCTTGATTTTATGGTTCCGAGAGGGCTGACAGCTGTTCGAACTCTTTTGTAACATATAGGTGATGCAGGACGCGCCGGAGCGTCGGTTAGTTCTGTAGGTACTGGGCCGTCCAACACGTGACATTTGTCCCGAGCTGTGGAGAGGCACGACGTTAAATTTAATCAAAACAAAGCTACAAGCAGAATAGTCTCACGAGCAGGTTTGGCTATGCTGATAATGCGGTCATCATCAGAGCTGGAATAACCGCAGCGGAAGCCATCTCCGCACAACAAGACGGCGTCAACAGCCTCATCCTTCTCGCCAGCGAACATAGGATCGAGTCTGAGCCAGCAAAGTCCAGGCTTCTAGTGACTGGAGGGGGTCCTATGAGGAAAATCAATACGGCTGGCCTTCTCATCATGGTGATAGACGGCCGAATCGAACCATGACCGCACATCTGGTGGCTAGGAGTCTGGCTTGATTCCCAGCTGAACTTCAAGCAACATGTACAAGAATGGTCGTTTTAATTGGCAGATAGAAGCCAAAAGAACTACGTGATGTGCATTATGCACGGATCTTTGTATATCTATGCTACTCAGTAGGTATGGTAGAAGTTAGACCTCTTGATATAGAACTACCAAAATACAACAATGGGCCGGAAAAGCTAACCCTCAAGTCCACTTCTTACCATATTTAAACGGTGTATAACGTGGTGCAGCTCCCGGACTTCTTTTTTTTTGCGTCAGCTTTTAATTACGGATGCAGTTATCTAGACGTGACACAATATCAGAGAATGAGTACAGGAAAGATGACTCAATATACAAGCAGAGCACTCCTGCCTCGGATTTCATTGGCGAGCAGCTCTGCGAAGTTGTGGCGGCTTTCTCTGCACCCCCAGGTCAATCCTCATCCGTCACTACCCAGCCAGGGAAACGTCTCAGCCCTTGAATCATCCAGACATGCCTCTATCGTGCATTTACGTGTCTCCGCGCAAAATGTGATCTCGGGCAACTCCTTCCCAACTTGAGTGGGCGCCAAGGCTACTCAAACTATACCAGAGTACACCATGAAGCTTCTTTTTGAATTGCTTGCGGTTGGTTTTAAATTTGCCCCCCTCCGCCGGCTATTGTATAATGAAAAAATATTTTTCAGCAAACTCCAACCTTACACACACTCGGCACGACTATTGTAGCCCAGTGTCAACTAGATTTCACAAAGTTTTTTCCTTCTCATGGCCGAATACCCATTTCAACGCTTTGATTTGAGCCCATCGCGTAGCGGAGATCTGGAGAGGAGTTCAGACTTGTACGTCTCCCAGGCGATTTATGCAGAGCGATGCCTCCCCCAAGGCCGTCGATAACGAAAGGGGACGTTTTTCTAAGAGTCAAGTGCGTCAGATGGGTCTGCGTTGGGAGATGTGGGAGGAGGCCTTACACGGACAACATTGGAATTGAGAGCTGCTTGTGTGTGCCGAGAACTAACAGAGTTATTGGAAATTCTCGTTTCTGCACCTAGAGGTCACGACGATGCCCAATTCTGCCCAGGGAAGCACGAGTCTTAAAAGCTACACTGGCCAAGTTGTCATTGATCGCTGTAATAGACATCTTTGTGGGGGGAAAGGTTCCACAGCTCCTCCGTCGTCTATGCAGTGGATTTATCAACACAGCACTTATATCTCATGATGAAGGGAAGCTAGAACCGTGAAAATGGATGAGCTTCGACTCGTAAACTTGCTCCAAGTCTAGTTTGTCTCTCTCTGTCCGAGTGGATGTTAACTCTGCAGAGGCCAGCACGGAAAAGCCAATGAGGCGATCACATCTTTGAGTTTGCGCCGAACTTTTCGTTGGTCAGCACGAGCAATAGTCGGGGGGGGACAGCATAGTGAGGTAAGTAGAAGGCTTGAAATTCTCTGGGCAGCATTGAAGATATACTGCAAAGCTTGGTTCTAGGCAGGCCTGGCGCAATTTTGGTGCCATTGCCCAACGTTACAGCTTCACCGTAACATAGCTGGCTAAAAATCTAGCACTCGCTACGCTTGCTGATAGTCTGTAGCCTTAAAATGGAAGATGCCTGCCCACGAGGAGATGGGTGGCAAGAGGAGAATCATAACTGGTGAATTCTTTGGAAGAACTATTTACTTTGGCCATCTGATTGCCTGTAGTTCCCTCGTGCTCGTCCGGTAGCATGGTAGGAGGGTGAAGGGAATGCAGTAATCTGCGCAAAGTCCAAAGTTTCAATGCCCATCGAGCAAAGCATAGAGCTGAGCGCCATCGCTAAGCTTTACCCACCATAGCTAGGAGCGTTGGTATAACAAAGCTCACACACTCTAAGCCTAATAATAGTGAACTCGAGGTGATGAGAGTACTCGTAGGAGGCGTCCGAAGCATCGTTCAGAAGAAAATGGTATTTGTGATTCATCGTCTTATTCTGCATCGATGCCATGGAATCGCCATGCCTCTTACATTCAGATGAAGCATTATCCGGACTTCAGAATCGACAAATCAAGGACTCAGTGTAAGGCGAGAACCAGCGGCTCCGAGTGGATCCGGCTGCATATATCATTGCGAGAAGAGGCGGAGAGGATCGAGGCGTCGGAGGTGCTCAATGGCAAAGGCCTGCCGCTCATTAGGGCTAATTTCCAGTGAATGAGGTGTCGATCCCCGCCATCGAGCCGCCGAGGAGGGCGTGCGGAAGAGTAGGAAAACCGACCTAGCGGAAATGGATGCCATCCGGGTCCGAAGCTGCTATTAAGTATCGCAAGAACTTGAGCGTGATCTATGTCACGAGCTCTCACGTAGCGGAGACGGTGGCATTTCATGTTAAAATGTTATTGGCAAGAAGTGAC
Source organism: Blumeria hordei DH14 (assembly GCA_900239735.1). Classification (NCBI taxonomy): domain Eukaryota; kingdom Fungi; phylum Ascomycota; class Leotiomycetes; order Helotiales; family Erysiphaceae; genus Blumeria; species Blumeria hordei. The sequence goes on from OENG01000035.1 coordinate 3,581,153, forward strand.
ATAGAGTTTACGAAGACATCGCTCATAGCTAGGTCACCTTGTAAGATAGCTGACAAGGCAGGTGTGCAGTTGTTTTCTGTCACTTGTGTATTGGTGTCTTCAGGGTTTAACCGGTCGATAGTAACTAGACCGCAGTAGTATAAAGTCTAGAGCTTAACAAATTGTCAGTGCACAAACTTGTGAGTGGCTCGTATGGCCATGACAGGGTCACGGCGAGATCGTGCGCAATTCAGATTTGGCAAATAACTAATTTTTAAAGCCGATTTACTATCTCATATTAAGTTCACATGTTTCCTCTATTTACAAGTTATTTTCTAAGCTTTACATATAACAAAAACCATGGTAAACTTTAATCATGGCAAATTATTCACCCTCAACAGACGATCGAAGTGGTTCGTGATTTACAGTGACCATGAAATTTGGAGGTACTTGGTCACGATAGCCCCCTTCTTCTTCACCAAGATACTATGGCATCATTGGGTAACCAGCGGACAGACTGCATAGGGACTGTCATGATGCGTCAAGAATTCGTCATAATACATCATTCGTAATTTCGTCTTCAATCAAGGACGAGCGCTATCAAATGGTCATCGCGTTTTGTCACCCGACATTCTCAAGCGACCTAGCCGTAGTAGGTATGCGGCATAGGAACAGGGGCAGGGATAGTTAAAAGTGGCCCTCGCGTATATGTTGGGTAGGGGGGACCGAGCATTCGGGCGTCCTGTAGGCCATCAGGTTCGAGACCCAAGCGAGAAGAATTTTTCGACAAATCACTCATTCCGTCGCTGACGACAGGAATAGGCAGATTGTACTTCTTGCGTGATGACCCTTCGTATAACTGTGGTCTATCCTTGGTCCAGTCACCAGTGTCATCCTCATTGGCCATGGAATTATCAGAGTCCGAATGCGCATCACGCGCTTGATGATGACGACGAGGCTCTCGAGAGTTAGTACGCTCAGACTTATGATTTTCGCGCCGTAATTTTCGGGCTGCATGCTGTTGAGAAATTTGAAGGTCCTCTTCTTCGTGAGAGGCTAGAGTTCATTAGCTTTAGAGTTAAGAATAGCGCTTGAGAATTTTTACCTCTAATTTTCTGGGTAAGATCTGCGTATTTCTGTACCTCTTCCTTACTCAAGACCCGAAGGACAATAACAAAGTCATCACGGGCTTCAAAGCGCTCCTTACCTGCCTCCAAAGCTTCGGGGTTCACGAGACGTCGACTAATCTTAGTCCACCGGGCATCTGCCGGAATACCTTCTTTTTTGGTATCTTTGAGCGGAGCAACACCTTCGCGGATTGGTGCCGGGTCTTCTGGAAACTTTTCGCGGGGTGGTCGAAGAATACCTTTTACCGGCTTCTCCTCAACTTTTTCTCGTGGTGGTGAGACAACACGAGGTGGTTTATTTTCAGCAAGAGTAGTGGATTCACATTCGCGCTCGCGCTCTTCACGCTCTCGTTCATTCACTATTGTGATACGTATCTCAGTGGTATCTCTAGGGTCTTTGGATGACCGAGTGGAAGCTGCTTTAGACTCTGCTGCTTTTGAACAAAGGGCTTGCTTCACTGCCTTGATATCTGTCGTATCCTTTGGATTAAAGCCAACACTAGATACGTTATGATTTTCCTTCTTGAGACGCTCACGTCGGCCTCGGGAAGTTGTGTCATCAGAACCTGAACCGCCTGGAGGACTGGGTTTTGCACGGTGTCTCCGAGAATCTCGGCGTTCAACTTCAACGTCCCTCTCTTCCGTTGTGTTCTTGCGTTCCTTTTGTTGCCGGCCATTTTGATCAACATAATCTACCGCTCGAACCCTCGCTTCTTTGTCGTCTCTCTCGCGGGAATTAGTTTCTCTAGTTGACTTGACATTTCGTGGCGATGTATCATCGTGCCGTGTTCGATGTTCTTTGGAATCTCTAGAACTTGTGTCTGCTGATTCAGTATTACTCCAGTCTTTCTGACGTCGGCTGGTATCTTTACTATCCTTTCGTCGTCTGTCTTCCTCGCGATGTCTTGTTTCATCTCGACTGGCATTTCGCACCGCATTTATGCCGAGAGCTGCCCCGGCAATTCCCAAACCTGTAGCAATGACATCTCGTCCTCTATACTCTCGGTGCTCCTTATGTTCTGATTCTGCCCGATCAATTCGCTCCGCTCTTTCAGATCTTTCGGAAGGTTCGGGTCTTTCTGTGCGACCCCCAGAAGTTTTTTTCTCAATAGTTTCATCATAGCGATCGTGGTAGGTTCTCTCTCTTGGATGAATCTCTCGTGGTTCGTAGGAATCGTCTCGTAGTCCAGCTCGAGTCTCGCGCTCGTAAAAAGGGGGGGTTCTGTGTTGACTTGACATATCACTTTGTAATAAATTGACAGGTCTGTTAGAGGACTCCATGGGCGGGCGGACAGTTGTTGGTATTCCTCGAGATTGAAATTTCTCTATCGTCTCGAGTCTAATCTTGCCAAAGCCTCGAGTAGATGGCGGGGGCCCTCGTTCTCTCGATTCATGAGGCTTTTGGGGCATCAATTCACCGTAAGCACTGATGCTATTTGGTCTTTGTTTTCGACCTTTTTCGGAACTAGTGCGATCAACTTCATGACGTTGGTAAGTGTGGTCCAAGTCATATTGAACAAGATCCCGGGGATTGGTATAGCCGTATCCGTCTTCTCCGTAATCGTCTGCAACGGTGTCAGGATGTCTAACTGCCGAAGTGTTGTAGACGGGTTGTAGTCTTGAGTTTGCGTAGAGTGTTTCTCGGGGAGGTACTATTCGTGGCCTTATACCGTCACGGTCGCTTTCACTGCCCCTCACTTCGGCTGGTTCTACGTGAGAGGTTTGGCGCTCCCGAGAATGATGATATCCATATCGAGACGATGTAGATATCCCAGTATAATCTTCATCTCCTGACCAATGTATACTGTCTGACCTAGTGGTGTTGGTTGGATGGGCAGAAGGTCGGTGACTTGGGGTCACAGTAACCGTAATAGGTCGGCTGTGACTATCTACGGTTGACCGACGCACACGACCGCTCTCGCGTGCGCTACTACTGCGTGATGGTTCTGTCTTGATTTTGTAAGTCGTAGTAATAGTACTAGTGTTGCTATTAGCCGTAGCACTAGAAGATCTATTTGAGTTGTTGACAGCTTCCCGGCGTGGTGTAGGAACAGCGTGGACATGCGTGTCGGAAGCGGGTTGACCACTTATGTTGATAGGAAGAGAGACGCGGGCTGGGTTGAAGACCGGCGGTGATCGGGAGCGAGCAGATCGTCGACTATAACGGTCTGTCATTACATCCAAGATTTCTCTGGGACTAAGCTATTAGCTATTCCCAATTCAGGGTCAGCGAAGTGATAAATAGTACGGAAGAAGATGACAAACCTTTAGTTTTGATGACGCGAGACAAATTGATGGCAAATAATATTTTGATGATGTGAAGGAAAAGTTGGTTGTAGAATAAGTGATGAAATTAACTTTCATATGAATGAAAAGTGAAGCTGAACTTCTTTGGGTGTCGATTTATCACTGGGAAAAATTGCCGGCAATAGGTTAGTGTAATGGAGGAATAGGGTGGCTCGAGCGATGGTAGTCCTAGTCCTCGCACAGAACGGTAGATGAGATGTACCGGTTGTAGAGCGTAGAATTGATGGATTGTATGTCAATCGACGCAGAGGCAAATGTGTATATGTATTTGTGGGAGTGAGGACATGGGCGAACGCGAGGAAAATTTGTATGGCTATTTGTCTACGGAGCCATTCAAGGGTAAGTAGTTAGGCTCTGCCTAAGGATGTCGGGTTCCAGGAGCTCCAGGATCACCGAATGGGCCCCCCTCTAATTAAGGAGCAATGCCTGTTTCCGGACTAATGCCCGCAGCCTTTGCTTCCTTCTTAGCCGCTATAACTGCAGATTATCCATGAAAATTCCCTGTAAGTGCAGCACAGGGCCCGCTTAAATTATTTTTGGGAAGCAAGAGGTAAGATTCTGGCAATCTGTCGGTAGGTAGAGTGAAGTTGAAGATTGTCATTGGCAACTACGGCTAAGATTACTATGTTGCTAACATCAAGCATTACTCGTGCCTTGACCATAACCTTGTACTAGTCACCATACGAGTCAAAGAAGCCATTTGACTTTACTTGACAAGTTCCAGATTCTTGGTATGAGTCTAAGTGGGACTAATGTGTTTTAATGCATTTCGCACAACAATATTGGGATCCTTTCTCCTAACTCTGACACTGTTATTTATACCTCAAGACTCAGGCCCCCCGCCTATGCTCTCATATTAATAGTAGGCGGTAGCGTTTTTCCCGAGAATATGCTTCCTCCCTGGAAATGCTCAGCCTCCATGATTTGGCTCAATTTTAAATCATTTGCGGGCAATAATCTGGTGAGCGGTTGCAAAGTCGAATAGATTTTTACGAGTCACCAGGAGCACTTGCCTATCATGCGTCAACTCACACCCCTTGACATCGAGGTTTGGGCATCGACGTCGCCACCCTACGGGATACCCACTCATTTCTTGACTTGTGCACATCCAAGAGATCGAATTTGACCAGATGGACTGTACGATAGGATAGATGCATAAACATTTGCGTGCAAGCATAAAAGTGACAGATTATTCCAGCTACTCTCAGGGTCCTTCTGGAAATACGACGGTCCTTCTAGCGTGTGCCCGCCGAGTCCGGTAGTCTCAAGTTTAGCATATGCTAGACTTGTCGACTCATCGCTTTATTCTCTGGGTACCAAAAGCAAGGTTAAGTCAGACTATGATGGCATTCGGTTAGTCGCCCTAAATGACCCAATATAACCTTTCTCGTCTGATCAAGAAGCCCTGGCAGTTGTGTGAAAGATGTACCGGGCGGCACTAGCAACTCCTTGACACAATCAACCTTGATGCGCTCTTATCCGTCATTGGAGGCCCAGGTATCAATCCTTTGGCTCACTTGGCTGTTTTTGCGATCTTCGGGAGCACGAGTTGCAAGGCAGCGATACCTAATAAATTTTCATCTGTTTCAGAAAGCCTCGATTTCTTGCTGGCTCATGGTTCGAGAGAGCTAAAGCTAAGCTCGTGTAGGGGCATATGATCTGGTCGCGATTAAACAGGCTAGTGCCATGTTACAAGCGGACCGATGAACTGGGCCACGTCTTGCACACACGTGCGTGAGACTCTTCAGCCAAATGAAGAGAATTTCGAGAACTACTTCTCTTTATACTCCTCGTAGCATGACTTGTGTTGACGTCGGTCACGATCAAAGGTGGAAGGTTTGGTTGGGTCTAAATGACTGGGGTCTGTGCGGCGGGAATGGGTGTCTCGATTGTTCCAGAACCCATCATAGATACTTTGAAAACAAGCCTGTAGCTGTGATCAACATCGTCACCAACATGGTCAGGTAGATTAGCGACTCCACTCTATGTTTCGACATGGGAGAACAATTCATTGACTGGCAGGGAACAATATGACTCTATTCGTAACGGCATATCAGCCACATACATACTGGATTTCCTCCTCAGCCCCTAGCTACCGCATCCCCGTCCCCGCTGTCTATACGGCACGATCACATCTATCATATTTACACAGTCGCATCATCTGCTGTATTGCTTGTTTGCCGAAGAGTTCAAGAGAAATGTGAATGATACAACGGTGCGGACTAGTTGTAACGATTCGATTCCGTGCCGCTAGTTCATATCACTATAACGTCTTTGTCAATAACTCTGGCACGTGATGATATGTACAAACACAATTAATTACTTGGTCCACTCCATGTAACTTTTACGCTTCCTTGCACAACAAACGTGATATCCTTCCATCTCATATACTATTCAACCCAGCTACCGAATGTCCCTTGCCTTCTATTAAGCTCTGCCTGCTGCTGGAGGCTTCTTTCTATGCGCATGAGCATCGTGAGCTCCCTGGAGTTGGCATCTGGCTCATGCTTCTTGAAGCTGAGCAAGCACTTGAGGCTATTTAGTGCTTGATTAATCGTAGCAGGCGGCTCAGCTGCTGCTGTCTCCTCCTCCTCCACCTCAATTATCGCATCGGCACGTCTGTAATCTTAGTCAGCATTTAAGAATATATTTACATGAGGTGGATCCAGACATCTACCAGGCCTAATGGGTCGTGTGGGGAAGTGCATGACATATTTAGAATTCAAGTAGGAAACAGTTATTTCTGCCTCGATTATTAGGTAGACGACTAAATACCATCAGGCTTCAACCAATGGCAGTGGTTACATCATGTGACAGTTATTCGATCTAACGATAAAAGGGCGACGGCGACATCGCTATATAGAATATCGATAATCTGTTATATTTACTACGAGAACGTAGTTTGTGCGCGAAGAAGACATGGCTCCAAGGCGAATATCTTTATATTGCACATCGTTATAACGAGTCCGCTCTGTATTCGCATGTCTTTTGTTCCTTCTACGAAAGCCCTACAATAGCACCGCGACTAGACGTCAGCCACCAGTGCAATTCCTCATCGGTAGTCGTTCTAACTTTGAGTCGAATATGGATGCTTCTGTGTGCAGGAACAAGTGAACCAAGTTACCTACTAGCTCATTCGCATGGAGATGTTGAGAAGGCCAAATTATCAGGGCCAGCCCTTCGTTTTCACAATCAACGAGGCGTGATTTTATGCAGGTGTTGATGGGAGGAGTATGACGTATGGGATGATATTGTGCTCATTCTGAGACGTTGGCGCGATAATTAAACTTATTTCTAGATATCTTGTTGGTGAGAATAGTGTCACGAGGAGGAGATATTCTACATTGCCTTGTCGCATTGAAGATTGTTGGGAATCAACTAGTACATGGTCGGATCTTCCTCATTTTATGATTAGAACTGCAATTGATGGTGTCTTCGTGATAAGTTGTACCTCCTTATGTCAGGGCTCCATCCAAATATTTGCCCGGTCTCGCTGTTGCTTTGGTCGAAATTTGATTCGGAAGAGTCTCAAGTGGAACAAACATGGATCCATTCACCATAGTACTGGGAGCGAAATAAAGGGCTTGAGGGATGAACATCGAGCATTCCTCCAAGGATAATGCTGGGTCTATTCATTGATCTTTGTCGGGTGTGGGGTCACGAGTATATATTATTTGCTGCATGAACCAAAGATCATACCTGACAAAGGCCCTTGAATACATGAGGATTACTCTAATGGCAAGGATATTTCTATCCATATTGGCGAGGTTGGAAGAAATTGTCGTCATACATCCTGGCATCTCATCTATGACTACTATTACGGTCGTGACATCAACAGTTAACCTTGATTGTACAAGTCATTCTATCACCAAGACTCATATCTAAATACCCCAAACAAAGCATTCCGATTACTTGCCTAATATGGGTCACAGTTGTCGTGGCACAATTAAAAGTTCGGATATATTTAGGGCCGTGCCATTGCCAGGATTTTCCGATGACGGCCAGGAAACCATCTGCCAAGGATGCTGGCCTGAGGAACTAAAGTATACCTGAAACACCGTTGACGATAACAGGCTGACCTCCTGCGAATTTCAAACGTCATCCAGTACCCCTGACCATGCCACTCACGCTTCTTGAACCAGACAACGGCCCACAATCGGGGGGGCAACGAGAGAATAACATGAACCGGACTCAGGATAGGTGAGTCTGAATACTACTCCCGAATGTTATAAACACTGAAGAAACAGGTACAAAGGTTGAGCCCTCCGATAGCATCAATCTAATAGACTTTATATTCCCCGACATTTCTAGTTACATCCAACATTTTCAGCAATAGAGAACCCGTTAAAGTGTTAGCCTTGCGCTGGCTCTTATCACGTGACATCCAACCCTAGTGTATGCATTCGCTCCTAGCGGCATATGCTAGCTTAGGATGTAAAGATAATACATCAATTAACTTATAATATGTATATACCCTTTTAGTTCTTCAGTAGAACCTAGGATAGGCACTATATTAAATTAATCCCTAGCGAGAACAGAGCGATCCCCTTGAAAAGAATGGTCTATGCTAGAGGAGCCTAAGTTTATGGCGTTGGTAACATTGCATTTATGGAATAGCTGTTCTCGTAGTACCAAAGCCAGACTGGTCATAATTGAAGAAGCCTTACATGTTGATCACTATGGCCTTGATCAAGTTCTCTACTTAGCACCTAGAGAATAGAATTAATGCATTAGAATCTGACATTGAAGTACTTATCGATTGGCCTTAATGTAAGTATACGTAAGGTTAGTTCAATACAAAATGAAAGGTGCAAAAGTGAGGTGTGTCTTGTGTAGCGTCTGTCTTCTCTGTCTAGGAACATAGCGAACGCGTAGTTCATGGTATCGGCTCAGTCATTGACTTGATGACTCAGCCACGGAGAGATGCACCACGCTCAGTGCATCGCAAATAAAACTACCTTCCGACAGTACTACTGATCTTTGGTCTAGATCAGTGTCGTTGAGTCTTGGCTGGACTTCAGAGATATAAAATATAGGTGTCGGAATATTTCCTATGGATTCTTTGTTTGAGGTAACTCAATAACAATAATTTCATTCATTCGTATCTATCTCCATTTGTGACGGAGCGCCAGGGCCTTAATGACCTTGAACACTCATCACATGATATATGCTTATATATCTATTACTAATAATTACCCATTTGTTGTTACATCATCATATTCATTATTACAACCCAAACTCCAGCGACAGCCTAAAAGATTAGCTTCAGCAGATCCTAAAACTTGGGCAGCAGCAGAGTTCTACCAATGTCGCCATTCTGGACGTACTAAAATAAGCTTCCGGGAGTCACCATTTTCTCTCCACAAAAACCTGACGAGGGCCCAAAGTAGCTTAGCAATCCAAATTCGAAGCGAGCATATCGGGCTCAATTCTTATTTATAAATGGAGAAAAGAACCAGGAGTTTATCACCCAAGTTGTCTGTGTGGCTACCAATCGCAAAATCACAAGCACATGATCATGTCCTGCCCTAAGTGGTCAATTGGTAGAGGAGAAATCTGGAGACAAGCCGGAAATCGACCCTTTGAAGCAATGACCAACAAACCGAGCGATATGAAAAGAGTCTGACAATGGATTATTAAGTATGGTTGGATTGAACAATTCCGCATGACAAATGCAGACGAAATGCTGCTCATGGAACGAGACGGAACATGTACAAAGTTGGGGTTGATAGAAGGAACGTGATTGGTACACATCGACGGCGTTACCGGTAATTGTACTTTCTGCAGGATAAATTGCAAACTTTAAGAATTAGATCAGAAAGCTTGGGGGGTTTTCACAGTAAGGTTTCCTCCTATATAAATATTAGAGTTCGTAGACACCTGCATGGGCCCATAGGGCGCCAAATCAGGTTAAATGAAATCAAATTCAAAGCCCAAACTCCAGTATCCTTGCTTTATGCACATCTAAATCAAACTTGTGTCATTTTATTCGGCAATATGGTTGAGCAGTTAAGTCCTGGAAACAGGCAAAGTTTAGCATACTGGAACTTTTATCAGGCAAGAGAAACAAAGAGATCTATCGCCAGGCTTCGTATCCACCAGAAACTCATGTATACAGCGCCTGATGAGAACGACTACACGGATGTAGCAGCAGAATTTCGCCGACAAACTACGTCTCTGACACAAGTCACCTGTATTGACACGAAGGGAATCTGGTGAGAATTACAGCGATGATTCACATCAGATTAACGGCGAAAAATTTTGTTGGAATGGATACTAACTAATAGAAGCTTCGGATGATAATCCATGACCGCGCGACACCGGCAACTCATAATTTGGTGACAAGTAGATATTATTAATTGATGCTATGACATAATTTAGCAACCACATATCCACACAGAGATTGATGCGGCTCATAACAATCAAAATAGTCAGGCAATGGGTATAAAGCTATTGTAGATGAAGAAGAAGCAGCAAAAATATGTTTCAACTATTACGGAGACTTCTAGACGTTACATATAGCTCACTCAATATTACTCATGTGTTCGCCAATAATAGAGCTCATATAACGACGCAGCTATAGTCTGATGAGTGAAAAGTTTGACGACGATACTGCGAATGAGAATAGCAGGATCCCAGAGGTCCATTATAAAACCGATAACGCCGGAATAGGTTAGAGGCGGAACTCACGATTACTACAGTAATCGTGAGTAATCACTGATTTATGAACATAATTAGAGTGAGCCGGAGTAAAGAGATGCTGTCAATTCTAGTAGTTTGATTCAAAGCCATAGCCTATCACAGTGACGGACAAGATAATACGACATCACTCAGCCTCTATCGGGATCAAGCCGGCAAAGACGAATTCTTCACCTTCCAGTGGCGCCGGTGTAATCGCTAAGTATGCTCTGCTTATCTATGATAGCCAAGAAGAATCGCATCCGAATCAAAGTCGAAAGCAAACAAGGCATACCTCCATTTGACGACTTCCCAATCGTGCAGTACTTACCGTTCTCATCTGAGTCCTCAACCTTTTTCTAACCAAAAATGGTCTCGCTTCAACTACCAATAAAGGAGTTGTTCAAATTTCAAACCGGAGCTCGCCCCATTAATTACCAGCAACATCCCACTATATATTTACGACGCTACGTATACCCGCGAGGAGAAAATTAATTCATAATATACAAAGTTTGGGTCATTGTTTGTGAGGGAATGTTGCTCTAATAGGACAAACGACTCGAGGGAGAACAGGCGGCTGAGACGTGGTGCGAGAGGGGGGAACAGGTCTCTGAGGATCACGCTTGGACTTCAACTTTCGACTGGTTTTCAACCTTGGAACTTCTGTGGGCGCCAAGACCGAGGTTCCGGCCAATTAGCCAAGAAGGCTTCTATTGTCCATGAGTCAATGGCACTACCCAGCGCCTTGGACGGCACAAAAGAAATTGGGTTAAGCTACAATACAGCAATCACGCTCTGTCCAGACTTTTCTGACATTTCAGCACGGCCTTCGGGAAGGAGTTGGAAGGAGGCTAGAAAGGCAGAAGGTGAATTTCCAGAGGTACTCACAAGTGTGCAGTGCCCAGCTGGCCGGCCTTTTCGAACGGTTCAGAAGGGTCACCATGTCTTCGGATCTAGTCCTAATGTCGGTATTAGGAGAGCTCCGCACTCAGTGACTTTTGCTATTTTTCCCGGCTGCCATACACCCGCATATGGCCATTGTTTCGTTGGCTGGAAAGGGGAGATCATGAAGGGTGAAGGACTCCTCTTAGTGTATGATCGAATGAGGGCTTGTGAGGGGTGGTACTTTTTGAAGGGATCTGTATGGGAGGTATAGGAGGGGATATACTACCGGTATAGGTATCCTTGGCCTGTAGGCAGAGAGGACCTGCATGTCCTACATAGTCATTGACTCGGACAGGACGATAAAATGAATCTAAACCTATCGAGATCAAGAGCAGGTTGGAAGCTGTAATGAAATATTTGGGCACTCCCAAGTGCGTGATTGTAAATCGTAGATGTCAAATCAGAGCATAATACTGGGTACGATATATTGAAGATTTAATATAATTATTATTCAATATAGAGCGTTGGAGTCGATAACGTTTGAATTTCTAGAAAAAAGGTATCACAACGGAATAGGTGAATGAATATAATTGAAGAGAATATATTTGCCAAGTGTAAATTGCAGAGATGAGGAGTTTCGGGGGATATAAAAGAGGAAGGTGGCTATGTATTTATGAACTTGGGCTGAAATCACGCGGCTGTGTTTGGCGACTATTCCCAATACCTGTCATTGGTGTCCCCTACGAGCCTTCAGCTCTCACTGTAGAGTCTGCAGAGCCAAGATTGAGAAACAAAGTCCTCACTTCGATGAGGATTCCCAATCGCTTTTGCCGTCTGTTCTGTCTTCATCCCTAAGCGCACCCCCTTACCACCGTTATCATGAAGCTTACCACGATCAGATCAGATGGTAGGGTCGAAGCCCTTCTCGTCACCCACCCTTGATAATGGAGGAAAAGCCATCTGACGAGTATCCGGAGAGTACTCAGCACCAGATATGGCCTCGAATGTTACAGCGAAAGGAGATATACATAGATGTACACACCTAGTATGGCTGAGCCTACACGTTTCTTGAGGCTTTTTCCCGCGCACGCAGTATCCATTGCTACCATTTTTTCTGGGTAGAAGGTTCTATGGAAGAGGTGGCAGAATTCCACGAATAAACACTCAGCTGAATGGCTATTCATCATGGGCAATGCATCAATGATCTTTCAAGTGACAAAAGAGGATGGGAGCACTGTACAAGATGTGGCCTGAGCCAGAGAAGCTCAATGTGCTAGACAGTTACAGAATCAAGTTGAATGGTGAACATAACTCTCTCTCTCTCTTCAAACGGCTGTAGTGGTTAGATTTCCACATAAAACATATAAGAAAAGCTCACACTCGTTCGAGGATAGATAGTGTAAGACGCAGAATCATGACGGCCTCTCTCAACACGGTTTCTAGGCTGCATGGCTGTATGGTATGCCATCAGAGTCGCTTGGTAACCCAACCCATGCAAGACGGTAGATTCTCAGCTCAAATCGAGCATAGCCCGACTATTTTTTTTTTTTTAAATCATTTAATTTGTATGCAGCTATTAAGCTATGACACATGACCGGTACTATATATACATGTAGGATGACTCTTTTGACGTTAGAGACACTCATACTCTGGATTTCATTTGCAAATACCACTATGAGGTATGTTCGCTTACACAAACAGTCGACCCTCCTCCGTAAGTACCCACCAAAGGGAAATTTAAAACCTTTGATTATCCAAGCATGCCTTCATCATCCATGCATACCAGTGCCGCGAGAAATGTAGTTAGATTTTGCCGGATTCGAAGCAGCGGTCTCCTGTCTCGGGTGGGATATGTGTCCTAGCTATCCAGACCTTACTTGAGAAACCAGCCAAGATGATGTACCACCGCACCATCCAACCACGGCGGTGTTTATAGTGTCGCCCGCACTCTCGCAAGCGAAGTCTTGGCGCACGCACAAGACTCAATTCGAAAACTCGTTGTCAAAATTCTAAAATTCACGCCCGTCGAGATCGTTTCCATCCTCTGCATCATCTTGTGAACTTGTCCTAATCCCTCTCACGCCCATCCCAAAGAACAGTCTCCCAGGTTTGTGCGCTACGCTTTGCTTCCTCCGTCGGGTGTAAATATCGGCGTGGGCGTGTACGTGGTGGTCAATTGAGGCCAGAGAAAGTTGACGAGAGGTGTGATCATTGAAAGGAGGATGTACTAAGTCGTACCTGCAAACGTGATGAAGTTTTGGTGTTGATTGATCTCGTAAGGTGTGAAAATTTGATTAGGTGGAGAGTCTTGAATCATTGCCTCATGGGCCAACTTGTTCGGTATTGCGAAATTTGACTGATCTTGGCTCTGGGAGAATATTTCACTCCCAGGTTCGTAGAGGGCACCGCGTACAGGTGTCAGTCTTGCCCTCCATAGCCCGACTATATGTGGCGTATGAATATCGAGAAAGATCGTCGGCGCATTCGTAAACAGGTGAGGGTTGAGAGCTTTCCCGCCCTCTAGATCTACGGAAGATGCTTGTCCATGTTGAGGAAATTTACCGCACTTGTGAGAATGAAACACAGGATAAAAATCTCTCGAACTCCACGGGAATATTTCATTTGTGCGGGTGAGCTGATTTTGCCTTTTTTAATCAACGTCGTGCCGGCGCACAACTCTAGACTAGAGAGCCAAGCGTCGGCTGGCTCAGTCTGTAATGACTAATACAGATTTAATCTGCCCGTGACTCTGAGCCTGATGATGGCCCGTCATATGAATATAAAAGGGTGGGAAAATACAAATGAGGTAATCAGGCTAATAAAAAGGAGGACGAAGGCTGAACACCTGTCAGTGGTGTCCTCTACGAACCTGGGAGTGAAATATTCTCCCAGAGCCGAGATTCAGTCACGAACAAGGGTGGGATGAATTTTATTTGATGGATCTTCGGCTTGAAGGAGTTGTACTCGGTATTTTGGTCGAAAAATCAGTCGACAGAGATTTCACAACCGCAAGAAAGTCGAACAAAAACTCATCACTACCAACATACGATTCACGGATGGACCAAGGTCTGTCTGGGGGTCGTATTCAAACATCCGACATTTCTCTACCTCCCCATATATTTGAAACGAAACATTTCTCAATCGGTCCTATACCTGCGACCCACCTCCATACTCGTCAGATCACCTACCTAAACACGCCCTAATGAGGAAAGTCATGATGAAAACGGGACGTGTACAAAGGAGGAAGAAAAGGGAAGATACACCGAGGGGATTACACAATTTCCCAATGACGACAACAACCCAACGGTACGATATGAAAGTGCAAGGCTAGAGCAACGATGAGATATTGGACAGCAATTATATTTCGGAGTTAATGAGGATGTCAAGGGCTCGGGCGCGTGGTGGCCGAGGCTGAGGAGAATTTGCGCTTCGGCGCGTCAAAAGAGGGTTCTCTGGACGGTTGGGCTTGACATGATTCAACACATGGGTGAAGTCTGAGGTGGTCCGGTCATTTAGGTGGGACGAGGTAGATGTTCTTAATGGTAGTTAACCTGATCCAGCCCGGCCCCACTCGTGCTTAAGCTCCAGTAGGAGTGCGACGGGAACCAATGTACCTAGCACGTAAATGAACAAGACAAGACAAGACAGGCTAATATAAATAGGTGCGATTAGCCAGAAATATTTGTTTACAATGTCCAAGGCCTAAGCTGAAGCTCAGAGTCCACTTTGCATATAAGACTGGTGGAGCCGGCGGGGATTACTGCTCACGGGCCCAACTCATTCCAACCGCGGGACCCGCTACAGAAATAGTAGAAGGTAGATCACAACGCAAAGGCACCACCCAATCCAACTCCCAGATCGAAACTCCCTCCTTTGCCCCCTAAATCCAAATAGCTATAGTCTTTCCTCAGAGAAACGGCACTTCTCGCCCTGTTCTCTATCGTCTCATGCACAGTGGCAATGACTAGAGTACTCGATCCCCGCTGAGAGCAGCTCGTCCATCAAAAGAGCCGGTTTCCTGCGCAAAGTTTTGAATCTTCCGTGGCATCTGGGTCCGAGAAGCTTTTTGACAAAGTCACCGTGAGACATTGACTTTCTGAGCCTACGCGTGAGTTGTGCGTGGTGTCAGCAGCGCATGAAGCGGCGATAATATACCGCAAAGTTGCCATGACCCGTTCGAGCTGCGATTAGTTCGCGGAGGCGCCAGAGAGTGATAGCTCGGGTTATTTGCGTCTCCGCACACGAAAGTTAAGTTGGCGGTACTTGGGCCGACAAGCCTATTCTCACCAGTTGTCGAGAAATCTCTATCGTCTGTGATTCATGACTCCACGAAGATATGCCAGCGTACTAGATCCTGCTTATGTATCCCGACTATTGCCGAGAGTATCTTTGTTCGTTCATTAACGCGCTAGGAAACATGGCACCCATCGCACTCCTACTAGAGCTTCAGCACGAGTGAGGCCGGGCCGGATTAGATCGACTACCGTAAAGTACAAATGCCTCGTCCCGCCTAAATGACTAGAACCTTGCGCGTCCCCCCCCCCCTTTATTTTATTTTTTAAAATCACTTAATGTATATGCAGCTATCTAGCTATGACACATGACTGGTGTTATGTTTAAATGATGGATGACACTTTTAACGCTAGAGTTTCACGGAATAATAACAGGGGTTAGAATGACGGCTTACTAGTAGTAAACAAACCTTGCAGGACTGAGTAGGGAAAGGTAACGTAACACTGAACTACGAGCATGTATATAATAAAGCGTAGTCTACAGTCGAGTTGCGTTCTTCACGCAACGTCTTCTCAATATTATTCTCATTCCAGATATTCCCTCTCTTCCTTGTGAAGACCACTTCGAGCCCATACTCGTATCAGATCACGACGTGCCCTCTATCTCTTCTTGTGGAAGACCTTGACTCTCAGTTCACTGACCCTCTTCCTCTCCTTGTGGAAGACCTTGACCCCCTATTTACTCACACTTGTACCCTGTGGACAAATAACATATACACTCCTCGAGATTACGTTGCGTCCTCATCCGCACTGTACAACAATGTCAAACTCAAACACCCCTGCCTGGAATCCCCCCACTTCTATCGAGGAATTTAGACAAATGTATGACAGCGATGCAAGCAATCTTTTTAATCAGCTTGGCTCTTTGGTACATCGGTATCGGTCAGAAAGGGATGCCGCACGCAGTCAAGTCTCTAATGCTCGCTCTCAGCTAGAGGCTGCAAACAAATCAATTGATAATCTAGAGCAACAAATCAATCAGCTCACTGTAGACCTTAGTGTCGCTCGTACAGTTCAGATTCCCACTCCATTATCCAATCCCGCAAAAAATTTTCGTTCCGAAAGGTTCCCGGATCCAGAAAAGTTTAATGGAGACCGTTCAAACCTACCGGGCTTTGTCACACAGTTACAAATGAAACTCAGAATTAATAGTGATCGATTTCAAGATGAGCCATCGAAAGTAATTTATTCGATTAGTCGCTTAGAAGGTCGAGCTCTGCAACAAATTGTTCCCATTGTTAGAGCTAACCCCTCAGCACCTTTCGCATCGATCCAGTCTCTTATCACATACCTTGAAGCATCTTTCGGAGATCCGGATCCCCGTGGGACCGCGCGCCAAGAACTCCAGAAGCTTCAGCAGGGATTAGGGGATTTTTCTAGCTACTACTCTGAATTTCTTCGCATAATCGGCTATCTAAACTATAATGAAGATGCGAAGATTGATGCTTTAGATAAAGGACTTTCGATCGAGCTAAAAAATGCTATGATTCACCAGATTCATAGACCTTCATGTCTTGATGAATATGCATTAATGTTGATGAACCTAGACAATCGAATTCGAGGGCTTAAAGCTGAACAAAATTTAAATCATGTTGCAATAGCCCCTCAAAATTTTCACAACTTAGCTCACCCCTCGCACGTTTCAGGTGGTCTCGCTCCGATGGACCTCTCTGCTCTGAAAGCTCGCATGACCCTCCGTCCTCCTGTTGAGGATCGATACATGTATGTAAATGGATTGCGAAAAATATCTGCAAGCGAAAAACAATGGCGGCGAGAAAATAACCTCTGTATGTATTGTGCTGGGGCTGGTCATAGCTCAAATTCTTGCCCTACAGCAAATCGGCGCCGAAGTCACGATTCTAGAATCCTGAAGTAACTACGAAGCATCAACAGGATTTTCAATGATCCCGGATTTGAAAAATGGCCCCTGTCCGGGATCCCAACATGTTCCTTCGATGTTTGCGTTTTCTATCTCTGAATCGTCGGTATCTCCTCTAGAGAATAATCTGGATGGTGATCATTTAGTTGCTGATTGTAAAATTAAAAATAAATGCTCACATATCTCAACGTATGCTCTGATTGATACCGGCTGTTCCGGGTTTGCATTCATTGATGAAATATTCGCGCGCCATAACAATCTTACTCTGTCCCCTCTCCAATTCCCCCGTACACTCCATGTAATCGATGGAAGACCTATATCTTCCGGAGATGTTACGCACATCTGCCATTTACCTTTAGCAATTGGTTCCCACCATGAAATAGTCCCATTTTTTGTTACAAAGCTAGGCTCTTATCCTCTAGTAATGGGGATCCCCTGGCTTCAGAAGCACGATCCGACATTACGATTTAAAGAAAATACAATTTTATTCGATTCTGAATTCTGTAAGCGCGAATGCAATCATTCTCCAGAATTAATACCAACTCAAGGGAAAAAACATAAGATAAGTTTTCACATGTCCAGCTCAGATGCTCTCCATAGACTCGCACAAAAAGAAAACTTACAAATCTTTCTCATGAGTACGCAAGAAATTAAAGATAAACCGATGACTTCTTCGGAAAATAGTAAGTGTTTGAGGATCAAATTCCAAGTCAGTACAGAAAATATTACTGCATGATGGATAAAAAGCTAGCAAACAATCTACCTAAAAGACGCCAATATGATCATAAAATACCACTTATGAAACATAAAAATCCCCCTTTGGTCCTTTATATGGAATGTCCCGGGAAGAGCTTGCGGAATTAAATAGATACATAAAAGAAAACCTTGAAAAGGGATTTATTCGAGCAAGTTCTTCACCAGCTGGCGCTCCAGTTTTATTTGTTAAAAAATCGGATGGTTCATTACGCCTTTGTGTCGACTATCGAGGTCTCAATGAAATTACAGTCAAAAATAGATATCCATTACCTTTAATTAGAGAGACCCTCGATCGCCTCGCCAAAGCGAAATGGTACACTAAGCTAGATCTTCGCCAAGGCTACAACCAGATTCGAATGGCGGAAGGGGAGGAATGGAAAACAGCTTTTCGGACTCGCTATGGACATTTTGAGTATAACGTGATGCCTTTCGGACTTACTAATGCACCAGCAACATTTCAACACTTTATCAATGATTGTCTACGTGAATATCTTGATGTATTTTGTACAGCCTATCTAGATGATATTCTTATATACAGCGATTCTATGGAACAGCACCAAATACATGTTGAAAAGATATTGCAGGCCTTATACCGCAATAATGTATTTTTAAACCCAGAAAAATGCGAGTTCCATACACAAAGCACTAAGTATCTCGGTCTCATAATTGAGCCTAACGGTATTAGTATGGATGAAAAGAAACTAGAGACTGTTAAAAATTGGACTACTCCAAAAAATATCAAAGATGTGCAAGCTTTCCTAGGCTTCTCCAACTTCTATCGTCGATTTATACACGGCTTCTCCAATATTGCATTCCCTTTGACAAAGCTAACCCGCAAAGACATAAAATTTGTTTGGGGAAGTGAACAACAAACTGCTTTTCAAGTCTTAAAGAATGCTTTTACAACATCGCCGATTTTGGCGCACTTCGACCCAGATAAACCAATAATTGTTGAAACTGATGCATCCGACTACGTCTCAGCTGGCATTCTTTCTCAGTACGATAGCTCCAAAAAGCTGAGACCTGTGGCATATTTTTCAAAAAAGCATACACCGGCCGAATGCAACTACGAGATATATGACAAAGAACTTCTCGCGATAATTCGTGCCTTTGAAGAATGGAGACCAGAACTCGAAGGGGCTGCGCATCCAGTAGAAGTAATTTCTGATCATAAGAATTTGGAATATTTCATGAGCACAAAACAGCTTAACCGAAGACAGGCTCGCTGGGCAGAATACCTCTCTCGCTTCAACTTTGTAATCAAATATAGACCAGGTAAGCAAGGAGGAAAACCAGACGCTCTAACAAGAAGATCGGGAGATCTCCCTGAGGAGGGGGATGATAGATTATTACACCAAAGTCAAGTTGTATTAAAAAGAAAGAACCTGGATATTGATCAATGTCTAGAGCTGTTTGCAGGTTCTATATCGCATAAAATTCCCGATCAAGCCTTGATAAAAAGACTCTTAGACGAGGGATATAAAACTGATGGATTTCCAAATCAAATAATAAATATGATTCAACAAAATAAACGACACTGTAAAGAAATATCTCTTGCTGAGTGCTCTATAATGGAGGGTCGGTTACTGTATCGTGAATGCATCTTTGTACCAAATCACGATCCACTTAAGCTTCAGTTACTTAGGCTCTATCACGATGCTACACCGGCTGGACATCCAGGCCGGGAAAAAACATTTGAACTTATCAGTCGAGATTATTACTGGCCTTCAATGCGCAATTACGTAGCAAGATATGTACGCAATTGCCATGTATGCCAGCGAAGTAAACCTAGCAATCATAGCAAGTTTGGAGTTCTTCGGCCTCTGCCGATTGCTCAACAGCCATGGCAAGAAGTATCAATGGATTTTGTAACAGGAATACCAAGTAGCCAAGGATTTGATGCGATTATGGTAGTAGTGGATCGATTAACGAAATTGAGACACCTGATACCTTGTAACACAACTGTTACCTCCCAAGATGTGGCCGAACTTTACCTACAACATGTATGGAAACACCATGGACTACCCACTCATATTACTTCTGACCGTGGAACACAATTTACAGCACACTTCTGGAAAAGTCTTTGCAGAAACCTTGGAATACAGTCAAGAATGTCAACCGCTTTCCATCCAGAAACAGATGGACAAACTGAAAGATTTAATGCCGTGATGGAACAGTACCTACGTAGTTATGTGTCATACCAACAAGATGACTGGGTCAAGTGGTTACCAATGGCTGAATTTCTGCTAATAACCAAATTTCCACCTCAACCAAGGTCTCTCCATTTTTTGGCAATTACGGATTTCACCCACGATTTACTATAAGTATTAAGCCATATGCAAAATCTTCAGCAAGTCTTGATGCAAAAGATTTCGCTATTAAAATGAGGGAACTTCATGATTTCTTGAGATCCAATATCAGATCGGCACAAGATCAACAGGAACAGGCTATTAATACAAAAAGAATCCCTGCGCCTCGCTATCAACTTGGAGATTGGGTATTTCTATCTGCAAAAAATATAAGGACAACTCGAAATTCCCAAAAACTTGACTGGAGAAAGTTAGGTCCATTTCGAATTAAGGAGATTATATCCGCATATGCTTACAAACTTGACCTACCGAGAAGCATGAAAATTCACCCAGTCTTTCATGTGTCATTGCTTCACCCAACCGCAGAAGATCCAGTTCCAGGCCAAATTCAAGAACCGCCGCCGCCAGTGATTGTCGATCAAAACAAAGAATTTAATGTTGAAGAAATTTATGACTCGAGAGAGACCAAACGCAACGGTATCCAGTATTTTGTCAAATGGACAGGCGAGAATGATGCTACTTGGGAACCAGCTGCAAACCTTGATGATACTGAGGCAGTTAAAATTTTTCATCAACAATATCCTCATAAACCAAAGCCGATAGAACCCAACATAGCTTCAAAGTCTCGCAGGAGCTCGCGCTTGAACAGGGGGCTACTTTCACGGAATAATAACAGGGGTTAGAATGACGGCTTACTAGTAGTAAACAAACCTTGCAGGACTGAGTAGGGAAAGGTAACGTAACACTGAACTACGAGCATGTATATAATAAAGCGTAGTCTACAGTCGAGTTGCGTTCTTCACGCAACGTCTTCTCAATATTATTCTCATTCCAGATATTCCCTCTCTTCCTTGTGAAGACCACTTCGAGCCCATACTCGTATCAGATCACGACGTGCCCTCTATCTCTTCTTGTGGAAGACCTTGACTCTCAGTTCACTGACCCTCTTCCTCTCCTTGTGGAAGACCTTGACCCCCTATTTACTCACACTTGTACCCTGTGGACAAATAACATATACACTCCTCGAGATAGAGAGACTTATGCTCTGGATACTATTTGCAAATACCACTATGAGGTATGTTCGCTTACACAGACAGTCGATCCTCCTCTGTAAGAACCCACCAAAGGGGAATTCAAAATCTTTGATTATCCATGCATGCCTTTGTCATCCATGTATACCAGCGCCGCGAGGAATGTGGTTGTGTTTTGCCGGATTCGAACCAGCAATCTCCTGTCTCGGGTGGGATAACTTTCAAAGCTCTCCAGACTCTACTTGGAAGACCAGCTGAGACGATGTACCACCGCACCATCCAGCCATGGTGGTGTTTATAGTGTCGCTTGCACTCTCGCAACTAAAGTGTTGATACGCACAAAGCTCAATTCGTAAAAGCCCCTTGCCAGATTTCAAGACTTCAGACGCGTCAAGAATGTATCCATCCTCTGCATCATCTTGACAACTTGTCCTGATACCTCTCACGTGCATCCCAATGAAATGTCTCCCAGAATTGTGCGCCACGCTCTGCTTCCTCCGCCGGATATTAATATCGGCGTGGACGTGTATTTGGTGGCCAGCTGAGGCCAGAGAAAGTCGACGAGAGGTGTGGTGATGGGAATGAGGATGTATTGGATCGTACATGGACTTGATAAATCTTAGATAGGAGTCGATCTTTTTAGAATTGAAAATCTGACACGGTGGAGTATTTTGAATCCTTGCCTCGTGGGCCAACTTGGGTATTGCGAAATTTGACTGATGTTGGCTCTGGGGGAAAATTTCACTTCCACCTTCGTAGAGGCACCGCGTGCAGGCGTTCAGTCTTGCCCTCCTCTGCCAGACCCCACCTGTGTGTTGAATCATGACGGGTCCAGCAGCCCCGAGTAAAACAATAGAAAACACCCGCGCGAAAACCCGCATTCCGAAAGGAAAGCAATCAGAACAATCTCCCTTCCAACATTCTGCCTCAGCCACCACGCGCCCGAACCTCGATTCGAATTCCTCTTTCTATACCGAGCCATCTAGGCTCCCGATCTATGACCTCCGAGTCGCAGTTATCTCCGTCATCCCACAACTTGCTACGGCATATACTCCGCTATCTTGGACGCACTCCTTGACCAGCCGCTAGCCGTTTGATCCGAGTAGAGCATCTAGTGCCGGCGCCCTCTGCCTTCTGCTTTTCAGTCGTCATGCAGACAGCGCGTTTCTGCACCGGACGAGATGGCTGACTGAATTTTCTCTGCCGTACTTGCAGCCAAGTGTGGCGGTAGTGTGGTTGAAGCGGCGATTAAGAGGGCATAGACAGCTCTCGGTAGCGCCAACTCTGGCGACTTCTCGCACTTCATCTCGAGTTCAAGGTCGGCGTAATGTTTGGGGCGATTCGCGTGCCGTCAGTCCGTCAATATTTGCCTAGCCAGGTCGCAAGCCTTCCGTCCAGATGAGGCGAGGGTCATTATACCATATGTCGTCCTAGCGTTGTCCAACGATGCGAGCTCATCCGCCATTTCGTTTCCTGCCAGTCCTGCGTGACCCGGGATCCATCCTACTTTAATAGGTGCGGCTTATCTTGCGGCCATTTTCAAGAACTTTTGGATCCGCCAGGATGATGAAACAGTTATTCTCGTTAGTAAAGCCCGGACAGCCGCGGAATTTTCGAACAGAAAATAGATGGTGCTACGACCCTGCCGGAATACTCTGGTGCTTTTTACATCACAAGCATTCCACAGCAGTAATAAAAATTGGTGGTAAACATGTATCTTGATTCTTGTCCTTCTAACTTAAGGAAACACGTATATACAGCACTTATCCCTCTCTCCTAACGCCTTTTGTTCGGATTAGGTCCTGCTCAACGATTTCTAGCCTAATCATGCTATGTGGCAGGCTGCTGTTCGAATTATTCATGGGATCATAATCAGAGTTATGAGTAGTTTCGGTTTGGTATGGGTTATAAGGTTGATACCTGAGCGCGTCTCATAGTAGTCAGGCACGCAACTGAAGTAGCAAGTACACTGTAAGCCTCAACCCCAGAATGATGATACGTATCAAGTTTAATATGCTAGGTCCTGTATGGCTAGTATGGATAGGATATGGGGGATTTTACCTGTAGATAGATAAAGACACTGTAGCCCTCTGATAGTTGGGACAAGTCTTCTTCCAAATAATATCGGAATCAATCCTAGCCTCTCAGTAAGCAATCTCATGAATTATTTCCGTGTCTTTCATTACAGACCAATGTACAAAGTCGACGATCAAGATTTAGAAAGTAGATAACCATTCCTAAACAGCTAAATAATTACTCATCAACATAATTAGTCGTAATATCTATAATTATACATGAAAGGTCATGAATTCATTAGCTCATTAGACAGACCCCGGTCTCGCTTCCTGGTTGTGATTGCCTCAAGAGCAGCCAAAACTACATGAATCTCTGCGTCGAAGACCTCCGCATTCGTGATTTTGCCTGAGCCTCTTTTTCCGATTATCGTGCCTGTGCCACTGATAAAGGTCGCAAAGGCCCATGACACTCTGTCGGTGGACGCCCCAGTACCATCACTGTAAACACGGAGACATTCGGGTGGGAAGATAGGTAGCCACTCTCTTGTAAACTTAGCCGCTTCTTTCTTGCTTGTCCAGCAGGGGTTCGGCAGAGGAGGTACTGTGGGTCAGAGTGATGGAGGAAGTTCAGCCTCCGGACTATTGAATCATCAACTCTGTCGAGACCAATTCTGCTTTTGTTGCAAGTCTTTAGTCCGAGTCGGTCGCGGGCACTGTCGGTGCTTTCCGTGGCCCGAAGTCGAGGCGGATGGGTATAATCCATTCTTCAGATTTATGCAGCAGTCTTGAGCCTGCGTTCCTCAAACAGAATATAAGTTGGTGGAATTCCAGTCTCTCTTCTTATGGCTGTAATAGGCATGGTGTTCCAGGTCGGTGGAGCCAAGCGGATTCCGAAGGCGGAGGTCTGATCGATTACTTTACACTATCTTTTATAAGAATTACGCGCGACACCCCGATATATTTCCCTGGTTGATCCTGGACACTAGAGCTCCGCCGCGTGCATCACGATCGGCAGAACTACCGTACGAATGACTGTGGTTAGTAAGTCGGGCCTTGGTCCTTGGGTGCACTGAGTGAGCCGTAGGAAGTACTGCACTGGCCACATTGCTTTACTGGTCTACTTTGAGATATGGCTTTCGAGGGTCAGGCCGCGGTCCAAGTAAGCTCCAAGCCATCGGATGTCGTCAGATGCTTGTAAATCGCGTGGCCCTACCCTTATAGTCGGAAGTTAGTATCCCTTGGATCTGGAGTCGGGTAAGTAGATTGCTTCAGCCTTATCTGGGTCAAAAGAGACGGTGTCATCAGCGGTTCAACCTAGGACTGCATCGACCTCTCTCTAGATAGCTGCAGCGGCTTGGTTTGGGGTTGAGCCTATGCCGAAGATAGCAAGATCATCTGCATAGCCAAGTCTCCAACTACTGCTTTCCACGACTTCGGCCATATAGAAAAGGAAGAGAATTGAGGATAGAGGCGACCCTTGTGGTAGGCTGCATTCTAGATGGATTGGGTCTGTTACTCCGTCCTCGTGTCTGACGCGGGTGGATCGTTCTTCTAGGAAAGACTTTATCCAAGTGATGGCTGGTTTCGGCAACCCAACTTTGTTCATCCTTTGCAGAAGTCGTTCGTGGAGTAAAGCGTCGAATGCCCCCTGCACTTCCAGAGTGATAAGGACTGCTTTCTTCTGCCTTTTCATTGCATGCTCCATATCGTGGATAACGCATGAGACAAGGTCATTAGCTGGTCGGCCGGAGAGTGCTCCGAAAAACTGCTGCGACACGTCCTTGTACGAAATGGCGGTGTAAGCCATTCGCCTTGCGACTAGTCTCTAAAGACTTGTTAGACTCTTCGAGTCAATTGAATAAATGTAAGATGTAAAATGTAAAAAGTGTCTATGGGTTCCTGGCTGTCCTTCTGTCTATTACTATCTAGATTATGTATGTTCAGAAAATGGCAATGCTCGATCTGTCCCCTACTTGTCTCCATGAACCAAGTTTCTCATGGTTTAGAACGAAATATCTCTAGTCAGAAGATATAGAGTTCTTATTTCTATAGCCCAAGCGAAATACCTTTGTCTGAAACAAGTAACTCCAAGCTTTGTAAACCTAACACCTTAACTCTAAATCTGACTTTGATCGCTTCCAAACTATCCATAGTTTGATAAGACCTTTGCCGAGAGAGGATAGTAGTGCGATAGGCCTCCATCCTTTAGCTGTACTGAGATTACGGCCAGGTTTGGGGAGGAGGATGACTTCGGCTAGCTTAAATGCCTTTGGGAAGTGGTTCAGTCGAAGTGAGCCCTCAAAGAGTACTCTCACTGCGTAACTGTTGTAAAGTTAAGAGCTAACGGAGGTTAATTGGCAGAAGGTTTACGTATGATTATCGATGAATCAATGTGAACTGCTGATACATTTGGTATTCAGAACTATGAGGATTTAGGAGGTAGAAAGCGCTAATTAAATACACATCTGAGGTGGCTAAACCCTCGCCTCATTTTCCCAGATCAGTATCACAGAATATTCTAGTATCCTCCATCTGGTAGTATTATGTAGAAACACTTTCCATACAGTGCTCCATTGTTTCTCTGCTCATCATGGAGCCACCTGGAAAGTTCTTCCTTTACCCTCAGTGATTATTACCCTTGTGCATCGTAATCCTAGCCATCACCAGCACAACAGTAACCAATTGACGGCCAGGCTGTCCTAAGAAGCCGCACAGAAATCACGTCTCCTCCAGGAATTTTATTTTGGCAGGCCGTTGTGACCCATTTGGCTTCTTCATCAGTGACGCTTGAGACTTATGGAAGAATTCCGAGTCCTGGCTCGAGGTTCTCAACTTCGACTTCATTTTGGCTGGTAAACCGGCCGAGAAGAAGGTCGCGCAACAGAAGTGCTCGCTTTCCTGGGTCCGCGACAAAACCATCGAGAGTATGGAGTGGTGGAGCAGCAGATGTAAGTTGCGGCTTTGCCCAGAGTGCCATCCGATACATGTCGACGTCGGTTGTGGCTTCGGAGAACTTTAGACGGCAATATTGGCGTTTCGCACTTTTGACTATGCGACGTAACGCCTTTCTACTCTCATTATCCCTAAATATCCTGTACTCGCGTCTGACCTGTAAGCACTTTGTCGTCCACCATGGTGCTGTCCTACCCTTCCTTGCACTCCCACGTCTTCCGGTAGCTCTAATAGCGTCGCTAATAATTTGGAACAGCTTACATCAAGGTTGTATAATGCACTTATTGAGACCATTGGCTGTAGCCCTATTCACTTAGCCCATCTACCTAGCACCTTGAAAAAGTCCTTGAGGGCATCGTCTGTCACTCAGAATGGCTGGCCGATTTTGATAACAGCTCTAGCTTTCGAGTTCGGACGGAGGACGCCTCCTGTAAGAGTTCTGTGGCCCGATGTCGAATCAAGCTCGGTCGAGATATCTTGAGGGGCTCCCGGATTAGGCCAAACAAGGTAAAGTGTATTTCAAAGATCGTGAGTCGGGACGCCCGGTCTAGAAGATAGGTCCATACCATGCTCGGATATCCATTCGATGAGCACCTGGCCGTCAGTGTGTAGCCTAGTAGCCATTGTCTGCCATTCGGTGTGAACGGTATTGAAATCTCCGCCAATTACTGTAGGCCCGGATGGAGCCCATGATAGCGGGATCAAAAGGTCTGCTCCAGGAGCGCAATCTATGGAGACAAACGTGACTCTCTCTACCTTTTCTGCGGTAAGATCTGGTGATGCTTCGCAGATTGCGTGTTGTTGGCACTTGATCCCTTTTCGTGTGTAAATGAGGGAGCGCGGCCTTGTGGGGTTGTCAGCGGCGCAGAGAGGCAAATTCTTCTCGATCCTGGGATGCGACTTGATGAGCCAGATACCGTCTCGACGTTGAGTCCAGGGTTCCTGATTGAGTAGGACATCGGTTCCTGAATCCAAAATGGATGGTAAAATAATGTCCGTAGCAAGGTATTCTCTGCCAAAATTAGCACAGAGGAACGAGATCGTATTTGCCGTTGTGTGGTGCTTGGTAGGATTGTGGCTCCTTACGAGCATTGAGTTCCGGTGGTAGGTTCGTTGTCTGCAGTAGCCTCGACGGATTTCTGCTTTGTTTTCCAATCTCTGATCGAAACGTTCCTTTCTTTTTGAATTTTCTAACGTATAACCGACAGCAGGTCTTTCGTTCGCTGCACAGTTTTGCCGCCAACCTGGGTGGGTCTAGTCATGCAATGGAGTTCGATAGCTGCATATGGCCTATGGTAGTTCATAAATCTCGGGTTGTTCTGCTTATAGACAGATGCTTTTTGCTCGATGGGCCATGGCTGGCTGGGGCTTTGTGCACAATGTCCGCTATCATGGCCCGTAAGGCCTCTCCATTCTTTTCAACAGCTCGCCAGAGCTGATGATCGGTTGTGCCAGCCAGTAGGTTGATGTAACTACTGACAAGGCACTCATCCTCTGCGAGGAAGTTAGTCATGGTAAGGCCTAATGACTCGGTGGGGTTCGGGGGCGAGTATTGGCTGCTCGCCCAGCAGATTGGCTCTGTATTTATTAGTTTATTGATAGGACTATTCCATGGTCCTGTGAGGACCATTTCGACTTCTCGACACGTCAATTTTATGAGTGGGAGGGGAGCCAAGAGCCAGCCTCCGCTGAGGACTATGGTGGCATGAGTGAGTGAGGTATATATTTGACAGTATTAAGTCGTAAATGACATATGATAGTGTCACTTTGTGGCGGACAGCTGGTCGGCCTCTTTGAATGCTTCAAAAGGGACCAAATGTTTTTGGATTTAGCTCTAACTTCGATATTAAAAAAGCCCCGTTACCAGTGGTTTTTACGATTTTTCCCGGCTGCCATGTACCCGCAAATGGCCATCGCTTCGTTGGCTGTAGAGTATAGATAATGAAGGGCAAAAGACTCCTCTTATTGTATGATTGAATAAAGACTAGTGAGGGGCGGTACTGTTTGAGGGAGCTGTATGGGAGGCATAAGAGGGAATATACTACTGGTATAAGCATCCTTGGCCTGTAGTTAGAGAGGACGATTATGTCCTACATCGTCATAGACTCATGCTGGACAATAAACTGAATAAAACAAATAACGGGGCAAGTTCTCTTTCACAATTGGAGTATCACCTTTATCAGTCGTTAGGGCAACGTAGTGTGTGGCAAGATGAAATTAGAGGACTCGCGAGAGAAAGAAGACCCGAAATTGATGAAAAGTTTATTTGTTTGCATAAAATTTTTATTTCGTATGCAGCTATCTGTCTATGACAGAATATCTGAGAAATTGATGAAGAGATGGCTCAAATTAAAAGAAGAGCACTCATACTAAGGATTTCATTTGCAAGTACTACAGCAAAGTTATGGCGGCTTTTTCTTCACCCCAAGTCAACCCTCATCCGTGAATACCCATTCAGGGAAACAACTCGAAAACCCTGAGTTATTCAGACGTACCTCCATCATCTATTTTCTTATCTCAACGCGAAACGTGGTCTGAGAAGTCTCCTTCAAGTTAATTTCATCGGCACCGCTGAAAAGTGTAGAATTTGTCTTTGCCGACACATGAGCACAACGAGCTTTTATGGGGTTTTCTATGCCTATTTTGCGTCATAATCGACTATGTTGTAGCTTGGATTTCTTTTTAAATGATTTAAAGTGCTTTCAGCTTTCTAGCTGTTACACATGACCAGTGCTATGTATACATGTTAAATGACTCTTTTGACGTTAGAGAAACTCATAATCTGGGGGACTCCTCGCAACACCTATCAGTGGTGTCCCCTACGAGCCTCCAGCTCTCACCGTGGAGTCTGTAGAGCCGAGATCGAGTAACAAAGTCCTTACTTCGACGAGGATTCCTATTCGCTTTCGCCGTCTGTATCGTCTTCATCCATAAGCACATCCCCCTATTACCATTATCATGAAGCTAACCACGCTCAGATCAGATGGTAGGGTCGGAGCCCTACTCATCACCATTCCTTAATCAAGAAGGAAAAGTCGACCGATAAGTTTCCGGAGCGTAACCAGCACCCGATACGGAGATGGTGGATTGGACCAAATTGATCTCGAATGCTACAAAGAAGGGAGGTGTAGATGAATATGCGCACCGCATGTGGTCCCGGTGTCTAGGCCTTGCCTGGCCGGGGCTGCAGGTTTTTTGAGACCTTTTCTCGCGCACGCAGTTTCCATTGCTGCCATTTTTATTTTTTTGGTTAGAAGGTTCCGTGTGGAGGTGGCCGAATTCCGTGGGTAAACACTGAGCTGAATGGCTATTCATCAAGGGCAATATATCAATGATCTTTCAAGCAACATGAGAGGCAAGGAGCACTGTACAAGGTGCGGCCTGGGTCAGAGAAGAGCCTAACGTGCTAGATAGTCTACGGCTCAAGTAGTACAACAAACAAACACAAACATACAAATTTTTTTGAAATTCAAACTTTCGAATATTCCCTTATTCCTCCTTTCCCTCTATTTCATGCTCGTCGCATTCACTCAAAAACTGTGATCGAGTCGCTGGCATTTTAATCATGCCTCCTGTTCGAAAAAAGCTCCCCAACGCAAAGTTGGACAACTCGAGAGTCCGCTCGAGGACTCCCGCGAAAACTTTCAAGCATGTTTGTGAGCGAGGCCTTCGTCAAAGGGAAGTCTCCAGACCTTTTCGATAAAAAGTTGACTGATTCTGAGCCCGTCAAGTCAGTAACAATTGGTCTCGAGACCAAATATCTCACGATGCTTGCCCCACAGGCAAGCAGCTCTAGGAAATGAAAGGAAGTCGTCTGAAAGAAGACGACTGAACCTTCATATACGTCTGCAAGAAAAATTCGCTGTGCCAGCTTCCCAACTCACAGCTTCGACACCAGTACTGGAATTTCACCGGGGCTGTAATCAGTGATGGAGACCTAAAAGTGTCGTACGACGCAAATCAAGGCCCGTCTATCAATCTGTTTCACTACAATAAGCAGTGTCGAAGTAGCATTTTCACTCCTCTCGATTGGCGAAAATAAAGAATTTGTAGACGGGATCAAAGTCTACCTTCTAGCGGCCATTGGCCAGTTCGTACAACCAGGCCCAAGGAGTACTCCACCAGTTATCCCTGGCCGCCCAATAGCAAAGGGCACCAATACGAGGACGGCAGCTGATATGCGACTGTCTCTACGCCTCGCACACGATCACCCTCACCGACTCCTTTCACCAGCTGGTGTAAGATCAGCTGTGGCAGATGTGCTCGGTATCACAGCCAACAATATCACGTTGGTTCAGCGGGTAAAAACAGGCTTTTCACTAACAGCAAAGAATGAACTTGTTCGGAAAGAGCTCCTAAATCCATCCGCTACACAGAAGGAATCTGGAATAAATCTGAAACCAGCATCTGACCTAGTTGCCGTACAAATTTCAACCGCCCCGGTGAGAATTAACACACCCACAGGTCCTGTTTTCATTGCGGAAAATATAGTCGCCAACGAAGTCACGCAAGTAACCAAACCAGTTTCTTTTCTTGTTCGTCCTTATGGGGCCTGCAAACCCGGAGCGCCGTACCAGAGTTGTCAAGCTCTTTTCCTTCACGAATCCACACCTCGAACTGGATTCCGCCTCTTCGATGACTCCGGAGCTGCGAAGCTCCTCCAACCTCGTCGAAAAATAGTTCAGTGCAAACGATGTCTTGGCTTTCATGCCTCTCACAGCTGCTCCCGCGCTCTGGCCTGCGGGAACTGCGGATCAAATATGCACTCAGAAGCAGAGTGTAAAACCCTCACAAGGTGTCGAAACTGTGGGGGATATCACCGCTCGGACTCGCGGTTTTGCAAAGCTAGACCTGACAAGTTCGGCCCGGTGAAAAAAGAGCAGCTCGCGTAGACTCAAAAGGTCGAGCAAAAAAGGCTATTAGATTATGCTCGCGTCAAAGCTGCAGCCGAAATAGCCATCGAGGCGATTTACGGCTCGAAGAACGATGTTTGCATGGTAGACGAGTTGGGGTTCAGCATTCTGGAATACGAAGATGAGATTTGAGGTTACGGCGAGCCTCAGTGAAGTTGTTGAGGCTCCAGCACATAAAGAGCAGGACACCAGCTGGATAAAGGGTGCCTGCGAGCTTATCTTTTGCCCTCAGCGAAGGTCAGAAATTGTTACTTGGAAGATTTAACAGGAACGTGAACGGGCGAGAAGCGCAGGATTCGGACCTTATTTAGATTTCTTCGAAATTTGATTTTTGTTTCTGATTTTAGTTTTGCTGTTAACACCATCATTTGTGTAGAAGTTCATGCTGATGGAATGAGTTTGGCTTTTATATAGTGATCCTTACCGGCTTCACCGGTCCTGTATCGATAAAAGGATGTAGAGCTATTTTACTTTAGCTCAGTACTTTAAAAATTTTCAATAACAACACAACCGAAGTCTTGATACGCACAAAGCTCAATTCATAAGAGCCCCTTGTCAAATTTCCAAATTTCAGACCCATCGAAACAGTATCCATCCTCTCCATCATGTTAGCTTGTCCTGATCTTTTTCACATCCACCCTAATAGCTGCCTCCCAGATTTCTGCGCCACGCTCTGCTTCCTCCGCCGGGTATTAATATCGGCGTGGGCGTGTATTTGGTGGCCGAAGAAAGTCGACGAGAGGTGTGGTGATGGGAATGAGGATGTACTGGATCGTACATGGACTTGATAAATCTTAGATAGGAGTCGATCTTTTTGGGATTGAAAATCTGACACGGTGGAGTATTTTGAATCCTTGCCTCGTGGGCCAACTTGGGTATTGCGAAATATGACTGATGTTGGCTCAGGGGAAATTTTCACTTCCAGCTTCGTAGAGGCACCGCGTGCAGGTGTTCAGTCTTGCCCTTTTTATTTGGGAATAGCGCGGGCGTTATCTAGTAATTCCTTTATTCGTGTACACATAGATCAAGTGTCTCAGGAGAGAGAGAGAAGCCCAATGTGCTAGATAGTCATAGACTCAAGTGGTACAATAAAATATCACACATCACAAACTCCAGCTCCTCTGTAGATTCTGAAGGGTCAAGATTGAATAACACTTTTTCAGCTTTGAGCTAAGTTATCTTCCCCTCCGTCAAAGATTCATTTCCGATAATACATAAGACCACCAAATCGACGATAATGATGCTGGTAATGAGGAAAGATAATGAGGTACCAGACGCTAAAGCGGTAGTCCAAGAAGCCCTCGTCATATTATAACATGTGCTACCCACCAGCGGGCGAACAAGTAGCCCACGAAAGCAAAGTAGAAAACGCTTCCATCCTCAAAAAAACAGACTACGACTCGTGAATTGTATCGTTCCTTCTAACCCTTAATTGTGAATATACTAGCCAAGAGGGTATCTGAAATTCATGAGTTACTCGACAACCCCATGTCTATAACGACTATTGGATGCTAGGCTAGGCTCCTTCACGACAGTCATTCTCGACCAAGACTTTTCTGAGGTTCTTTCACAACTTTCGGTTTGTCCCGCAGCATGAATAAGGGGAGGAGAAAGGTTGAGAGACACTCTGAAGTATACACCGGTCTGCTGCGCCCAGCTGGCCGGCTTCTTCGTCATAGGAGAGCCCGGCATCCAGTGGTTTTTGATATTTTTTCCTTCAGTTACATACGCATAAACGGCCATCGTTTCGTTGGCTGGATAGGGGAGAAAATGACAGGATAACGGCTCCTCTTAGTGTGTACTCGAAAGAAGACCTGGGCGGTAATACTGCTGGAAAGAAGTCGTGAAAGAGGCTTAGGAGAGAGTAAACTACCCGAGGTGTAGATTCTCCCGGCCTGTAAGCAGGAGAAACCTTCATGTCCTTACATAGTCATAGACTTAAAAGGATGATAATCAGTGAAGCATCCACGGTCGGACTTCAATTAAACAAGGATCTACAACTAGTTGGACATTTTATTTATTTTCTTTGAAGCAAACAACGTATGACATCGCGTATCTTTTTTATTTGGCATTTGGACTATAACGCGCTAGCTATCGGATCTCCAAATCATCTGATAACAAGGAATGCTAGCTGTTGGAGAGTTTAATGATAGGCATGCAATAGAGACGTGTGACGGGTCATTGCCACTTGATATGCAGCGAGTAACGGCGTACTGCTAGCTAGCTCCTTAGGTTTCAAGGGCTGACCCTTGACATATGATGTGAAGATGTCAGTTTGTTCGTCCTGTATGACGTCTACTTTGTGGTCACGGTAGG
The DNA here is from genome assembly GCA_900239735.1 of Blumeria hordei DH14. Classification (NCBI taxonomy): domain Eukaryota; kingdom Fungi; phylum Ascomycota; class Leotiomycetes; order Helotiales; family Erysiphaceae; genus Blumeria; species Blumeria hordei. The sequence goes on from OENG01000035.1 coordinate 3,614,592, forward strand.
TAGTTTGCAGAGGGGTACAGTGGAGCGCATATTCGCTTCAGGGGATACATACCCTGGTAGCGCCTCACTCGACTGGTGTAAAAATCTTCCCTGTATTTTAAGGCCTAGACTCAGGGAACAAATTGTATTCCCGTCACCATCAGTTTTGGGGGAAGCCTATCAATCCCTTTGAAATCCTTTGCCATATCTGTTGACCGCTGAAACAGTAAACAGCTATTTCTATCTTTTGCTTGACTGATAATGAAAACTAAATTTCTCTAAAACAAAGTAGTTTATATATCAGACATTTGGCCTTACACGTTACCAATCTTATTTTGCAGATGATTTCACCTAAGAACCCAACTTCAACAACTTGGTTCAAACAATTATCCAGAGATCAAAACATTAAAGTGGGTCAATGAATTAAATATTAACGAATGATCAATAAACAACATTTTCAGATTTGTGGGCTCCATGAAGCTGGAAATGTATACACAGTACCGGTCAGGTGCCATGGCTAAATAGCTGAATACACATTGATTGATTTAAAAAAAAAAGAAGCTGGTAAAGATCAGATGTAAATTGCCGCGCAACGTGGCATTTCTTGGGGACAAGTTAATTATTCAATGCGCCGCGCAACTGTCTCCCCTCAAAAGAGGAAAGGATCACCCGCCCCTGAAAGCAGATGATGTAAACCAGGTTATATTTGATGTTGAGCCTTCACCTGAAACCTGCCGCGAAACATATCTAGAACTCGCCTCTAGCTCCGTGAGATATCTTGGTGTCGGCGAGCGGGTAATACGCAAAGAACTTAGAAAAAGAAGATATCGACGACGGGTAGCTCATCTAAAGCCTCCAGCATTTCAAAAAACCATGATGACACGTAGAGAATGGGCCGAAGCTTTTATAGTTATGAGCTAAACGGGAGTCATATTGTGGAGGGATGAGGAGTGGATAATTTTTTATTTTATGGGTGGCAATGAATAGACTCATGCAATATTACGCTGCACGTATATGGACAGAAAGTATAGGGGGGACTATTCTCAACACCTGTCAGTGGTGTCCCCTACGAACCTCCAGCTCTCACTGTAGAGTCTGCAGAGCCGAGATTGAGTAACACCTTTTCAACTTTGAGCTGAGTTATCTCCCCCTCCGTCAAAGATACGCTTCCGATAACACATAAGACGACCACGACGACGATAATGATGCTAGGAATGAGGAAAGATAATGCGGTACCAAACGCTACAACGGTAGTCAGAGAAGCCCTCGTCATATTACAACATGTGCTACCCACCGGCGGGCGAACAAAAAACCCACGAAAGCAAAGTAAAAGACCCTTCCGCCCTGAAGAAAAGCAGATTTCGACTCGTCTATAGTATTGTCCCTTCTAATCATTACATCCGAATCTACTAGCCAGAGGGCATCTGAAATACATGAGTTACCCGACGACCCCACGTCCGTAACGATTTTTGGATGCTAGGCTAGGCTCCTTCACGACAGTCACTCTCGACCAAGACTTTTCTGACATCCTTTCACGATCTTCGGTTTGTCCTGCGGCATGAATCAGGAAAAGAGGAAGGAGGAGGCTAGAAAGGTTGAGAGACGCTCTTAGGTATACACAGGTCTGCTGCGCCCGGCTGGCCGGCCTCTTCGTCATAGGAGAGCCCCGCACCCAGTGGTTTTTGATACTTTTCCCTGCAGCTACACACCCGCAAATGGCCATCGATTCGTTGGCTGGAGAGGGGAGATAATGACGGGATAACGGCTCCTCTTAGTGTGTACTCGAATGAAGACCTGTGGGGGTATTACTGCTGGAAAGAAGTCGTGAAGGAGGCATAGGAGGGAGTACACTACCCGAGGCATAGATACTCCCGGCCTGTAGGCAGAAAGGACCTACCTGTCTTTACATAGTCATAGACTTTACAGGACAATAAACACAAATACACATATACACAGAAAGTATAGGACTAAACCTGTATCCATTTATTATGGGTACATCTATAAAACTATATACTGTCTCTCAGGGATAGAAAAGGTATAACATGAAACTGGGCTATTTATGGGTTTAGCCTTTTTTTTTTTTTTTAAATCATTTAATGTGTATGCAGCTATTTAGCTATGATACACGACCGGTACTATGTATACATGTAGGATGACTCTTTTGACGTTAGAGACACTAATACTCTGGATTTCATTCGCAAATACCACTATGAGGTATGTTTGCTTACACAAACAGTCGACGCTCCTGCGGAAGTACCCACCAAAGGGAAATTTAAAACCTTTGATTATCCAAGCATGCCTTCATCATCCATGCATACCAGCGCCGCGAGAAATGTAGTTTAGTTTTGCCGGATTCGAAGCAGCGGTCTCCTGTCTCGGGTGGGATATGTGTCCTAGCTATCCAGACCTTACTTGAGAAACCAGCCAAGATGATGTACCACCGCACCATCCAACCACGGCGGTGTTTATAGTGTCGCCCGCACTCTGGGCTTAGCCTTGCAGGCGCAGTTAGGCTTGCTCGTAATGGATTAGACTGTCTATCCTCAATAACCTGCTTGCCATGAAGTATGGTCCAATCGACTATTTCAAATGACTGGATAAAGAAATGTATTTTCAACATCACCTCAGACCGCCTAACCATCAAAGCCCTTCATTCTCAACATCAGGAGGGCAAGACTGACACCTGTACGAGGTGCCTTCTACGAACCTGGGTGTGAAATATTCTCCCAGAGCCAAGCTCAGTCAAATTTCGCAATACCGAACAAGTTGGCCCATGAGGCAATGATTCAAGACTCTCCACCTAATCAAATTTCCCCACCTGACGAGATCAATCACTACCAAAACCTCATCAAGTTTGCAGTTACGACTTAGTACATCCTCATTTCAATGATCACACTTCTTGTCGACTTTCTCTGGCCTCAATTGACCACCACGTACACGCCCACGCCGATATTTATACCCGACGGAGGAAGCAAAGCGTAGCGCACAAACCTGGGAGAAATTTCTTTGGGATGGGCGTGAGAGGGATCAGGACAAGTTAACAAGATGATGTAGCGGATGGCTACAATCTCGACGGGCGTAAATTTTAGAATTTTGAAGAGTTTTCGAATTGAGCTTTGTGCGTGCGCCAAGGCTTCGGTTGCGAGAGTGCGGGCGACACTATAAACACCGCCGTGGTTGGATGGTGCGGTGGTACATCATCTTGGCTGGTTTCTCAAGTAAGGTCTGGATAGCTAGGACACATATCCCACCCGAGACAGGAGACCGCTGCTTCGAATCCGGCAAAACTAAACTACATTTCTCGCGGCGCTGGTATGCATGGATGATGAAGGCATGCTTGGATAATCAAAGGTTTTTAAATTTCCCTTTGGTGGGTACTTCCGCAGGAGCGTCGACTGTTTGTGTAAGCAAACATACCTCATAGTGGTATTTGCGAATGAAATCCAGAGTATTAGTGTCTCTAACGTCAAAAGAGTCATCCTACATGTATACATAGTACCGGTCGTGTATCATAGCTAAATAGCTGAATACATATTAAATGATTTTAAAAAAATCTCAACATCACTATCAATTAATCCGCTAATCTAGCAAAAGATTTCTCTTGTAAAGTTCGCTTCTGAAGCTAAAGTTCGCAAGTAGCTAACCTGCAATCCATGTATTGAAATAAGTACTTTAAAAGGACTTGGCTTGATAATACAAAATATAACCAACGAACGTGGCTTTACAACAAGACAAGTACAACGTGCGTGTGCTCGAGAGGATGAGAATTCTACTCCTCGCAAAGGACACTCGCCATCATTGAGCATAGAACGAGTCAATGAGCTCGAGGCTTTCGTCCGGGAATCTATTGAAACTCGTCAACTGTGCTATTTGCAACTAGCGATGGGACCCTTTAGCCACTGGGGATGCAGTGAGCATTTAGTTTCTAATGCCCTTCAAAAAAAAGGTTACAGCAGATGTACTGCTCGGAAGAATCCTCCGTTAAGTGTGGTTAACAAGCATAAAAGATTGGAGTGAGGAACAATGGAGTCGAATACTTTTGACTGATTGAACCTGGGTAATGGGTGATTTTCACATGAAACCTCGTGTCACAAGAAAAGAAAGTATAAATTCTATCAAAATATTCCTTGTACTAAGATCAGAGTTTAGCCTGATGATGAGTTAGATGAGACCTGTATTATGGCTCGCCATGCTCATGGGAACAGCCGGATGTTTTGGGGATCATTTTATGGATCACGGAAAGGCCCATTCCTAGTCTAGGAGAAGGATTGGAGATCAATGAAGGACTCATCCTTTTGTGAAAGGATTTTGCCTCTTTTGAATCAATTTTACTTGGAAAATGCAGAAATTTATACATGCACAACAATGTACAATGTCACAAAGCATAATCAACGATTGTGGCGCTGCGTAAGGTTGTAATAATGCGTATGAGATGGCCACCTTACCCACCGGACCTGAAACCGATCGAGTTATTGTAGGACATCTTTAAAAATTAGTCAGGCAAATAATCCTGAGATAAATGGGGTCAGGCTTGTGCGCTCTGCCACGTTAAGAGTATTGCTAGAGGCCGCATGAGACTCTATCACTTCCGAGGAGCTATCCTCACCAGTTGGTAACATGCGCGAAGTATGTGTTGCGGTGTTAAAAGCAAATAGAGGGTGCACAAAATATTAGGATAGAGCAGACTAATACCAAACAAGTAGTTTACTTTTATTTTATGTGTGAGCCATACTGAGAGCTTCTATTTATACTGTTGTAATACAGCGCAATTGTGTTTGAAATAGATGTGTATTTTTATATAATATCAATTGTTTTTTGATTTTTTAATAAAGAACCACATAACTTTCTTATAAAGTTGAAAGCCGTCCCCATTAATTTTGACTTTCATGGGATATCATTGATTAGTTCCCTTGCTCGCATAACTAGTGGACGAGATAGACATGGGCCTACATTAAGATCAAACCAATCAAATCCAAAGTTACAGGGACATCACCCCAGTCATTTTGACCGATATACCTTTTCTACCCATAAGAGACTGCTGACTGCTAGGAAGTACTACGTCAAAGGCGCCCTGGACATCTAGCGTGAAAATGCTGGCGGTTCGTCCTTCAGTTAAGGTTCTTTCAACGTCGTGCATCAGGTAGGTGTTTAGGTCCACTGCGGATCTTCTAGTGAGAGCTCCGAACTGCTGGTTGGCCATTATCTTGAACCAAACTGCAATTCAGGCTTTATGCTTGGCTAGCGGACGTTCTAACCCTTTGCCCAGAACTGAAAGCATGGCAATAAGGCGACAGAAGCGAGGGAAAGATAGGGCGCATTTGTTAGACTTCTGTATTATTATGAGTGTCGGTTGGCGGAAGCAGGATGGGTAATGCCCAAGTGACTCGCAGTTGTGGAGGGGGGACTAGGCGTGATCAGCGATGTGTGGCCAGGCGTAACAAAAAAATAGTAGTCGTAATTTCGTCTCTGCCAGGAGCTGTGTCATCAGCCTTGAAGATGGCGTCTCGAACTTCTTGTTGACCCGGCCTCGGGAAATAAAGCGTGTGATTAAAGACTGTGGGAGTGTCGGGAGGGATATCACTTACATGTGCAAGGTTCAGAAAAAGATTCCTAGTAAGGACTATTTTTTTTCTGCATGGGTTATGGCCGGGCCCTTGTCCGGAAATCTGGGGTCTATCAGAGGAGGGTAATGATGTCAGTGAACATGTTACCAGTATCATGAATGAGGGTGGTATATGAATTCAGGTCACCTGGCACCTAGAAGTGCATCGCATTATAGATAGCTCCATGCTGTATTAATTACTAAACGTCATTTAAGATTAGCATGTCGTAGTTTGTGTACGTGTTTGGGAAGGGATAGAGAAACGGACTGCTTAAATCTCACTAAAAGTTCTCACAGGCATTCTGTGAAACTGATATCATGCATGCTTCGAGTGAATGGTCTACCATAAGACAAGGAATTATAATGATACGAATTGAGTTTAAACTCGCTATAGTTTTTAGCTTCACGAGGAATTTCACTAGCTCGGATGCTCAATGTCAGGCTGGTCACATAGTATTACTACGAGTTAAATTTCGCAAATTAGTATTCTGCAGTTCTAACTTTAATTCCCGAAAATTCGCCCTTTTAATCCCGTAGGCTCTTATCTACCAGGCCTGAAGGCCTGGTATTGCAGACTCCTTCAATTAATCCAGGACAATTCAAAAATTGTTTAGAACAAGATCTTGTATTTGACGATTCAAGATCTATTGAAGAATCAAAGGGATCGATTAGCAAACTTGGTATTAGGAATTTTACGTAGATTTTATCCCTCAATACTGATACATGACACATAGCATTCTTATTTTTGCTTCCAATTGGAAACTAGTTTGTTTCTTTCTCCTGTACACCTGTCCTGACCTAGAAGTTAACATCGAAGGTCTTCCTAGCTAATATTTATGTACTGTTGGGCATGACTAGGATGATTTCTTCAATTCCTTATTATGAATTGGAGCCCAGATTTTGTGATATTTTTACTTCTTTTCACAAGCGAAGGTTTTGCTACAAGCCCAAATTTGAAACATAATATTGCCTGAATATTTGATCAAAAGATGGAATTTGGTTCCACTATCGAGTCGTAAGTTGTTGGCATTGTATGATTGTACTCTCCAGTTTTGACATTGTAGACTTTACAGCCTCTTAGCGCTGCATTTGGAGGAAAGTATACTACATTAATTACATTAGCTGTTGGCACGTACTTGTATAGTTTTTTATGACATACAGTGGAGCGACACGGCGTACTCAGATTGGGACTGGTTAGAAATTTCATGAACACCAAGCTAATAAATTAGTCGCTGATATAAAAAACGTCGCCCGTCATACCTTATCAGACATATATGCGACTTTATTAAGGCCATAATTAAGATCTGATGTCTGAACCAACGGACAGTTGTAGCTAGCATGCGGAATTCCGTATCGTCTTTCCCGCAAATTACCCTTAAGTATCTATTTATGTTAGAGTTTCCGAGAGATTCTATTACTGTTACATACCTTCATAAGGCAGTGAGAATCAGTATGATCATGGATCGGGCTCGCTTTACACGGAGTCCAAACAAGTAGGAGCAAATTGAACAAATTGGGTACTTCGTAAACTAGATTTCTAGTATATTGTTTAGTTGCATCGGCTTGCGCAAATTTAGACCACTCAAGTGAATCTGAATTATATGCTCGGAGTAGCGCACGAAGCCTAGAGATAGATGGAGGGTTGGTAGTTTTAAGAGTCGTAGATAGAGATTCAACTAGCCCCCTAAAACCAGACCTTGGCGGTAAGAATGTTGTGATACCCGATGCCAGTAGCTCTTTTGGTTCGTGCAGTATAAATTCTGGAAGAACTGATATGAGTGAAAGTCGTATCCCTAAAAAGTGTTGACGTACCTGCTGGCGAAGACACTTTGTATGAACGGTGTTGATTCGGTTTCCTTGCATGCGAAATCTTGGTGCCCGAGGTTATACAGCGACAGAAGTTCAAAGTAAGTCCTAAGCTACCCCTTGATTTCACAGCTGTGGTTAAATTAGGGTAGACGTTCATATTTATTCGATGAAAATCTATAGATCTTTCAAGTATTATCGATGAAGAGGTATTAAAGTGTGGATACGATAGTTGTCAAGAGTGTTTAGTAAAAATGGTTTCAGAACTGATTTGTGTATAGCTAGGTTAAGGTTCACTCTGTAAAGATATGCTTCAAAAGGTGAGTTATTATGGAGATATAGGCTACGTTTTATTGAAGTTGAGACATGTAAAAATAGAGTCTGGTGACTTGTAAACCTCCATGCTAGTGTTTGGGTAGCGACTGCATGCTAAATCTTGCATTCGGTCCGACTCGGCTGCGAAACTTACATTGTGGACATGTCGTATACCGGCTGGATTGTTTTTCCCAATGAATTTGCGTTACGATATCTACATAATTCCGAATATTACAGCTTCGCTTTGCAGGCGCTGGTTACATCTCCACTTTTAGGGGTTTGAAAATCTTATGACGTATTTTGCTGGCTATCTTATGTTGGGTGGAGAGCCCCAACTCAATTAGTGGCAGTCCTTTCTTTGATATTACTCATCATGAATTTCGACATGGACATGGTCTCTCCATGTTAGACTGGCAGACACATGGGGGTTAAATTTACTGCGCTTTTGAAATGTAAACGCTCTGCTAGTGTCTTCAAGTTTTCGAATGTAGATCCGCTGTGTTGATCTACATTATTATCAGTTGCAGCGCAGATGAATACAACAATACGAGAAGTGCTGACGGAAACATTTCTTTCAATATTGAGTTGGGTCGTTCTTATTGGCTGAAGCATGTTAGGGTGAGCGAGAAGATCGTAATGATCCAAAAACGGTTGGTTTTGTATCGTGTCCAAAATATCACACATCGATTAGAGAATGAAATGAAGGCCAAATTGAAATATATGATTATCGGTGAGGGAAAATGTTGATTGAGACGAAGTGATATTACCAGAACTTGTAACAGTTGAGTGATTAGCGTCAGTGGTGTGATCGATCACACCATAGCACGTGATATTAGATAATAAATTACTTATTCAATTATCCCTATCAAGCACTGTCGCGGCCCATGCTGACTTTCTCTAACTCAATGAATTTGTTACGGGTTTACCCGCCATTGGTTGTCTGGGCTGACCTGCGTGCCCAGCCTTGCATATAATGAAGACTACGCGAAAAGGCTGGGCCTTTCGCACAGAACAGGGTCTTTGGATAATGCTTACGTAAGGTGATTGTCAGGGCACACTTTATGCTCGCGCGATCCAGTTTAGTTATCTCTCCCATAGAAGAATATTAATTATTTTATGGTATAGTTTACGTGCGCTGACCGTCTGCTTTAACCGTTCACAGAATTTTAAGTAGAAACTCTCATGTTAACGTTTGAAAATTCACACTCAGAATTTATTCTATGAAATCGCTCGAAGTTAACTCTTAATGCATGTAACCTCTTGCGTGCATACCAACTACAGGAAAAGGCGTGACATACCGATGTTTCATCCGAGTGTGTTTTCGTCACCCTAAAAATACGACATTTTCGCGAGTGAATGTGGTGCGTAGGTCTTACTGTGCTCGAAGCAGCTTTCTACAGTCTCAAATGCCAGCGAAGACGAATTCTTCAACTTCCAGTGGTGCCGGTATAATCGCTCAGTATGCTCTGCATATCTATGATAGCCAAGAAGAATCGCATCCGAATCGAAGTCGAAAGCAAACAAAGCATATCTCCATTTGACGACATCTCAATCGTGCAGTACTTATCCTCCTCATCTGAGTCCCCAACCTCTTTCTAACTAAATATCGTCTCGCCTAAACGACCAATGAAGGAGTTGTTCAAATTTCAAACCGGAGCTCGCCCCATTATTATTAAATCATTTTATTGTCCTGTCTGAGTCTAAGACTATGTAGGACATGCAGGACCTCTCTACCTACAGGCCAAGGATACCTGTACCAGTAGTATATCCCCTTCCACGCTTACTATGCCTCTCACACAGCTCTCCTCAAACAGTACCTCCACTCACAAGTCCTCATTCGATCATACACTAAGAGGAGTCCTTCACCCTTCATGATCTCCCCTTTCCAGCCAACGAAACAATGGCCATTTGCGGGTGTATGGCAGCCGGGAAAAATCGCAAAAACCACTGGGTGCGGAGCTCTCCTAATACCGACATTAGGACTAAATCCGAAGACATAGTGCCCCTTCTGAAGCGTTCGAAGAGGCCGGCCAGCTGGGCGCTGCACACTTGTGAGTACCTCTGGAAATTCACCTTCTGCCTTTCTAGCCTCCTTCCAACTCCTTCCCGAAGGTCGTGCTGAAATGTCAGAAAAGTCTTGACAGAGCGTGATAACTGTATTGTAGCTTAGTCCAACTTCTTTTCTGCCGTCCAGGGCGCTGGGGAGTGCCATTGACTCATGGACAATAGAAGCCTTCCTGGCTAATTGGCCGGAACCTCAGTCTTGGCGCCTAAATACGTTCCAAAGTTGAAAACCGCTCAAAAATGTCAGTCCCAGTATGGTCCTTAAGGTTCTTAACCCTCTCTCGCACCACATCTCAGCCGCCTGTTCTCCCTCAAGTTGTTTGTCCCATTATAGCTGAAGTCACCCATAAGCCAGGGCCCAAGCTTTGTATATTATGAATTAATTTTCTGCTCGCGGGTATACGTAGCGTCGTAAATATATAGTGGGATGTTGCTGGTAATTAATGGGGCGAGCTGCCGGCAAAGACGAATTCTTCACCTTCCAGTGGTGCCGGTGTAATCGCTCAGTATGCTCTGCATATCTGGGATAGCCAAGAATCGCATCCGAATCGAAGTCGAAAGCAACCTCAAGCATGTCTCCATTTGACAACTTCTCGACAATGCCTTTCTTAACATCCTCATCTCAGTCCTCAACCTCTTTTTAACCACGCCTCATTTCGCCTCAACGACCAATAAAGAAGTTACTCCAATTGCAAACAGGAGCTTGCCCCATTAATTTCCAACCATCTCTCACTGCAAATTTACGACGCTACGTATACTCGCAAGGAGGAAACCAAGTCATAACATACAGTCTGGTTACTGGCTTACGGGGGACTGATGCTCTAATGGAGTTCTACATCTTGAGGAAAGATAGGCGGCTGAGACGTGGTGCGAGAGAGGGGAACAGGTCTCTGAAGATCACGCTTGGACTTCAACTTTCGACTGGTTTTCAACCTTGGAACGTCTGTGGGTGCCAAGACTGAGGTTCCGGCCAATTAGCCAGGAAGGCTTCTATTGTCCATGAGTCAATGGCACTCCCCAGCGCCCTGGACGGCAGAAAAGAAGTTGGACTAAGCTACAATACAGTTATCACGCTCTGTCAAGACTTTTCTGACATTTCAGCACGACCTTCGGGAAGGAGTTGGAAGGAGGCTAGAAAGGCAGAAGGTGAATTTCCAGAGGTACTCACAAGTGTGCAGCGCCCAGCTGGCCGGCCTCTTCGAACGCTTCAGAAGGGGCACTATGTCTTCGGATTTAGTCCTAATGTCGGTATTAGGAGAGCTCCGCACCCAGTGGTTTTTGCGATTTTTCCCGGCTGCCATACACCCGCAAATGGCCATTGTTTCGTTGGCTGGAAAGGGGAGATCATGAAGGGTGAAGGACTCCTCTTAGTGTATGATCGAATGAGGACTTGTGAGTGGAGGTACTGTTTGAGGAGAGCTGTGTGAGAGGCATAGTAAGCGTGGAAGGGGATATACTACTGGTACAGGTATCCTTGGCCTGTAGGTAGAGAGGTCCTGCATGTCCTGCACAGTCATACACTCAGAAAGGATAATAAAATGAAGTAACAATATGTGGCTACCAATCGTAGAACCCCAAGCAAAAGACTTTTTTCTGCCCTCGGTGGCCAAATGGAAGAGGAAAGATGTAGAGAAAAGCCAAAGATGTGTCCTACGAAGCTATGATAAATAATCCTCGCGATATCAAAAGGATATGTTTTATTAATTAGGTTACATAGGGTCAGGACGATAACTATTGGGGAAGTCATGCTCACGGCAGGTCTCGTTAATTGCTATCGCGTGTGTTCACGTAATATGTAAGACTTGTACTTATATTCTTGCACAATAGAGGCTTGGTTAAGAGAATGATTAAGGGTCGAGACCTCATAAGATGATACAGACTTACTGTATTGTTTATAGCCTAGTGCTAGAACATTCCGTCGTGATATCATTTCTCTTCTAGACGAAATTACCATCTCCTCCCCAAGTTCATCAGTCTCTGTCTGATTCCATTATCTCTATTCTAACGATTTCTAGTCGGGTCCATAATACCGACATGCATTACACACTTAACAACCCACGGTTTTCACAGTCTGTACCGTCATTATCTCTCAAAAAATCCTCCCTAGCACCATTATCATGAAGCTAACTGTGACGCCCCGACATTTTAGTGGCCACGTGGTCTTCGGTCCAATAGTTGGTAAGCCGACACAGGGTCAATCCAGGAATTCCAACGACTAGTTTCACACACACGAGTCTTGTGTGTGACAGATTACGATACGAAAGGTTTGTCATGGATATTGGTTTTCATGCGAAACCCTTGGGTTGTAGGCAATGAGGGACAGGAGGTTTCGTGTTGGCAACTTTATTTGAACAGTTGAACCTCCTATGTACATATACAGATTCATATCCTCCTAGATACTTTTCTCTTTAGTTTAGAATCTTATGATTTGAGTCCACGCCAGCTTTTGACCACTCGCCAATCGTCTTTTGTCCCTCGAGTTTCCACACTAACCACGATCAGATCAGATGGGAGGGTCGGAGCCATAATCAGCACCATCCCTTGATCATGGAGGAAAAGCCGTCCGATGAGTTTCCGGAGCGTACCCAGCACCCGATACTGAGACGGTGGATTGGATCAAGTCGGCCTCGACTGTTACAAAGAAGGGAGATGTAGAAGAATATGCGCACCCCATGTGGTCCCATTGTCAGGCCTCGCCCGGCTGGGGATATTAGTCTTTTGGTAAATCTCTTCAGCTCGCAGATTCCATTAATGTCATTTTTAGTTTTCGTGTAAGTAACACTTCATGAAGAAAGTAGCTGAATTCCACGAGTAAATCCTGAGCTGAATGGATATACTTGACGGGTAATATATCAACGATCTTTAAAGAAACAAAAGAGGATAGGAGCACTGTACAAGTTGTGGCCTGGGCCAGAGAGGAGCTCAATGTGCTAGACAGTCTATTACTCAAGTAGTACAATATGTAACGGGGATGGCAAGACTGAACACCTGTACGCAGTACCTTCTACAAACCTGGGAGTGAAATATTCTCCCAGAGCTAAGTTCAGTCAAATTTCGCGATAGCAAAGAAGTTGACCTACGAGGTAATGATTCAAAATACTTCATCACATCAATTTTTCACTCCCAACGAGATTGACTCCTACCTTAGTCTCATCAAGTCCATTTACGACCCAGTACATCCTCATTCCAATGATCATACCTCTCTTCTACTTTCTCTGGCTTCAGTTGACCACCACGTACACGCCCACGCCGATATTTACACCCGACGGAGGAAAAAAACCGTGGCGCACAAATCTGGGAGACAGTCTTTTGGGATTGACGTGAGAGGAATCAGGACAAGTTTACAAGATTACACGGACGATGGAAACAATCTCGACGGGCGTGTGATTGTGAATTTTGGCAATTAGTTTTACGAATTGAGCTTTTTGCGCGTCAAGACTTGGCTTGCGAGAGTGCAGCTGAAACTATAAACACAAGTCAACGATGGAAGGTGCCGTGATCCGCCTTCTGGTGGTATTCTCTAGTATAGTTTGAGTAGCCTGGGCACCTACTCCACTTGGGAAGGAGACGCCTAAGACCACATTTCGCGCGGAGTCAAGTAAATGGATGACGGAGGCATGTCTGGATAACACAGGGTTTTTGAGATGTTCCCTTGGATAGGTATTCACGGATGAGGGTTGACTTGGGGTGAAGAAAAAGCCACCATAACTCTGAAGTGGTACTTGCAAATGAAATCCGAGGGATGAGTGCTCTTCTTCTATTTTGAGTCATCTTCTCACTACTTTTCTTCGATATTGTGTCATAGCTAGACAGTTACATACGCAATTCAAATCTGATGCAAAAAAAGTGACCAGCTCTATCCGGATTGGGACTGGTCACTAGGATCACTCCTTCTAGGTTAAGTTGTAACAGAGTAGCGCTCCCGGAAATGTGAATGGGGCGCACAAGGATGTATCATTGGGGGTACGTACCAGATGGGAAATATGGCGCCGCAGATGATGTGAGTCGATGAGAAAGGATGATTCTCAAGTGGCCAAGTTGGGAATTTAAGACTTGTCTACGCAGAGAATATAAGGGATAGGAGACTACGTGGTAGATTTTCTTCCCAAGAAATAAATTTTTGTATCCTATCGAATTATTGTCTTTCAAGTCTATCTGATTTCATTAAACCTTTACACAATAAACAAGCTCACCCCATCTAGACGGTTAGACTTGATAAGTTCAACACATGGGAAAAGTCCGAGATGGTCTGGTCATTGAGTTGGGACGAGGTCCATTGTACTTGGTGGTAGTTAACCTGTTCTAGAATGGTCCTACTCGTGCTCACACTCATTTAGGAGTGAAAAATGCGCCAATTTCCTAGCATGTTAATACATATGTATGTAATTATCGCATGGTAGCTTTGTACAGATGGGGAATTCTGGATACCACCGAACCTAATGTCGCTAAACCAAGCCAATTCATATGCAATCGAATCAGTACAATTGATCTTTATGATAATATCTCGAAATCTAAATATTCATTTGTACTAAATAGAGACATCCGACATGTTAGAGTGCAGAGATAATTGTGTTTAACCAACAATTATAATTCAAAAGGTATAGTTAAACTTTTAAAGTATTTAGGAGAAACTGACCAAAAAGTCAAGGATAACTTTAATGTGCTTGTTGTGAGTACGCTCTATCTTTTGAGCCTTCATTCAAGTCCTTGCTTCATTCACGCTTCTAAAGAAATCAGAGCTCGGGTCAAATTGCAAGAAAAGTATACAAGGATTGTCCACTGTAAGTGAGCTTAGCCCAGCTATTTTTGTCTTCAAAGATACTGTGGATAATGACGAGTTCTTGGAAAAAATGGCGCCCTCCTAACGATTGTATATGTCAGTACTGGCACTGAATACTTTGGAGTTAGTGAGAAAAGTTTATGAGGAACGCCACTCACAGCTGTTAAATTTTTATCTTCTGATAATGACTTACTCTTCCAAGATTATAAGTTTAAGGTTGGATTTGGTAGTACAATGGAGGACTTTGACATGGAGAACGCTGAATCTACATTGGTATAATGTAATATTAACATCACTTAGTCGCTTTCGCTTCTGATTTGATTACAACCTATAACAAGTCTATTTTAACGCCTGAAGCTGCATAACAATTTCTAGTAATTATGTTTGGTTTAGGCACTAGTAGACAATTCCTAAGCTAATTGTAACGGCTTGTCCATCATTTGAGCTCAGGAGAAAATCTAAGCGTGTTGTTGAGGATAATTACGATGAGACTGAAAGTGAGAGGTAAAAAAAGATGGATGTAATAGCATTACTTTTCAGAAGGTCGATCCAACGTCATAGCTGATTGCTCTTGATGATACATGACTTAGTAGCAAGTATTAGGCCTAGCGGAGAGTCATCAATCAGCTGATTCACGAAGCGGGTCGATTGATATAATTTCTTGCTAGTCGTAGTTAGAGGTATCTCTTCCATTCAAATAGTTTAATAAATTGACTTATTCAGCACCAACTCAGCTTCCGTCACACAAACTGTGTTAAATTGCAGGCATTTGTTCTAATCATTCATGAGGTGTTTACGTTGTCAGTGATTCCGGCTTGGTTTCGGGGTTTTGACTTATACCTGAGCATACCGTATATCAAGCAGACATGCAGCTCAGGTAGAATGCCGTATGGTAAAGTATATCTGAAGCTACCACGTATTGTAGTGTCTAAAAGAATACTGCTAATCGGAAACTACAGCCTTATTTCAGGATATTGAATAAAGTGAGAGTTTGCAAGCTAGATCCAGAATAGCTAGCTTATATGGATAATATAAGAATGAATCTCTAGATAGATCAGAAGTTGTAGTCCATTTATCTTTGGAGAAAATTTTTTACTGAATAATTTCAGAATCAATCTAACCTTTAAGTAACCAATCTTGTAAAAATTTTCTTGTATCTGTGATAACAGACACCTGTAATCAATCATCATAAAGTTTAAACTCGAATAAATCATGTTGGTAGCCTAAAACTATGAGTAACGCTCGGATCGAAACTGTTGAAAATTGAAAAATTGTATTCAGACGATAGTTAGGTAGTTGAAGCCGAAGAAAATTCGAGGAGACTTTGTAGGAAACATTTTTCAATATTTCAAACTGGCTCCTAAGCTGTAACTTAGATGTATCAAGGGTTTGTATTAAAGTGTACAACCCACTACTTGGTTCGTGGACTAGTTGATAGAGGGAAGCTTATGCAACAATGAAGGATAGAAGGATGTCAGTTCGATTACTCTTCCAAAAGCAGGTACCAGTCTCTTTTTATTCCCAATAGATAGCCCGTGCGGGTTCTCCTATTAACAGCAGTAAACAACGATAGCACGGGGTATATGCAATCTCCGTTCGCCAAACACCAGTCGGTCGGGACTATTAACCGTCGAGCCTTGTAGGATTGACAAAGTGTATCCCAACACAGAAATAATAGAAAACTCAACAACCAAACCCTTCATCAATAACTTCCATTAGGCATCATCTGACTTATCTCTGCACTCCATATTTTCAACAGTTTGTAATAATTTTGTATGAAGAATTAAGAGTATAGTCCCTATATCTCTTGTGATTGAGAATTGACGAAATCCTAAGTCGGATGCTGCAGGAAAACAAAATTCGGTTCTTCACAAATTGGAAACTAAATGTAGTGACTCAAGTGATGGATTTGTAGGCAAACTGGCTTGACAACTACCACATCAAAGCCAAATTTCTAACATACTATTTGCCTTGAAGTTTGCTTTTAAGTTCTCAGCTTTCTAGATAACCTGAGACTTAGGATTGCAATTATAAAAGACCAAATTAATGAATTTGGCTTTTACTTTTATACATGTACAAGTCTTAATCAATTAGTAGCATGACTGGTTTCCTGTGTGGGCCTCTCATTCAAGTGGTCGCAAAAATTCTAAGTTTCTTTTATATCTATTCGTAGAATAACGTAAAGATTACAATGTCCGTAGTTCGGTTGGCGTCTGCTTAGGTATTATCTGACTCGCTACTCCAAGAGGCTCTGGGGTTTCGGCCTTCAAAATTTTTCCACGTACTAGTCATAGATGCCATTTTATTTTTCTGCAGGATTCTCTCGTTGCAAAGAAATTTGTTCAGGCATAAAGATTTTTGTGAACCAATCCCTAAAAAGGCTAGGTGTCTACACTACGGGCTGATGATAGCTGATATATCACCGGCACAGGAGTGTTCACGAGGGTATCCCAATTTCGTACCCGATCATGACTTCTGTCGTACTACCTTCCCAGCCTCGGTTCCCTGCGGAAGAAATCATGTATCGACAGGTCGGGTCGATGTGTAGTGCAGATATTACGCCTGCTCGGGGGGGACCAGGAACAATCAAAAAAGGAACAGTAGAATGCTTGAATGCTTGGGGTTCTTTCAGGTCATAAAGCCGTAGAATATCATGTGAGGCGCTGTGAATAATTAGCCTTTACACGCAATATTTTACGCGCAGAATTTACCATATCAAGTGTCTTCCATTTGGCATGGCCCGCAGGGCACTTACAGCTCCACTGCCCAAAGGGAATTTAAAAGTCCTTTCGGCGTTTTTTAATCCCTTGTGAATACTAAATTCCTCAACTGTGCCATTTCTACGGCCAGCGTAGATTAAATTTCCATCAGGAGACCAACAAGCCGCCATACACCATGGAGGTACCCCTATCCTATTAGGAATAAATGCCACTGGATTTTGTTGTCTTTTATCCCATAATCTGAGCGTACCATCAATTGATGCGGCAAGAAAAGTTGATTCGGCTACTGGCTTTCTATCTACTAAGCTGGTAGCCTTGGTCTGGTGCTGTTGTTCATCTTCTTGAACTTCGGCGGAGCCATTAATAAGCTGGTCTGTGCGATAATTTTGTTGTGTATTTGGTTCTTCAACCAGAGGTTTGACGTCAGTTATGGGCTTCTCTTCTTCGATTTGTTCTTTATCTTGAACATTTAAAAGCTCATCCCTTTTCGTTTCAGGATCGATAGCCATAGGAACCATCTCTTCATCGTTCTTACTTGTATCTATAGAAATGGCAGCATCTCCAGTTGTTTCCCCAAACAGCGAGTTCGTATCGCTTCCTCCAAAGAGGGAGTCAGTTCGTGAGTCAGGGATATCTTCATTCGTATATCCTCCAAGCGCAGTACTACTTGAGCACTTTGGAAAATCATCCGCCAAAACTTTCAAGTCGATATTACTCGAGAAAGTCTCACTTAATCTATTCGGCTCATCCACTTCTTCGGGAATAGGCTCAGTCACGCTGGAGACGGGCCGTACCTCGATTGCTGATATTTGCCCACCACTTCCTTCAAAAGATCTTTTGACCCGTCCAGTATTTAAATCCCAATCAAGTACATTTTTGTCCCAGCTTCCTGATAGCACTGATTTTTCATCCTGAGATATTGTCAAAGCAGAGACTGCGGACTTGTGTTGTTGTAGGTAGGCTATCCTCTTTCCCTCATCGTGACGCACAGAATAGAGGTTAATGGCGCCAGAATCAAGACCCGATAATATCCAAAGTGCTTCAGACTGAACCGCAAGGGAATACACTGGTGATAATGGAGGGTCTTCCCCAGACAGTTTCGCTATTGGCTCTTCATTATCCCAGTAATTCATCAAAACGCCAGCCTTCGTAACGCTGTCCACAAAGGGATGTCTCTGGGCAACTGTCAACAATGATTTGCCATTAATCGTTGCTATACCATCGTATTTTCGAATGTAACAATCTGATCCACCGCTAAACCAATATCTCATATCTGGGGTTGCAGCAATCGCATTGATAGATGTACTTTGAGGCGCTGCTATGGTTGGCACAATGTCATATAGTAATGCTGTTAGAGCTTCGGGACGAGGATCATATTTCAACCTGGTAGATTGAAACGATAAAGTTGCTTGCAGGGCTGAAGGGGATTGCGGTATTGTAGCAATGCTGTTTTCCCTAGAGTTCACATTATTGGCAGTAACACCAGTTTTATCTTCGGAGCTAGCAGCCGGAATATCTTCCCTGATAGTTGGAGTTAATGATGGCGGCTGTTCCATGAGATCTTCATCATCTGCACCTTCACCATCGTCATCATCTCCAATATCTTCATCGTCATCATCGCCTTCAACGATTTCTGCATCATCCATCAACTCATCTTGATCATTATCAGAACTAGCATTAGAGACTATGAACAGTAAGTATTGATAATATATTGAGCGTAACAGCTTACCCCAGTCTTCATCACCGAGCGCGGATTCTACCATATTTTTTTCAATTAGGCCTCAATGGTAAGCTCCATTCTTGTTTACTTAGCTGTAGTATTACGTATGTACGCAAGTTTAGTAAGCGTACGGTTTAGAATTTAAGCGATGTCCTAGATGAAATAGAAGAGGGGACAAGAACTAGAAAATAGGAATAATCTGTAGTGATTGTCCATCATACTGACCTTAAGAGATTAAGTAATTTAAAACTTTTTTTTTTCAGATTAGGGTTATAAAAATCCAATTCTTATTAATTCCTTATTTTAAGTATAGATGTATAATCTCTGCATAAAGCCGGAGTATGTGCATATGGCGGGGCTACAGGTTCTGTAGCTTAAGATCTTTTTCCCTACATGTAATAGCCATCAGTCCTCATAAACATGTACACATGAATAGAATGAAATAGTATACAAGAAGATATGCATAAGATTAATTATTTTGGTCCTTTCTAAGTCTATGACTATGTAGGACATGCAGGACCTCTCTACCTACAGGCCAAGGATACCTATACCAGTAGTATATCCCCTTCCACGCTTACTATGCCTCTCACACAGCTCTCCTCAAACAGTACCTCCACTCACAAGTCCTCATTCGATCATACACTAAGAGGAGTCCTTCATCCTTCATAATCTCCCTCTCCAGCCAGCGTAATAATGACTGTTGATGAGTTTATGACAACCAGGAAAAATCGCAACCACTTGTTAGCGTAGATCTCTTAATATCGACATTAGGACTAGATCCGAAGACATAGTGCCCCTTCTAAAGCGTTCGAAGAGGCCGGCCAGCTGGGTGCTGCAGGCTTGTGTATACATCAGAAAACTGACTCTCTGATTCTCTAGCCTCCTTCCAACTCCTTCTCTTCCCGAAGGTCATGGTCAAATGTCAGAAAAGTCTTGATAGAGCGTGGTTGCTGTATGGTAGCTTAGCCCAACTTCTTTATTAGTCGTTTAAGCGAGACGATATTTGGTTAGAAAGAGGTTGAGGACTTAAATGAGGAGGGTAAGTACTGCACGATTGAGAAGTCGTCAAATGGAGATATGCTTTGTTTGCTTTCGACTCCGATTCGGATGCGATTCTTCTTGGCTATCACAGATATGCAGAGCATACTGAACGATTACAACGACATCACTGGAAGTTGAAGAATTCGTCTTTGCCAGCTTGGTAGCCAAATAAACATTTCATATCGTGGCTTCAGTAACTTTTCTTCTGTTTAAATACGAAATGATCCCCATGTGCCCACTTGGAATTTAATTATTTAGGCTACGGAGGGCAAGTAAACTATATTATTTATCAGTGCCTCTATATCTGGTATT
The DNA here is from genome assembly GCA_900239735.1 of Blumeria hordei DH14. Taxonomy (NCBI): domain Eukaryota; kingdom Fungi; phylum Ascomycota; class Leotiomycetes; order Helotiales; family Erysiphaceae; genus Blumeria; species Blumeria hordei. The sequence continues at coordinate 3,634,931 of OENG01000035.1, forward strand.
ACACAAAAATAACTCTATAAATTATGTTGTAGCCACAAATCAATATGTCAAGTTGCCAGAGTGGTTAATGGGTATGACTCGAAAGACGATATCATATGACTTCGGTCGCACAGGTTCAAATCCTGTACTTGACGCTTTCTCAGTCATTAAGGATATATCAGAGGTATACCCTGGAACATTTTGCGGCGTCAGCCGTTAGACTTCGTCAAGCAACGAATTTCACTTGATTTTTGCAAATTCCTTTAAGTTCGCAAAGACTGAAGTTGTCAAAACCTTTACATGAGACCATCAGCGAGAGAAAAGGTCAATTAATGCACGCAGCGATTCAAAGCTCGCGACCACTTCGAATTATAGTTCCGACAGACTGTTTCCGATTGAAGCTTCATGGTATTGTTGTTACAAAGTCGTGCATCATTATTCCTCTGAAAGCATTTGACTAAAAATATACTTCTCTGTCCAGAACTAGCCATCATTAAGTGCTCATGATAATGCGAACACCACTTTTGTGACGGTAAATATTTGTGCAAAAATCCATCAATCTAACTTTGGGTATGGGCGTGAGGAAGATGAGGATAGATTTGGTAATATTATGCCAATGAAAGAATCAATCTCGAAAGATGTGAAATACCGGTCGTTAGGAATCAGATATCACAATAAAGAGCATGGTACGCGCTACTACTCTGTTTACGAGAGTGCGAGCGACACAGAAAATACAAAGACATTTGGATGATACAATGAAGCATCGTCCGAGTTGCTCTCTCAAGTTGAATCTGGATAGTTTGGATAAATATCCTACTTAAGACAAGAGATGGCTGGCTCGAATCAAGTAAAATCCACTGCACTTCTCGCGGTGCTCGTCTTCAGGATGAACAAGGCAAGCTTTGGAATTTAAAAGGGTTGGACCTTTCATATTATCTTCAGACGAAACGACAAACTAGAAAATTGTGAAAATACATGAACAGGATACGAGATTTTAAGAAAGCATTTCATGAAATTCAAAGATGCGAGCGGGGAATACTTCGAGTGCTTTTCTAGTACTGGCTAGACGCCAGTGCCAATCATAATGCTAACCATCTTTATTCCTAGATGAATATGTTATTTGGATGTCTGTCGATATTTTTCAGGTTTACAGTGATATCACAGCGGACGATAAGTAGGTATTCGATTGATCTTTGAAGCATACTCTCTTATGCCTAGGGGAACTATTCTTGACACCTGTTAGTGGTGTCCCCTACGGATTTCGAGCTCTCACGGTAGAGTCTACAGAGCCAAGATTAAATAACACCTAGAACCTAACTTCTTCGAGGATTTCTCTCGATAAAAGGATTATGTTTAGGCGTTATGAATTGTTCTATGTAATTGTTGTATTCAGATTGTCGTTAGGACACTGACTTAGCTCACTAGCAAGGCGCTTAGAGTAGAGGAAGATGGGAGAGAGAGAGAGGATAAGGAAGAGACAATTTGATATGTATTTCGAGATATCAGTTAACTGACTTTATTCACCGACTTCGTGACGGACAACTGACTTCGTGATAGCACCCAATTTGGAATACTTCGTGTTTTACCAATAATTCCCATTCGATATTGCCGTCTGTATCGTTTATATCGTGTTCATCTCTCAACAAATCCCCCTATCACCATCATCATGAAGCTAACAACAATCAGATCAGATGGTAGTGTTACAAATCTGGATCGACTTCTCGGATATCTCTGAGCGTGGAAGCACTCAACAGAAGAAAGTCTGAGTAAACTTATGTTGATTTACAAATATAGGTTATATAATAATAATGATCGGCTCTAGAATCGGCTTCCAACACTTCGATACCCAGCCCTCTTCCTATCACAACTAACCTTGTTCGGATTAGGTCCTAGCCAACTATATCTAGCACAATTGTGTCATGTTGCAGGCTACTATTCCAATTATTAATTGGGCCATGATCAGGGTTGTGAGTAGTTTCGGTTTGATGTGGGTTATTATTTATTTAATTATAATATTTAACGTCGTGCCCGCGCACGGCGCGTGAGCTTTAAACTTACCGGTTAGCTCAGTCTAAATCAAACTACTCGACGTGTTGGCGCCTACACAAACCCAACAAAGCGAATGAAAGCTAGGATCTTAGCGTCCTGCGCTCGAAGATTATAGTAAACATGGAGGTCGTCCGTCCAACGAATCTTAAGCTATGCAGTTGGTACTATATGAAGAAAAGATTTTAGAAAAAATTAAAAACATTAAAAAAAGAAATTGTTTACATTAAATCGTGATTTTGTTCGAAGAGCGGCTTATTAGATAAATACCCGAACGTGTCTCATAGTGGTCAGGTATGTGACTCAAGTACCAAATTGCAGGGTAAATCTCAACCCCAAAACAATAATACGAATCAAGTTTTAAATGCTAGGTCTTTTTTTTTTTTTTTTTTTAATTCATAGTGTATTCAGCTATCTAGCTATGACACATTTCAAATATTCTACATTTAAAATTTTCCCCCAAATTCATCTCTTTTCCCTCAAAGTCCAATAAAATATATCCCAATCACATATCCTAATTTAATTCCCTTTGTGTGCTGCCATGCACTTGGATATATCCAAATATTTAAGTAATGATTCCTTTCCCTTTTTTGTACAGAATAAGATTGGAAGTGTAGTTGGTTCTATACCCTTGAAGCAGGTATTCCTTTGGTCTTTGAATTTTGGACAGTGTAACAACAAGTGCTGCACATTTTGTCTTTCTTTCCCACAAAAATTGCAAATAAAATCAGTTACCTTCCCTATCATGTGCAGGTATACCCTAGTATTGCCAAAAAAATGCTAGGTCTTGTATAGCTAGCGTGGTTGGGAAATGGGTAACTTACCTGTAGATGGATAAAGACGTTGTAGCCCTATGTTAGTTGGGACAAGTCTTCTACCAAATAGTATCGGAATCAATCCTAGCCTCTCATTGAGCAATACCATGAATCTACTCTCGTATCTGTGATAACAGACGTACATATACAAAGCCGACATCAAGTTTAAAGTCGATAAAATCTATATACTACATGTTCTTGGTATATACCTGGGACAAACTGAACACTTAACGCGATATATTTCCGGTCTGATCAGAGTCAATTTACTTTATATTCGCTGCAAGTATCGCCCTCTTTCACCATAACCACTTCAACTATGGTAACTTGAAACATTTTTAAAATATATCCCACTACTTGGTTCGTGGACTAGTTGGTAGAGGGAAGCTTGTACAACAATGAAGGATAAAAGGATGTCAATTCGACTACTCTTTTAATCACAGGTACCAGACTCCTTTTAATCCCAATAGATAGCCCGTGTGGGTTCTCCTATTAACAGCAGTAAACAACGATAGCACGGGGTATACGCAATCTCCGTTCGCCAAACACCAGTCGGTCGGGACTATTAACTGTCGAGCCTTGTAGGATTGACAAAGTGTATACCAACACAGAAATAATGGAAAACCCAACCAAACCATTCGTTAATAATTGTCATTAACCACCACCTGACTTATATCCGTACTCCATAATTTCAACAAGTTGATTTATTACGTGAATCTGCTTTGTGATGACTTTAACCTAGGCCGAATACTTACCACCAAGCCAATTATTGTCACGAGTTACTACGCGTGACGTAGTTTCGACCTCCTGGCTAGTAGTGTCATTCTACTCACTTAGGTCCATCTATTGACAGGACTTTAGCACTAGTGCTTGGGGATAGAAATTGAGTCTACTGAATTGAATATACTACTTCTATCTAGGTTGTCTAGAATCTCTAGATTAGATGGCATGCACTGGCTTATCCCAATTAGTCAGCTAGTATTGTTTGACGAGCAAAATGGCCCGAGGTCCCTACATTTAGTCTGAGTGGAACCAACACCAACCCTCATTAAATATTATAAGTATCCTCCTAAGAGTAAACAAAGGTCAAACCGTAAATTTGCATGAATGGAACAATAGTGTAACTATGCTTCCTGAAGGGCAATAAGAAAATCAGAGACATTAAATAATTATTTTTTGGAGGGTTTTTACGGGTGGGCTTCCTCATGTAAATACTTGAGATTGCTGATACTTTCGAGTGCCCACAAGGTACCAACTTCTGATAATGAATCACTTCAAAACTTGCAATATTATAGTTTACAATGAATTTAGACTACTTTGCAGGGGTATATGTAAATGGACTACATTTTTATGAATTAAGGTTTTTATTATAACATGGAATGATGTAGGATGGTGATACGCCGCTACTCTATCTTTAGTATAGAGGACTTATTCGGCTATCAAAATTATAGGTTTTCTTTTTACATAGTATTATTTCTATACCTAGAGTTCACTCTAAATCGAGAATTGAAAATTCAGACTCTAGCACATCAAGCGCATCGTTAGAAGTTGTTAGAGTGTCGTCATAAATATTCTCATAGCAATCGAAATTGGTCAGAAGGTTTTCGAGAATTTCATTGGAATCTTCAATACTTTGACAACCCTGACTCTCGGTGTCAATGTCTCGAGTTGACAGGAATCCCCTCGGTAACGATGGATCATTTACATCAGGGATCTCGATAACTCTTCTCGATACTGGTTTTACCTTTCGTACGCCGTCTTGGATGCTAATAGGTTTATGTATATCTTCAATCAGGGTGGATGTGGCATTAAATCCAGGCACTTGACCCTGAGGACCTTTAATTTGAGGACTACTTTCATCCTTTTTTGGACGCCAGTTTGCCCATGCATCATGAGAATCCTTCGATGACTTGATTATTTTTTTTCCTGGTAAGTCAGAATCGCCAGGTTTTATTATCTCAAAGCAAGCCCTATCGGAACCTTGTAATCCAACAAGATTATGGCTTATATTGAGAATAGTTTCTCCTCTTACATCAGTTATTTTGTTGGCCGAGTCACTTGCAATGTTCTCTGGTAGATCGGTATTACCGATTATTTGTAGTCCATCATCTTTCGGATTACATTGATCACAAAAGCAGACACCACTGCATACGCCGGAACATTCATGTCCGCAATCCAAAGTTGTAGAGCAGGGTTCTTGACATTTTAAAAATGTATCGTGTTCGAAAGGGTGACAAGTTAATGGACAAGAGTGGTGGCATGGAAGAGGTCCCCTATCGCACTTCAAAGAACACCCTCCGGCCAATTTGCTGAAGTCTGAAGCTTTACCTATCATCGTGGTCACTTTGTGTCGGTCACAGATGACTGGAAGTCCTTTATCCATATCAAAACGATTTTGGGATCCTAAATATTTGATAACTGGGAGCCATAACGGTTTTCGGCAAATATCTATATCATCCCATTCGTTGGTGGTGAGAGTGATAGCATTACCAAAAATATAAAGACCACGTTTAGCCCTAGATAACGCAACGACCATCCTGTTTTTTTCACTAAGGAATCCTATGCTATGTTTAACATTACTCCGAACTAAAGAGAGAATGATTACATCATTCTCTTCGCCTTGATAGCTATCCACTGTGAAGACGTTAAAGTGTTCAATGTCAAGCAAGCTTGGAATTCGCCTTAAAAGGTTCAGAATGAGCTTTCTCTGCCCATTGTAGTACTGAAATTCTGTCAGAAATACGTGTAGCACAAATATGGGGGTTACAAACACTTAGTATAGTTATGTTTGATACATCAAGACCGTTGAGAAATAAATACTGAAAAAAGCCAACAACCATTTCTGCTTCTTCATTGTTATAGCAGCTTTTGTCTGAGTTCTGAGCCTCTGGCCAAGTATGGTGAAAGAAATAGGTGTCATTGCCCCCCATACCAGGTACTGGTGGTCGAGCTTTAACTCGATCGAAGACAATTTTATCATCTTCAAGATTACTATAAAATGGTGTTGGTTCAATACAGAGCAATTTCCGGACATCATATATCATTCTCCGTTGCCTATTAAGCATTGTGTAGGGAAAATTATTTGTTATTAGACGTTCAAACATGGAAATTTTCATGTTATAAGGTGCCTCTTGCAGTCGACGGACGGTGCAGGAAGCTTGTAGTTGTTGGTGATCCCCGACCAAAATAAGTTGCTCAATACCTTCAGGAATTCCTGCCAGCACCTTTCCCTCTAATGTTTCGGCTGCTTCTTCAATTAACAATATACGTGGTTGTAAAGCTGATAGAAGAGCTCGATATTTAGACAGTCCAGTCGTAGTACAGCCTATGATCTTAATCCCAAGTTTCTTAATAAGTTTCAAACTTTCTAGAGACTACGAGATCTTAGCTGAAGCCATCTAAGTCTTTATATATCATACCTTGGCAATTTTTATTTTTTTTGTGATCTCTTTATATTCTCCTAATATAGATCGAACAGTTTTACGCATTTTGGCATCGAATTCAAGTTCAAAATAACGATAAGCCATACCACGTTCACTCTCATGAATTTCATAGAGATCCTTAATTTTATTCATACGTCTCCTCCATTTTTTTGAATCTATCGGGCCCGAATGATTGCCAGTATATTTTCTTCGATACGGTAAAAATTTCCCGAAAAGTATATTGTCTTCGATCTCAGTTGGTTCATCGAAATTTAGGACTTTATCAATATTCGAGTCTTTAAAAATGTTGTCGTTAAGGTCATCTTCCAATGGAAGATCTTCGTTTATTAGAGGAGTTTTTCTAATAGGAATTATTTGATCATTTCCAAGCCCTTGGATCAGCCTTTAGCCATTGCAGAGGTACTTCAGTTTAATCAACTCACAAGTGACAACTCCATCTACTGTCTCATTTTCAGCCCAATCAAGTGTTGAAAGGGAGCTAGCTTGCTTTTCCGTGATAATATTTTGCGTCAAAAGTTGTTCAGATGTCAAAAGTTTATCTGTCAATAGTGGCTCTAAGATATTAGTAAGCTTATTTTGTAAAGCCTTCATTTCTCTCATATGATTAATCCCATGATTAATCCCATGCTTTTTCCCCTCGCCACTGATCGAATTCCGCAATTCAAAAAGCGTACGTGTCCGGATTATGGTGTTTATACGGGCTGATCTTCCGCCCAGCCTTAGAATATTATCTTCAAATTTTAAGATATGATTTAGAAGCTGATCAAGTGCATGATTTGTTTGAGCAGCTATAATAATTGGTGGATCTCTGGGCCCTAAGTTACCGGAAAGCAGCTTTAGTGATGAGACTGAGACATGTGTTTTACCTGTTCCTGGAGGTCCTTGAACTACAGCAAGACACTTGGTGATGATGGTGTGCATAGCTTTCATTTGAGATTTATCTAGCCCGAAATCAAGTTCCCAAGGAAATTTGCTGATAACATCAAAGTCCAGGCTCTTACTTGTAAGTGTTTGGTTATCTTTCTTTTGGGGTAAATCCCTATCAGAGTCAAGAAGGCATGAGAAATTCATTACTGGCTGATTATCCAGATATTCGGGAGCCTTTACTGACTTATCAAACTCGGTCAGGTACTGATCAAGCGGAGACCTAAGTAAAGGGTGTTAAAAGTCAAACTAACATCTAAATCAGGAGAAAATAGGAATAGAAACCCTACTTTTCACTCATCAAATCTTGCAAGGCAACCAGTAAATAACGAGATGCCTCAAAATACCCAGTGCAAGCTTCAATCATCACATATCCTTTTAAATAGTCAGTCAAATCTGTAATACTTGATTGTAAGAAAGTAGCAGACCCTCGTGTGGATCAAGCTCAACGTCATCATTATCTCCAAAAAAAAGCTCAATACTAGGCGGATTCTGATCTAGTCCACCTGAAGTACTGCGTCCTACAACCACAGCAAGCTTACATTTCTTCTGAAATAAGTCCTTAGAAGAGCTCAAAGCAACCAAAGAGCCTTGAAGCAATCTTTTTGATTGCTGCCACCTTATTTGTTTTTCAGAACGATTATTGCAAAACTGGACTCTACATGCTGGACCAGGGTTACAAAGTTTCCATCCGATAATAGTAACCTAATTTGAGTCTTACCATAAACTCCTTAGAATAATATCCTTTATGCTTACCTCGGAGTATATGTACATGAGTTTATCTTCCATCATACCTGGGTCTCGTCTGAAAGTTTGAACTGCATGACGTAAAGGCCCGATAGCGTTTTCTCGCAATATCTTGTAATGGGTTGATACGTATTCTATTTTTGAAGACCAAATGCCTTCAACAATATTACACGGAAGATTTGTATCATATGGAATATCGTGCTGGTAATCGTCCCAATCTTCAGGATTGATGTCCGAGCATAAGATTTCTTCACTCGTTGGTATCTCCGGCAGTTGAGCCCACGATTCTGGGCATGTAAGTTTCTTCCTGAAATTTTGAAGACGGACGTGAGAGGCAAGTATTTGATACTGTTTAGCTGAAGTAAAGTTACTAATAGTGCTTTCGTCGCTTAGGTGTTCACTATCATCCGGATCAGTAGGAAAACATCCTCTCTTGGTTCCAATCTTGGGATGCATTTGACAGTTGTGGATGGTGTGTAATTGAGTTCAAGATCCACCACAAGCAACAGTATCCTAAGAAAAAAGTCAGTTATACCAAATAATAGGTAAACGTCTGGATCTTAGCATCTCGATTTATATATGTTAAATCTGGATAGAACTGTTTACTTCATTGACTAATAAACAGATTTCCTAGACGGCTTTTCATGTGTTTGGTGAATGGCAAAGTCACCATGTGATTAGCCGAACGACTTCACCTACATCAATTCTAAGGACTGTCAAGGATATTTCATTAAAAGCCCTTAATCGAGTAGTTAATTCACTAAATTCAAAGGTGAAGCTACATTTTGACAAGAAGTCCGAAAGTTGCTTTTTTCGCTATTTCATGAAACTCAACTTTGGATAAAATTAGTTCTACTGACAGCCAATTTCTTAGCAGAAGTGCAGCAATTAGTTGGTGCGCTTTGAATTTATTTTTGCTTCAGTTGATATGACCCTGTACATATTTTATTAGTACAACGACAATTATTATATATGAAGTGTTCTGTATTCCAATTATTGATGACAATCATAAGAGTGTTAATTTTAAAACGCCAGAAATAATCTTCTGGGCTAATAGTTTTCGAAAAACTTATAATTTCTGTCTAAATCTCGTGAAGCTCCGAAGTCGCTTAATTCCGGTAAGCCATGGTTGAGGCTTTTGGTTTTCATTTTAATCATTTAGTATATGCAGCCTATCTAGCTGTGACACCAAAGGTTGAAGTTATTCATATTATGGCGCACAAGTAACGGGAAGATATTTCAGTCAACAAGCCGTGAGTGGCTTAAAGCAGACAAAAGACTTGCTTGAAGTCACTTGCTGAGAGGATGAAGAAATTGGCACTCGAGATTCTAAGATTAATGGAGCTAAAGAAAACGATAGTTGGCTCAGACTCCTATAATAGTTTCTTGGGTTATTAGCTACGCCAGAAATCGCGTAAAGTGTAGTGAAGCCCGGAGTTAGTAGATTAGCTGCTTGTTATCATCTATAAATAGTCCTACTTATGCAAGACCTCGAAAATATAAGGGCAGCTTTCGAGGGGAAAACCAATAATTTTCTTTCAATTTAGTAGCTTAACATCCTCTGCTCATGGTCTACTACCCAAGAGTATTGGTTAGCTATCTTCATGATTCGATGATGAATATCAGTTAGAAGTCTCAAGGTACGATCTCTTATACCATCACATGAAATAAGAAGTTAGTTGAAGGCCAAGGGTGTAGATTTAAAAGTCTTGAAGACTTGCTTTTTTAATAAGGTTCACTACTTTTTAGTTGTTATACAGCTGTGACAATTCTCTGCTATCCGCAAAGTATTATTGTTTCTTCTTTAAAATTTCTTTAGGCTCAAGTAACACAGGTTTACTCCAGAGCCAAAGAGCAACAAAAACAAGCCATCCAATAATTGTTGCCCCAATCCCGGCAATCCATGGCCATGCACCGGTAATAACCCAGCTTCTGGGCCACTCATCATGTGCAAAGTGTCGGACTGTCACCGTGTTTTTTTCTTCCACATTAGTAAGAAATGGTCTTTTAAAGTTAACCATAAAATTAAATATACCATGCTGATCGGGAAGCCGGAAACTTGTTGAAAATATAGTCGAATTTTTTGTAGTTGACACAGCCCGAAGTGGTAGACGGTGGAACGGAGATAGCATTGAAAACTCAAGTTGAACTACATCGCCACGAGCTGGAACAAACGGTATCCATTCTCCCCAAGAATATTCTGATAGTTCTATTTTATAAGTCTATCATTAAATTAGCGATAAGTTGTAGCTTACGGGTGGCTGCATACCACATCATTTTTTACACGGTAGGCCTTAGGGTTAGTTCCATTGTTGGAACTTTCTTCTTTCAAGTGGTGCTCAACTGTGCCAACCTGAAGAGCTCCAATTTCCTTAAAGGTCCATCCAGTTATTTCTTTTGCGAAATCTCGATTGATGGTCAAGGCCTCACTAACGCTACCTTCAGCACCAAGGGATTGGTTCGGACGCGCAACTTTTCTGTCAAACCATGCGTCTTCAAGCATCTCTGAGGATCCAATAACAGTACAACGGGCCGAATTTCGAGCCTGAAATGCAGTGACTAGTGAAAGTTGAGGGCCGACAGCAAAAATGTCTTGCACAGCCTCGTCTTTTGGGCTGTGGGTGTATGCTGTGCGGGGAGCACGTAGAATTGAAGTCAAGAGCGGGCTTAGGTTACCTAATGTTTGTCCAACTGCTCTTGGAACTGCAATAACTTCACCACCTATACCACTACCGCGGAAATAATTTTTGACGTCTGGCCTTATAGCATCTGGTCTAGGAACAAGAAGGACATCATGCATCTCTGCAGAGCTATGCGTGTCATAATTAAAATGGTCTATGATGACGGAAGAGCGGTCGGTTGGAAGATGAATATCGAGTTCAAGGAGGAGCGATACAAGGGACGTGGGTGTCGGTCTTGTTGCCGACAGAGCTATGAATATATTTCCACCTTGATTTAAGAAATCGAGGAGTATTGCAGGAGTGAGATTTGGTCCGAGGCCTGATATAGTCAGAAAAGGGGCCGTTAGGTTAAGGCTGACGTGAAAGACCTTTCGACTTGCAAGGAAGAATTAGGAGATGGTCATAAGTTCTTTCATCAAGCTTCGATAGTGATAGCTTCTCGTTCTTTGGGGAATCTATCGAAATCTGATAACCTCTATCTGTATTTGATTGCTGTCAGCAAGAAGTTTTCGTGGGAGAGTTCTCATCTGAGCTCTATTTATTACCTTCTAGATCCGTGATGTAGTTCGAATATTTGGACTTTTCAGTCGATTCTTCTAGCAAAAGGAGCAAGCGATTCCCGCCCAAGCTAGCTGCCTCGATGACACATCCAAGTCCGAGGAAGTAGATTAAGAGCCAGTTCATTTTTGATTACACAGAGATCTCCGAGTGGGCCGCAGAGGTCTCATTGTTTAGGCCAAGCAAAACGAAGCTTTGCCAAGACGAAATTTCATGCAGCAACTCACGTGAGACACTAAACGAAGCAGTGAAGTAAACCAGCGGACCTGGTCGTCGAGCTTGTCAAGTAGAGGCTACTTTCCGGAGGCAAGGAGACTACAGGTGGGTTATTTAAGCTGACATAATACGATGCGATAATTATTCTGGTACTGAGTCTAAAAATCAACTGACAGATATTAGAAGCTATTATGGCCCCTCTACGACCACGATTCTTTTCGCAACCATTCAAGTTCATTCACTGGGCATCCATCGAGAAACCAGCTATTTTCTGGTCTATTATCATCGGGAGTTTGGGGCCAGTAACAATCGTGGTGGCTCCATCTATACGTAGACTATTTGGAGATAAACCAAGGCCACCCATCCCTCTAACGTATCCAAGTGCGTTTCGAGGTCATAAGTTGCTTGGACTATAGCTAACTTACCTTTTCGCAGTTCCTTCCGGCCCACGACAGCCTCTATCTGGTTTTGAAGATGAGGACGAGTAGGTCCAAATCAATACTGGTTAAGGGGTTGGAATGACAATAATCTGAGAGATGTAAATAACGAGGCAAAAACCAGATGATATGAACTCACTTGTAATATATTAGTTGAGATTCAAGGCAACAACTAGATTTGTGATTTCCATTGTATCTCAAAAACACATCGTAGATTACGAAAATTGTCAGTTAGCATTATTTCAAAAGTTCCGCATAAAGAAAACATACGTTGGCCGTCCGAATATGAATGTCAAAATAATATTCTAAATTAACCATCGAAAAAGGCATATGGAAGCATATCGTAGCTCGGTCGCCCAGTTCGTGACAAAGATGACACCTATATTAATTCCTAAATTATGTTTTTATTCGAGGAAAATAAGTTATCAAGTGCGATATTTGCCATAAAGTAGATTTCACTTAAAAATTAGGTTATAAAAAATCCCGAGTGATTGCCAGACTATATTATACCGGCTCACATTTCTACGGTCATCAAATTATCAAGCGTGCTAGTACTGCTGCACATTATACTCTGATTCGGCCAAACTTTGCCCCGAGTCTTCTTCCTGTCGCATTCCTAAGCAAAGAGGTACCACTTCATAATTCTTAAGGCACTAGACATCATAACCACCTGGGATACGAGCAGGAGCATGTTTATTCCCCAAATTACAACCGATTTATCACCAAACAAGTAATTACTCGATCCGTAAGGCTAGTAGCGTTTGTTTGTTTGAATGCTATTCGTAACAGGCATATACCCTACACCCCATAGGGGTGATACGGGTATGTGATCTATACAGACTCACTACTACCTACGTGCACGGTTTACTTGCCAAAGAAACCATAAAAAATAGACATAAGAGAGAAATGCAGTGCGTCCAAACAAAAGTGCCATGCGCCCTGTCCCATTTTTCCCAGCAATTGACTACAAAAATAACCACTGATACACCTAGGGGAGCTATAAGCTCCCCATCTACGATGCTCAGTAACATTGATGCGTGGAAACGAAACCAGACAAAGAATACGTATGTATCACGTGATGTCACACAACCAAAACGCATTACATCCATGATAGAGGACAATCACGTTAAAACTTTTTTATCTTAGGTGCCCTAAACGATCATAGGTGAAGCATTCTATTTGGTTCTGTATTCATTGGTTACTTCTGAGTGTGTTTGTAACGAAAGTGGATAAATTTAAATCAGAACGAGTTGTTGATCCAATTTGATTGAAACGCCGCACTGCAAAGATGCTACGAGACATAAAACAAACCAAATATTAACTCTAGCTACTAGCCAAGTCTTCCTCAGACTTTGGTTAGCACCGTACAAATTTTTGGTACGATCAGGCCCTAGCTCTCCTTGTCTAAAAAGCCCATGACATTTGATGCAGCTCACGAACCGCTTTCCCATCTTAGACCTAATATGAATATTTCGGTGAGAAAGGGGGGAAATGTGACGATGAAACTTTTGGGTAAGTGTCTTGAGCTTACATGGAGGATATGTATTCTGGGCGAGCATCAATAGGGTATCAATATACAATGTATATCTAGTGATGTGGAGTGAGGTGGGAAAGATACTGGGCCTTGGTTACTGTTCATGCGGATGAGGAAATGATCAATATCCGAGAGAGCTGCGGAGATCACCAACACCCATCAGTCTATTCTATTCGCCGGGATTAAGGCAGTGAGCGAATTAATTTTTTGTCATTAGATGAAATTAAGTGTGTCTATGTGAGCTAGTGTATTAAGACTAAGCAAACAGGTACTCGGCTTTGAATTTCACGCAATGTGAGGGAGAAAATCCGCAACAACTGTCAATGGTGTCTCCTACGAGCCTCCAGCTCTCACAGTAGCTTCTGCAGAGCCGAGATTGAGTAACAAAGTCCTCACTTCGATGAGGGTTCCCAATCGCTTGCGCCGTCTGTATCGTCTTCATCCCTAAGCGCATTCCCCTATCGCCATTATCATGAAGCTATCCACGATCAGATCAGATGGTAGAGTTGAAGCCCCTCTCGTCACCCACCCTAGATAATGGAGGAAAAGCTATCTGACGAGTATCCGGAGAGTACTCAGCACCCGATATGGCGATGGTGGATTGTATCAAGTCGGCCTCGAATGTTACAACGAAAGGGGATATACATAGATTTACACACCTAGTATGTCTGAGCCTACACGTGTTTTGAGACTTTTTCCCACGCACGCAGTTTCCATTACCACCATTTTTTGTTTGGGTAGAAGGTTCTCTGGAAGAAGTGGCCGAATTCCACGGGTGAACACTCAGCTGAATGGCTATTCTTCACGGGAAATATATCAATGATCTTTCAAGTAACAAAGAGGATAGGATCACTGTAAAAGGTGTGGCCTGGGTCAGAATGGAGCCCAATATGCTAGAGAGTCATAGACTCAAGTAGTACAATAAAAATATATCTTTCTCACACCCTCTCAAAGAGATGGTTTAGTTAAGATGCACATAGCTACATTAGTCGATATAATGAGATACAAGTAGCTGTACTTGCAACAGATATTCAGTCCTTGTCCTCGCGTATGAGTTACCGCATCTTTGAGGTAGTGTGAGACAACTTGGCTCATGGTTAGAAATGTGAAACTTGATCTCAGCTCTGTAAGCTCTATCGTGAGAGGTGCTGAATTTTGTCAGCCACAGGCTTCATCTGGAACTCTGAAGTGTGGGAGAAGCTATTAATATATCAGGTCTACCGTATTTATTGCACTTGAAACACATGAATATTTAACTTCTCTGTGTTAGAAATTGTCAACGATTTCTAGGGGGAAATATCTCGAAGAACAAGTGTACAATTTCGGACAAGAATATATTGATAGTTGTATAGGATATCAAATTCTCTTCTCAATATGAATTAATAAAATATGTTTCGTTAACTTATTTTAACATATACAAGTAGGCCAATCCTCAAATACAGATTCCTGAGGCTTTGGTGATCCCGAACTCCCAGTGATCTAGCTACAACCAGCCACTCAATTACTGCATGGTGGCATTTCCTAGCCACTGCATTTCAGATACTATTGAACCTCGTTTCCCCCAGCTGAGCTTAATTGTATGCAATAGAAACAAGTAAATTGATCTTGATGATCAAACTAGAAATCTAAACCTTCATACATACGAAGTCTAGATTTCCAACACTCTGAGAAACGAGGGTTGAGGTTCAGATATCGCAAGCGTTAAGGCTCTATTGCTGCCCTTAGAAGCCGTTATACAGCCAAGTGATTCTAGCCTAAAAGTATATTGATTCGATTAATCGATTTATTCTAATTTGACGTCCTATTCGGTTTCTAATTTACAGAACCATGAAGACGGTGAGCTGCTTTGGTCGGGGAAAAGGCTTTCAGAAGACAGACCCCGATGTCCTGTCACTTTGACTGACCCGGATTAATGCTGATGACATTCCCTTCATCAACCATCTCATGAAATTTTCGAGAATTTCATAAACTCCCCCTTCGATCAGACTAAAGTGAGTAGAAATTGAAAAGAGTAGGCACTTCCTCATTCGGCTTGGGTTGTCAAAGTGTCCGAGGAGTCGGCCCCGATGATGCTGCGACTGGAGCTTTGACTTCCTTACACGGTCGTTCAGGCTCTTCTTTGAATTCTCCAGCCTTCTTACTTGTGGCCAGAATAAATACCTGATTGCCAGTCGTTCCGACTGTTCGCTTTGGCGCCATTGTATGATTTTTTGTAATAGCCAATGTTAATGTAGTGCAAGCTTAGTTAAATATATCACCTGATGTTAGCGCTGCATGGGCCATCAAGATACATCTGCTGTTTCGAATAGAAGGTGTAGTTAGATAAATACATAAATAATATACTGGATTGCAACAGGATTTCACTACATATTTCCGCTATTCTCAGAAGAAGCTCCGTCCAAGCCTTCTCCGCACTCCATTTATAGACCTAGTGGGTACGACATGCTGCTTTCTACCATGAATGCTGTTACCCGCTATGGTGCGCGCAAGAAACCATTTTCTCGGGAAAGTGCTGGATTAATTGAGTACCAGCGCACTCACCACACTTGGCCGTCTTTCCACACGACGCCTGTATGCTTTACCACTAGCTGTAGTTGGAGCACTACTTTGGTTGGGCCCGTGGTGACCACACTTGCGCGGTGTAAAGCTTAGCAATAGTCCCAAGGCTATATCGAATCACTTCTGTCTGCATTGCCTCTGACGGAAGGTTGATCAAGATTGATCCTCGATTGCGGCCATTTTTATTTAACCGCTGGTGCTCCTTACCATGATGTGAACATCGTATTCTGTTAATTGCAAGGCCTGGAATCTGAGGCTTGGTCGTCGTCTCAATCTTTCTGATAATGTAGTAGTTGTTGGCATCTCTGCCACATTCAATTCGAGTCTGCAAAGAGATACCGGAAAACTCGACTTAAAAGTCTTGCCATAAATTCATAAACTCGTTTGGTTGTCACATATTGAGCGCTACATCTCTGGGACACCGACGGGACAAATACCTCGGCGTTATTGCTTCGCATCTAGAGAGTTACCAATGCTCCTTGGACGTCTTGTTGTGCCTTTACAAGTAGCTCTTGCAGCTGCAAGTTTTGAGCCCTATCGATTCTTACCCTGGCTACCGTTTTCGCCATTTTTGGGGCTACGACTGACGCGTAAGACCTCTGAGCCGGCACCCCGACGCTACTACAGGAACAGCTAGTCGTGCGGGATCTGCAAGGCACTTCTTAACTATCTCCAGCAATATTATCCTCTTATTCATTGTAGACTGGATCTGTCACATTCACGTCCAAGCCGTCTTGTGACAATTGGACGCCTCGACGGCTTAATTGATGTCCTCCACTATTGGTAGGTCTAAAAATATATTGCTTATCGTATAACAGTTTCTGTGTCGTCGGATCAATTGATATTATATTACAGTAGAGAACCTACAGAATAATATCAGTTGATGAAATCTAGAGAAAAGTTTCTTATTTCTCGCTGTACATATATGAATGGTAATTACCAACGCCAATCATAACAGTTTGTGTAACTAAGCAACCGTATCCGAGCTGCGCAAGTTGTAATTCCTACGACTAGACAGTCGCAAGGTTCCATTTCCGCCCTACTTTTACTGACAGCAAAAGTCCAAGGAGAGAATCCTGTATCACTGGTGAAATGAATTTAATTCTTTAGTGGCGACTGATGTAGCGTCATCTATCAAAGTATGTCCGTTTAGTTTCGAAAGCGGCATTGACCACTTATAGATAGCAGAGTACAATATACTTGTGTGACTGTTCGAATGCTTTTCAGAATGAGTTACTGTAATATGAGAGAACTCTATCTTTTACACTAATAGAACCTTCAGATGTTCTGAGCTAAGAAAATTTTGTAGTTTTTCCTATCATTATTTTGTACAAGGTTAGATACTTAGAATTTCTAGGATAATATTAGGTTTTTTCAGATAGTTAATTATTAGGTTTGATTATCTTTAGTAGCACTTTAGGGGCTTTTGGAGGAATCCGAAGCAAAAGAGGCATAAGTTTGGCTATACTGCAAGCAGATAACACAATTTTTTAAGCGTGTAAAATACGAGAAGAGTTTTGCATTGCGGCAGGTATAAAGTTCATTAAGATTTATCAAACCCAAGATTTAACGCCTTAAGAATTTTCCAAGCGCCTTAAAATTGAAGTCATTGTATTTACCGTCTCATCTTTTGTACGCCGAATCCTGTTCCATGCTCGCTTCCTCTAATTTTTATGGATGAGCTCAATCTGTTATATTTTAGCCGCACGTAGAAATGATTTGTTTAATGTTCGCGTGGCACCAGGTCCCATTGATACTATATTTATCGTAAGCAACAAAGAATTGGGGATAATATCCCAATTGGACTTTACATACCACTTTACCCTCCTCGTCTCCTGTGTAAACAGTTTGAGCCATTGGCATAATACACGTAATTGCAATGTCGTTACTCCCACTGCGGAAGCTTTGGCTCGTATTTCTCCCATGTTTTGGCAAGTCTAGGCCGCCAACTGCTGTTTCGATACATCGATTACCATCTGGATAATGCTCCATTTTCTTTACCAGCTCAAGTCCCCATCGAAAAGGGTTTTGAGTCACAGTTTTTTTCCAGCAGTTAACTATTCCACCTCGTTGACTGATGAAGCAAAGATCATTTTCAATCCATTCATTACCAGTTCCCTCGAACCACGCGCAAGATGATATATAATCATCCAAGCCACTAGATAAATTTTGCTCGAGAATTAAGTCACCATTCAGGGTATAAATTACAACCGTTTGTTCTCTGCATATCATAATATTTCCAGTGACGTCATTTATACAAGCGCACTCAACTGAGCCTTGAACTGAAGTTAATTTGCGTACAAATTCTAAACGATTTAGATCCCAAAGAATGACAATGCCATCAACAGAAGCAGTGAGCAGTGTAGAAAATGATTTAGAAACAGCAAGTACGGTTACAGGTGCTTTATGGCCAAAAAGGGAAGTGCGTGGTTGTAAATCGACTGCCCTATTTTGAGATGTGATGACAGTATGGGCAGATACCACACAATCCTTACCACTTGTGATGAGGAGAGTGGAGGAGGCGAAGATGGCGCTTGATATTTGGCCTTGATGAATATTTTCAAATAATCCGGCAGGTTTTTTTGAATCAACAAAGAAGAAACGGAGAGATCCATCTGCAAATCCATACTCTAAGTACTTGTCGTAATGTGGTGGTATGTTTAGGCGAAAATTCGTGCCGCAAAGTAGACGGTCTAGCTTAGGCAGGTAATTAAGGGATGTTACACGCTCATGAGTTTCGAGAATAGGAAATGGCAAACGAGTAAGAGTATGAGCTGAGTTATCAAGTCTTTTCTGTTTGTGGCGGAAGTTTTCGCGTGACTGGTGAGGCTTGGTAAAGACTTGGTGGGGGGTCTGCCCGAAATTATGGATGATTCCAATAGTTGCAAGTTTTTGCATGGGATCGGTGATAGTTTCGAGGTCTTTGGCACCATGATATGAGAGATAATGGAAGACGTTGATGCTATCAATTGCAGCTTCGCCGCGTTGCTTGCTTCCAAATATGAGATCAATCCAGTGATGTAAATATTGGCTCACATAAGGGCTCTCGAGCGCTTCTCTATTCTTTGCAATGAATATTTTTGGATCACCTTTAGCCCAGGGTGGTAGTTCGACAGTGTTAATGGTACCCCCCTTTCCTTGGCGCGTTCCAAAGTCAAAGCCATTGCTATTTGTCAGAAACTCTGGAAGATAGAAAAATTCTGGAGTTAGCTCACGAACGTCTGTCATATTATCTCGAGAAGCAGACAGCCAAGCCTTTTCAATAGAATAGAACAAGCGATCAGGATGGTCAAAACTGCCACCTTGTAGTAGTAAATATGATTGTACGAATGGTTGAAGTCTTATAAGATAAGAGGTGACAATCATAGCAGAAGAGTAATGGGTCCCATAATGAAAAGCGGGCGTATTATGATCACCCATTTCCGCAAATTGTTTGTACCTCTCTACAAATTCTGCAGCCCTTGAACTATGCTGAGCACCCATTGGCTTAGAGAGATCCCTAAAAGATGAAGGGTCATTGAGATCTAACTCTGCGCTCTTATAGTCTGAAATTACCCAAGGAAAAATCGGGTACTGGGTGAGGTCATTGAATGTCCGACCAGCCATTGTATTAACTAGCATTAGATAATGGAAGTTAGATATTTCACCCTTAACCCATTTCCTCATTGCAGGATTGGAGGCTGAGGGGCTGAAGATATTACCGAATTTGTAACTCAGGCTTGTTGGTGCTTCCTCAGCTGCCTTCAGAGCTTCAAGGCGCCATCCATCCTCAGGGTTTGGTAGAGTAGAGTTACCGCAAGTATGTGGGGCTTTAGAAGTAAGCTTTGCGTGGAGATCGTCCCTGAGCAAAGGTGATATTGCTGTTAGTAGATAGCTTCGGCCATCTATGAAGAAAACTTCAACCGCAACATCTCGAAATAGAAATCTGCGTTTAGAAATACTAATTAAATCATTCCAGCTCCAGCTTCTTGCTGTCTGATCAGCTCTCTGTGTTTGGAAGTTGTTTGGTGTAATGTCCTTTGAATCATTTTTTCCCGATATCATCTGTAAGTATGGATCACGTTCTTCTTTGGGCGCTTGCATGACATTTACTATTTCGCCATCAGACCGCTGAAATACATTATCAATGAGATATAGACAGTCTTTTCCTATGATACATAAACCTTCACAGGCTTCGAGGCCGATAATACGAGAGACATTGAAAACATTCAAGACTTGATCTCCTCGCTGAAGGCTGCGCATAACTTTACGATTTTTATCTTCATAGGTTTCATCCTCAACGGGATCGTTAGGATCGTCCACAAGTTCGAAGTCATCATCAGGAGTGACGCCACCATCCAGCTTGTTCTTCAATCCGGCCTCTAAACTTATAAAAGCGTTAGAAGGTTCATCATTTCCATTTATAGTGATAGTGACAGCTGATATAGAAGATGGTGTCATGCTAGTAGATCGACTCGTGGATACACGAGGTTTTACTTCAGAATGAGAACAAACATCTGCCACGTTTCTTTTTGGACGATAGTCATAAGCAGGTATATCTCGATTAGGTAGAATCCTCATTCGCATTCGATTTCGTCCCTCGGTTCTATCAAGTTGCCACATTAGCGGCTGCCCGTTGTAAAATACTGCACATGGCCTCTGCACTCCTTGAGCCATATTTGAAAAAGTTGATGCAAGGAATATAAAATTATCTTGTTGGTCTTGTTGGGCCCGTTGGTGCTTTAGGTGCTCAGATGTGTAAATATTTTTCATCCATATCGCAGTACCCAAATCGTGGCGAAGTAATATATCCTCTTCATTTAATTCTTCGGTATGCCATTGCTTGAGCCTTTCCCTTCGCCTTAGTATCCGAGCTCTATTCGTTTCTAATGTTTTTTCGTTTTCAGAGTTAACAAATCTCTCCCATGTTTTGGTAATTGCGCCAAAAAAAAATGCATCAAGATCAGTTCGCTGTTGATCTATCCATTCAAGGAAAGTTTCGTTATCGAGCTCAATAAGTCTTTTGAAGTCATTGATAAGGGTTTGATGGTCACTTGACGCTGTACTTTGAAATACGAATGAAATTTCCTTTGGTTTCTGGACAAGCATGATACGCCATAGGTTGGCTGCGGCAAATCGAATCGATTCACGAGAGTCAGTCAATTTTAGATATAATTGATAACATACGAGCCTGAAATACTCGTCTTGGCGTCCAATATCCGGTGAGAGTAGGATTGCTTGCCAGTAAAAAATCTTATCCATGAATGCTACGGCGTCAGATTCTGCAATATGATAGCCATCTATTTCAGAAAAGCGTAGAAGAACAACTTTTATGAATATGTTTTTGATATTTAATATTGCTTGGTGGCAGAGTCTTACGCTCTTTATTTTAGAGATTTCAGGACGTTGGAGGTACTCAAGAACTGTACCTGCAAAATCAATTAAAGGTTCTGCGCCACTTAAAAACCATCCCTCAAATACGGCCTCACACGTGTGAGCAACAAACCTAGCCATATTTTGAATAACTCTAGGCTCCCACAAAATTTTTTGATTTAGCTGGATGCTATTACTAAGCTGAGAGATCGTATTACGGAGTATATAAGTTTGAAAGTATACCTGATGCTCGTGAAAACCAGGAGGAGACTTAGAAAATAGCCCAAACCCAGAAAACTCTTTCCTGACCATAACACGATCAATAAAGACAGCTATTATTAGCTCCAATAAGTCCTCAATTAGCGAGTTGGTTGCTTGTTGAATACCCATCTTTTTTCTAGGTGACGGTACAAGCGTTAATCTAGCAGAAGAGGGGCTAAATTCGGAAGGTCGGGTTGTCATCAGAATGAATGAAGAACTATTCCGGAGGGTCTTTGGTCTAGAGTAATTTGTAGCTGGAGAAAGGCTTGATTCCCTAGGTAACACCTTCATACTTGATGCTGGGACGGGTGACAGTCGAGGCACGGGTCGAATTATGACGTCATTTCCCCCGAAAGTCAAAGATGTTTCCCGCGAATTAAGCTCTGTTTCAGCGCTCATAGCGTCTGTACTTACTACGACTGGAAATAGAACAGCTAATAGAAGCCGCAAATATTCTGAAGATAAAGCAAAATCTCTAAATTCAGAGGACTTGCAGTGTAAGTCAGCAAAGAAACGAGCAACATTGTAGAGCAAGGTCGCTTGGTTATCGGGCTGGTCCCTCCCAAGTTTTTCCACCACTATAACAATGTAAGTTGAGTATTTCATACGTGAGTATTAGACACTCACGTTCAGGCTCAGTATTTTTTGTCGTAGATATCGAGTTATTTCGCGAGGAAGACCGATTTGAAGTCTTCGAAAAGCTTGTTTGTTTCGCTTCTTCCTTAAGGGGAGTGAGTGGCGAGTCAGGATCATCCTGATTTCTCAAAACTTCTTTCAAACCATACTGTATCATTGAAGTTATGACCGGTAATACCTGCGAATTTATTACTTTGCAATGGCTAAAAGTTTCCCAGAGGTAAAAAAGTCCGAATGGGCGGTCTATGTCGATTTCAGCGACATCTCTGTTGAACAAGATACTGAAACATAGAGACCATAGTCTAGGGAGACTCCACCAGCGCCTGAGGCGGTGTCGCATTATCGTGAATCCACCGGTTTTGTTCGTGAACTTTGAAATATAGCTTGATCCATGTACTACTAACAGACGTGATAAAATTTTTGTTGCCAGAATTATGACCTCGGCATCATCTTCTGTAAGTAGATGCAAGAGCCACTATATTAGGTTAAAGATAGCGCTTTAAATTTGGAAAACACCTACTTTGTTTGTGACTGTTCTTGCAAATTTGCGAATTGCCGTGATGTTGTCTTCCTGACATAGAAGACTAGAATACATTTCGAGAATCTTTGTACCACATTGGCGTCTGGTTAGGAAAGTTGACTTCAACTCTTTGGTGTCACTAAGAGTACCTATTGAAGGCCTTCGGGATCCATTACGGGTGTGCTGATTTGTCGGCTTGTGATATGCATAAGTAACAAATAGAGCCAAGGAGCGGAATACCTCCGCTGTCATATTACACATAACCAGGCTTTTTAATGATTCCATAAAGAATGGGAAAACATCTTGGGAAAATTTTTCGGCCTTGAGTGCATCGAGAAACCTCTTGACAACACCTTCACAAATTATTAGTTACTGCTTTATATAAAGAATTGAACATACGCATTCGAAATAGACGACGAGAATTAAACTGATGAAATTTACTGCTGACACCAAATGTAATAAACTGTTTGTAGTAAAACACTTGGGTATCTGTAGCAGTCTTACGCCACATATCAAAGTCCACTAGCAATATCCTATAAGCTAGAGGGTTGATTATATAAGATTCCTCGGGGTTCGCATGATTATATCCTATAAAATTTAATATTAAACTGAAAAGCCGAAAACTGAGATTTTCCCGTTCTTTGTGCGTTAAAACCCGAGGTTTTAACCCAGTTTTTGGCAGAATGACGGTGCCCGCACCAATTTTGCCGCGTAAAAGTGCTGCAAGGATTGCATACCCATTCTCTCTCTCCATTGCTTCACTATTTCGCCAGTTATCCTTGATTCCATGAAATAGAATTCCAACTGCCCTTAAGATCTCATCCTGTGACGTAGAATTTTCCACCAACTTTAAGACAATTGATGTGAAGCCTCCGATCTGCCATAAACTATTATCAAGCGATTGGGGGATTATGATAACAGGATTTCCTGTAAGAACTGCTGTACCGTTCGGACGAGTTAATGCCCTATTAATTGATGGCACGGCAGCATTTATCAAGACTTTTGTGGTATTATTCTGCGATAATTGAATCAGATTGCGAGAGGGAACTTTTTCTAATCGACAATAAATCTGAGACTGATGGTAACCCAGTCTTTCATCATCTGGAAGGGCTGAAATGGGTAATAAAGAAAGAAGAATGCGACTCTCTGGTAGCAGAGTACTTGCTTTCTCTCTGATAGCACATATTATTTCCGAATTACTATCTTTGCCTGAGTGGATAAGCTCATTACGCATGCCAAGTGCTGCAGATGCTTCGTAAGTTTGGAAAGATCCTAGGCAATCCTGAAAATTTCCTTGATAACGAGGTCCAAGTCGGTAGTAGACTGCGATAAGATCATTACTGAGTGCGTCTTCGAGGAGGTGGGCTGAAGCGAATGACCATCGTGAAAATACCTCATTAGGCCCAACATGCGCTGAAAGATCTTTAGGTGTGCCAAGAAATACTTGCACGGGGTTTGCTCTAGCTGAGGAGGAAAAAGAAGCGAAGCTTTCAGTGCTGGCATTCGAGAGTGGCGGTGGGGTAGGATACTGACACTTGACTTGCTCAACGAACTCTCCGTCGACGTAAAGTGATACTTTACTTGCTGTCATAGTTCTGTGTCTTCTGTGGACAATTGCAACATGGTACCATTTTTTTTCCCTAAAAACAATAGATTTGAACCTTACGCTAGGTTTCGGTGAAGTCACAGATGTTTGAAGGATGAAATTATGAGAATCTTTCTCCAAATATGCAAGGACGAAGCAAGTTTGTGAAGAGTCAAACGCGCCAAAGATAGTTGTGTGAATTTTTGGATCGAATCGATCAACATACATCCATACCACCAAGCTGTAGCCCGGAATATTAGGAGGTGGAGGAAAGCATCGGCCGAGATTAGGAAGCTCTATAGATGCGTACCCATTAAGAGAAAGATCAAATTGGATAAAAGGGGGTGTTTGCGAAGAATCTAAAGCCTCAAGTAAAAATTCTGCAGCGCCAGACGATTTACTTTGGATTAGATATTCTGTGTCGCTCAAGTCATTAATACCCACCGAAATTAAGTTTTTGCAAAAAGCTTCGACGTTTATTTTCTCATATGACCCAAGAGGCGAATCGATATCGAAAGTGAGAGGTAAGAGAGTTGATAATATCCCAGTTTTGTGTAATTCTTTGAGATTGTGAGTGGATACTTGGGATATTTTATATAATGTCATTATCACGATATTCGCAACAGGATTTATGCCTGCTTTTGTACGAGAAATAGCCTTCCAGAAATCAATGACTGTAGAGACAAAGTCAGGTTGGTGCAACAAAACAGGATCTTTAACTATTTCCGAAAGATCCCTTTCCACATGATCCATGTAAAAGGACTCATCAGAATCTTTTTCTGTGCACAAAAGAGATGAGATTTCCATCGGGGAGTCATTACCGTCCACTCTGGGGCAGTATAAATTTATCACTTGCTGACACAACTCGTCTATTCTCCAGTCGTCCAGTGCAAAAGATAAGAGTTTCCCAAAGAGTTGAGCTTCTCGCCACAAGTCAGGCTCATTTCCAGCAATGCCGATACTCGCTATTGTCTGAGCTAGCGTAGCCCAACCACCCTGTTCGATTCTTTGCCTAAAATATCTTTGGTTTCCATTATGATCCTTAAATACCTGTGACAGTATCTTCAGTATAATCTTTATGAGTTCAAATATCTGTCTTTTCTCTTCATGAGTTCTTTCTATAGGGTGATAGAATCCAGAGAAGGTTCGCAGAGTATCCAGGAGAATTTGAAAGCCGGATAGGCGACGGAAATCATCATTTGATCGAGGTGGGTTTGACGATGCTAAAAGATAATGAAGGACGGACTCAGATTTCGCTATGAGCAGCCCGAGGCTGGGGTAAATAGATTTTGGCGGGGCTGTGAGTGCATCAGTTAGAAGCTCCAGAAGAATTTGAAGCTCGGCGGTAGATTGGGAGGCTTCTGGAGGTGTCGAAGCACTGGTAGAGGAACGCTGTCTTCTTGTAGATCCAAACATTCTTCTGCTACTTGCATTCCCCTAGCTTCCCAGATATTTCAGTTCGACGCTCTCGTCATTTGCCTAGTTCCTTAGCGAATTTGAAGTTCCTGACAATAAAAATCGATTGGTCTCATTGGAAGACTTGGTTATTTGATTTTTGATAGCTGGCAATTTGGAAGCTCTACAGTTGCTTCCCAGCGTTGGCATGATTCGTATCGTCTGCGAAACGTGGCGTGGTTCACAACCCTTGCATTTAGAGCCTATGGTGTAGACTTGGCCTACTAAAGGAGATGACGTTTATTGACCCTAGTCCGGTGACAGTAGTGCACCGACCAAAGTTGATTCATGTGCTTTCCCTGCGTTTCAAACGGATGGAGACTGAACATCTGCTAGCGATATCCTTCACTAACTTAGGTTCGAAAACTTCTTCTAAATTTGAAATTCAGTCATGAAAAAGGGTGTACCCAGAGGCTTCAGTCTAGATGGCGATCGGAAGGAGAGGTGGCAATTTTTGCTCAAAAATCCGACCCGCAGAGATTTCAAGAGTGTACAACTCAACGACACCAAACTCCTACACCCCAAATAAGAACCGCAGACAGGCTCAAACCTGTCTGATGTTCGTGTCAAAACAACTGATAAGCCTTAGTGTCTCTCGTTATCCTGAAAGATCTTTTCTTCATTCATCCTACGACATCAAAATCATCTCACCACCTACCGAAGATATCCCATACCTCCAGAAGTCAAATCGCCAGCAAAGAAATAAAAGGATGTCCCACACTCCGTGCCTGCCAGTCGCTGTGAAGGTACGGTCGAAACACCGGCCTTAAATGCGTCCTCATCTCGGCCAAGGTCACGAGCAACTCGACCTGCGACAAATCGCTACCGACTAAATACGTACGATATTTCACCGGCACATCAATTAAAACATACGACAAAGGCGCAGGCATCAATGCCTCGGTCTTAAGCTCGTCGACCCGCATTCGGCCTACACGGTTGTGGTTACGGCAGCGACGGGGCAAGGCCAGATGGATGGACTATCTACAAATTTTCTGAGATGACGATGTTTATATAAAGTTTAATGAAAGCTATAATTGAGGAAGATAATAGGGGAGGCCTCTATGGGCGACAGTATTGGGTCTCCAATAAATGAAACGATCTCTGGATGAGACGTGATTGGGACTGAACTGAAAGGATAAATTAGGGATTTGGAAGGTACTAAAGGTTCGGGCACATGGTGGCTGAGTTTTGGGAGGAAACTGCACCTTGGCGTGTATAATTTAGGTACCCTAGACAGTCAGACTTGATATTTTCAACACATGGATGAAGTCCAACATAGTTCAGTCATTCAGATAACACGAGGTTGAAGTACTTGATGGCAGTCAATCTGATCTAGTCCTGCCCCACCCGTGGTAAAGCTACCACAGGAGCGCAGAGATTGCTAATTGCCTGGCAGATTAATAAACAAAAAAACATTAATTATTTAATCAATAATTAGCTTTCTTACACCCTCACTTATCTGCTAGAAATAGCGCAGTCACTCATACATATAGTTAGGTTGTGGTCAGAAATTTTGAGGAGTATATCTTTGCAAAGTAAATGAGTATTGAAAGAACAGATTGACATGAAAAAGTTGAAGACTCTTAAGAAATTTATTATTTGTATATTTCATGACAATTAGAAGTTCTTCGTCTACATACATTATGTGAGCTAAGGCTTTGGCCAAGAGAATGCAAAAATCACATTAAAATAATCAAGAGCAGCTCTGGTAAGAATAGGGTTGAACAGATGTAACTGGTGTATAGCAAAATCTCAAAGAGAAGTATTTATTCGAATTTTGTACATATTCGTGAAGTATTAAAGAATTTTAAATTTTGATGAGACAGACTTATGGAGGTGTTGTGTTGACCTGGTTTGGATCAAACACCCAATCTTTAGAGGTTGTTAAACGGCAGGGGTTAACGAATCCAATTGATTTTGCTTCAATTATTAATCACAGATAAGCTTGTTTTGTTTTTTTCATGTACGTGCTAGGTTACAAGACTACCGTTGCACTCCAACTGGAGCTTGAGCACGAGTGGGGCCGGGCTGGATCAGGTTGACTACCATTAAGTATATCTACCTCGTCCCACCTAGATGACCGGACCACCTCAGACTTCACCCATGTGTTGAATCATGTCAAGCCCAACCGTCCAGAGAACCCTCTTTTGACGCGCCAAAGCGCATATTCCTCCTTAGCTTCGGCCACCACGCGCCCGAGCCCTTAACACCTTCGCGATCTGTAACTTTTCCCTTTCATTCAGTCCAAGATTTGGCTTGTCTCAGCATCTCCTCATCTCATCCAGGGGTCGATTTCTTCATCGGAGGCCTTATACAGTCGCCCACCAAGGCTTCCTCAGTTTATATTCCCCATTTTTCCCCCATACAGCATCCCTTTGTCCTCAAGTCAACTTCGTCGTCCTAGAGACTTCGTAGAATGTCCACCCATCGGGCCTTGCCCTGTCGCTGCCGTAACCACAACCGTGTAGGCCAAATGCGGGTCGACGAGCTTAAGACCGAGGCATTGATGCCTGCGCCTTTGTCGTATGCTTTAATTGATGTGCCGGTGAAATATCGTACGTATTTAGTCGGTAGCGATTTGTCGCAGGTCGAGTTGCTCGTGACCTTGGCCGAGACGAGGACGCATTTAAGGCCGGTATTTCGACCGTACCTTCACAGCGACTGGCAGGCACGGAGTGTGGGACATCCTTTTATTTCTTTGCTGGCGATTTGACTTCTGGAGGTATGGGATATCTTCGGTAGGTGGTGAGATGATTATGGAGAGGGCCGCAAGATGAGTTTGGCCGGGAATGATTTTCCAGAGAAAGAAATTAAGATCTTGAAGGTGTCGCTTGTTGTGATACGAACATCAGACAGGTTATAGCCTGTCTGCGGTTCGTATCTGGGGTGTAGATGATTGATTTCGATGAGTTGTGCAGTCATGAAATCTCCGCAAGTCGGACTTTCGACCAAAAATGAGCCAACACTACTCCTTCCGATCGCCAACTCGACGAAAACCTCCAAATTCATCCTGTGTCACGACTGAATCTCGGCTCTGGGGGAAAAATCCGCCCCAAGGTTCGTAGAGGACACCACTGACAGGTGTTCAACCTTCGTCCTCCAATCACATATATGTGTTTGTTTTTATTGTCCTGTAAAGTCTATGACTATGTAAGGAAATGTAGGTCCTTTGTGCCTACAGGCCGGGAGTACCTATGCCTCATTCACGACTTCTTATTTATCACAGATAGGCTCAGTCAAATTGGACCTGGTTAAAAGATAACCTACACCACCCACCTTCATAATTTATCCTCAAAAGAAACGAAAACTTGCCACCTATTAGTGGTGCCCCCTACGAGCCTCCAGTTCTCACTGTAGAGTCTGCAGAGCCGAGATTGAGTTACAATATCCTCACTTCGATGAGGATTCCCAATCGCCTTCGGGGTCTGTACTGTCTTAATCCATAAGCACATCCCCCTATCACCATTATCATGAAGCTATCCACGATCAAATCAGATGGTAGAGTCGAAGTCCCTCGCGTCACCCACCCTTGGTCACGGAGGAAAAGCCATCTGATGAGTTTACCGAGTGTAACCAGCACCCGATACGGCAATGGTGAATTGGATCAAGTCGGCCTCGACTGTTACCAAGAAGGGAGATATAGAAGAATATGCGCGCCTCATGTGGTTCTGATATCTAGGCCTCGCCTGACTGAGGCTGCATCTTTTTTGAGTCATATACCAGCGCACGCAGCTTCTGCCACTACTCTCATTTTGGGTAGAAGATTCCGTAGAATAGCTGGCCGAATTAAACAGACAATCGCTTAGCTAGATGGCCATCCATCATGGGCATCATTCAAAGATTTTTATTCCTAACCACAGAATATAAGAGCAATATATAAGATTTGGATTGATCCAGATGGGAGCGCAATTTACCGGATGGTGATAGACCCAAGTAGCACACTGGACAAGAAACATAGTAAACCTACATGTATAGTACATCCTGGAGCTTGGGAATGAACTTCAAATTTGTCGCCCCAGTTGTATGACATCATTGTGACTGTAATTGGACGGGACCATATTCTGTCGGCAACTATTTACAGGGTATCAACGAGTCATCAGACGCACCTTGGCTTACGTACGCAAACAGGTATTAATCATCCCACATTCTTTGTGACCCAAGTACCTCCCTGGCTAATCGCTACTTCCTTTCGCAGCTGACTCTAATTCTTGTTCTCTCCTGCTGAAATCAGTGTGGCTATCATGTTCACTCAACACGTGATAGGATAACCTGGCCAGACCTTTTCGCCTAGAACCTTGTTTTAGGATATAGTACGGAAGCGACTAAGCGCCAAGATTAAGTGAATCATGACATTGTGAGCACTTGGAAATACGGTCAACCTACACTAGCTTCTTGGGGACTGGGTCAAGTACTTCCTACTCATCCATCGACTATGAATCCACTCACATGATCATGAAAAGGGGTTCGAAGTGCAATCGAATCGACAAAGGTTAAACAAAATCATGGTCTATGATGATATACAGTCTATTCATTCATCACTATCCTACTTTCAAATTCACAGCAAATAATCATCGTAGATATTTGAATTGTTGCCACGGTCCCCGACTCTTTAACTAGTGGCTTCTTTAACAGACAAATGCACTGCTTGACGTACTCACAAGGCGTAAAAACTAATGTACGTCGTTAATGGTATCCTCATGATATCAGCTTAGATCCCTACCTTTCAGACGTGGGCTAAGCCAAAAATAAGCTAACTCTAGCATTCGATTGAGTACCCCCTGCCAATCAGCAGTCAGGTCTCATTCAAATTAGGTTACGCTCCTTCGAAGATATCTTTCTACCCCTATGAAGTTTTACAATCCCACGTCTGGCAGAGCTTCCGTCAAGGTCTAGCTCACCATTGATGATAAGTTTGAAATAATTATACAAGAACTTCACCTATCATTGGACAATAGGTCATGGTGGTCACACATCTTTACCTCAAGCAAAAATTCTTATATAAATTAAAGCTTAATATGTACTGACTCTATAAATGCAATGTGTAATGATGCGGTGGCGATAACCACAGTGAAGTCCTAATTGTTGTCGTAGAAAGAGTCATGACGATGCTTCTGGCTCGTCTGCAGAGCAGTATTGACCCATTATGAGCTTGTAAGAGGCGGTAAGAAGCGAGGCACGCAATCTACATCGGTTGCTAATTAAAATCAAAAGTGATTAATCTGACCGAAAGAGGCTCAATCTACTTTGCACACGGTCATCTAAAAAACCCCAGAACAAATATAGTCATGACAATAAGAGTAGATGTCCGAGTAGCTTGAGATGGCCACTCACCTGTCTATCTGTAGAAGCTTTAAGCTTACATGGCAATGGTAGCCTAGCTCTCTTACTAGATTCTCAGCTGTATTTCCGACGATCTGATCCATATTTGACTATCCTTACACCTCAATCTCTCAGTAATTTTTCACCGGCCATCTGGTTCACGATCCACAAGGGGAGTACATGGCTTTGGGGTAAAATAAACTCTGCAGTAACTTGAGAGAACCGTTTGTCCCCCGAGGTTGCTCAAACGCTCTCTAGGCTACGGCAATTATTAAGGCTACGGATGATCTTTGGTGCGATAACGCGTGGAATAAAAGACATGATGGACAAAGGTTCAAGACGGGTCAGCACTATCCACTAAGAGCCTGCAGCTAATATTGAGACCCACTCTAGTCAGGAGGACTTCTACTATCATTGATTCCAAAGCGTTCCCTAGTATCTAGAGCAGCACAAAGGAAATTGTGCCAGGCTAATCTGCAGTAGGCACTCCTGGTCAAAAATCTTTTGGAATTTCATCTGGACCCCTGATTTTTCCAGCGCCGCCAGACGCGGAGGCCATAAAGTTAGAGAGGGGTTCTTTCCAGTATTTACAGACTGAGATGCCCGACTTGCTGGCCTAAGGGAACGTTTTAGATGGGTACCCGTCTCTTAGTATTCAGTACCGACGTTGTTGTCAAGGGAGCCCCACACTTAGTGATTTTTGGAAAACTACAAAGCTTCCATTCACCGGTAAACGGCCCTCATTCCGTTCGTTGGGGAGGGGAGATGTGACGGGCAAAGGTCTCTCCCTAATAAATGGCCGAATAGGAACCTTTGCGGGGTATAATTGTTTGAAGAGGGCTATTATTGGGGAACAGGAGGGTACAAGAAATGCAAGACATCACTATCCTTCGTCTGCAAGCAGAGTGGCTCTACGCGTGCGGTCTGGTCAAAGACCGAGAAAGAGCAAACAAACATGCTACCCGAAAACGCAAGTGCTAAAAATGCAAGCGATAGCTGAAGATGTTGGATCCAAGACATTGTGCAGATCGTGGGCAGCTGACGTACAGCAGATTATGCGGCATCAACGACTAGGTCATTCGGTAGTTGGCCTTGGTGTGTACGCCGGACTGCATATGGTCTTGTGACGGCTACCAGGACCAAGTTGATCTTGCTGGACTTGAGGAATTCTAGTATGGGGAAGTTTAAGTGATCAATGGATTCATATGCAGGCGCTATGTATACGGGCTACATACTAATAGTGATATCAAGACACAACTTTTGTTGATTTACTCCAGCACATCCGTCTGTCTAAGCCCCGCTCTAAGCACGATAGCGCAATCATTACTCGGAGGGTTTCATAAGCATTTGGCTACCATCTACTAGTATATTAAATACCCTTTAGAGGCTGTAGAGAATGTATTGCTTCTTTTTCCCAAATTCTCGTAGAATCATTCGTCCCAGCAAATATCCAAAGAAACCCCAGACTTGAGAGCTATTACATTTCTATTTGAGTCGCTCCATGATGTCCACTGATCTTCACTATCGCTATAGACTTCCCGGTGGTGCCGCAAGCTCGGCTATCCTTTCGGCTTTCCATCTGCGTTTTCTGGCCTTGTCTTGGGCGTCAACTGCCAAGAGACACGGAATGAGAGAGTACCATTAATTTAAAACTATATGTCCATCAGAGAAAGAAACGGCGTCAAGTAAGTCTGTTTACTATGCCAAATATTTAACGCAAACTTTCTTTATAGTTTCAATGAGACTAAAATGCAAACATGACATTCGGAGCATTCCAATGTCTCAGCTCGTCATAATCACCAGGGAATGGAGAGAAAATGAGTTCAGTGTAGGAATGACACTGCACTAAATGAATGAAAGTGAAATGGGTACAATATAATTCTTTAAATCCTCAGAACGGAAGAAGATTAAACTATTGCCATTAATAAATGAGGGTGTTGGCTTTTGTTCACTTCTTCCACGGGCCGCGGCCCAACTGTACATCTCTCTGGGTTTGAAACGATTATACCCCGCAGCCAGGGCGCCGCAGAGATTGGAATCATGCCCTTGGTTCGGACTTGGAAGTAGTCAATGCTATTGAAGTGTCTGAATGTTCATTACGAATCCAGGCAGCCACTGGTCCCTAGCCCTAATGCTAAAGTCTTGATTTAATGTAACCATCGCTGCTACGGTATGTGTTCTGATTGCGTCAATAATAGGGGGAATGGTGATAAGTTAATAATACCACGGGCCAGCCCGTGCGTAGATGACTAAACAGAGTTGTAGTATTGATTGCGACACGTAGCCTAAGCCCTTCCGCAATGGGAGCATTCGAAGGAACGAGCCTTGGATAACAATATGCATTCGCCGGTACGCTTGCGAATTCCATTTGTTAGCCTTGGTCCCATAATTCAT
The DNA here is from genome assembly GCA_900239735.1 of Blumeria hordei DH14. NCBI lineage: Eukaryota > Fungi > Ascomycota > Leotiomycetes > Helotiales > Erysiphaceae > Blumeria > Blumeria hordei. The sequence goes on from OENG01000035.1 coordinate 3,668,389, forward strand.
CAGAATGTAAAGCCGTATTAACTCAACCGCATGTTCATTGCACACCAACTTTCTGAGGAAGGCTAAAGATAGATAAGCCAGTTCCGGACTGGATCCACAGTTGTCACGGTGACTCACGGTTAGTCAATGTGCTAATACATCATAGTGGATAGTCCAGGTTGACTTAGAATGAAAACCGCATTTACCCCATCATTGAGCGGCCCACATGAAACCCTATCATCGGAGTAAGGATTTATAGGCGACGCTATTCCCGACTGGTAGCTAGCCTAGTCTTGGCGACAGGGGAGCTCTGCTACAAGTACGTGGAACAATGTGCCTACAGTTTCTCAACCTAGGTCGTCAGACTTACATTCAACTCATTTCAGCAATCATCCTCATCCTCCTGTTCATTGATATCTTAATACCATCATATTTGCTGATTTTTCAAAGTAAAATATTTTAACTGCCCACTGGGCGCTGACTCACCATGCGGGGACTCCTCAGCATCTTATCGTTACCTCTTCTCATTTCTGCTGCTCCAACCCAAAACTGCGAAGCTGATACCGAAAGCAATACTCCACATACATCAGCACAGGCCATTGCTGCTATCTCAGACTCATACATCGTCATCTTCAAAGATCATGTTAATGAAGCTTCTGCTATTGCACACCATAACTGGATACAACAAATCCACACTCAAAATGAGGTAGAGCGCACTGAATTACGGAAACGATCCCAGACTCCTATGATTGATAATACATATCATGGCCTCAAGCATACTTACAATGTTGCTGGCAATTTCCTCGGTTACTCAGGACACTTTGACGAGAAGATAATCGAAGAAGTCAAAAAGCATCCAGATGTAAGTCTAACTCTCATCGAATCAATTTCCTACCATGAGAATACCAGAATCTCGCCTCATCTCGTTAGGAGACACTCTTAAACAAAACACCTCTGTCACTATACTGTGTAAAGTATAACGTTTACTAACGTACTTCATTGATCAGGTTGATTACGTGGAGAAAGACTCAATTGTTCATGCCATGGAGTTTGACGATCATGCTACTGAAAGAGGTGCCACATGGGGTCTTGCCCGTATATCTCATCGCAAAAGGTTAAATTTCTCCACATTTAACAAATACGAATATGCCGATGGGGCTGGGGAAGGTGTCGACGCCTACGTGATAGATACCGGAACTTACATCGATCACGATGACTTCGAGGGGCGAGCATCATGGGGAATAACAATACCAAGAGATGTCGATGTTGATGCAAATGGTCATGGCACTCACTGTTCTGGTACCATAGCTGGAAAGAAATATGGCGTAGCCAAAAAAGCTAAAATAATCGCTGTCAAGGTTCTCGACTCCAGTGGAACTGGTACTATGTCTGATGTCATAAAGGGCGTTGACTGGGCTACAAATTCACATCTCGAGAAGGTTAAGAACAAAACTAAAGGATTCAAGGGATCTGTTGCCAACATGTCTCTCGGTGGAGGCAAATCCCGAGCACTTGACCTTGCCGTAAATGGGGCAGTATCTGCAGGTCTTCACTTTGCCGTCGCTGCCGGGAATGACAATGATGATGCCTGCAAATACTCACCGGCTTCTGCCCAACAAGCCATTACAGTTGGAGCCTCAACCTTGGACGATTCGAGGGCATACTTTTCTAATCACGGAAAATGTGTTGATATTTTTGCTCCCGGCTTGAATGTTCGCTCTACATGGACGGGAAGGAGAGACGCCGTTAATATCATATCAGGCACATCTATGGCTTCTCCACACGTTGCTGGTCTCATGGCATATTACTTGTCCCTTCAACCCGAATCTGAGTCTGACTTTGCTACAACACAGCTTTCCCCGCAAGAGTTGAAGGATGATGTAATCGCTGCCAGCACAAGAGATGCATTGGGAGATTTGCCCCCAAATACTCCTAATTATTTGATCTGGAACGGCGGAGGTTTGTCTAATCTATCTGCAATTGTCAAGTCATATGACAGCTCCTACGATAATTTCATTTCAGAGGAAAACACCTCGACTATGGAGTCAATTAAGGAATACTTCGAAGAAGAAATTGACTTTTTGTCGGAGAATATTGGTGACAAGGTCGAAGAGGCAATTAATGAAGCTGAAGCTGTTTCCAGGGAGATAGCTGATGTCGTCAGCCATAGTTTACACGAGCTATGCGATGAATTTGGAGTCTAGATAGTATCAAACGGTTAGAGTATCGATATGTTAACCGGCAACTGAGTGCTGAAAGTTATACTTTTGTCTAAATGGGAGACCACCTGAATTACTAGAGGTCTAGGTCATGCCGCAGGGCTCTGCATTCTATTTGTTTTTCATTAGGTCTACACTTATACAATTGCTCAAAAATAACCGTTCCTTTGTTTGTGATTGTATAGAAGTCTATGTGAGAATCAAATAGACACCTAATCATACCTCCCGGTCGCACCTGCTCGTAAAAAAAGCCAGCAACTAATCTCTAAATGTGTTATAAACATAGTTGTCTACAGGGTTGCGTGTATTGAATTAAATAGCTGCCAGTATACGAATAACTATCCACGAAAATAAATTGTTATAATTCACGATAGAACATTAAGAAATGTTTCATCAGAACTGTCCGAGACGGTTAGACTATCAGAACTCTGACTATTCAATCAAAGGTCAGTCGAGAATTGCGAGGCAGGGCGCAGAAATTCTTGATGCACAAACAGCTGCAACTGTTGCATTTGATCGTGCTCAGAAACGGAGTATTTATGGGAATGATATCATATCAAGTTTCACAAATTCACACTACTCTGATGACGTAACTCATCGCAGAACTAAGAACGAGCACGAAATAATTAGACGGCATCAAAGCGTTCGATTTGTGGGGCCAAATTCAACACAGAAACAATTGTTTACAAGAAAGAATGAATATAAAATAAACACATCCAAACACAAGTCTAGTGAGACTTTTGACAAGATTTCTATTCCAGAAACTCACTCCTCTCCGGACTTCTCACTTTCGATTCAAAGGAAAACTGATTGTCTAGTCGATTCTAGGGGCTCTATAACTATATTTACAGACAACGATTCTAAATCGCAAAAATACAATCCAAAAGAAAATTATGACCCTTTGTCATACCCTCTCGATGCTTCAAATTTCTACAACCCCGGAAATTCTCAGGAGAAATGCTCTTTTGAATCGCATCACCAGTTTCCACGTGAAAACTTAGTAGCGAATAATTCACCGAGTTTTCTACGCGAGAAAAGAGAGCAAAATGAAGAGAATGACTCGGCAGTTAATATCGCTCGAGATCGCTTTTTGCACGAAGCTGTGCAGCAACGCTTACGGGAAAAGCCATCGTTCTTCCATCGATCAAGGACCCCGAGACAAGAACAAGTCAGCCAAAATTGGGCTCGTAAAACAACCGGGAGGAGCAGCCAACTTTCTCCATCATTACCCAACCAAATCCAAATCTCGAGGAATCCTAGCTTTAAAGGTACTGCTCGTAAGGCTACGAAGTCGGTAAAGAGCACAATTCAGAAAGCTCTTGGACTTAGCAAGGATGATACTATTCTAGTTCCAAGCCAACAGGTTGAAGCGAGAAATGTATATGCTTGCCAATATGATTCAAAACTTTACCATGAAAGCAAGTCGAGCATTGAAATTTATAATTCTGACCGAGCGTCAATAGCTAATGTTGCGTCCCATATGCCGTCAATCTACGACGTTGCATCAGGTAATCAGTTGAGATCGCACGCTGGAAGTATCAAAAGCTCAAAGACTGACAATAGTGTTGATAAATCTCGGGTTACGAGCTGGAATAGTACTGCTGTAGACTCAGTTGTCAGTCAAAGAAAGTCGCCTTCCCCACAAAAAATAGATACTTGTTTATCTACTATGGGGGAAAAAGATGTTCGATTTTCCTTCCAGTCGGATCAAGCTGAACCTTCAGATCGGTCACTACAGGATAGGAATTATTTTACAACATCTGCTACTATAAGTAGTGCTAGAATATATTCAGCATTGATGAAGCGTATCAAACCCAATTACCCTAGAGCTAAAACAGATAAATTGCGAGGGACATATTTTAAGCAATCAAATCAACGATATGATAGAAAGATGGGCGAACCTACTGACTATACTGAAAAGAATTTTCTTTTGCCTACTATAAAACGGGGATTTTCGGGTAAAAGTGTGGATACAGCTTGTCGAATCAATATCGATAAGAAGTCTCATAATTTATGGGAAGACGAAAACCAAATCGCATCTTTTGACAAAGCAGACTTAAGTCACAAAATGGACAATCCATGTTTATCTTTTCAAGACTCAAAAATGCCCCAAGCAAAGATGCAAGCTACTCATGAGCAATCTCACTCCAAAAAAAAGAACAAAGACGAAACTTGGCCACTAGAAATGGCCACAATGTTTCCCACAGCCTCATACACCCGCTTGTGTGGCGAAGATATAGAAGGGAACGCTTATGGACCTCTAGTTAAAAAAATAACGCAGAAGCCTACCCTAGGCGAAGTACGAGTCAATTTGGGGGAAAAACATCAACAGGAATGCGAATCAACTTACAGTGGTAAAGGCTCACCTAAAAAACTATCAGCTTTAGAGCTACCAATATACTATCCACCTCAATCACCCCAATCATCGGGATTATATATTTCAAATTATGAGGGTTCCACAAATTCGGAAAATGTTCGACTACCAGAAAACTCATACACTGAAAGTATGTATTCTAGCTCTCCAAGTATGAGTTCCAGGAGCTTAGAGAAAGTCGAAGAGCGAAAGATTTATCGTTCCGATACACCTTCATATAATTTCCCGACGACTGGTCAATCTAATTATTATACTAGGAATTTTGAAAATTGTCTCAATGAAGACTCCTCTTCAGATAATATTATTAATTCGGTAATAGAGGTGCCAACAAGAATTTCCGGAATTCAATATAGCAATGAGGTTATAAATTCCTCACTTGACGATGATACTGCAATACCTATGACACCTGATTCATTTGATATGGGCCATGTTCGAGAGCACACTCGAGTATTTGATGCGGAGGATGGCGAAGATTTTCAGTATAAATCAAAGAAGATTGTTTGTGCAACTAGTCTAAATCAACAAAAAAGTGCTACCATAGCAAACAAGACTAACGTGAAAGAAAAAACGATGAGTAAAGATGTAAACCATCCAGTCAATCCTACAAACTTTTCATCTGAAAATTTAGGGGATTTTTCAATTAAATTAACTTCGACCACACCACCTGTTCCATTCCGATCACTCCTGAGAACAGTTCAGTCCCAGGATTCAGCCAAAATAAATTTCTCGGAAAATGCTTCCTATATAAAACCTGATACCTCTTTACTTCAAAATCAAGAGCCACTTCGCTCACTAGGCAACCATTTCGGAAAATTATGCGCCAAAAGGTATGAAAATAGTATTGAAAGTGACCAAAACCTGGCTAGATCTCAAAGTGTTAGCAAATCTGATGGCTTGCTGTCTACTCATAGTCTAACACACGAAGAACCGCTTACTTATTTTGGGAATAACAATTCAAATCCAAAGCATTCAGCCTCAGAACTTAGGAATAATTGGGATGTCAAACAGCTCAAGGTGCTGAATCCGGCAGTTGAAGGAGTAAATAATTTCAATATGAAAATTGACGAGAACGTAAAAGTTATAGAAAGCTCGGAAGACTATTGTGAGAAGGAATATACTAGTGAAACGGAAGAGTTGAGTGATTGTTTTTTATGATTGAATAGGATAAGAGCGGAGGAGATTGTTTTTTACCTATTCTATTCTGGTTGAATGAATGAATTTTAAATTACCCTAATGAATTTTTGTGTTTTATCAGAGCTCATAATTCCTCAATTAGTACCAATTAGAAATTCTTTGAGGAGATGAAGCCGAGTTGATAATTTTTTACTATTTTCATAAAATTTCCGCCTTCCGAAGCGCTGCTTTTAACAGACTAGTCCGTTGGTATGCATAAAGATTTTGCCAGTTGTCTGACGTGATATTGGTAGCGGGGTTGGACCCTCTACAGCGGGCAAACTATGATTCGTGTCTACATGAACTTTAATATCCATTGCGTTACTTTTCGGGTAGAAGTATTGTAATTGTATACTAGACCTGGTGGTGGCGTATATCACAGCTAGAGAGTATATTCTAGAATGCAGTAACGGCTCGTCACAGATGCGATGGCGGCAATAAAATCGAGAGTTGCATGAGGGTTTGGCGCATCTGCAGGTCTCCATGGCGTAGAGGTTGCTGTACTTGTTGATTGCATTATTTGCTATGGCTTTCTGTAGAGAATGTGCTACAGCTCTATGTGTGTCCGCCGTCGCTTACATGTAGCAATTGGGCTGACGCCTCTACAATGCTCCCGTATCCACCACGTGAGATGTGATAACTGCTCGCGACGAAGTCGGCCGACTGAAGAGCAATACATCACAGCGAGAGGGACTGGGCACGATGGACCTCCCCCCCTCGAAAAACAACTCCTGCGTCCCTGCAGTAGCCATATCGCTTCAAGTGCCCTCGCCAACATTGAGCAAGTTATTGGCCCGAAGCACATTTCGGCACCGCAAAGAAGCGTCGAAAATTCTGCAACTCGCGCGGCTTGCTGAACTTCTTGAACCTTGCTATGGGGACTTTTAACGAGGTCTGTTGCGACCCGGCAGCGCCGGCAAACCCTGCATTTAGCTTCTCGCGGGGTAACTATTCTCAACGCCCCTGAGCGGTGTCCCCCGTGAACGTCTGTTGGAAATTCACACCCTGTATGTTTAAGAGCTTCCCCCCCCCCCCCCCCCAGGATTGGAACAGTAAAGCTTTTCACATCCGACTCACGACTGGAATCAATGACAATCAATTCCCAGAGCATGCTTGATGTGCGAGACTCGGCTGACGCATGGAGAGATGTGAAAATCGGTCGGTACTGTCGGTGAAAGGTTAATATTTGGGCGTTGTGCATTGTTCTATATAATTGCAGTGTTCAGCATGTCGTTCGGCCCCTGATTTAGCTCATTAGCGAGCTGCTTGGAGTAGAGGAAGAGCAGACGTTCCATGTATCCCGAGATACTAGTTGATTGACTTTATTCACCGACTTCGCCACGGCTCCCAGTTTGTATTACTACGTGTTTTACCAACAGTTTATAAGCTGTCGAAGGATCCCCAAGATAGATGATCAATTAATCCAATATATTTTTCATTTCTCCACTATCCATCACATATTCTCCCGATTCATATCACTATTGGTCTCTTCATTAATCGCGCCCATATTCTTTGAGCCGCCTTCCTCATCAAACCCCTACCGCTTTTTCAACAACCTCCAGCTCTCACTGTAGAGTCTGCAGAGCCGAGATTGAGTGATAAAGCCCTCACTTCGATGAGGATTCCCAATCGCTTTCGCGGTCTGTATCGTCTTAATCTCTCAACACATCCCCCTATCACCATTATCATGAAGCTAACCACGATCAGATCAGATGGTAGGGTCAAAATCCTACTCATCACCAACCCTTGATCACGGAGGAAAGGCTATCTGATGAGTTTCCGGAGCGTACCCAGCACCCGATACGGAGATGGCGGATTGGATCAAGCTGGCCCCTGATGTGATAAGGGAGATATAGATGAATAGGCGCACCTCATGTAGGCCTCGCCTGACTAGGGCTGCAGGGTTTTTCGAGAGATTTTTCCGCGCACGCAGTTTCCACTGCTACCATTTTTTTTTGTTTGGGTAGAAGGTTCCATGGGAAAGGTGACCGAATTCTACGGGTAAATACTGAGCCGAATGGCTACTCACCACGGGCTGTAGATCAATGATCTTTGAAGTAACAAAAGAGGATAGGAGCACTGTGCAAGGTGTGGTCTGGGTCAGAGAGGAGCCCAGTGTGCTAGATAGTCGTTGACTCAAGTAGTACAATAAACTCACACACACACACACACGCACTAACACACTACACGATCTTTGAATCTAAGTTTCCGACCGAAAATTACTCCAAGCCACGTCGTATATTCGTTGGGTACAGTTACACTTCTTTCTACTCGAAGGGGGGGGGGGGTTCTGTGTATTCCATTTGGTGGGAAAAATATTGTAACCCAGTCTTTGCCTTCTCAAATGGCATGCCATCTTCACGTCCCCATCGCAGCGTCAGGTCCAGGCTTACTTGTCACTCCTGACCGCACCCTTCAAGATTTGGAGCTGATTCCGGCATTGTTATGTCGTCCGCACATACACATGGCTCCCTCGATACCCGTAGAGCTGGTTCCATGTAAAGCAAAAAGGGGCTGGTGGACCTGGGGATCCTTGAGGCAGCGCGCATAGGAGCCGAAATAGATCTAGGATTGTCTGATGAATTCGTATTCCTGCTGTACGCTCCTGCAGAAAGGAGTTGTCCCGGTTGATGATGTAATCCGCCCAGTCTTTGGATCTCAATTGGTTTGGAAGACGGTTCCGTAATACTCCATCGAACGCCGCCTTGAGACCAACGCTAACCATACCAGCGACTTTCACTGACGCAAGTGCTTAGTTGAAACCACAAAGCGGTGCGGTCGTTAGATCGGTTGCACAGCGCCCACCAATTGCACTAGATTAATCTCTGGCGAGAATCTCGCATTTGTGTGGCCAGCGGGAATATCGTCTCGCGACAAGGCCATGAGGAACTTTTACCGAGCATCGGGGAAGGGCTATCGGGTGACATGATTTCGGCAGAGAGCAATCCCGCTTCCCCATCTTTGGCACCACGACTATATCAACCCCTTTGAAGACTCGTTGGTGTACCCTATGTAAAGCACATTTGTTGCAAAAGCCTACGACGCGCCGTACTAAAATTGGCCTTGCTGTGCGGAGAATCTGTGTTGTGGTTATGAGCTGTGAGGTGTATGGCAATTCTGACTCGCCTGTCCGCCGGTGGAGTGGCACGGGCTCATGTGCACTGGTGAGTCGCGGAGATGGCGCGCTCACGCTGGATGATGGCACAATGGACACTAAGTGCGTATCACTATGGCCAATGAGTGTCAGTAGGTATCAAATGTGAACTCTTACTGACAATGGTGATATATGAAGGTGATGCTAGGTGCGCAACCCGACGATTGTTAATATCATCTAATGGATGATGTGAAGTATGATATTATTTGGATAGATTAGTTCACTTAACTAGGCAGGCGAAGATATTGTAAAGTATATAAACAGTATCTGTGCGCCAGCCTGCATTTTCCACCTTTTCCTAATGCAGCAGCCCATCCTCCTGTCTCCTGACAATTCAACCGAGCCAGTACAGCAATCTGCGCTACTATTTCCTCTTCATCGGGTGGGGATGAAGTAACCTGGCAGGTAGCTCTCAAGGCCTCCTCCGTGAACGGATGCCAAGGTATAGCTCTCCTTGCAATAGACGGTGCCTCCAAAGATACATCTGAGGCTTCACACCTGTACCCACCTACTTTGGGGCAGAGATCCTCATGAAACTACGCGTGCCACGTGATTTAACTCCCACGGTTAGTGTTACGGGTTGGCTATAATACAATGATCCCTTCATGAGCCGGATTCCCAGTCTCAGCTAAACTTTACTACAAACGAGCTGCATACAAAAGCACTTGGATATATATAAGGTGGTAATTATTTTGTAATTCTGAGATGGGTTTTCCAGGAAAAATCCTAGTGTAGAACTCTGATAGACCAAGCCATTTAATGAATCTATGGTCCCCCTCCCACGTACCTAGCAGCTGCTTTTCTGGGTCACTGTTGGACAGCGGGGCTCGAGGGAGCTTTTGAGGAAGAAAGGTGCATTCTAGAAAGTGTGTGTGGGGGTCTTAGGCCGGCTGGAGCTGCAATGTATGTGAGCTTCTCTATTATTGAACCGATGGTGATAAGCTGTGAAGTCGCAATGGCCAGAGCGTGCCGCGGTGAGTCTCGATAATAGCGGCCTTGTAAGTGTCAGCTCCTTGGAATTCCGAGTTGTTTACAGGACGCCGGGGAATTGTCGGTCGACCAGCTCTTCATTCTGGCAGGTGTGCTCTCCTTGAGCAGGATATTCGCAGCTTCATAGAACAGATGAGCACGGCACCTGGGTGAGGGACTAGAAAGCCCGTCGCGTGCGGCGGCATCAGCCAAAGTGTTTCAGCTGATTCCAGAGAGACTCAGAATCCAATACACTTCAACCTCTCCGGGTGGGACTTAAGGAAGCCGAGTCCGGTGGAGCCAGCCACGAGCGAGAGACTCTACTTGTAGAAATACGCCTTGAGATGAGCGAGTCCAGTCGTTGAATGCGCACTGCTGCGCGAAGTTGCCTCTGATCCAGAAAGCTTGCTGCCGGTGGAATGTCAAGCTTTTCAAAGAGCCAAAGTTAAGGTTGTGTGCAAAGGAGATGGTATCGCTCTTCATGCCTCTAACATTATCCGATCCAACAAATCTGTTCACCAGCCATCTTCCTCGTCTCGCAAAATACTGATGTGAGCGAGGCCTTAACACTATGCCTCCGCTTCATACAGCGCTGTGATGATGACACAGTCATGGACAGCTTCAATAATTGGTCCTGTTACTCCGCTGCCCTAATCAGTATTTGTCGGTATATAAATTTATGAATTTCTCAAGTACAGTTATGTTTATTAAGTAACTGTAAGTCTATTGTAGTTGATAAGTGCCTGATTGATTGTTTGGGACCGAAAGGCGTCACATTGTCTCCGCACTTTGACTTTAGTATCCTGCTTGTAACATATTAGTTTATCCCTTTAGAATATACTACGATATAGAACAACCATTGAACAACAGTAGATCCTACTGAATTATTTTACCATAGACTACCGACAGTTTTAATCCGACGTATAAACCGTATTGCACATTATGCTTTCCTGCACCATTCTTTCATGTTCTGCTGAAATTTGCAGCTGGGAGTCAAGATATCTCTCATGTGGGGATGGGGAGATATTGAGACCTCTCACCTAACCTGTGAGGCCTAATGTATCCAATTTTTCCCCGGCTCACCACCTGTTATTAAAAGCTCTGAGTTGGCCTAGTCAAGGTTGATCTTGTGCTATTCTATCAGCTGAACGAGTCTGTCTACTTCCCCCTCGACCAATGAAACAGCTTCGGCAGCAGTGCGTCCTATTCCGGAGATGGGAATATCCTAACATTTTTATACTCCCGAATTGAACTGAGACAGTAATATATAGGAGCAACATAGGTAGTGAAAGCGCTGAGCCTTGGGAGACTCAGCACCCTACAAATTTGTCGCAGGTTATTCTATCTAGATGATGAATACGAATACTCCTCCAGGTCATAAAAGACTCAATGAAACGGCAGACTCCTCGGCCACCTCTGATCACGCATTCTACATAGTAAGTGTTTGTGAAGTGCCGCATCAAAAGCTCCTTGCATATCCATAGATAACATAGCCGTAATCTTTTTATTACTCATTGTTGCCTCGGAATTATAAATGACACAGGAAATAAGATCAACAGCTGAATGTCCAGACAGTGCAAGAAAAAGTTATTGAACTGCTTGGTGCTGAGTGACTGACCATGACATTCTTTTTGCAGTGAGAAATTCTAATTATTCACCTGGGCAAGAAAGTTGAGAGACAGACTACCATCTCTTTGAAGTGAATAGATCTGGACTTGGGTTTGGAGCCAAGGCTATCTCCTCCACTCGAAACTCTGTTAGAAAGTGTCCATGCTCTAGACAAGCTTGGAATATGTTTATCGGGTGCATGTCAATTACACTACCATGGGATATGTTTGCTTACTTTGAGCAGTTAACCCCTGCAATTACCTGACAAAGAGAAATCTTAAATCCTTTGATTACCCAAGCATACCTTCGCCATATATGCACGCTAGCACCGCATTTTTCGTGGTGGACTCTCGATTGATTTGAACCGACTGTCTCCTGTCTCAGGTAGAATCGGAGTCAGATAAATCCATACTTTACTCGAGAGGTCAGCTCTAACGGTACACCATTATACCACTTGACTTGGAGGATAAACCTCGCTGCGTGACGCGATCTTTAAATCATGGAATATGTTAGGCAAGTGACTGTCCACCGCTGTGATGTTGTCGAAGAAAGTCTTTGAGTTTTCAATGACGAGGTAAAGCGACGTAAAACATTTTAAAGTATTTACTATAAACGGAATAATGAAACCAGTATAGGACGTATAGTGTGAAAAAAATAGGTATTTGACGCGCTCCAGAATACAACCCAACCAGTGTGAACCTAATTTAAAGAACTCTACTCCCGAAACGCAAAAAATTCCAATTTCTAAAGAAAGCTTCCTGCACAGGATTACGGAAATAAGGCATCGTTACACCTTCCGCATATTAAATAAATGAGTGTCCCTTTTTGGACACACTGGAACTACTATACTTATCACTCTCCCCAATACTCAGTCCACGGCTTCTCTCCCTTTCTCCTCGCTTGACTCGTTCACGATTCTTCTTGTCTTTTTCTGCACTAGCCAAGCGAACCTTTTCCTTCATACTCTCGACCCACTCATTGTCCTGATCACTGATAGTATTCTTTTTGCCAGTTGGACCTGCAAGGCCCAGGTTGAAATCTTCTTCAACCCAACTCATACGGGAACTTCTCCCACTAACTGCAGAGATAATCGTTCCACTAGAGCTAGCAACAGAAGGTGGCGTATCCCAAGGAGTATGTTTGATAGAAGGAATTGGTGTACTAGGGCACTGGATATTGCTAATAGAAATCTGACTCTCGGAGTATTCGGAGGTATTTTTCAACCCCAAGTTTCGACTTTTAGTGATATTAGACCCCCCCTTTTCCCAATTGGTCTGCAAAATTTTTTGGTTTTGGCTGTAACTGAGAGCGCAGAGTCGTTTGAATATTGGAGATAGATGTAATTGACCCTGAAGATATAGCTCTCGGTGGAATATCATGAATCTTGATCGTATCTGTTACGTTGCGACGACCATGATGAGACGCATATTCTTTTAAGTATTCACCTAAGTCTGCCCACCCACCCCCGACGCGAACCATTACCCGCTCACCACGCTCACCAACAAGCCGAACAAGTAGTTTAATAGGTATCCCCACCATCAGAGCGAGATAAATGGTAGACTCTTATTTCTGAATTGCTATTTTGGTGCCTTGGTCGTGAGTTCCCTTTAGCATATGCCGGAGCTAGGGTGAAAGATGGTGTTGAGGATCGAGTGTGGGAGCTGGCATTATTTAAATTTGAGGTCGAGCGAGAGGAAATAATAGTTGATTTTCGAGTTTTTCTTGGAAGCAAAACCTCGGAATTAAAGCCTGAAGGATTAGACTTAGTATCCAATAGAATTCGAGCAGGAATAGATTCTAATAGCGATGAAATTTGTTGTTGAATCTTTTCGTCTGTATTCAGTTTAGAAATCCTAGTTGGAGTGGCTCTGTCGGTTAATACATCAAGATTTACAAACGTGGGGGCTTCTGAGATTATATGAGCTGCAGAACGATCTGGGCCGAACGAAACTGCTCGAGGTCTTTGAGCACGCATCAATGGAGAGTTAGGCGGGCTCGTGTCATAAAGACTTGAGGGTTCTTCATTATGAGTTATTATTAGCGATTTTATATCACTGTCAAAATTTGATTCGTCTTTTATATTTTTAGATTCTTGGGATTTCTCGGAATTCTTAGCAGTCTCATTAAGCGGACTTTTTGTTGAAATCGGATGTTCTGAACATGTGAAATGCTGACAGGAATTTGAGCTTGATACGTGAGGGTTTCTAGTACGGTTTAAAAAGTTGCTGCTTTTGAATATATGCTTTCCAAAATTTAACACATTATGCTGCGTATCAGTATCAATAGAATCGCAGGCTTCACAAGTGCCATCTAGCTGGGTGGATTTTGGAGTTTTGAGATAAGTTTCTTCGGGAACTGGCGACATTTTTCCCGTGACTAGAGTATTGATTGCACAATTTGTTGGTTCTGGAAGAGTTAAAGTGCTTATCGTGAATTCACTTGAAGAATCTGAAAGATTTTGTTAAGAATTGAAGAAAATAAATTTACGGGCTAAAACTTACTTTTTAGTGCGATTTGTTCATCAGTTAAGTTCTCAGGGGGACACTGAACATCTTGATTGGAAGAACATTTTTGCAAAGAAATTTCACCGCCTCGATATCTGATTGAGATTACTGGCTGAGGTGGCTTTACTAGGTATGTACCTGGCGAACCTCGATCTAGTTCGAGTACGCGGTCCATAGTTGAGATCTCACAAACGGTAGAGATATCAAGGTCTGAGTGTATTGAGGAAATAAATAATGTGTTATAAGTATAACATGTACTACCATCAAGAGGGAATTGGAGGGAATATTCCGCGCTTGCAGCGCCATAGAAAACAGCGCTAGCTGAAGTAAGCGGTAAACCAGTAGGCATTCCATTAGTAGCGCTATTGGTTATCAGAGAGTGGCGTTGGTTATGACTCGATTCTAAACTGTCATTCACATAATTAGACGAGACTAGAGTAAAGTGTGGGATTATTGAATTATTATACCTCTTGTGGTTTAATCGAGCCCAATTAGTCAGTACTTCCTCAAAATCCGAAGTATTGAGGCTCTTTTGAAGTTTCGGATCGTCACAGATGTTTGCTTTGATTGCGAGTTTAGTTGAACTACAATAATTTGATGAAACAGAAGTTGATATCTTCGTGAAAGCTTCATCTTCATCTGATTTCTCTCTAATCGGAAGACTTGTTGACGGATTTGATGTAGAAATACGATTGATAGAGCATGTCGTGATGTTTAAATTATTTTTCTTTGAACTTTTGGCTCGATAATTTAGACAATAATTACTTAATTCGGTAACACCAGATTCTACGATATTTGGAATACACTCTGTCACCGTGTGCAGGTTAACCTGTTCGCTAAGTTTTGCTGGGGGAGCAATAGCTTGGTATAAATGTTCCCATTTTAGATTAGTACCACTCTCGTTCGATTTGAGCTGAGGGACATCCCTATTGTTTGTCAAATCTATTTTGAAATCACTATTTTCGCCATCAAGCTTTGAGCTGTACTGATCAGATAATGAGTGCCGAAGATTCCCCTCGGATATAGCGCTAGGTTTAATATTTGGAGCTAATTCAAACATATCATCTTGTTGGCTGGGTATGGACTTTTCTTCATCAAGAGCAACTCCAATCTTTCTAACTGGAAGGGTTTTGATTAAATTGGATGTTCGTAGATTAATGTCGTCTCTTTCGGCGCATAATTCTGAACCAATAGATGTTTCTCTCAGCTCCACAATGTTTGTATCTAATGTTTCGTGGCAGATTTCATTACCGGTTAATTTCGAAGGGGCAGCTACTTTGGGGTCTAACGTGCTTGATGTCGGCCTAGGTTGAGGGACTTCGGCAGATATTTTAATATGTGGAGAATTTTGGACACCATCCTGAGCTTCAAGTATGTGACAGCTAAAAGATTTTTCTTTCTGCGCAATTACAATCTGCTTTTTTTTCTCTTCCAACTTTTCCCTATCAGTAATTATGCTTCTTGATATTTCGTACTTGTTCCATTCTCCCTCAGTTATTTTACGATCACCGGCAACAACCCATTCGCCATATCCCCGCTCAAGGATTTCCATCCTTAAAATCCAAGAGCTAGGAAGAGTTTCTGGTCTGCCTTCAAGAGTATCTAGCATGAAGTCTAGACTTTTGCCAATCTTTGAGATTTTATCCCGTAGTATGCATCGGATTAGATCGAAAGTTTCTCTTGATAATGGCTGACGGAAATTACCTGTTTCGTCGATTCGCGAGGGTTTTCCGATAGCATTCCAGCCGCTTTTGAGAGCCGTCTCTGCATCTTCAAAATCTAACATTAACTTTGGGACACTTTGTAATATAAAAATTCTAATTCCCCATATATCTAACAGTTGCATCAACTTACTCAGATTAGGCAATGTTTGTAGTACTACTGCCGTAACCATTGCTGTGAAGTCATCCATATTGCTGTACGATATCGAAGTAATGCTGCTTAGCCTTGCGTTGGAGCAAGATGATGAGGGACGCGATCTAACCGCAAGGTGTGTATCAAGGACGTGGCGTTTAATCTCATCTACGTTGAGGTTGTCTAATTCTGACTGTATATCATTGATACGAGCTTCGTAGGATGAAAGTCTTGTAGTTTGGTTATTAGATATAGAATTAAAACTTGTATTCAAAGCTTCCTGAAAGGTGCTATCTCCTTCTCTTTCTGGAGAAGCCTCTTTAGTATTTCCTGCGGCTGACAATTCGAATCCTGTTGGGCCATCTCTTTTGGGCCATGACCAGCTTGATAACTCTACTATCCATTCTTGGATTTTTTTGGATGTTGCAGCGGCTCGTATACCAAACGCGCGGTCATTTTGCGAGGCTGCCTCTATACTTGCTTTGAGTTGGCCGGATGGACTCGTAATTGACTTATAGGTTGTGGTGGGAGTCAAGTCGGATAGAAGATTATCTGAAGCTATTCGTTGTCGAGGTAAGAGACGTGAATGATTTTGAGGCAGCTTGGGTGATTTTATCCTGGAGGTTGTAGTTGATGGCAGCTGATCCATGATTTGTGCTGTTGGGTTTAATTCTTAGTATTCTGGCGGGAAATTTGCATTTTAAGGGTTAGAAGAAAGTATTATAGAATTCATAAACACAGGATGAATTTCTTCATGCTGCGAGAAAGAATGATCCAAGTAGAATTCTGGTCTTTTTGCAGGTTCTTTGATTGATACATCATCCACTTCACCACATGTGGTAGAAAATATTAAGTCAGAGCGCACATGTATGAGCTGTATGATCATGAGGTTCATGAAAAACGAGGGTGGTCTTGCTTGTTTGGTTGGATGTAGAGAGCAGGGACGAAGTTGATGATGCGGAATATACAGATGGGTCCTACAAGTCAAGGGAAGTAACGATGATGATTGAGATAGCATGACGGCCCTGGCATACTAAGGCTGTAATTGCTACAGGAATAGCTCAAAAACGCTGTGGAGACATTGAGAAACATATGATCATGTCATAATACCTAGATGCAAGTTAGCCTAAAGCGGAAGCAACATTTTCCGGTCCGCGTTATTACCCGCGCACTGAAGATCCCGACAATACCATCCACATTAGGACAAAGTAGGGCAAGGGTCATAGGAATTAGCCGGGGTATGATAGTTGAGTGAAGGGCAAAGACGTTTTAGTTGGTTAAAGATGTCAAGAGCAAAACCCTAATGTATGGAAGTTTTAGATTAATTTGACCGAAATGGGTCATTGGATAGCAGATCAGTAAGAACTTGGATCACAGCCCAACCCAATCTTTAGAGTATACCATCAAATACTCCGTTGCTAGTCACAAAGTCTCATAATTCGATTTCTGCCTGTAATTTTTCAGACCACACATCATTACTGACGGCCGAGATGCATGATTAGTTAAGCCACCACAAAGGTTTCTATCCATCCGTGCTGTGTAACTCAATTAACCCATTACACACTCTAATAGTCAACGGTCAAAGCATGATACACGTCGGTTATTCTAATCCCAAATATGCTCTCTATCCTAATTTTGAATAGCAATGTCCGACTTCACGACTATTTCGGGGTCTCACTCTTAACTTACCCCGAAGCCGTGTCAGACTTGGTCGAAGAATCTCTATTCGAAGAACCATCATATCTGATCCCCCTCAATTCCATAATGTTTCTAGAGCGCACATGTCAGGGCTGTGCTTGGAAGCAGCCCAATCTCCCTCAAATAACACAACTATAACTCCACAAAATCTGACTGAAAAAATTGTCCAGAGGCATTCTGTGGGATTAGATGAGGGAAAGATTCTCAGGTCTGGAGACTATGTCACACTCTCACCTCGTCACTGCATGACACACGATAACTCATGGCCCGTTGCGCTTAAATTTCTATCCATTGGGGCGACAAAGATTTATGACCCGAAGCAAATTGTCATGACACTAGATCATGATGTGCAGAATAAAAGTGAGGCAAATCTTCTTAAGTACAAGCAGATTGAAGAATTCGCGAAAAGCCAGAAAGTTGATTTCTACCCTGCTGGTCGGGGAATTGGGCACCAGATTATGATAGAAGAAGGATACGCCTGGCCTGGCACAATGGCTGTTGCTAGTGATAGCCATAGTAATATGTACGGAGGCGTAGGGTGCTTGGGGACAGCAATAGTGAGGACAGATGCAGCAAGCATATGGGCGACAGGACAGACATGGTGGCAGATTCCGCCAGTTGCCAAGATAACTTTTACTGGTATTCTGCCGAAAGGAGTAACTGGGAAAGATGTTATTATCGCACTGTGCGGGCTATTTAATGGAGATGAAGTATTAAATCACGCTCTTGAATTTACCGGATCTGAACAGACCATGAGAAGCCTCCCAGTGGACGATAGGCTTACCATCGCGAACATGACTACTGAATGGGGCGCCCTCACTGGACTATTCCCCATTGATTCCACCCTACAGGCCTGGCTACGAGCAAAGGCCACAACTGCAGCGCTCTACGATAGAAAAGACTCTAATTTTACTCACTCAAAAATAGAAAATATAAAAAACACGCAGCTAGTGGCCGACAAGGGGGCTTCATATGCGAAATCCCTCTTCCTAAACCTTTCGACTTTGTCACCGTTTGTATCAGGGCCAAACTCAGTAAAAATTGCAAATTGTCTACGAGACTTAGAGGCCCAAGATATTAAGATTGATAAGGCATACTTAGTCTCTTGTACAAACTCTCGCGCCTCTGATATAGCGGCGGCAGCTAAGGTCTTCAGAGATGCGAAAGATAACGGGGCGCCAGCCAAAATATCTTCACATGTTGAGTTTTACATCGCAGCAGCCTCAGTACCCGAGAAAGAAGCGGCAGAGGAAGCAGGCAATTGGCAGGCTCTACTTGATGCAGGCGCAAAGCCACTACCAGCTGGATGTGGGCCATGTATTGGTCTCGGTGCAGGGCTTTTGAAATCTGGAGAAGTCGGAATCAGTGCGAGCAACCGGAATTTCAAAGGCAGAATGGGTTCTCCAGACGCTAAGGCATACCTTGCTAGCCCTGAAGTTGTCGCTGCTAGTGCAATGAGTGGCAAAATATGTGGACCCGGATGGTACGAAATGCCTCCAGGGGTGAAGAAAGTTATCCTCGGAGAAGGAAATGGAAATTTTATTGAGGATAAAGCCATCAGTGTTCAGGAAGCGCTCGATAAACTTGTGACTGAAGTTGACTCACTTATACTTCACGCGGAAAATGATCTTAACAAAACGAAAAATGAGCAAATACTCGAGCCAAAACCACTGACAAAAATCTTGCCCGGGTTTCCTGAGAGACTTGAGGGTGAGATTATCTTCTGTGACGCAGATAACATCAATACGGATGGTATTTACCCCGGGAAGTACACTTATCAAGACGATATCTCCGAGGAAAAGATGGCCGAAGTGTGCATGGAAAATTATGACCCGGAATTTAGCTCTATTGTCCGTTCTGGAGACATTCTAGTCTCTGGTTTCAATTTTGGCTGTGGTAGTTCCAGGGAGCAAGCCGCTACGGCTATTCTGGCCAAGAAAATTCCTCTAGTTGTATGTGGGAGTTTTGCTAGTATATTTGCCAGAAACAGTATCAACAATGCCCTCATGGGTGCTGAATTTCCTCAATTAATTCATCGTCTACGACAGTATTATTCTGGGGTGAAGGCCCCAAGCGATACAACAGGCTCGCTACAATCATGCCCGGCGCATGAAAACTCTGGCAAGAAAATCCTGACCCGCAGGACAGGATGGATGTTGAGCTGGGATTTGCAGCGCAGTACTATCACAGTTACAGAGCCAGACGGGAAGATGTGGGACCAAAACGTTGGTGAAATGCCACCCAATGTGCAGGAGATTATAGCCCGCGGTGGCCTTGAAAAGTGGGTTAAAAGTAAGTTGAACTAATTACAATGACATAGAATAAATAGGCTACTTAGGTATTCGAGATGATTTTGATATATAGGTGAATCAAGGAATTTAAACTAGTGAAACTAGCAGAATTACTATATTAATCATTGTACACCAACTGTCGTTCTTGGGATTTGATCATGTTTCCAACTTATTTAATTGTGGTTCTTAACACCTTGCATCGAGCCTAACTTACCCGGTCGGCGCGGGGCGCGGGCAAGGTTCCGCATTCCTAGGATATTCCATGGATGAGTGGCGACGTTTTAAGACAGGGGCTGAGACTTAATACCCGTCAGCAGCACACCCCACGACTTCCCAGTTACAAGCTTTGCGGGTGCGCAGCTCACTATTAGTGATTCAAACTAGTCAGGAATATCTTCTTTTTAAATCATAATGTATTCAGCTATCTAGCTATGACACTAATAGATCAGGAAGTTCTATTATCTGTAAATTTACGGCTCTCATTGGCTACTACCGCAATAAGTAGGGAGGCTGTACTACGCCACAGAACTAGACTAACCAGCTTCTTCTAACACATCTTAAGGATAGCCATAGCAAAAGATCTAGTCATGACAAGAGTATTGGGGGAGTCTCAAACTTACACTTAGCCTTTGTGTTGTTGGATGGGGGGAAAGATGATTGAGGTTAGAGAGCTTTTCTACGTACACAATTGGATGTGAACCGAGGAGAGTATTACTGTTTGAACCCAAAGACCCTGCCTCTTCAAAAAATAAACCTACATTTCCTGATAAAGTCATAAACTAAGGGAGACAATTATACAAGACTTTTGAGGAAGCTACAAATAAGATTTGGGAATAGGTATAAAACCCAAGGTGCAGTAAACCTGATCTTCAGGCAGAGAGGATCTGCATGTCCCATTAAACTTTAGACTGGGAATAGACTAGGAATATTTTCTAAAATAAACGTCTTCGAAAAAATAGCATACTTCCGATTTACAGTTTCAATATTCGGATAGAATTGAATAGAATTTCGTTAATGTCCTTGCAGAGCCTATGAACCTGAATGACAGCTAAAACTATCTAAATAGCTTTGGAGTTGATAGTAAATTAGTATTATGATGTCATTATTCGGATTTGCAGGGGGCTCCAAAGTCCCTAGAAAGTTATGAGTCGCTTGGGTATAAGGCCTAGCGTCTGGCCATTTTTGCTTCAAGGATTGCAAGTTACTCAACACGGGGAAGAGCGAGTCATGGTCACCAGAACGCGGTGTCCTGTACAGTTATGGGATTAAAAAAACTTCTTTCATTCAGTTCGCAAAGCTAATGAATAGAAAATGTGTTGTTGAAAGAGACTACCGGGCCTATAAACTATCGTGCAAGAAAGCACCAAGATTTATTGAATGTACGATCTTTAAAAATACTCTTTGGTCACGGTGGTGTGTTTTCGGATTATAACCTTTAACTTCGAAGTTAAAAAACACTTGTAATCGATATCACAGAATGCCCGTTAAGTCTTCAAGTCTAGATGGAAGTTGAGTACTCGTATCCTATCCAAAAACTCCTTAATCCTATAAATGCACTAATGCAAGTTTAGATAATAACACGATCGCCATATATCATGGCATCACCTGACCTGGATATACAGTGGGTAGCATATTCGCTTCAGGGGGTAGACCCCTAATAGCTACTTTCTAGACAGGGGACCAATTTTTGCCCTGGATTTCAGGGCCCAGAATAAGCACACGGCCCAATTTTTTTTGAATCAATTACTGTGGTGGAGAGACACTAACAATCACGTGATATCATGCACATATTCCTGATTAGTAACCTCAGTACAATGTTCATCTCCCCCTTTCATATTGTTTATTTAATCTATTCTTCATTCAATACAATCTGAATACATGAGAGTTGAAGGGTGACCGGTAACCATGTATAATTTAATCTTCAAGCGCAGGATGATAAGATCCTGGCTTTCATTTGCTATGTTGGGTTTGTGTAGGCGCCAACACGTCGGGTAGTTTTATTTAGACTGAGCTAACCGGCACGTGAGTTCCTCACGTGCTGTGCGCGGGCACGACGTTAAGTATTATAAATAAATAAATAAAGTACAATGTTCATCTGCCTACTTGGAAATCACCCAGCTGTTCGCCCCTCTCAAACCGTTGAAGGGGAGGCGTCAGGAATTGTGACCGCTATCCCAGGGGCCCTTCGAGCGGCCTGCACCAGATCTCGTAAACAGGTTGCGAAAGCTGGCTGGTGGACTAAGGAGTGCACCGAACCTCATTTAAGCTTCTGCCGAGCCCGCCGCATAGGTCTTCCGGCAGTTACCGAACGTCGAGCCTTCGGTAAAATTATGAGAAAATCCAAGCGGGCATACTGGCAGAATAAGATAGAACAAGTCTCCAGTCTCAAAGAGGCCTATTAGATAGTTCGCTGACATAAGAAAGAGGCTCACTACCACACCCCACCTTTAGAGAGCCCGACTGGCCCAGTATTCCGTCAAGAAGATAAGGCACAGCCTTTTAAAGATACTCTTCTCAGCCGACACCTAAATCAAGTATATATCGACTATACAGCCCCTGTCGTAGCAAAAAGATCGATTTCCTGGCCGCCAATAACAGACGAAGAGGTCTATAGCTCAAGCTGTGTAGTCTCAATACCTGCTCCTGGACCGGACAGTATCACCACGACGGTACTTAGACGCGCCTGGCCACTCATTGGGACTCGGATAATAGCTCTATTCCGCTGGTGAGATCAGCAAGGACTCCACCCGAGTGTTTTCAAGAAGGCTAATGTTATTATAATTCCAAAGTCTGGAAACCGCAATCGGGCTCTACCAAAGTCATACCGACCAATTGCTCTTCTGTCATGCCTTGGTAAGGGACACGAGAGACTAATGGCCCGCCGCCTCTCATTTCTAGCGCCGAAATTACAGATTCTCTCTCGGGATCAATGTAGCACAGTTCCTCGAAGATCTGCCATAGACCTTACCACAGCGCTACCTTGCGATATTCAGAATGCGTGGTCCTAAAAAGAGGTGGCCGGCATGGTCACAGTAGATGTGAAAGAAGCATTTGATGGTATCCAAAAAGGCCGCCTTTGTCACTGCTTGCTGGGTCAAGGCTGGCCCACCAATGTGGTGCAGTGGGTGTCTTATTTTATTCCTGAGCGGGAAGCTTCAATTATAGTTGATGGAACTACATCTCAAACATTCGAAATCCACTATGGGCTTCCGCAAGAGTCTTCCGCCTCTCCAATCCTGTTCCTATCGGCAATTGAGGGCCTCCTCAATTTCTCACCAAAACGCTTTGGCTATGCAGACGATAGTGCATTTATACCATCTGCAAAATCTCTCCCTCGATGCTCAGAACTACTTAAGATACAGTTAGACGCAACTTTCTCCTGGGAGTGTGAGAACGGCATCATTTTTGAAGTGTCAAAAACTGAGCTGCAATATTTCCATCGAAAACATGGATCCCCAGTAGTGCCCAGCGTATACGCCAATGAAATAGAGGTCACCCCAAACAACCACACACGTTGGCTTGGGGTCATCTTTGATCGAGGCCTCCATTTAGAGAACACGTAAGACAATCATGTGGTAGATCCTTGGCCATCACGAGTCACATAAAAAGTCTCTCAGGAATCACTAGATGAATAAGCCATCTTCTCTTGAGACAAGCACTTCAAGGAGCAGCTTTTACGACTTTGCTCTACGGGGCTGAGACTTGGTATTCCAAAGGAACCCCAAAAGTACTAGTTCTTAGAATACAACAAAGGATGAACGACGCGGCCCGAGCAGCTCTCCCGGTATTCCGAACGACGCCAGTTGCTGTACTTCTTCGGGAGACAGGTTTGGGTCCTGAACAAGCCTGGCTTGAACGTATTCACGATCGCCTAGCCGTCCGTATAGCATAGGTAGATCCCGGACACCCGCTTCGTAGACGATGGAACGCCGCAAGAATGCTCTGGATCCGACAAAAAATTTATCCAGCTCTCAGAAGATACTATTCCCCCACCCTAGAAAGCTAATAGGGCTACATCTTTGGAAAAGATCGGTGCAGTTGGTCACAATGCTGGAGTCTTTGCCTTCTATGGTTGGTTTGACCTGCAATCAGTGCTGGACCTCTTTGTAGACAATCTCAATCACCAGATTAGACCTCTTCAATCTATCTTCTGATCTTGTCACGGTTTCAGTGCAAAATGCGTGGGCAATCTTGTAAGTACAGTATATTAATTATAATTCTCTGGAGAGGGAATTCCTCAATCTAAAGACTACATATATATATATATATATATATATATACATTCTAAATAGTTATCCTTCGAGAAGATTCTCCCTGTGACCTGAATTACTCAGACTCTTCGAAAACTACACAGAAGTGTTGGAAAATATACTCTGTACGATATGATATGGATATATGTGATGAAGTAAAGAAGACTTGATATTTTATAACTATGAGAACATTGGACTTATATATACATCTAAGGGAGAAATCCCCACGAGTCTCATGTGCCTGTCAAACCTAGTGATGACCAGCCACCTCTCATCTATCATGATGAGACAAGATACACTGT
The DNA here is from genome assembly GCA_900239735.1 of Blumeria hordei DH14. Taxonomy (NCBI): domain Eukaryota; kingdom Fungi; phylum Ascomycota; class Leotiomycetes; order Helotiales; family Erysiphaceae; genus Blumeria; species Blumeria hordei. The sequence goes on from OENG01000035.1 coordinate 3,692,764, forward strand.
AGTACGTAAATATCCAAACGTATATGCGACAGTAGGCGCGATTAGCGCACTCAAAGCATGTGTAGAGAGAGTCGATCTTGTCGGGAACCTGAGACGAGACAGGTAGTGGTTGAGTCCTAAATTCGAGAGTCAGAATTTCCAACACAAACAAAACCCAATGTCCTGCCACTCTGAACCGACCCGGCTTCATGCCGAGGACGTTCCTTTCAACCATAAATTTATAAACTTTCCGCAGTTTTCGTCAACTTCCCCTACGTAAAGACTATCGTAATGGAAAATTGAAAAGAGAAGGTTCCTCCTCGCCCAGTGTTGGTCGTCGAAGTGTTCGAAGAGATAGCCTGGTTGGTGGTGGAATTGGAGCGGGGGTTGTTGGTGCCACTGGGGCTTCGACTACCTTGCGTGGTCGTCCCGGCCCTCTCTTGGTTCCTTCAGCCTTCTTACTGGTAACCAAAGTAAAACCTTGATCATCAGTCGTTCCGACTGCTCGCATCGGTGCCATCGTTGATTTTTCATTCCATATGTCCGCCGTTCTTGATAACAGCTCCATCCGAGCCGTCTTCATATTTCCCTCGTAGACCTGGTAGGTCCGACACGCTGCTTTCTGCCATGAACGGTGTTCCTTGCCGCAGTTGGCGCAAGAAACCCTTTTCCTCGGACAGTCCCGAGTTTGGTGAGCGCCAGCGCACTCACCGCACCTGGCTGCCTTTCCACATGACGCCTGAGTGTGTCCCCACTGGCTGCAGTTGAAACACTGCTTTGGCTGTGCCCGTGGTGACCAGACCTGCGCAGTGAAGAGCATGGCGTTTATCACAAGGCCGTTTCGGACCACTTCCGTTTGCATGGCCTCTGACGGGAGGCTTACCACAATTGATCCCCTATTTTGGCCATTTCTCTTTGACCTTTGGTACTCCTTTCCATCGTGTAGCCATCTTATTCTGTTTATTGTGAGGCCTGGAACACAAGCCTGTGTCGCCGTTTCAATTTCCCTGATGATGGCGTAGTTGTCAGCATCTCTGCCGCCCTCGATTCTTGTCCTCAGTGGGACTCCGAAAATCTCGACGGGAAAATCTTGCCGTAATATTTTAAATTCGGGTGGTTGGCGCATGTCGAGCGCCGCATCTCTCTGGGACGCCGACTGGATAAACACCTCAGTGTCGTCGCTTCGCATTTGGCGAATCGCGTATCCGCCTTGGATGTGTTGTTGCGCCTTTGAAAGCAGCTCTTGTGGCTGCAAGTTTTGTGCGCCGTCGATTCTAATCCTTACCGCCGTTTTTGTTATTTGCGGAGCCACGACCGACGCGTAGCTCCTTGGTGTTGGCGCGCCCGAGGTCACTGCAGGAGCAGAAACACGAGCGGGATCCGCGAAGCTTTTCTTAACCACCTCCTCGAGCGCCATCATCCTCTCCTCGATCGGAGACGAGATCTGGGACATCGCTGTCCAGGACTTCTTGTGACAATTAAACGCCTTCACGGCTTCGTTAACATCATCCTTGGATGATAAGTCCTCCTCAACCATATCGCCCATCACGATTAGTCTAACCTGCTTCAATAGTTTCCCTATGATTTCTAAGTTCTTATCCTTTGGAGCTATCTGCGCTCCGCTGCCGTTGGTCGTGATAGCCATTGTCGCCTTTTGCGACGCGTCGAAACCGCTGGATTTACCCACACCTGCCATGTTGGAGCATAGAAGATGAATTGATGAGAGGAGGGTTAAGAAGATGTAAAAATAATAATCACGATGTCAAATTAATGATACGGTCAGCGTGGAATGCTGCGCAGATTTCTGGCAAAAATGATCACTTTTCCCTCATTAATATGTATATTAAATTCTTTCGCTATAGTTTCTAGGTAAGAATCCTGAACCAACCAAATCTTTCTTTTTGTTCCATCTCTTACAACTCTTACACCTAGAAAATGATAAATTTGTCCTAGGGGCTTCGTCTGGTATTTATTCCTTAACTGTTCTTCAAAGTAATTTACTTTATAAAGATTCCGTTCATGATATATAACAATAATATCATCAACATAGAATGGTATGATAAGATTCTTGTCAATAAATAGGCAGTTAACACCAGGCACTGGGAAAAGTCCGATGCCAATGAGTGTCGATTGAAGGTGACTTTGACAGAGTAGCACTGACTCAGGCAATCCATATAATGCTTTTCTTATCAATAAGAATACTCCGTGGGCACGAAACCCGTCAGGTAAAAAAGCAACTATCGATATTGGAAGTGTAGCGTTGGTATATGCTGCAACAATGTCATACTGACGTATTTTATACTCATAAACAGCTAAAATTGCCATTGCTTCTATGGTTGTTGCATACATCTCTTCATTAGTCTTCTGTAAATCTCCTCTGGCTACAAATCTTGCTTTAAACGACAATAAATAGCCATCTGCATCGAATTTATAGTTAAATACCCACATTAATGGCAAAGGTTTCTTGTCTGACTCTAAAGTTCCGTCTGCTTTCATATTCTTTAATTCTTCTTCACTAACTTTCTGGCACAACTTTTTCTCAAATAGTGCATGGAATTCCTTCATTTTAGCTGCCTTAAATCCAGTTGAATAGTCATTCCTGAGCACTTCTTGATGATTTTTGGAGGTGGCGGCAAGTTTATTCGATGTATTTTGCTAGACTCGACAACTCTCTTTCCCGCTGCGAACGCATTGTGAAACGCAGTCAAATTTACTTGCTTACGCTTTCTTTTTCCCTGAATAATATTACTCTCACTTATATCGCTACTGATCTTTTCCCAGGGCTCGATTTTCTTCACAAAATCGTCCAAACGTGTCGATTTAATTAGTTCCGAAATATTTTCTAACTTAATCTTTCCTGACTCTAACTTTGCGTTTTTTTCGGGGTTGGGTGGCACATCGTCAATAATACTATTGATTTCTGACTCTATTTCCATATTTGTACCTTTCCATTCTGGCATTTCAATTGCTTTGGTTAAATTCTCGGCAGATTCCCACACTACTGAACCTATGTCCAAATCCATAGGATCGTAAAATTTTTCTTCATTGAAAGTAAAGTCTCTTGTTCTTATCACTTTATTCTTACTAGGTATCCATATCTTAAATATGTTAGTAGAATCATATCCTACAAGATGCCCTATATATGCTCTTGGATTTAATTTTTTCGACTTTGAGATGCGCTTATCTAGTGCAAATGCACGACACCCAAAGATACGCAAATATGAATAGCTCCATTTAGCCTTATATATTAATTCAAACGGCGCTTTCCAATGTAGCTGTCTAATCGGGGTTCTGTTTGCAATATAGCCTGTGTATTTCACGGTTTCGGGCCAAAGATTTGTTGGTAATGAAGCCACTAAGCTTATTGCCCTAGTTTTGATTATTATTACCCCTCCAGAACGTTCAGCAGTGCCATTTTGTTCTGGGGCGTCTGCAGCTGAGATTTGACAAATAATTCCGTGCTCAATAACCAGATTCTTACATTCTTGTATAAGGGATGTTTCGCCATCCAAACGAAGTGCACGTACTTCATAATTCCATTATGTCTTAATGATTTGAATTACAGTCTTTATGGTCAGTTTGAATTCTATTTTTGACCTGCAAGTGAAGATGAAATTAAAATGAGTATCAGGATAGTAAAAATGACTGACATATTATTCACCATTGTAAGCTTCCTCCATTATTATAGCATCCAAACAAAGAGTATGAAAGGGAATCCCAGTACGTAGAATTGCAGATCCTGCCTTTCTTGATATTATTCTCTTTGACTTGGCTAAAGAACATGATGTGCATTTTGTTCTTTCTATAATAGGATCAGATTCGTTTATATTTATGTCATGAGCTAGGCCATTGATGTGAGACAAAATTTCTCAGTTTGCATGCGATAGTATATTGTGAAGGTTAGACTTAGTTATAGTCCGTAGAGCTGGATTATGACTCAACTTAGCCATTAGGGCGGTGCCATGGCAATTTATGTACTGCGGGTTATTGAAAAGAATATGCCCCCCATTTTGATATAAGTTGCAAGCGGTCGACTGATTTCGCATTCTAGTTTGATAGGAGTCCTACTATTCCAATTAAAACCAGCTTGTTTAACAACTGTATTGAAACTATATTAGTCAAAAACCCATGAGCTAAGCCAACATTATTTAGAGTGATATGTTTCTTTTCAGAAGGAGTATCAACTTCAACTTTGACTGTCCCATATGCTTCAATTGAAATTGTAGAGTTTCCGGCTCGTATCAGTTCACCTTTGTCTACTAATCTTAATATTTTGAATTTCCATTTCTTCGCATCATTACAAACGTGGATATCAGATCCTCCGTCTGAGATAAAGGAATCTTTCAGAAGATTTTGGGAATCTGTTGCAACGAGTGTCGCAAAGTTTAAACGGTCATTCTCATAAAAATTTTAAAGCTCCTCTGTTTCATGTATTTCGGTGATAGCGTTTGATGATCGCTCGATATTCTGCTCTGGGCTCATATTTGTATTTCCAATCCCTTTTGATTCTCCGTCATATTTGAATTTCTTTGAGACTAGTAATTTAATTTTCTCTCTTCGAGGATCCACAAGTGCTTGGTTTGTTGTATGATACGTCAGATCTTTTCCGAGCCATCCAGACGGCCTTGCGTCGGGATTTAAATAGTAACAATCCTTAAACAAATAGGTTTTCCCACAGAGGCATACTTTTAAGTCCTTTTTTGGCTCAGTATGAGAGGTTTCAAATGATACAGGGACCATGTTGAGACGGGACGACTTATGTCTATTGTGATAATTTCTAAACTCTTCAATAACGTCTTCGAGCTCAAGTATCTTCACTGAGTTAATAATGGCCCGCTGCTTTACATTCTCGTCTATCCCCAATGCCTGGTGTTAACTGCCTATTTATTGACAAAAATCTTATCATACCATTCTATGTTGATGATATTATTGTTATATATCATGAACGGAATCTTTATAAAGTAAATTACTTTGAAGAACAGTTAAGGAATAAATACCAGACGAAGCCCCTAGGACAAATTTATCATTTTCTAGGTGTAAGAGTTGTAAGAGATGGAACAAAAAGAAAGATTTGGTTGGTTCAGAATTCTTACCTAGAAAATATAGCGAAAGAATTTAATATAGATATTAATGAGGGAAAAGCACGGACAACAACTTCCTTTCTCAAACATCCTGACTGGGTCTATTTGATTGACAAGAGAAAAGTGTCTAGAATCTTCCAATTTGAGCTAACGCCAGGTTTTGAACACTTACAAATTGCCTTTTGTCCCTTTAGTTCCCACAATATGCTTGAGATTACTTTCGACTTCGATTTGGTTGCGATTATCCTTGGCTTTCCCAGATGTGTAAAGAATACCAAACGATTACGCCGGCGCCACTGGAAATTGAAGAAATTCGTCTCTGATGGCTAACTGACATTTAGATTGCGCTATCTCTTACTGTACATTGGTATGAGTGTGAATCACGAATGTGATTTGGGTGCTGTCACGAAGTCAGTAAATCTTTGACATAGCTATGCAGCTGAATACAATGTGAGTCTTTTTTTTGCATCAGATTTGATTTGCGTATGCAGCTATCTAGCTATGACACAATACCAAAGAAAATGTACAGAAAAGATGACTCAATATACAATAAGAGCACTCATCCCTCGGATTTCATTTGCGAGTACCACTGTGAGGTTATGGCGGTTTTTTGTTCACCAAGTCAACCCTCATCTGTGAATACCCGCGGGAACATCTCAAAAACCCCTAGTTATCCAGACATGCCTTCATCATTCACTGAATTTTCTCCGCGCGAAATGTAGTCATCTGTGTCTCCTTCCCAAGTGTAGTAGGTGCCCAGGCTACTCAGACTATACCGGAGAGCACCACTTTCCTCTACTTCAAACACCACGGTAATGGGGATAAGCCTAATCCCTGTCAGAGTCCTAACGACTACCTGAACACCGCAGGTATGTAGAAAAATTCAAGATGCCCAAAAATGACGCATTTCCCGACATGGTATAAAGTCAAAGAAAATTTAAAGTCAGAAGGATTTTAATGTTGAATATTTATGCAACAGTGGAATTAAGAGTATACTTCATACCAGCTATTAATTCAGCTGTTTGTGGGTACTTTTTCTCGAAATAAGTTTCTTTACTTTAAGATTGTATATATAATATTGTTATTATTGTCTTAGTTATTTGAATTTGGATTTGATTTCATTTAAATCAACCAGGCTCCCTATGGGTCCATGCAGGTGACTATCTTCATTGTTTACAGAGGAAACCAATTTGGCGGATACCCCTTGATCCTATCTATTTATATTACTACCAATTTGTTTAGTTTACCTTCAGGCAGTGCAGTGTATACTGTTCAGCCAGTGTGGATTCCGTCTTCTTCCCTTCCAGATCGTGCTATTATATCTGACATTCCTATCTCGACTTCCCCTGCAAGTCGAAACTGTTTTATCCAATCTTTGCTTAGTGTCCACTGTGTGATTCTAGCCATATCTTCTGGGCTGTTCATAATTGCTTCAAATGACCTGTCTTTAGCTTGTCGAAGAAAGTCGCCTATTCCATTTGCCCACTGCGGACACGCCAATACCATGTGTTTGACGTTTTATGACGGATATCCACATTGGCAGCTTGGTTTTTCTACTCCGGGCACTTTTCTTCTGTACAAGTAAGAATTGAGCCCGATATGCTCGCTTCTTAGCTGAATAGCGACACTACTTTGGGCTCTGGTTGGGTTGCCGTGGATGTTTAAGGGTGTATCGTTGAAATTCATTTTTGTGCTGCCTGTTTTTTCATCAGTATGTCTTAATTATTACTAATTATGTTACGTGTAGTTAACAATTACAGAGAGAGTGAGGGGACTATTCTCAACACCTGTCAGTGGTGTCCCCTACGAGCCTCCAGCTATCACTATAAAGTCGAGATTGAGTAACACCCTTTCAACTTTGAGCTGAGTTATCTTCCCCCTCCGTCAAAGATATGCTTCCGATAACTCATAAGACGACCATGAAGATGATAATGATGCTAGAAATGAGAAAAGATAATACAGTACCAAACGCTACAACGGTAGTCAGAGAAGCCCTCATTATATTACAACATCTGCTACCCACCGACGGGCAAACAAAAAGCCCACGAAAACAAGGTAAAAGACCCTTCCAAACCTACTGTGGCCTCCCACAGGGCTCACCAGTATCCCCGATTCTCTTTCTTCTGGCTATGGATGAGGCTCTACGTCTCTCCACGGGTCGCTTTGGCTATGCAGATGACATTGCTCTTTTCGCATCTGCGCCCTCTCTAGTCGAATGTGCCCGTAAACTGCAGGAAAAATTAAATAGCACAATATCATTGGGTTTGACTAACGGAATAAGTTTCGAACTTCCTAAGCCTGAGCTACAATAATTTCACCGGAAACGAAGCTCACCACTAGAGCTTGCTCTGAATATGTAAGGGACAACTATGACGCCTAATGATCACAGCCGCTGCCTGGGAATCTTCTTCGACTGTGCTTTTCGATTCCAATATCATACCCTACAGGCTTGCCGAAAATCTCTAACTATCACGAGCCATTCGAAAAGACTCTCCACGACCACTTGAGGAATTAGCCCTGTTTTTCTGAGACAAGCTCTACATGGTATCGCATTTACGACCCTTTTCTACGGGACCGAGACCTGGTACTCCAAAGAGACATCTCAAAAGACAATCTCGCGACTCCAACACAGGATGAACGACGCAGCTTGGGCAGCCCTCCCAGTCTATCGTACAACACCAATAGCAGCACTTCTACGAGAATCTGGCTAAGGATCAGCCTAGACGTGGCTCTCCCGAATTCACAGTCGTCTAGCGGTTCGAATTGCGGCAGCTGACCCGTACCACCCTCTTCGTAGGCGTTGGAATACTAGTCGAATACGCTGGATCCGCCAGAGGATCTCATTAGAGCTTTCCGATGACACCATACCCCCACCATGGTCGGCACCCCGTGAGGAAATGCTAATCGAAATTGGAGCAGTAGGTAGACTCTTGGGACCAAATTCCTTCAAACAGTGGCAGGCTTCACGGCCTACCATAGACTTATTTGTATTTTCAGACGATGCCCTCAAAGAGGACCGAGCGAGTGCGGGTTATGTTATCTACCGAGGTCTTACGCAGGAGATTGGGCGAGGTTCACTCCCGCTCGGAAACTCGGAACAAGTGTATGATGCTGAAATTGCTAGGGCTACGGAAGGTCTTGCTGCAGCTCTTCGCAACCCAACGACCTATTACTCTAACGTCACTGTCTACCTTGACAACCAGGAGGCTGCCATCCGTCTGCTTTTGGATACGCCCACAGCGTCGAGCTCGACAAAAATCTTCATCATTCGCAAGCTCGCAATGAACTGGAAAAGATCACGCGGCCAAAATACGACGCCTGGGGAAGTAGCTGTTCGATGGTGCCTAGGCCACACAGGTATACTTGGAAACGAAGCAGCCGACGTGCTCGCTAAAACAGCTTGTGCGGCTCTAGCTCCACACTTAGAACTCTCCATTGCGAGGGCAAGGAGAGAAGTCAAAGCCTAATACGAGTCTTCCGTTGCACTCTATTGGGCTGTAAACGCACCATCTAGATACAAAGAATTAGGTATTGGTCCTAATACTAAAATTACCATTGAGCTCGCCCGTCTTGGGCGACGCGCATTAGGATATCTACTAGTTGTACTGTCCGGTCACGGCGAATTTGCGGACTACCACCGACGCTTTCAGTACGAAAACGCCACCCTTACCTGGTCATGCGTATAAGAGAATGTTGAAAGGATATGGATCGTGAGATGGGAATGCTGAAACGGTGGAGCGAAGTGAAGAGTGATCGTCGAGCAGTGAAGCAGGTGAATGGAGCTTTATAAGTAAAGCTTGGTAGGTTGACACGAAGTGGTTACGAATATGACCTTCAGATATATTCAGTAAACGCAATGAACTGAAGACTTCTGAAGGATAAGGCTACTAGATATATACATGAATTAGCCCTAGTGGAACTAATATAGAAAATAAAAAGGATATGCACCCTAGTTCCAATATAGCGTCATTATCCAGGTGTGAGTATGTAGTTACTACTAGTAGGCCCCCAAGCTAGCTAAGTGTAAGAGAGGGCCTTGCATATTCGTCAACAAATAGTAAGGAAAACGAGAAAGTGCATGGCTAGGGTAACAGGTGCAGGACTGTTAAAATTACAACAGAGAAGTCCCCCGACCACTCTTTTTTGCAACCCCGGGCCGTACCAGGCAGAGCTCTACAGGGCCCAGATCTTCAATCCCACCATATCTTGGACTCTTGCTTCAGCGGAGGGAGTACAGGCATTTAATAGCTGGTCATGCAACAGAAGCTAGAGAGCCTGAAAATGATGTAAGCAATGTCCCTCTCTACCAATTATATTTCTTTGCTTTGCATTCTCCATTGAATAACATCGGTAAATCATGGGAGACAACGGGAGGCTGTTATTCGTGTGAACTCGAACTTCGGGCGCTGGATAATAAGATCCTGGTTTTCATATGCTATGCTGGGTCTATGTGGGCGCCAACACGTCGGGTAGTTGTGTATAGACTGGGCTAAACGGTACGTGAGGAACTCACGTGCTGTGCGCAGGCACGACCTTAAGTATTATAAATAAATAAAAGCCTATCAGTTTACTTAAAGTCATGAGAGTACTCTTTTAAGTAGATCGAACTACTGTTCAGGAGAAATGGGTATTCATGGTTGATTCGTGTTATTTGGTTTGATGCTATGGAATTGCTATCTACCTTAGATTCAGATAAAATATTATCCGAATGTCAGAATTCACAAATCAAGAATCAGTCAACGCAATTCAAGAACCACCGACTCAAAATAACCCCAGCTAAATGAAGAATTCCGACAGTTTGAGAATAACAGCTCGATTACCGATGAATCATTGTAAGTATTGATCAGTTGGCCCGATGGATAATGCTGCTCAATTTGTGATCGCCAATGCAGGAGGCAAGGTCTCCCCTTCACTCTAGTTCCTTAGTCTAGCACCCTTTTATTGTTCTACACTTTTTTATCCCGTACCAATGCTCTAGTCATTTGATTGGAAAAGTTTTGAAATATTTAGTACATCTTAATCTGGTCTATGATGATCATATAGGCGCTAGCTATCTCCTTAGGAGCCCCTCTTAGCCACGCCTAAGGGCAGATTGTACAATTGAAGTACCGCATCTGAGAGTGACCTTGATTCTTTCTGCAATCCAGGAGAAAATCCGATATTCCGAATACGGGCCGGGCCCGCTTATCGCCTGACAATTGCTTTCGCATCTCAAAAGTGTTCGATTGTATTTTTGTTAAGCAGAAGCGTTATTCGCTATTACCTTCTAGCCGTCCCTTTAAATTCTATGAAAAGTTTCTATTGGTAAATGTGAAGTTATTAAGATAAATTATTATGCAAAAGGATTACCATATCTTATATCTGTAACTAAAGCCTAAGCTTTACGCTCTGTTTGTAGGAGAAAAGATTTTGAAGTAGATATATTGTCGAGAATGAATACGGAAGAATGTATTTGAAGCTAGAGCAGTGAGACTTTTACAAAGATGGCAAATCATCTCCGAAACTACTAGCTCTACCGCTGGGCTCGTATGGATAGCAGGACTAGCGCAGTTGCAGGAGGTGAAGGGGCGCAATCGTCCAAAACCATGGCTAGTGTGAATCTTTGCCTTCCATAAATTATCTATGATGCGTATGATGCAATCTATCCGACAGATATAGTAGTCTACACCATATAATGTAGAGCCTTTGTAATTATTGTCTCATTTTCTTCACTTATTAGAGTACGTTCTGTGAGCTCGTATCATTAACTTCGAGAGGCGGTAGAGCTCTCATCCATCATACTTGAGGTCTGGCCGGCGGGAATTCGTAGACAATTGAAAAATGCTTACTAAGCATGCATATAAGTAGAGTGCTTCGTGGATCCGTTGACTCTTGATGAAGATATCCTAGTAAGTTTGAGTCTTTCTTCCACTAAGGCAGTAATATAGCCTTAACAAGTTGTAGGATACTGCTATAAATTTTTACTTGCAATACCGGCAGACTTTCGTATTATTGTATAGCCATAAGAGACATTGGCTTCCTTTTCTTGATTTTTAAATAAGATACGATATTTTAAAAAATTTCGATTCTTCCCTCCCAAAACAGATAAAATCGTTTACTGTATCGCTTAATTTATTAGATAAGATCTACTTTAGATCTAAAGCCCACACTAAGGCTCCTGAGACCGGCAAGAATATATCACATTCGTATCCGTCATATTATGTATTGAGAAAACCGTAGTGAAAGATTTTATCAATCTATTCTTGCTGATTGCCTTGCTTTTGAGCGTTGCATTTGAGCAAGCTTAGCTTGTCTTCTAGCCTGATTCATGCTGGTACCGACTTCTTCTTCGACCTTTGACACCATGCCTTTCGGCATGACTTCGTCAAGAACGAATGAGCCGAGTTTTCCTTGTCTCCACTTTTGAATTATCCACAACGCAGCTGCCTCAATATCTGGCACGTTGCCTTTTTTTAACTTTCCACACTTTCGGCATACTGCTTCCAAGAGCTCCTCGATATCGTTGGTTGGTGCGCAGTACTCTCGATAAACAGAGTCACCTTGAGGCTGTTTATTTATGTGAAAGAGTAAGTAATCACAGAGGGTGACTGGTGCAATTATGGTGTCTTTAACACTCCCAACAAGTGCAAGCTTCAACATTGCCTCGGCATCAGGCACATATGGTACAAATACACCCGGTGTATCTACCAGGTATACCCCCTCAATCCCTCGCTCTGCATCGCGCTCCAGTATCTTTACTGCACTTGAGATCTTTCGTGTAATCCCTGGCTGAGCGCCAGTTGATGCTGCTTTAGCTTTCTTCATCCCAGACATACGCAGAGAATTTAGTAACGAAGATTTACCTACATTAGGCATGCCAACGATGAGGATACGTGACGGGAGAATTGATTGTCGCCTGATAGCGTGGTCCTTGGCGAGGTTTAGTACGGTTTTGATATCTTTCTTCGATTTGTGGTCGGTGAAGAGAGTTGGATGGGGTCTATGCCATTCACGAATTACATCTTCTCGCTGAGGCAAGTTAGGCAAAATCCGAATATCTACATTGATCGCTACATACTATCTGGTCTTCTTGTCTATTCCAGCTTCCGAGGTCTTTTTTGGTGTGTACGACCACCCTTTCTCGCCCCGCCAGAGCCTGCTCGAACAGCGGGTTTCGAGATGTGAGGGGGACACGATAGTCTCGACATTCCAGAATTAAATCAATTTGCGAAAGCATGGTCTTCATACCAGCAAGTCCAGAGGCATGATGACCGAGAAAGTAAGAGCGCGGGAGATTAAGTTGAGTGGGAAAATATTGACGAGGGATAAACTGGGCCATAACCAAGGTCGTTATACCTATGTTACTTTGAGTATTTTTCCAATTGTGAGTCGGACGAGCGCCGCAATCGTCCCAAGAGTAAAAACTAGGTTGTGTTGATGACAAGCCTGCAAGTACCCAAACTCCAGAAAATTAGTTCGTTAGCAAAGAAATTGCACAGTCATTCTTTTTATAATAGTTCGCAAGTACAGAGCTATTTAGGTAGATGGCATGGATAGTTCTGCTATTGACAAGTTTATGTAAATTTTGTTTGGACATTTTAACGAGCATCTCCGAGCCCTGCACTCAATAGGTAAGCTACCGTGCTGTGGACGTTAAGACAATGCGAGAATACCTGTTCACTGTGTTCACCATATCTTTCGGATTGAAAAGATTTTCAGTGATAACTCCAAGCAGTTTTAGCAATGGCGAATAAGTTGACCCATGAAGCAATAATTCAAGTCTACCTGCCATGTCAAACTTTCAATCCCCAAAAAAATATTTTCTCACTAAAGCTTCGTCAAATCTATGAACATCACTCAGTCTATCCTTATTTCAATGATCACGCCCTGTAGAGACTCAGTATTCGACCTAAGACGGCCTCAAAATGTACGCCCACCCCCGTACTTGTACCTGCTGAAGGCAACAAATCATGGTAAATTAATCTAGAATAAAGTCTTTTGGATTTACGTGAGAGAAATTAGGACAGGCTTGTAAGATAATTCAAAGGATTGATACAGTCTCCATGGGCGTGAGACTTTCAAATTGAAGAACATTGTGCACTAACTATTCGTTCGCCAGAGTGCAGCTGATAATATAAGCACAAGTTAACGACCGAAAGTGCTGTGGTCCGCCTCCTGGTGGTTGTCTCCAGTATAGTTTGAGTAGCCTGGGCACCCACTCCAGTTAGTAAGGCGACGTTTCAGACCAAATTCCTCGCGGAGGCGAGTAAATAGATGAAAGATACATGTCCAGATAATTCAGTGTTTCATGAGGATTTTTGATTGGTGGATATTTACGGATGAGGGTGTTTTTTTGCACCAGATTTTAATTGGGTATGCAGCTATCTAGCTATGACACAATATCAATAGAAATGTACAGAAAAGATGACTCAATATACAACAAGAAGAGCATTCATCCCTCGGATTTCATTTGCAAGTACCACTGCGAGGTTATGGCGGCTTTTTCTTTACCCCAACTCAACCCTCATCCGTGAATACCCACGTAGGAAAACGTTTCAAAAATCCAGAGTTATCCAGACATGCCTTTACCATCCTCTGAATTTTCTCCGCGCGAAATGTGGTCTGGGATGTCTCCTTCTCAAGTGGAGTAGGTGCCCAGGCTACTCAAACTATACTGGAGAACACCACCAGGAGGCTGACCACAAGGCCTTCCCATCATTTACCTGTATTTACAGTGTCAGCTGCACTCTCGCAGGCGAAGTCTTGACGCACACAAAACTTGATTCGTATAACTCCTTGCTAAAATTCAAAGTTACACGACCGTGGAGGTTGTATCCATCCTCCGTGCCATCTTGTGAAGTTGTCCTAGTCCCTCTCACGTCCATCCCAAAGATCTGTCTCTAAGATTTGAGCGCCACGCCTTGCTTCCTCCGTCGGGTGTAAATATCAGCGCGAGCGTATGCTTGGTGACAAGCAGAGGCCAGGGAATGTGTTGATGAGAGGTGTGCTCATTGGAATGAGGATAGGCTAGGTCGAGCTTGTAGACTTGATGTGGCTTTTGTGGTAAATGATCACGTTGGAGGCAAGAATTTAACATGTTAGAGAATCTTGAATCACTCTCTCGTGGGTCAACATTTTTGGTTTTACTAATTTGATTAACCAAGGGTCTGGTGGAATATTTCGCTCTCAGGTTTGTGGATAACATCGCGGACAAGTGTTCAATTTAAGCCCTACAAGAAACAAGTCGTACTGTTGGCGATTACATGACTCTTCTGTTCGGTATATTTTTCAATTTTACTCCTGTTATAAATCCACTTTTCACATTTGTGGTTAAATTTCAACCTCATAGTATAGTATGCGGAGCTAAGGATATGGAACTAGAGAAAGGTATGTTTATTGTACTACTTCAGTCAGACTATCTAGCACATTGGACTCCTCCCTGGCCCAGGCCATACCTTCTACAGTGCTCCTATCCTCTTTGATGCTTGAAAGATCATTGATATATTGCCCGCGATGCATAGCCACTCAGCTCTATGTTTACGCGTGGAATTCCACCACTTTTTCCACGGAACCTTTTACCCAAACATATAAAAAATAGTTGCAATGAAAACTGCGTGCGCAGGAAAAAGTCTCAAAAAACCTGCAGGCCCAGCCAGGCGAGGCCTAGACACCGGGACCACATGAGGTGCGCATATTCATGTATATATCCTTTATGTGACATTAGAGGCTAACTTGATCCAATCCACCATCTCCGTATCGGGTGCTGGGTACGCTCTGGAAACTCATCGGATAGCTTCTACTCCATGATCAAGGGTGGTTGATGAGTAGGGCTCCGAAGCTACCAACTGATCTGATCGTGGCTAGCTTCATGATAATGCTGATAGGGGGATATGTTTAGTGATAAAGACGATATAGACCGCGAAAGCGATTAGGAATCCTCATCGAAGTGAGGAATTTGTAACTCAATCTTGGCTCTGCAAACTTTACAATGAGGGTTGTAGGTTCGTTGGGGACACCACTGACGGTTGTTGAGAAAAGTCCCCCTAAATAATCTGTAACTTATCGACTTTCTACATCTTGATCGTCGACTTTGTATATTGGTCTGTAGTGATAGACACGGAAATTATTCATGAGATTGCTTACTGAGAGGCTAGAATTGATTTCGATATTATTTGGAAGAAGACTTGTCTCAACTATCAGAGGGCTACAGCGTCTTTATCTATCTACAGGTATAATACCCCATGTCCCATCCATACTAGCCATACAGGACCTAGCATATCAAACTTGATTCGTATCATCATTCTGGGATTGAGGTTTACCGTGTACTTGCTACTTGAGTCGCGTGCCTGACTACTATGAGACGCGCTCAGGTATCAACCTTATAACCCATACCAAACCCAAACTACTTCACTACCCTGAATATGACCTCATGAATAGTTGTAACAGTAGCCTGCAACATAGCATGATTAGGCTACACATCGTTGATCAGGACCTAATCCGAACAGTAACTCATAACACGAGAAAGGGAACTCTTTAAGATAACATTCGCGTCCCAGATACACTATTGCCATGACTACCCAAGTTTGTTCTAAGCCCCCAGAGTAGTTCCAACCATTTAATTGAAGATACTAGGTATTTATGAGCATGTATATCAACACCCTTCAATGACTCTGTTGGAATTAAATAACAATTGTTAAATTAGTAAAGACTTAATCAGATTACTATGCACATTTTCTATCTTATATACATAATTCATAGTCCACAAGTGATCCAGGTCTGTAGAGCCAACAATAATGTCTTCTATTCGTGTCCAAAACGGGGTGAGCGATTCGTCTTCCTGCCTTTTGTTTATTATCGGAAGGCCACTGTCACGTGATCTGTGTCTTCCTCAACACAACATGTCACGCAGACTTCCTGCCTAACTGGTAACAGCTTACTATCAGGTAAATATATGACCCATACGTTCATTCATTCATTGTTCTAGTTTAACGTCCTATGCGGTATCTATATACAGAACCATGAAGACGGTAAGCCGCTTTGGTTAGGGAAAAAGCTTTCATCAAACAAAACCCGAAGTCCCGCCACTCTGAACCGACCCGGCTTAATGCTGAGGACGTTCCTTTCAACCGTAATTTTTTAAACTTTCCCCAGAATTCATTAACTCCCCCTTCAATCAGACTAACGTTATGAGAAATTGAAAAGAGAAGGCACCTCCTCACTCGGCGTTGGTCTTCGAAGTGCTCGAAGAGTTGGCCCCGATGGTGGTGCAGCTGTCGAGGCGATGGTTGGTGCTGCTGGGACTTCGACTACCTTGCGTGGTCGTCCTGGCCCCCTTTTGAGTCCTTCAGCCTTCTTACTGGTGACTAAAGTAAATCCCTGATCATCAGTTGGTCCGACTGTTCGTATCGGTGCCATCATTGGTTTCTCATTCCTGATTTCCGCCGTTCTCGATAATAGCTCCATCCGAGCCTTCTCCACACTTCCCTTGTAGACCTGGTAGGTCCGACACGCTGCTTTCTGCCACGAACGGTGTTCCTTGCCGCAGTTGGCACAAGAAACCCTTTTCCTCGGACAGTCCCGAGTTTGGTGAGCGCCAGCGCACTCACCGCACCTGGCTGCCTTTCCACACGACGCCTGGGTGTGTCCCCACTGACTGCAGTTGTAACACTGCTTTGGCTGGGACCGTGGTGACCACACCTGCGCCGTGAAGAGCATGGCGTTCATAACAAGGCCGTTTCGGACCACTTCCGTCTGCATTGCCTCCGATGGGAGGCTGACCACAATTGATCCTCGATTGCGACCGTTTTTCTTCGATCGCTGGTGTTCCTTTCCGTCGTATAACCACCGTATACGACTTATGACTAAGCCTGGAATTCGTGCCTTCATGGCCGTCTCTATCTCCCTGATGATGGCGAAATTGTCGGCATCTCTGCCCCCTTCGATTCGTGTCCGCAATGGGACACCGTTGGCCACGACTGGAAAATCTTGCCGCAAAATTTTAAATTCCGTTAGTTGTCGCATATTTAGCGCCGCGTCTCTCTGGGCCGCCGACTGGACATACACCTCGGTATCGTTGCTCCGCATTTGACGAATCGCGTATGCACCTTGAATGTGCTCCTTTGCCTTTGAAAGCAGCTCTTCCGGCTGCAATTTTTCTGCTCCCTCGATTCTTATTCGAACCGCCGTTTTCGTCATTTGCGGAGCCACAACCGACGCGTAGCTCCTTGGTGTTGGCGCGCCCGAGGTCACTGCAGGAGCAGAAACACGAGCGGGATCCGCGAGGCTTTTCTTAACCACCTCCTCGAGTGCCATCATCCTCTCCTCAATAGGAGACTTCTTCTGGGACATTCCCGTCCAGGCCCTTTTGTGTGCGTTAAAGGCCTTCACGGCCTCGTTCACGTCCTCCATTGATGGTAGGTCCTCCTCATCCATCTCTCCCATCACGATTAATCTAACCTGTTTTAGAAGTTTCCCTAGTATTTCCAAGTTTTTATCCTTTGGAGCTGTCTGCGCTCCGCTGCCGTTGTTTGTTGAGGCCATTGTCGCATTTTGCGACGCGTCGAAACCGCTGGATTTACCCACACCAGCACCCACACTCGCCATGTTGGAGCACGGAAAGCGAAAAGATGAAAGGAGGGCAATGAAGATGAAAAAATAAGATTCACGATGTCAAATTGGCGATACGGGCAGCGTGGAATGCTGCGCAGATTTCTGGCAAAAATGATGTCTTTGACCCATACGTTGTTTACCCAGTAATAATATTGCATATTCTAGTCCCAAAAACTCCAAACCTGTATCTAGTTCATCAATCAATTTCCTAAAATTCCCACTTTGATGTCCTAATTTAATTTCCTCCATGTGCTGCCATGTGCTTGGATGCATACAAATAATTGAGTAAAGCTTCTTTTCCTCATCTTGTTTTGCACAAGACGAACAGCCACTAATGTATCCATCAGGTAGCCTGAAGCGCTACTCCGAACCTATTCCAACCTTTTAACTGCGACGCCCCGACTTTTCTAATGTCCACTTATACGGCCTCCAATCACCGATGGGCCGACTGGTAGAAAAAGCCGCCATAACTTCGCAGTGGTACTTGCAAATGAAATCCGAGACATGAGTGCTCTTCCTATATATTTAGTCATCTAGTATGTAATTTTATTTGATTTTGTATCATAGCTAGATAGCTCCATAGGTAATAAAAATCTGATGCAAAAAAAGGGCCGACTCAAAATCACTCCAAGGATTCCAACGACTAGTTCCAAACAGACACGACTCTTTAGTTTGTGACAAACCACAACTCGAAAGGTTTATCATAGATGTTGGTATTCATACGAGACCCATGGGTTGAAGACAATTAGGGACAGGAGGTTTCGTGTTAACAACTTAATTTAGACAGCTGATAAATTCCTATGGACATATTATAGTCTTATATCCTTCTAGATAATTTCTCTTTAGTCTAGAATCTTACAATTTGAGCTCAGGCTAGATTTTGACCACTCGCCACTTGTCTTTTGTCTCTAGAGTTTCCGCCTTAACTACACACAAGATCCTATCGGGAACCTAGACAAAATGGAGGGCCCGTACGTTTACAACAATCTGTGTCTCTATTTTCAATATACGGTGACGGTGGATCCAATCAAGTTGGATTCCCTTGTCAAAATAAATGGATATATATATATTTATATATATGGACATACTCATGGCATATGGTTGCGGTGTATAGGCTTTTTCTTTTTAATTCATAATTTATTCAGCTATTTAGATACGACAACGTGTAGGCCTTGCCTCGCTGGGACTGCAGGTTTTTTGAGAGATTTTTGGTAGAAGAAACCGTAAAAGAGCTGATTGGATTCTATGAATAAGTACTTTGTAGAATGGTCAGTCATCAAAGACTTTATGTTTGAGATCTTTTTTGGGAACGACAGAGGACATGAGTACTGCAAAAGGTGTGGCCTGGGTCGGAAAGGACCCCAATGTACTGGAAAGTCATTGACATGCGCAGTACAACAAACCCCATACCAGGATAAAAGCAATGAGGGAACGAGCCCTCTTTGTCATACTTTTAATGACTTGAATTATTGTAGTGAACGACAGACGCTGGTACGGGAAATGCCTGGCTCTACAGGGCTCTAAGGGTGGGGTCCAAGACATTCCACGGGTCTTACGTCATTGATGGCATGGTATGGCGATGAGTGAACGAATACCATAAGGTGATGCATGGTTAGTGCTAGGTATAGTCTAGATCTCCAGTAAATATGGAGTCCATGGTGCATGGATATACCCATGAAACTAGCGCCGGTTACTTGGAAGTAAGGATATTTGATTCTATTCATGAGCCTATTGTTGTATCGCTATGAATGAAAGACTGACAAAAATGGCTGGAAACCAAGGAATCAACGGCCAATGTTTTTGCTGCATGTCTTGTTCTTGCTGTTTCTGTTATACGGGCTTTTGTGTGATGCAAGTACTAGCAGTTATAAATGGCCGAATCTCCACCCTCTAGACCCCGCCTGATGCAGCACTCAGGACTCATAATTTATGTGGAGCCCCCCAGCTATCAATCTATAAAGCTCAACGCCCCTCTCGTTGAACGACAATCAAGTCTTGCAATTCCATCCTTCTTACCCCCATCAGCTCCAGAGCAGGCTCTTAATAACCAAAATAGAGCATTTCATCACCCCTAATCATTTACTACCCCGCTTGACTCCGTTTATCCAAATTCAGCCATGCCGTCATCATTGGAGCAGCTCAAGGCGACTGGTACTGTAAGTTGACTAATATACTCCTATGAAGTGTTTTATCCTATTTTTAAATTGCAGATGATAGCATTTATTTGGACTTTTGCTAATCCTGGCTTAATTCTAAGGTCGTAGTCAGTGATTCTGGTAAGCAACACGAGGAAGAATAATCATCCAGAATTGTTTTAACTAACGTTTACAGGTGACTTTGAATGTAAATTTTTAGTTCTTTACACAAACTCTCCAACCCGAATAAATGGGCAAGATGCTGATTCAAAATAATAGCAATCGGCAAATACAAGCCCCAAGATGCTACAACGAATCCATCCCTTATCCTTGCTGCGACGCAAAATCCAGGCTACGCAAAATTGATTGATGTTGCCGTCAACTCCGGAAAATCTGAAGGAGGCTCCATTAAAGAAAAAGTCGATGCATCACTTGACCGACTTCTCGTCGAGTTTGGGAAGGAGATTCTCAAAGTAGTTCCAGGGAAGGTTTCTACCGAAGTTGATGCTGAATTTTCTTTTTCTACTGAGGGATCTGTAAAAAAAGCCCTGCATATAATCGAGGTGCGTACGGAAGAAAATTATAGATTGTGTAAGCCCATAACTAACTTTATTCAGCTATACAAATCTATTGGTATTGATAAATCACGAGTTCTCATTAAAATTGCTTCTACATGGGAGGGTATCCAAGCCGCTCGTATACTACAGCGTGATCATGATATCAACGTAAATTTGACTCTCATGTTCTCTCAAGTACAAGCTATTGCTGCTGCCGAAGCTGGCACTTTCTTAATCTCTCCTTTTGTAGGCCGTATACTGGATTGGTACAAAGCCAAAACTGGAAAGACTTACAGCAAGGAGGAGGACCCGGGAGTTGAGTCTGTTAAGAAAATATTCGATTATTATAAAAAGTTTGGCTACAAGACCATCGTCATGGGTGCCTCATTTAGAAATATTGGCGAGATCACAGAATTGGCTGGCTGTGATTACTTAACTATCTCTGTAGGTTTCTCGCTTTTATTCTACCATTTATCGCTAACTAAAACAGCCAAACCTTTTGGAAGAACTTTTGGCGTCTGATGCTCCCGTACCGAAAAAGCTCGATGCTTCGGGTGCAGCAAGTCTCAACATTGAGAAGAAGAATTACCTTGACTGCGAGTCGTCTTTCCGATTTGATTTCAACGAGGATCAGATGGCCGTAGAAAAGCTACGTGAAGGTATCAGCAAGTTTGCTGCTGATGCCATCACATTGAAGGATATTCTTAGGAAGAAAATCGAGGGTTAACTTAGTACGCAAGCAAATAAAAATTATTTAATCAGAGTGTTGATCCAATAGACAAGAAAGGAGGATTAGCGAACTTTGATTCCTATCTCTAAAAGGTGCCCCTTTTTACTGAAGGTTCAGTTAACTTCATATTTAAAGCCTTAGATAATACCTCAGTGCCATAATATCTGGATTAAGTTGAAGCTTACTCTGTATTGGGAGCGATCATTAGAAAAATATTAAAGTAATAAAAAATCTAAAATTTAAATGAATAAAAATCTCTTGCAAAGGTCAACACGGGCTTTTCAAACATGTGCTCTTCAAAGAGACATCATGTAAAAATTTTTATAGACTCTGACATCTGTGATAAGCTTAACATGGAAGAAATCATACGATACCCCAAGGTATTATTTATAACTCTTCTAGACACCAAGGGAAATAATCCTTGGGAATCTAGAAGCTAACAAGATCTCGGATCCTGCCGAGCTACATAATTTTTCTCTGGTAGAATAGATGGGGTACCTCTCAATAATACCACGCTATTGACAGCAGAATTTTGGCCGTATTGATCCACGAAATCAAGACGAATGATAAGAAACAACTGGCATCTATGCTCAGTCTAAATATCTTAGGCATATTTGGTTCCATTTCACACGAAGGGCTTCTACACGACATGAGGCTGAAATTTTACTTGTTGGATTAGTCACTATACAAAGTCATGTTTAAAAGGGAGTATACAGGAACAAACTGCTAGGTACTAAAGCGTAGAATAATTTGTTAAAGTTATGAGCTTGAGCGAATATGGAGGTTAGAGCGGAATCAGTGTCGGCAGTTAGACCGATACAGTAAGTCTTGTATGAAGTTGTAGAAGGAAGAATTGACTGGAAACAAGTGTATTGAGATGTATGGTTCTCAGTAAAACTGAAAGGTTCCGTGGAAAAGGTGGCTGAATTCCATGGGTAAATACTGAGCTGAATGGCTATTCATCAAGGGCAATATATCAATGATCTTTCAAGAAACATAAGAGGCAAGGAGCACTGTACAAGGTGTGGCCTGGGTCAGAGAGGAGCCCAATGTGCTACATAGTCTATGACTCAAGCAGGACAATAAAAACCCACTCCTCAGTAAAACTAAGATGATAAGAGTGAGATTGCGTGTGCGGATATCTTATCAACTGTGGTTTTTGACCAGTATTATCAATCTCCATGGATCATAAGTTATGATCCCTGTAGATGTAGATCTATATACATACAGATATATGTGCCATAAATATAAAGCTAAATACATGTGTGTCGGTAATATATCCGAGAAACCTATAACCTGCATTGGAGTCATAGTCATCTGCTGGAATTCTAGTGTGAAATAAATGCCGATGTGCATTAAACTTTCCGTGAGGGATGTATTGATGACAATGATATGGGATATGGAATTTGATAGTCTAATTAGTCAGACTTACAAATGAGGTATTCTTGGGAGGACAAGATAGAGCGCCTGTACGCGGTGTCCTCTACGAATCTGGGAGTGAAATATCTTCCCAAAGCCAAGTTCAGTCAAATTTTGCAATACCGAACAAGTTGGCCCACGAGGCAATAATTCATATACTCCACCACACCAATTTTTCACTCCCAAAGAGATCGATTCCTGCCTAAGCCTCATCAATTCTACAAGTACGACCAAGTACATCCTCATTCCAAGAAACAAACTTTTCGTCGACTTTATCTGGACTCAGCTGACCACCAAATACACGCCTACGCCGATATTTATACGCGACGGAGGAAACAAAGCATGGCGCACAAATCTGGGACACAGTTCTTTGGGATGAACGTGAGAGGGATCAAGATAAGTTTTCAAGATGACACGGAGGATAGATGCAATGTCGACGGTCGTGTAACTTTGACTTTTGTCAAGGAGTTTTACGAATCAAGTTTTGTGTGCGCCAAGGCTTCGCCTGCGAGAGTACAGCTGTCAGTATAGAATCAAGCCAACAATAGAAGGGGACGTGGTCGGCCTCTTGGTGGTGTTCTCTAGTATGGTTTGAGTAGCCTGGGCACCTACTCCACTTGGGAAGGAGACAACTCAGACCACATTTCGCGCGGAGAAATTCGGTGGATGGTGAAGGCATGTCTGGATAACTCTGGGTTTTTGAAACGTTTCCCTACGTGGGTGTTCACGGATGAGGGTTGAGTTGGGGTGAAGAAAAAGCCACCATAACCTCGCAGTGGTACTCGCAAATGAAATCCGAGGCATGAGTGCTCTTCTTGCATATTAAGTCATCTTTTCTGTACATTCTCTCTGATCTTGTGTCATGGCTAGAAAGCTGCATACGCAATTCTAATCTGATGCAAAGAAAAGAGTTATTCTTGGCATTCCAGGATATATCATATTTCAACATAATTTACCAGTCACCAGCTCAATCTCTACATGAAGTACCTCAAAAGTCCGCAACCTTTCTCTCTCTTCATAAAAAAATCCATTTCATCTTTTGATTCGTCGATTTTGCTTTCAAGAAAACCGTTCCATGAAAGCTACTTTGGGAGTTCTTGGCTCGTTTCAGAGAGCTAGTATAAACACAATTACAGGCATATTCCAGAGCTCTCCACTATCCACTATGCTCTTTTCTCTTTTGTCAACTCATCATTTCGCAGTAAGGAAATAATGAGCCCTCACTCATTGAGTTCGTAGAGCGCATTGATTCAAGGAACAACCGAAGTGAAACTACGTACAGAATTTGCAGTCACTCGTGTATCATAAACTTGGCCTACTTGGTAGCCTCAATTACTCCAACTTCTAACACAAACTGTATGTAGAAGAGGAAGTACCTCAGAGCTTGCGTAACAGAATTTTCTGTGAATGTAGGAGTAATGAGAAAGCTCTCGCTGCATCCCTTTTTCTTCGATCGAGGAGTCTATAATTTTAGAGCTTTTGAGGCCATAATCCTTAAAGTTTTTAATATTTCAGAGCACTGCATTAGTTTCTCTATTATCGATTTCATTTCCAAATATATAACTCTCATATTTTGTTTTATCAGTAGTTTATTTGGTCGAGTTGTAGCTGCTAAAGGAAGAATCCGACTCTGCTTTGTCTATCGGGCCAGTATTCAAAATCGAGATGTCCTCCGATTTTTCGCATAATTTAAGCATGCTATTATCTTCAGTATGAACCTTATCTGTTACAATCTCAGGAAATATTTCAGCATTACCCGATATCTGACCATTGACTTCGTCAGAAATTGTCGAGATTGTGTAAAGTCATCTACAATTTTCGGCCTCAATATCATTACTTTTGAAATAATTTCATTTCTCTAGTTTAACGTCCTATGCGGTATCTATTTACAGAACCATGAAGACGGTAAGCCGCTTTGGTAAGGGAAAAAGCTTTTAACGAAACAAATCCCGATGTCCTGCCACTCTGAACCGACCCGGCTTCATGCCGAGGACGTTCCTTTCAACCATAAATTTATAAACTTTCCGCAGTTTTCGTTAACTCCCCCTTCGATCAGACTATGGTGATGGGAAATTGAAAAGAGAAGGTACCTCCTCGCCTGGCGTTGGTCGTCGAAGTGTTCCAAGAGATGGTTTGGTTGGTGGTGGAATTGGAGCGGAGGTGGTTGGTGCCACTGGGGCTTCGACTACCTTGCGTGGTCGTCCCGGCCCTCTCTTGGTTCCTTCAGCCTTCTTACTGGTAACCAAAGTAAAACCTTGATCATCAGTCGTTCTGACTGTTCGTATCGGTGCCATCATTGGTTTCTCATTCCATATGTCCGCCGTTCTTGATAATAGCTCCGTCCGAGCCTTCTCTACACTTCCCTTGTAGACATGGTAGGTCCGACACGCTGCTTTCTGCCATGAACGATGTTCCTTGCCGCAGTTGGCGCAAGAAACCCTTTTCCTCAGACAGTTCCGAGTTTGGTGAGCGCCAGCGCACTCACCGCACCTGGCTGCCTTTCCACATGACGCCTGAGTGTGTCCCCACTGGCTGCAGTTGAAACACTGCTTTGGCTGTGCCCGTGGTGACCAGACCTGCCCGGTGAAGAGCATGGCGTTTATCACGAGGCCGTTTCGGACCACTTCCGTTTGCATGGCCTCTGACGGGAGGCTTACCACAATTGATCCCTTGTTTTGGCCATTATTCTTTGACCTTTGGTACTCCTTTCCATCGTGTAGCCATCTTATTCTGTTTATTGTGAGGCCTGGAACACAAGCCTTTGTCGCCGTTTCAATCTCCCTGATGATGGCGTAGTTGTCAGCATCTCTGCCGCCCTCGATTCTTGTCCTCAATGGGACTCCGAAAACCTCGACTGGAAAACCTTGCCGTAATATTTTAAATTCGGGTGGTTGGCGCATGTTTAATGCCGCGTCTCTCTGGGACGCCAACTGGACATATACCTCAGTGTCGTGGCTTCGCATCTGACGAATTGCGAAGACTCCTTCGCTGTGTTATTTTGCTTTTGATAGCAGCTCATCCGGCTGCAGGTTCTGAGCTCCATCGATTCTAATCCTTACCGCCGTTTTCGTCATTTGCGGAGCCACAACCGACGCGTAGCTCCTTAGTGTTGGCGCGCCCGAGGTCACTGCAGGAGCAGAAACACGAGCGGGATCCGCGAGGCTTTTCTTAACCACTTCCTCGAGTGCCATCATCCTCTCCTCAATAGGAGACTTCTTCTGGGACATTTCCGTCCAGGCCCTTTTGTGTGCGTTGAAGGCCTTCACGGCCTCGTTTACATCCTCCATTGAGGGTAAGTCCTCCTCATCCATCTCTATCATCACAATTAGTCTAACCTTTTTTAATAGTTTCCCTATCGTTTCCAAGTTAGGATCCTTTGGAGCTATCTTCGCTCCGCTGCCGTTGTTTGATGATGCCGTTGTTGCATTTTGCGACGCGTCGAAACCGCTGGATTTACCCACACTAGCACCCACACTCGCCATGTTGGAGCACGGAAAGCGAAAAGATGAGAGGAGGGTAATGAAGATGTAAAAATAATAATCACGATGTCAAATTGATGATACGGGCAGCGTGAAGCGCTGCGCAGCTTTCTGGCAAAAATGATGTTTTATTTTTTGAAATAATTGTTTATGAAACTCATTTAATCAGAATTAAACTAACCGAGTCAAATATTTCCTGTAATCAATTTCTTTATAGATAATAAATTGCAATTTAGCCCAGGTACGAAAAGTGTGCTTGATCGTAAAATATACCTTTTGTGACGGCTTGTAAGCCGGTTATTGCCTGTAGCCTGCGCTTTCTAACGCAGGCTTAGCATGAACCTAGGCAGGGACTATTCTTGGAAGCAGTGTCTTACAACTTGGCAAACACCTCCAAGAATAGGGCACGACAAAGGGATACGAGAAGGGATATGAGAAGGGATACGGATATACGGATATACGGATAGAAAACTGTGTCATTGGCCTGGATAATAATCATGTATAAAGTAACTGATATTATCCTCTTCAATCTGTAGTTCACCATAGATTGAAAAAAGACTACCTCTAAACATAAGGTTGCCTCAGTGCCTATGCTTAGACTGTGACACCTTCCACCTTTTAACTTTAGCAGAGCTTTGCCTATTCCAACCGAATAGAGAAACCCTCTACGAACTTGAATCCTTCTTCGACAAGGTTTAAATGGTGAGCTGAAGAGATTTTTGTTGTCAGTCATTGGAGATGTACAGCCAGAGTCAGCGGCCCAAGCAGAAAATGGAATCTTACTGCGCTTTTTCCGATAGAGGCCATAAACTTCCTCTTTATTAGACTGGAACTCATGATGGAAGTCATTCTCCGCAAATTGTGCCTATTATTAGCGGCGAAAAGGTGATGAAGTGCGAGGTATTATTGAAGAATTTTGTTTCCAAAAAATTGAAGAGCTAGGTTTATTGCTGCGCCCAGGTGAAGCAGGATACCTAACCTTGCGAGACTCGTCTTTGCCATTACTTCGATGAGTTGGGAGATAACCCTTGGCATCTTCAGTACTTTCTTTCCCTTCACTGCTGACTCGAGCCTTTCTTGCAGCTTGGATATCGATCTCAGCGTATGGATATAAAATGATAATATGACGACTAGAGCCACATTTAAAGCAGCTAAGGTAGCGTTCTTTTTTGGCTGTATGTGCATAATCTGTGCTACTCCTTCCTTTTGTATGGAGTCCACTAACTTTCATGTTTGCTTAAAAAGGTCTTTCGTTACCGCGAGCCTCCATTTGCTAATAAGACCACTTCTCATCTAGCCCATCGAGGCGCTCTAACGGATCCGTGATGAACTTTACGTTGTGATTGAGTGGTGGAGGGGTTTTGACCTGTCTATGGTTTGTCGAACGCATCAGCTTGAATATATCGGACGGTGATATCATTGCTTCCACTTGGCTTGTCTGGTATTCTTTCTTGGCAGCTGTGATGGTCGCTCGAAGCTTCTTCGCGCAAGTAGCCCGCTGTGTTGGTGACGTTGCGGCTCGGTATTCTGAGTGTGCGGATTTGCACATAAGGGTCCACCACGGCGTAGATTTGTCGCTTTCTTTTCTGGCCTGGGTTCCAGTCGCTTTGATGGCCTCCGAGAGATGGAAGCAGATCTCTTGGGCGTAATCATCCACTTTATCTGTTGTACTCAAATCTTACGGCGGATGTACCCACTTTGCAACAGCACGCGCAAAATTAGGCAGATTTTTCTTGGGCACTCTGATCTTTGAAGGAGCTGGTTTCTCAGTGAAGGTTGCTGCAGGTACGATTCCGCGGATCGGAAGATGGTCGCTGGTCATACACTCCTCACGATCAACCCAGGCCCGGGCTCCAGAAATATTGGTCCAAGCGAGGTCCAAGGTATTGCCGGCTTTGTGAGTGAGCTCTCCAATGATAAGGCAAAAGAGATGGAAGTTTTCCGCCCACTTTTCTATCTCGTCACCTTGTTCATACGGCTTAGTAGCGCCTGGTTGCCAGGCCGCGTGTACCGAGTTCAAGTCCCCAGCTGTGATTAACCTCGGGGACGGATTCCAGTTTATCATTGGTCAGATAGCAGTCGGGTCGTTAGGGGCCTTATACACGTTGAGAAACGTGATTTCATTGACCTTTACCCAGCAGTAATCACCAGTGGGTCTGGGACAAGGAAATAACTGTTTCGCTGATATCACATATTTATTCTTTCGAGTGTATGTCACAGCCCTTAGTCTGACATCTACACCTCCGTGCAGTGTGACAGATATACCCTGGGTGTGATATGGTTTCTTTTGGTTTTAAGTTCCATCGCGGTTCTTGAATTAGCACAACATCTACGCCTAGCTCGTAAGCTCGAGATAGCGCAATGTTGTGGGTTGCGCCTCCCCTGCCTACGTTTATTGACATAAAACCTAGTGTAGGAGGGGTGTGCGTTCGTGCGTAGGGACAACGATGTGGCTTACGGTGACTTGGAACTCAAAGCACGCCTGTAATTAGTATCACTGGATGCCTGTGGAGTTCGTTAAGTCAGATGTAAGTTGTTCGTTCTAATCCTAACTGGAAACTCCTAATGTTACAAGCACGCTAATAATTGATTACATAATATGTTCCCACTAATATTCTCAACGCAGTGTCTCGTGACCTGGACACACACCATCCCCCCCTTCCAGATAAGTAATTTTTCGAAGGACTTAATATTCTCGACTCATTGAGGTTGGGCTTCTGCAATTGATACCGTTGAGGTTTTTTTTTGAAGAAATAGTGGATGAAATAGAAGAATCAATATAATAATCAACCGTGCTCCCCGTTAAAAACTTAAAAAGATTTCATATGTTGGTAAGAAAAAATGAAAAAATGTTGATGATTATCGTCATCATTAGATATTTTAGAAATTGTGAAAATTGCGTATTAGAGCAACAGTATTATTTATACATGTTATTATTCTTAGATTCATGGAATTCGTTAAATTCATTATCGTCATTATCTTTCGAACTGGGATATATTTGCTGAAAATCGTCTGAGTCCCAAAGATCAAAATTTTCATCTTCAAACTGAACAGTCTGATTGGCATATGCATACCGAACGTTATTAGAGCGCCGAGGAGAGGGAGGAGGCGGCGGTCTCTGAGTATTATTATGAAGACTCTTTTGATTCCATTTATTGTATGCCCCCGTATCTCTTTGTTGTTCGACACCACGTTGTCCTACTTTGGCTCTAAAAGTTCCATAGAGTTCTTTATCCCTGGACTGTGCGCTGCCAATGCTTGTGCTTCCCTTGTATTTACAGACCTGACTAAAATGACCTAGCTTTCCGCAGCTATAACATACAGTCTGCGGACTTGCAACGTTTACTGATGCAACCGGGTTATCCAGATTCATCATGGGTGCGGACATGTCCTGGAAGTTAGTACTTGGAATTTTATCTGGGCGTAGGGGGTCCACGAAGGCAGGTATAAATTGGCTGTCTATCGGTCTTGATAGCACCTTGGCTTTGTTGTTTTGTTGGTATTGGGCCGTGAGCCAAGCGTTTGACAAAGCGTTGTAAAGAGGATACGCCTCGTTCCTTTGCACCAATTTATCCCACACCATTCCAGCGTGTGTCTTTAATGTATATTCGATCGTGAATTCCACCTCCTTTCCTGCGCGTTCCTTTGTTGGCATTCTTTGCAATGCCTCATTGAATCTCTTAAGGAATTCCGTTGTCGAATCGGAGGGGGACGGACCAGATCGAAAAGCAACAAAAGCATCGACGGGACTTCTGAGACTATCCGAAAGATACAATATCTGCAGTATTGCCTCGACAGTCATGGGCCAAGTCGGTCTGTGAGTCATGCAGAACGATTGAACCTGAGAGAAGTCGCCCTGGAATAAATGCTGCACCCTTTGCGGCCACAGCTCATAAAAGGTACCTTCCTGCACAAGGGCTGCTTGAATTAGATTGAGTTTAGAAAGATTTTCGACATCATTGGTTTTGCACAGGGGATGCAATCCTGCGCGAAACGCTCTATTTCCATTCCGACTATCAAGACTTGCTTCACACAAGTCGGTTTCTGTTACAAGTTCGCACCAATAATTCCAGAGCCACTGTATATGTTCGGATTAGGTCTTAGTCAACGAGCTCTAGCCTAATTGTGCTAGGTTGCAGGCTACTGTTACAACTATTCATGGGGTCATATTCGGGGTAGTGAAGTAGTTTGGGTTTGGTATGGGTTATAAGGTTGATACCTGAGCGTGTCTCATAGTAGTCAGACACGCGACTCAAGTAGCAAGTACACGGTAAACCTCACACCCAAAATGATGATACGTATCAAGTTTAATATGCTAGATCCTGTATGGCTAGTATGGATGGGATATGGGGGATTCTACCTGTAGATAGATAAAGACGCTGTAGCCCTCTGATATTTGGGAAAAGTCTTCTACAAAATAATATCGGAATCAATCCTAGCCTCTCATTAAGCAATCTCATGAATTATTTCCGTGTCTGTCATTACAGACCAAAAAACAGAATCGACGATCAATATTTAGAAAGTCGATTAGTTATGAGCCCGGGAACTATCCACTGCATTAATTTAAATATATCTAAGGTTGCTCAAGTTGAGTTTATAACCGATTTTCACGATGAAAATATGGTTCTGAGAATTAACGTCGAACCGATTAATCAACAGGCATCCAAATTTGGTGCATATTTTCTGTTTGAAACGGATATAATGGCGAATTACACTCTGGCTCAGATCGAAAATAACCTGGAATTAATGAGAAAATGCGACAATATTTAGATTGCCCAATGGGAGGCTAAACAGCGATTAATTGAGGTGATTTATGGACGGGTTCAGCAACATCTATGATACATATCTGTACTCTAGAATGTATCTTGCATGGACGAATAAACAAGTTATCCTTTTGAATATCGACTTCAAATCGCTGCACCGAATTAAAAGAAGAACTTCAATTTAATCATCTAATTTTGTAGAAACCGATTGCAAGCACCAATTAAAGTTCCGAAATATCAGAAAGATAAATGAGATCGATAAATGGCAAAAATGGCTAAATATATATATTTTATTGCAAAATCAGCAATTATTCTCGAACTTGCGACATTATAAAACAAGTCGATGCAGTATTAGGTCGCCAGTCGAAAATTTTCTCTATAAATATTTTTAATGAGTGATATCGGATGAGCTCAATCAGGTTCTCACAGTTAGATGAAAAATATAAAATAAAATTGGAAAATCAATAAACGGAAAAATCAACCAGTCGAAAAAGCTCGAGAAGAGTGGAATGCACACTAATCAATAACCATAATGACATATATAATGATGAGTCTTAGATGATTCTAGTAATAACATATTGTTTACTAAATATCGTGCTCAATCGGAAACCATAAATATGGGATTAATGTCTTGGAATAATTTGAATAAATATGTTGCAGAAATTGGTTATGATTATATAAATGTTCAAGTTTCCAATAAAAATAAAATAAAAAAATAAAATAAAAAATAAAAGGGTGGAGGAGTAGAGAAAGGGTGTGGAACATCGACACTGCGGCAGTTAATCAACTTCAATATGCAGAAATTACGTCAACAAATCCGTCCCAAATCGACCTTCTCAACTCTGAAAAAATCTTGCACCAATATCAAATATATCTAATTCTCACGAACGCCTTTCGACAGATACATAAACTCATGAATAAATTTGCAGGATATCTGAACACTTGATCCAAGTACTAGTCTACATTACGCTAAATTGCGTCGGAGTTTTCACGACAGTACGCCTGAAGGGGTGTGTTCGGATTAGGTCTTAGTCAACGAGCTCTAGCCTAATTGTGCTAGGTTGCAGGCTACTGTTACAACTATTCATGGGGTCATATTCGGGGTAGTGAAGTAGTTTGGGTTTGGTATGGGTTATAAGGTTGATACCTGAGCGTGTCTCATAGTAGTCAGACACGCGACTCAAGTAGCAAGTACACGGTAAACCTCAAACCCAAAATGATGATACGTATCAAGTTTAATATGCTAGATCCTGTATGGCTAGTATGGATGGGATATGGGGGATTCTACCTGTAGATAGATAAAGACGCTGTAGCCCTCTGATATTTGGGAAAAGTCTTCTACAAAATAATATCGGAATCAATCCTAGCCTCTCATTAAGCAATCTCATGAATTATTTCCGTGTCTGTCATTACAGACCAAAAAACAGAATCGACGATCAATATTTAGAAAGTCGATTAGTATATAAGCGCTGTTAAGATTGTGCGAGGGCCAATACTTGCGCCCTTTCCTATCAACATGTGGTTCTGATAAGATCAACAGGTTGTTAGATCCTCTCGGACCTGGAGAGCCATTTGGAGCCATGAAATTGTCGTACTGCGGGCTCGAAAGTGGTGGCTTGCCAGGCATAGCAAATGGATCTCTTTGGGGGATCCTCAGGTTTGTGGATGAGCCTTCGCTTTTATCATTTCGGGGAAACAATATATTCTGATTACTTTCGGTGTCTTCGTCTTTAAGGACAACATCCTCAATTTCGGTCACACGCTTTTTGAGAATAGCAATGTTGTCTGCTTGGGAGGCTTGGTTGGCCAAAACTTTGTTTAAAGACTGCATGATATCATCTAATGTTATCTCAGGTTTAGCTTCGTCGTCTTTCTTTTCAGCAGTTGCGTTGCGGGTTAATGGAGCCATTTCAATCGCTGATGTGACGAGTTTTTTTATTTGCGGTAGAAGAGTTACCTGCGCAAATAGCTATTTGTGCGTTCGTGCATAGGGATAACGATTTGGCTTACGGTGACTTGAAACTCAAAGCACGCCTGTAATTAGTATCACTGGATGCCTGTGGAGTTCGTTAAGTCAGATGTAAGTTGTTCGTTCTCATCCTAACTGGAAACTCCTAATGTTACAAGCACGCTAATAATTGATTACATAATATGTTCCCACTAATATTCTCAACGCAGTGTCCCGTGACCTGGACACACAGGGGGGCGGGAAGGGGCCCGTAGGGCGCCCTTCACAAAGCTTCTTCAGGGTTCAAGGCCCTAAAGCCCGAACCCTCAGTCATTGCTGTGTCTGTCGATAGGTTGTCCTTAACAGCAGCAGGAGAAGTTGGTCTTGTCAATCTGGCGGCAGCTGTAGCAGCCTCAGCGACCTTGGTGGCAGCTTTTGCTCGAGCGACGGCCTGGTACTTGCGTTGGCCAGCTTGTCGAATCGTCACAAGTTGCTCCCTGGTAGCTGGGCCGGACCTGTTGGGAGGAGCAAGACAGTCTCGACTGCCAGATTGATGGGGGCCTCCGCAGTTTCGACATTTAGAGGCTGTATTACACTCGAATGCCGAGTGCATGGTGGATCCGCAGTTCCAGCAGGCTGGCGTGCGAGAACCCCCATGGGTGGCGTGGAAACCGAGACATCGCCTACATTGCTGTATGGGAGGGCGGTTTCGTTGGATAGTTGCAATTCTTAAGTCGTCGAAGAGTCGGAATCCAGGCTTTGGGCTAGCGTTCCTGGGAAACAAGGCCGCCCAGGATCTGTAGGGAGCGCCGAGCTTAGTTTTTCCGTGTATCCTTACTCGGTCTGGAGTGCAGCTGGTTACTCTAAGGATTTCGGCGGCCACCATTTCGGCAGTGACTTCGACTCGTCCTTCTAAGCCGAACACGGCGAGTGGAACCGTTGCGATCCGGAGGGAAACTAGATCACTTGGTGGTTCTAGTTTTGCCTCCACTTGTGTGAAGGTGCTGGAGGCCTCCAGCAGTCGAGTTTTTGCATCCGGGATTTTGGCACGGATGGCAAAGCCCGTTGGAACGCGTTGCACCTGGTCGATATCGGAAGGGGTGCATTGTGTTTGTTTAGCGACGGCTTCGCGAACGCCAGCTGGAGAGAGCTGTCTCCACTCGTAGTTTGCATCCAGACGCAGGAAGATTCGGTCGTCTTTCGCTGCTGCTATTATTGATGCTGCCGGCTTCTTCTCTGGTTTCCTGGCAGATGGAGCAGCAGAAACCGAGGTGATATTTGCAGGAGCCTGTGCGCCTGACTTTTGGTGTCCTCCTCTGGTGACAGTGGCCCGGGTGCTTCTGAGCGGGAGAGGTGCTGTAGCCTTTGAAATATTCCGAGGAATGGCTACTGGGATTAAGACACAGTGGGAGTCCCGACACTTGGTCGTTGGGGTAGGACCGGCTGCTACGAGTTGCGCGATTGCTGCTCGCAAGTAGATTTTGATGGAGTCTACAAAGTTTTTATTTTCACCGGTGGAGAGCGGTAAAAGGGCTGTCTCGACACTGCTAATCGCCGTCGAGCATATATTGAATTGCGCGGCTTTTTGTCTTGCCCTGCGCTCCTCCGCTTCGATCGCTGCTAGCAATTCGGGAGGGTATGTATTTTTTCTATCTGCTGCTTCTAGTGCTGGAGGCTGCGGGGCCAGTGGAGGGTTTTCGGCTCCTGCTGCCTTAGTGGATGGTGATTCCGCACTTTTCGCGGGCCTCACTTCTGCAAGTCGCGGTAGTGCTGGACCTATGGTGCGCTTCTCGGGTGCGACGACAGTTTTTCTGGGGAATCCGGTAGGGTCCAAGACTTGCTCTGCGACTTCTGGACTGGAGGATGCCCAAACTGAATCGGCGAGGGTTTTCAACTTCTCGACTTCTGAGTCCAACATCCCTAACACGGGGATATTGCCACCCTTAGCTATGAGCGCAGCCTCAATGATGTTTAAGTTTAAATCGGAGGACTCTGATCCTCTCTATGATAATTTTTGTTTTGCAATAGTCCTTATGGATTCATGCAATTTGTATGGTTTGTTGACGCGATCTTTGGCAGAGCCACTGATCGCGTTTTTGTGCGATTTACGCGTCGGAGACATTTTAAAATGCCGCCGATGGCAAACAATTGCAATTCGATTCGAAAATAGACGGGTGAGATAGATAAAAAGGGGGAAATGGGCAATATGGGACTTCTCGAATTGGATGTTTGTTTGTTTATTTATTTTGTTTGTGTTTATTGTCATATAAAGTCTATTACGATGTAAGGGCGTGTAGGTCCTTTCTGCCTACAGTTCGGGAGTATCTGTGCCTCGGGTAGTTGTTACGGGCTTAAGGCTATAAAGATAGATTCCCCAAATAAGGTATGGAGACCCACTTAAGTAATATCGATCTTAGGCAACACTAACATTACCCCGGTAAAATATCATTGTACTGAAAACTCTTAAATACACTGTAGAGACATCTTCTTTATATCATTGTTTTAGATAATCAGAATATTTCACGGAATGGGGTCGTGATATAAACAATCGAACGAAGTTAACGAAGTCTATTCTGATTATCTAAAACAATGATATAAAGAGCATGTCTCCACAGTGTATTTAAGAGTTTTCCGAATCCGAAGCAAAGTTGTTAGTTGAGGACTCCTTTGTCATACAGTTTACTCCTGATCTTCGAGAAGAGCTGTAGCCCCTAGGCGTCGGATTTTCGCGGAAGTTCCAATATTTGCAGTCACCCCATCGATGAGAAGGTGTCTTGTTGCACCTTTCACAACGATTGCTGTCGATACGACGGTTTCTTTCTGCTCGAGAGGCTTCTGGTGGAAATGGGCGGGTGTCGTTCCTCCGGTCTTTACCATCTGAATCTTTAGCATCGCCACCTTTCAGCGCCGCTAAAATCGCTTGGGTTTGTGCTTGAATTTGATTTTGTAGCGAGTTTATGTTTGCCATTTTTACGTCTCCATCTCGATCATATTGGACAGATGTTTGGCTTGTCTTACTAGATGATGAGAGGGCTCGACTAGCCGGACGTTCAACGTCCCAGGGGGATTGGAAGACTTGTGTATTATTTTCAGATGTGTAATGCTCCTTATCTGAACCTCGGATCGTTCGAAAGCTAGGAATAGATTCTAATCCTTTTGCCAGGCTTTGAACTTCCCTGACGAAGCTTCCGTAGTTAGTCTCGGAGACTCCTTGGCGGTAAGCTATGCCTTGTTGAATATGTGGGGCTAGTGCGAGTGTCATTGCATTAACCTTGGAAGTACCGACTGGTGCAAGGTGCTGTGCTTCAGAGCAGAGCTGCTCGAAAACGGATCTAAATTTAGCAAAGGTTTGTCGAGGCCCTTGATGAATGGTGTTAATCTTTGATTGAGCTCTGGATGCGGCGTCCCTATCAACAAAAAGTTCTTCAAGGTGAGATATTAGCCGTTCGCTACTCCAGTCATCGGCTAACTTCTGAGCTCTCATCCAAGGCGCTACCCGTCGTTGGGCTTCAGAAGGTAGGGATTGGGAAAAGACTGAATAACAAAAGGTTTTATCACTGATACGATCTTCTGCGAGCCCTTCGAGACAAATGAGAAAAGAAGGGAGATCCGCAGGATCTTCTGACCATTTGGGCCATTGGATGGTGGATTTCGTGGATTCTCAGCGGGGACGGTTTAGCTTAGGGACGGACATCGTCGCAAGAAACTGGGGTGCTGGCTGGGATTCGGCAAGCTGGAGGTCTTCGAGAGCTGAGACGACGTCTTCAAGGCTCATAAAATAGACTGAGACTAGATATTAGGTATGTGGAGTTGCCTATACCGCGAGACGTCGCTTGTAAGGAATGCAGAATAAAGAGAATTTAGATAATCATAATAGACTTCGTTAACTTCGTTCGGTTGTTTATATCACGACCCCATTCCGTGACAGTAGTGTACTCCCTCCTAGGCCCCCTTCACGACTTCTTTCTAGCAGTAGTACCCCCACAGATCTTCATTCGAGTACACACTAAAAGGACCCGTCATCCCGTCATTATCTCCCCTCTCCAGCCAACGAAACGATGGCCATTTACGGATGTGTAGCTGCAGGGAAAACTCTCAAAAACCACTGGGTGCGGGGCTCTCCTATGACGAAGAGGCTGGCCAGCCGGTCGCAGCAGACCTGTGTATACCTAAGAGCGTCTCTCGACCTTCCTAGCCTCCTCCTTCCTCTTTTCCTGATTCATGCCGCAGGACAAACCGAAGATCGTGAAAGGATGTCAGAAAAGTCTTGGTCGAGAGTGACTGTCGTGAAGGAGCCTAGCCTTGCATCCAAAAATCGTTACAGACGTGGGGTCATCGGGTAACTCATGTATTCCAGATGCCCTCCTGGCTAGTAGATTCGGAAGTTAAGATTAGAAGTGACGATATTATAGACGAGTCGAAATCTGCTTTTCTTGAGGGCGGAAGGGTCTTTTACTTTGCTTTCGTGGGTTTTTTGTTCGCCCGCCGGTGGGTAGCACATGTTGTAATATGACGAGGGCTTCTCTGACTACCGTTGTAGCGTTTGGTACCGCATTATCATTACTCACTCCTAGCATCATTATCGTCGTCATGGTCGTCTTGTGTGTTATTGAAAGCGTATCTTTGAAGGAGGGGGAGATACCTCAGCTCAAAGTTGAAAAGGTATTACTCAATCTCGGCTCTGCAGACTTTACAGTGATAGCTGGAGGTTCGTAGGGGATACCACTGACAGGTGTTGAGAATAGTCCCCCGACATAGTGAACATGCCCGTGCTGAATAGCACAGACTATTGGTAACATATCGGTTTGCTAGCATTCACACTAGTTTCTGCTTGGTATATTTTGAGTGAAAATTAAAGGTTTTGATGGCTGGTGCAGCAACACCGTCGGAGGAATTCTAATACATACTTGGAGGGTATGTGAGTATCATGAACTAGATAATTTGTATATTAGGGAAGCATTATGAGATCTGATAAAATCTCAGACTTTCTTAGTAAATTTTTCACAGGAACTTCTCATAGTGATAGTCTGTTATCCCGAACTTCTTGGGCATGATCTTGAGGGCTAGTCATGGACTAAGCTATCGTAGAGTGTGTTGCATTTGGTCTTCACTTTAGTGGGAATAAACGATGTATCGCGCAATTATGATAAATGTATTTGGTTGAGTTGAAATGAAGCAAGTTGCCCAAAATTAGTATTTGGATGAAGGCACTGTTTTATTTCATGGGCGTGGTCTTAGAGTGAGGATATGAAAAACAGGATTCAGTCTCAAATGCTAGGACATGTTAAAATATAATT
Source organism: Blumeria hordei DH14 (assembly GCA_900239735.1). NCBI lineage: Eukaryota > Fungi > Ascomycota > Leotiomycetes > Helotiales > Erysiphaceae > Blumeria > Blumeria hordei. The sequence goes on from OENG01000035.1 coordinate 3,730,740, forward strand.
TGTGCTGAAAACTCCTGGTAATAAGTGAAATTATAACTTGTAATTTAAAAATATGCCCTCAGATTAGCTCTCATAGTACTCATAGCCAACACTCATCAATCTCCTGCCGACCTAGAAGGTGACAGTAGTATGATTGGCTGGCCTGCATATTTGGCTTATGGACATTGGTCATCATAGGGCTAGTGATAAAAGTTTGGAATGATGGTCATAGAGTCCCGCGGTATTGATAACTGCCTATGATAGTAGTGAAGCTAGATAGATCAGTATTGAGAACTGTAATGAGAGATATACTCACTTCAAGCTCGGTTTGAAAACTATATTTCTCTTACAATGACCGGCAGCCGCTTCAGCCGCATTTCTATATGGCCAAGTGCAACAGGCACAAAATTTTTCGGGTCGTAGAAGAGCTGCCAGCAAAGGTCTCAAGCTTGCACTTTTCTCTCTTCATTGCTTCGTTCATCTTACTCAAGACAGTATCGTAGATACTTTCGGAGCATGCCATACAATTTCCACTTGCTAAGATTTCTGTTCATTGCGCACTCATTTTTGACACTCTTCACCGTTACGGCTGGAGGTTAAATTGTTGGTAGCAAAGTGAAGGGTGTATCGTCATCGCAAGTTATCATTTCGAGGGGCGAGATGACGGAGGTTAATGTCACCAAGGAGTTTGACTAGCGGCCGCTAGACTACCTCGGCAAGACGGAGGTGAATTGTCGGGTTACCCGGCCGTTTGCAGCCTTATCACATCTTGCTCGGAATCTAGAAAGACCAGTCAAACAGCTCTAAAGCATTTCACATATATTTGGTGGTTTGCCAGTCGATTTGAAATCATGGTAAGTTGAAAGATATTCTATATCCTTTGCGTGCAGCTAATCGGACGTGCGTAGGCGCGTAACTCGGAAAAGGCACAGAGCATGCTCTTTCGCTTTCGCGAGTCGCAGGCAGCCGACCTAGGTATTATAGATGTCGGGCGGACCCGTCGCCCCAAGATGATCACTGAAGTAACTGCTATTCCCGCTTGCGAAAAGTGGCGCGGCCAGGTTCTCAAGGAGATTTCGCGGAAGGTGTCCCGGATTCAGGAGGCCTCCCTTTCGGATTTTATGATAAGAGACCTCAATGATGAGATAAACAAGCTCATGAGGGAAAAGCATATGTGGGAAGTCCAGATTCGAAATCTAGGTGGCCCTAACTACATGCGCGGTGGCGGTAAGGTCTACGACGAAGAGGGTCGAGAAATTCCTGGCAGTGGTAAGGGATATCGGTAGCCTACCACCCCTGCTGAGGTGTATTTATCACTAACAAAAACGAAGATACTTTGGGCGGGCCCGAGAACTCCCGGGGGTCAAAGAGATGTTCGAAGCTGCTGCGAATTCTCTAAAACCTGAGAAGCCACTGGAAGACCGGCTAGACTTTCGGAGTAAGGTGGACGCTGCATATTTTGGCTACCACTTAGACGAAGAAGATGGGAGTCTCTTGGAATACGAAAGAACCAAGGAGCAAGAAGCCTACATGAACCTGGCATCGAAGAAAGACGATCAAGCGCCCAAGGGATGGGAACCCTTGCCAGGTGATACAAAGGAAGGCGAGACTTGGGATTTACCTACTAGCGAAGAAGTTCAAGAAGAGCTGCTTGATAGGAGACGGAAGAAGTTACTCGATAAACTCGGATGATTCAACCATCTCAGCAAAAGTGAACGTTGCTATGTCACCTGATGCTCACTATCGAAGATTACCGGAGACCAGCAATGCCGGAGTTTTCTCTTTCTACACCTGCACAGGATAGCCCACACTATTTATTCCAAGCACTACTACCGGCACTACCCTCCTAATACCCTTCGATATATTGCCATGGCTCAGTTTAATAGAGAGAAATAACCATCTGTATAACTCGAAACGGGTCTGTAACTACAAACTTGCCACAGTCTATGTAGTGATTCTTACCCAACAGTAACAAACCCAAAGGAGTTGAAGGTGGCAGAACAGCATTGAGGCGTCAATTACAAGACTGGAGAAATTTATGATCAATTATGATATTTATTGTGCAATATCCAAGCACGGGTGTCAGCGAATATCAAGTGGCAGCATAAAATGTAAATTCATACTCCTAGAAGGCTTGGGTTGAAATACTGGGTCATAGCTAACAATTATTCGTACTTCTATTACACATCTGGCCATTGCCCTTGATGGATAGTTTGTACCAGTTCAGAGGGATCACAGGAGCAGCAGCTCAAAAAATCCTGCCAAACTACTAATAAATTAGAAGATCCGGTAACTCTCATTGAAGAATAAACGGATATGAGTAGTTAATCTTGCATTCGATTTGAATCCAGACTGTATTTTTCCTCATTCGGTGTTTTCTGCATACCTATTCATGGCGCCACATGATTCAATCACGTGGTTAAGAAATGACTGCCCACAATTCCAATAACAGATCATGATAAGTTTCTTCAATCTAGAATGGTGAAAGATCCTGAACTCCCTTTTAAATAAACAGGTATTTACTGGGTTCCAAGGTTGCATTTTCCTTTCGCTTACATTCTTGGTATGGAAGAAAAGCGTAAATGATCTTTCAAAACTTGAAATATGAGATCTACTTTCTTTGAAATATCGAGAGTGAGCTAGTAAATATCCCATTGCATTGCATTCTAGCAGTAATTAGAGGTATTACCTCCTACTTACCCAATTTCATTTGTAATGGCCTTCACATTCGTAATACCAGTGTGTGCTTGGAGAATCAAGATTTTGAGCTTCTGAGATGGGAAAAGTGACTGAAGGGATGAGAGGTGAAGGCTGGCGCATCATCTTGCGTGAAAAGCCAGTAGTACTTACTTGGGCCGCTTGATAATCTTCAACGGTCTTCAGGCAGGAGTTGAGCTTCCCAACCATGCTTCCTTACTTCCATAATCTTCTCCCGAGTTGGTTGATTCAGCGGTCTGGTATTTACAGTAGGCAGGGCATAGAGATGTAAAGACGAGATGAATATCGGAAGCTGGGAGCTGTCGACTAGAATAAGATGATCAGGGAAGAAGTTATTAGATGAAAGGGTAGAACGAAAATTGATACCGATTCGTTGATTCTTGACTTCCTTCTGATTGTGGTTCCCCAAGCGAGGCTTTGATGAAATGAAAAGTTGCGTAAGATGCACATGGCATGGCACTCAAGTACGGCTCACGGCTATATACACAATGGCAAAGGAGTGTTAGGGTAGCCAATGATTTTTCCTGTTTTTCCTTTGCTAAATATACACGGTTGAGAGAAGAGTGAGGGTCTCTAGCACATTGGGCTCCTCTCTGACCCAGGCTACACCTTGTACAGTGCTCCTTGCCTATTATATTCCGTGAAAGATCATTGTCATATTGCCCGTCAGGAATAACTATTCAACTCTGTGTTTAACCGTGGAACTCAGCCACCTTTTCCATGGAACCTTCTACCCAAAAGAAAAAAGAAAAAAAGGTAACCACGGCAACTGCGTGCGCGGGAAAAAGTCTCAAGAAACCTCCGGCCCAGCCAGGCGAGACCCAGACACCGGGACCACACGAGGTGCGCATAGTCATATATATCTCCCTTCTTTTTAAGATTAGAGCCCGACATGATCCAATCCACCATCTCCGTATTGGGTGCTGGGTACGCTCCTGAAACTCATCGGATGGCTTTTCCTCCTTGACCAAGGGTTGGTGACGAGAAGGGCTCCGACCCTAGCGTCTGATCTGATCGTGGTCAGCTTCATGATAGTGGTGATAGGGGGATGTGCCTAGGGATGAAGACGATACAGACGGCGAAAACAATTGGAAATCATCATCGAAGTGAGGACTTTGTTACTCAATCTCGACTCTACAGTGAGAGCTGGAGGTTTGTAGGGGACACCACTGACAGGTATTAAGAATAGTCCTCCAAACGTCAAACTGAGTTATCTTCGTTTATAGTCGTCTGGGACTCCTCCAAGTGTATGATCAAACGAGGACTTGTGAGGGGAGCTGTATGGGAGGCATGGGAGGCATATGAGGAGATATGCTACTAGACAAGAGTACCTAGCCTGTAGGCAGAGAGGACCTACATGTCCTACATAGTTATCGACTCAGACAGGACAATAAAATGAATTAATAATAATCGGGGAGGGACCAGCATTCTCCGTGTCGTGCTCTATTAGTGCTAGGCTTGTGTCCGTCACGAACAAAAGTTCATTCATTCAACCACGGCTCATAATTTACAATGTTTCTGATGTGACTCAATATCATACCCTTGAATCAAGGGATATATATGTATATATTTTTAAATCATTTAACGTGTATTCAGCTATTTAGGTATAACATAATATTAGTGCTATGTATAAAAGTTGGATGAATCTTTTGACGTTAGAGACACCCATACTCTGAATTTCATTTGCAAATACCACTATGAGGTATGTTCGCTTACACAAACAGTCAATCCTCCTCCGTAAGTACCCAGCAAAGGGAAATTTAAAAGCTTTGATTATCCAAGCATGCCTTCATCATCCATGCATACGAGCGCCGCGAGAAATGTAGTTTAGTTTTGCTGGATTCGAACCAGCGGTCTTCTATCCCGAGTGGGATATGTATCCTAGCTATCCAGACGTTACTTGGGAGACCGGCTAAGCCGATGTATCACTGGACCATCCAACCACGGCGGCATTTATACTGTCGCCTGCACTCTTGCAATCAAAGTCCTGGCGTACGCACAAAGCTCAATTCTTAAAGCTTATTGTCGAAATTCGAAATCTAACTCCCTTCGAGATTGTACCCATCCCCTAAATCATCTTGTAAACTTGTTCTGGTTCCTCTTACGTCCATCTCAGAGAACTATCTACCAGATTTGTGCGCCACGCATTGTTTCCTCCGTCGGCTGTGAATATGGGCGCGGGAATATTTTGGCGATCAACTGAGGCCAGAGAAGGTCGAAGAGAGCTGTGGTCTTTGAAACGAGGATGTACTAAGTCGTACCTGTAAACTTGATGAGGTCTTGGTGGGAATTGATCTCGTTGGGTTGGAGACTTTGATTTCGTAGAGAGTCTTGAATCATTGCCTCATGGGCCAACTTCCTTGGCATTGCACAATTTGACAGAACTTGGAGTCAAGGGATAGCAGGGAGGGAGAAGATGGTGCCCAATCTTAGCCGTATTCTGAACAATTCGCCTTCGTCAAATATTCCCCAGGCCATCACTACCACCGGGTCATGTTGGAACAACGATGTCTGAACATTTATCAGTAGTGTTCTTTGCGAAGATGGGAGATAGATACCCATTCACAGATGTGATTCAGTCATGGCAGAGAGTATATTTGTGAGTTTTTGATGTAGTGACGATTGGTTTGTATATGATTAACCTACTTTCCGACGGCGACCGGCCCGTGGAATTTAATGGCTGCACAGCCCGGTAAAATCAACCCTAAGCACACCGGATGCAGACGGTAGATGGGCTCAAATCCGACCAGCTCTTGTCACTATACTGACACTCGAGATGATTTTTTAACCGAACTCTTTTCACTACCTTCTGAAGGTTTTCTAGAACCTAGATGTCAAAATTACGGTCAAAGATACAAAAGGATGTCCAACCCGCCGCAACTTTCGCGTGATGTGAAGGCACTCTTGATGCACCGGGCTTTAATTTGTCCATAAGCCGGCCAAGCGCTTCACCCACTCGACCTGCGACAAGTTGCACCAAGGATATACGTTTGAAATTTCGCCGGTACACCAGTCAGCTTTCAATATGGAGCGGAGCATCAATGTCTTGACCTTGAGCAGTAACTTGTACCTCCGCTCTCTACAGCTAGCGGCACAGCAGCGATAAGACAATGTCAGAGGGCCGGATTCCATTCCATGCCTGAACGATGAGGAAATCTGTAGGTGGGCATGGCAGATGCTGCCATGATGGAATATACGGGAAGCAAGCTGAATGAGTCCTCAGACGAAGAAATGGATCCCTAGAGGAGACGGGAAGGCGCTGGGACGAAGCCAGCAGCGATGGAAGGGACAAGGTAGAGATTGGACAGATGTCAAGGGCTTAGGCGCGTAGTGGCTGGGTCGTCGCAGGAATCTGCGCTTCCGGGCGCCCAAATCGCTTCACTGGACCGTCAGACCTGGCATAGTCCAGCAGATGTGTGAAATCTGAAGTGGTCAGGCAGTCCACGCACACCATGCTGTTGTAGCCGATCCTGCCCGGTCCTACCCGTGCCGAAGTTCTCAACAGAGTGCATAGTATGCCATTCCTTAACCTATTATTTTTACCATTATTATTATCATTGACATTTGCATACACTAGCGGTGAGATTCTATCCTCGAATTTCAACCACAAAAATCAGCGCACAGCACAGATCAAGTAGGTGTGCGCCTGATTCGAGCCGGTAACCTGCCAGCGAGAATGTTCAATCGGCGGCATAGACCGTGGCGGACAAACGCTACGCTAACTACAATCCAACGAGTTGCTCCCGCACGCCAAGGTCGACTTTCTGTCGCGCCATGAAGGCCAATCAGAGCTTGCAGGCGGGAGTGCTCTGATTAATCGTTGACTCACGGCATGAGACGAGCGCTAGGAGGCACTTGTCTCAGCAACTCAAGCAGAAGCACTGCTAGCCAAAAAGAGTCAATCTCAACTCACTGCCCCTCTGTGACTCGTCAAGAGCCTGACCTGGGAGAAGGCATGGGTAAGTCGGACAGGTAATGATACCTGTCCATGCTGACTGCGCCGCCTATTGCCTGCGATCGGCATATTCTCGTGTGCCTTGCTTTGTATGCAAGGGAGACTTCAAGTATTCTGGAAAATGTCCTGGAAAAAAAAATTGACCGGGATATGCATGAGGGTCGGCAACAGGGTGCAAAGGGAGTGGAGGGGGGGAGAAGGGCTACTGGGCAATACTCCACAAAAATTGCTGCAAAAGGGTTTGTTCATAGCTTTACAACTTTATGTTGTCAGGGACGTCTATTGGCCTTGATCTCGAGGAGAGCTGGCGGAATAGCGTAATCCTCGAGGGGGATTTCATGTCAATTAATATAAAAATCTTCACATTACAATATTAACTACTCGCACACAGCTAACAAGCCCCGACACCAGCGGGGCTTGTACTAGTTATGCATTTATTAACGAAAGAAAAATGTTCCGTGAATTCAATGTAAATTTCTGAGCTCATACCCTCATCAGACCATATTTTAGCCCGAATACTAACGCCCATAATTGGTATCATAAAATGAAAAGCTTTCTGTCCTATTTCGGCCATCGAAAGTGAAAATATAATGGAATGCTCATGATTCTTTTGATAAAAGGGGGAACAACCTTATATCCAATCCGCCCGTTCGCCAGGATTGGTGGAATTCGGTGGGGAATCCGGCCCTTTGAATTTTTCTGTCGGACTTTTCGAGGGCTCATGCAGAGAGCCTTTTCGAGAAGTAGCGGATGCCTTCTTCTGTGGCCGGTAGACAGAGGGACTTAGCTTGATGCCTGATAACCTAGGCTTTTTTGTATCCGAAGGCTTGCTAGGAAGAAGAGAGATGGGTCGATCTAACGTCTCCAAGTGTTCCTGTAGATATGGTGACTCAGGTATCTCGGGCTCCTTGTCATTAGGAGAGGATGGCATAGGAGAACTCTGGTCCGTTGCTGCATTAGTTTCCACATGAAGTGGAATGGGTGGAAGGACGGCTCGTTGGAAGCCAGAGTATGTCTTCGGTTGGAGAGAGTATGGTGATGAGGGTGGTGCAGGAGATGCAGGAGCTACTGGTGTTCTAGCAGCATAAGTCGTAGAGGGCAGTGAGAATGCTTCCTCGTTTTTTGTAAAAGCTTGTAGGGGCGCCAAAGAAAGACGCAGTCCAATCTGTACAGTCGCAGTTGACGAGTCTGAGGATACCCGGACATGACGGCTATTGCGGGCAAAGCTAGGTTTAGGAGGCGCTAAATCGGTTATATCATAGATTGAATACTGTTGAGCAAACTGGTTAAATGGTATGGGCGGAGGAGCTTCCTGTGCGGAGGGAAAGGCGGATAGATTCTGCACAGTTGTCTCGGAAATTTCAGAGGTCTGCACTTCGGGGCGCTGTGGTGACCCATAGGCGTAGCCCGGAAGTTTCTCCATGTTGATCTCCTCCTTCTCTAGGTCTGACGAGCCTACATTGCGAGATAATTCACTGAATTGACTCTCGCGTGTTGCTGCGCTTAGGGATAAAGAGCTAAACACAGGGTCCTCAATGGGACGATAATTCCTCAATTCGTTGGGACCGAAAATTCGAATTTCATGCTTCCCACCGTCCCATGATCCACCAATTTTGGGTCCAATCGATGTTGTGGAGGTATTGGCTCTCAAAATGAGGTGAAGTAGCCCATGAATCAGCCCAGAAATATTCAATACAACCGTGGCAAGCATTCCAAGCTTTTTGTTGCCTTCCGTAGAAGCGAGCGAGCCAAAGTAGGGTAAAATAAGTGCCTGGTTTTCATAAGCTTTTGTTTAGTTCTAGGGAGGATAATGACCTACCAGAGACACGAATCCAACTGCCATGTAGTGAACGATTCTTGATGCAGCAATTCGTTGGTGCTGGTCCACAAAGTTTGCAGTCGAAAGTTTTATGAAGATGGTAAGTGCACTTATAAACATCAGTCCGGCGGCTGATGAGAATATAATTATTCCCGGAACCCCGTATCGGGTGATAAAGCCAAGTAGCGATGCGAGACAAATATCTGGCGCAGGCACCAGAAATGATGGAATCCAGGTGGCGATGAGCATAACTAAAACTATTGCACCACATTTTGAGACGTTATACTTCCCTCTCGCCTGGAAGGGAAGATTCTGCAAAGCTCGAAATGCGCACTCGAGGCCGAGTACCACTTGAATATACGGCACAATGAAGATAGCTTACAAGTTAGCTTGATTTAAGGAAGTAGGCTAGGGTGAACCTACCAGGCCAGATCACTTGTGCTATGGTTCCGCATCCATCAATAGTTACGGACATGAGTCCGGTGCTCTGCACACTAGTAAATATAATTCCTTGAATCACAATACCGATAGATATAATCAATGGGTATAGCTCTGCTGGATGGATGGATGAAATGCAGAATTTACTTTTCTAGCAGTTAGTACATATTGCTCCTATCTCTCGAAATTGGCGCACTTACGATGCTTTGAATTTTGGATTGCATCGTTTGGATGCCCAGTAGCAATCATAGATGATGCTGGCCGCAGTCGCAGCAGCAGCGATGATGTTAAAAGATGCGAGTAATATTGTTGACGTCCTGATCCATTTGCTTTCCGCAAATATCAACTTCGAAATCAGTTGAGCGGTTGCCGGATCGGTTGTAGTCGTGATGTCTGGAGGGAGGAACTCTGGAGTCCCAATGTAGTCCAAATTTCTCAGCGCCAGCATTATTGTTCTGGTGTAGACCACCATTTTTTGAATACTTTCAGCTCTACCAATTCACTTTACTCACGTGTGCCGGAAGGCCAAACATTTTTTCTTGACACAATACTGCTATATCATGGACGGTTGTTGAAGAAGTCGTAGTCCAAGAAAAAAAGGGATAGGCGACCAAAGGGATTAAAGCAGCTGATAGACCAAATGATTAGAGTATAATTACGGGTGTGGGTTTCTAATAGCGACAATGACTAGAAAAAAATTAAAACAAAGATACGTAACTAAATTCATCCCAAACCCGAAGAAAAAAGTTCACAAGATACAACGACTCAGCTGTTTGGGGCTGCAAGAGATATAGATAGTAGGGTATGTGAGACCGTAAACGCGGCTATGGATGTGACCGGGTTTCCGGTACGCAGCAGCGGGGGGTGGACTCGAGTTTGAAAGAGGGGGAGGGGATGGGGCAAGTTAGAATGCTTCTTCTAACCGGATAGGCGAGAAAAAATGGACTGGAGAGAGTGACGAAGTTCATGGATTCAAAGATCAGCATTTCCATGCTGGGTAAGTCAAGAAGTGGTGGGTCGACATGGTGGCCATCTCCTGACCCAGGAACAGGCTACCGCAATCATGATGAACTCGATGTGAGCGGGGGTCTGAGGAAGTAACTGGCGAGAGTGAAGGGTGTATCAACTTGGCCGCAAGTTGGAGGGAAAACCCGAATCAGATCATAGCTTTTGGACTATCGTAGAATCCTGGGGCGTTAAGGGTGTGAGGCGATGATGTAGTCAAATTCTCAATCCGGGACAGTTTCGGGCGACGTCGCAGATCATTGACTTGGCCCTTGAATTTGTGGCGACTCCAGCGTAAATCAAATTCAGGTGAAGCGAGTCGCGCTGGAGCAGGGCGGGCGAGGGAGAAGAGAAGGAAGTTGCTCCAAGCTTGTCTAGATCATTGATATGGTCTGATCCCAGTCGGAAGAATACTGGAAGAATCTGCGCGACTTGATGACGCATAAGTCAAATGGTGGCCGCAAGTGGGCAATTGAAAGTTCTGTTTTTCCTGATAAGCGGGTGTGAGGGTCTGAACATACTCTGCACACCAGGCAGATTGGTCCTCGATGAGACATAGCCGTGCGGCCACCGACTGAGTCAAGATTGTACCAACGTACATCCCGATTCGGGTTCCATATTCTTGACAGATAATGGCTTCATGGTCAGAATGAGGCAGACCTGGAATCGGTGAGACTCGTAGGCTCATCACAAATCTGGCCTTTCCTGCTGATTCCCAGAGGCAAATACATCATGTTGTTGGTGGGCTGATGGTCAGCATCATTCGGATTTTCATCGTCGCAGCATTAGTGCTAAACGGTTCTTCCATCTGCCTATTTGGCGGGCCGCTACAGTAAGTCACATTCTAGGTGCCTCGCAAAGTACTGTTACATCTGGAATACATTGCGAGAGTAGATGGAAGGAAAAAGCATCACTGCTTCGGTGAAGCACGTAGAGTCTCAAGCGCTACAAAATATGAAACTGAAACATGACAACAACATTTGGCGGTTTGGAATAGCTGTGTGCCGTTAAAATTTAGCGCGTTGAGGAGCGCGTTAGTCGGATCCAGGTAGGATTTTCCATGTTGCCCGAATAGTTGAGAAGGTGTTTGCCGTTTGTGCAAGTGATCAGACAGAGTAACTTGACAATTTAGTTGAATTTCAACGATGACAGCTTCTCCGTTATCGAGGCAGCGGAAGCAGGAAATCCCGCTAGTCCTTGTAAAGTATGGTGTATGTAGCGGGTGAATCAAGGCTAGATCTGAACGTTGCCCGTCTCGAAGTCCATCTTCCACAGCCTCCTCATGCCTGAGAATTCCGTTAAACGCGCCAATCCAGATCCCAGCGCGTAGGCCCTGATATCACCTCGCAGCCGGATCTGGTGAGCAGGGTAGGGGCGGATTCTCACGGAGATGGGGAATCCTAGTTATCAAATCCTCTCGCCCGCAGCCAAGACACATGTTTAAAAGACATGCAGCGGATAGACGTTTCATAGAATGGGGGAGTTCCGCATGAGGGCGACGCAATCCAGAACAGCTTGGCATAGAATCAGATATGAGGGGAACGCTGTGGTAACTGTGATGCGAACTACTTCATGCCTTTGTTCTCGTCTGGAAAGAGGTTTCGGCTCAAGGTGGCACATTTTCAGTGCCGCAATCAGCCCTCTCGGCACTAGCCATGCCAGTCGCTCGAGATGAGCTTGACAGCCCTTTAGTCTGGCCGAAATGAGCGTTTGAACGGGCATCTACGCATCTTCAGCTCTGCGACGAGGTCTATATGTTGAAGTTTCCTCACGCTTTAATCTTCTGCCTCATTAGCCCGACCTGCTGCCACGCAAACGGAATCGAGAAGCTAGACTTCACAGGAATGGATCAGAGGTATTGTCCTAGTGCGGGGCTAGCTCCACGACAAGCTTCAATCGTTGAGTGTCTACTATCACATATCACTCTCCCCCGTTCCGCTCGGACTCTCCTAGTGATCATAATGCGTAAGAGTGACTGCCCACTTCACGGCTTGAGGGCCCTCAAAACTACAAAAGAGCGTCTAAAGTTGCCCACCCCTGCACGCTGCTAACCTTAAGGCTACGCGCGCTGCACGCACCGATCATTCATTAACTTCTGAGAAAGCTCATCTTGGAATTTGAATCCAGAATAGCTATTACCTCCGCAGCCTTTTCGGACTCAGCATTTGCAACATACAAGGGGACACTCTGTCGGGCTAGCAGTATACAGAGCTCGGTACATCCTGCTCGGCTTCACTATGATTGGCAAGTTATTGTAGCCATGCCCCAAATATCAGTTCTTCAGACAGGGCAAGGTACAGAGTATGAGGTGGCCCGTTGGACTCTCGTTTCGCCAAATCCTATCTAGCTTTTGTGCAAGGGAAACCTTGGCTCGGCCACGTATTGTAACCTGCTGCCAGATAGAGGGATGTCAGTACCGGCGCACAACACTAGACTACATGGCCAAGTGCCGGTTAGATTAGTCTGTAGAGACTAACCGACGTGATAACGCTCCAAAAGAGCCGAGCAACTTTAAAATGGGGCTCGGCCACTGTTTAGCACCTTAGAAATTTATAAGAATTTTGAAGGGTTAACTGCCTCTGCCAACCTTCTAGGTGATACCCTTGCAATCTTGAGCCCTTAGTTTTAACCACTTCCAAAGCTTTCACAGACCAGCATCTCTCCCATCTTCACTCGCAGGCTTTGATTTCGCCACAGGAAATCATACCCAGTAACCCAAGTTTAGAGTCATCCGGTGATTCCCCGTCGACGACAGTGTTGGATGTAAGGGTCGCGGGTCGTGTTGTGGCTTTTTTCGGCATTAAAAAGTGACTTCAGAAATTGGTTAATGTATGAACGGAGAGTGCAGTAATCGGCTTGAGATGTCTTGATAATATTCGTCGTTATCTATGTAGTCGAGAGATTTATGCAGCCCAGGGGTTTCGAATAAAATCAGCACGGAGTGACTCCCGGCGAGACTCTTAGGAAAAAAATCGATTCGACCGTTGGGGCTGGCTGAATCTTGGCTCTAGGGGAATATTCCACTCCCGAATAAGTAGTGGACACCATTGACAGGTGTTCGGCCTTCGTCCTCTAAGTCTACATATTTTGCTAGATATAAGTTACCTTGAACAGTTTGTCTATCACGGGTTTTACATTTTCCGGAGAAAATTGTGATATCATCTCATTCAATTAGTTATTGATAAACCAGCCAGCCGCTCACTTACCCCAGGGAGTCCCCTCAATGTTCAATAGAAAAATTGGACCCAGATAACCCTTGCTTCTCCGTAATGTCTTGTATTCGTCATCTGATAAAAACTCGCTTGAGGATTTGGAGCCAATTATCTTAAATCACTTTGCATGTTCAATTTATTCACGGACTAAGGGTAATAAGATTAGATAAATTTTGATCACTTAATGTATGTTCAGCCGCATAGTCACGACTTATGGCCGTTGCCTTCAACTAAGCTACAAGTGAAGTTCCCAACCCACATAAGCCGTCCATGCTTGGCAATCGGCCAACGTGGACTAAACCTAGGACAGTGTGTTGTCATGTCCACCAAGGACAAATTGAGTCTACGCAAAGCACGACGGCCTGGTATTGCCTAGGGAAATTGTGTAATTCATTTCGTTAACTCTGTCCTGCACCAAATATCTAAAGGTTTTTAACTCAACCGTTAACCTCACCTGCCATTATACGTCTCCCAGGTTCCAAAAACATAACACGTACGCTTTCGGATCTTCCATCAATCTTGCAGAACAACATAGACCAACTAGACAACTTGTACCTAGCTTTCTGCCTCACCAAACGCCCTATTCCTGCGACAGCATGGCGTGTGTCGAGCAATTTTGTGCTTAAAATCAAAATTACAGCTAAGAGTATCGCCACTACATTTTACACTTGTATTTGTATCTCTACACCTGCCACAAAGCGTACCAAAAATCCTTCTACCTGAAGTAACCCATGCCCCATTACTCCCCCCATTTCATTGTACAATCCCGACGGGGGCCCCTTCCTACTGGACATCATTAATAAACCCTACTCCTACTCCAGACCGCGGAGAAGCGAGCTCCAGTCAACATAAAACCACACTTTAGACCCTCTCACTTACATCATTCAGAATGCCCTTCATTCAAAATCATCTCCAAGACTAATTGGATTCCTGGAACTTCTGGATGTATCATTGAAAATTTTAGAGTCCGCTTCACATCAGGCATCCGGACCATAACTGTGTTTTGCTCCACCCCGGCCCCTAGAGGGTTTACCGCATAGTCTAAACAACGAATATCTCGTCCCGCAATCACTTGTCGTAACCGGCCATTCTCGGCGTTTCGTACTTCGACGAAATCACTATCAAAGAGAACAAGGTAGGTGCCATACATGACAGCTGTTTTAGCTTTACCAACAAATTCCATTATTACACTCCGCGAAACATCACCGTGTTTGTTGACGTAAACACCGCATTCCTCATAGCAGAGTAAAAATTCGGTGCTTGAAAGGCGAAACATTCCTAGTGGTTTCTGTCCAGCGAGTCTCGCAGTAATGTTGTTGATAGCAGGATCTTTAGTGTCGGGAATACTCATAGGGACCTTTTTATCTAATGTCATGAGCTCAAACCCTTTCAGGGTCGAGATGGCGATATAAGAGTGAAAAATGTTGATTGTGAAGCATTCAGTAGGGATATAAAATTCATCAAATGCCCTGAAAAACTCAGTGGTACCGCCTTTTAGCTTTCCAAGAAGCCGCGCTCTCTTTTCAGAAGACTTTTGAAAGACTGGCTCAAGGACTTTGAAGGTTGAATGGAGACCTTCACGTTTTTTGTAGAATAGCAATGTCCGATCTTTCATACGTGAAGTAGCAAAGAATGAAACATCACGGCTGCCAGAAAGCTTTTGCGGAGCGCGGCGTACAGATTCCTGAGCTGGTGCGGGGAAACCTGAAGCAGGCACTACTACCTCGAGTGGATATGCGATGAGTGCTTTCTCTGCGATAATCAGACATAGTGAAAATTCTTCAAGAACACTAATTTGGGTGACCCGAGAAATTTGAATTGACTGCTAGTTGTTAGTATGCAAGGTCTCAAAACACGACACCACTTACCCTTGTCCAGCCTCGAGGATTTGATTCTTCCGAGATGTAGACGCCATAATCTGTCCCAATAGCTACCATAGCTTTACCATGACCGGTAAACACCGTTGCACAGTTGATCTGAGCTCGACAAACTGGTCCAGGGCGAGGGCCAGCTCCATATATATTTTCCAGTTCTCTGATCGCTCTATCCAAGGGTGTATCACACACGGAGACACTAGATTTCTGTGGAATAATGGACAAGTTGTCTAGTGCAAAAGCACTATCAGCAATTACCCTTAGTCTAAATGGTTCCGCATTTTGTTCGTGAAGAGATATAGTATGTTGAGTTTTGGCGTCCAGTATTCTATCACACCACTCCATTCTATTTTGGGCACTTGGTGCGTACAACGTGTAAACTTCGGGTTTTCCCAAATGCTTCACTCGGAATGGATACATTTGTCTTGCATCGCCGTCACCAAGGCTCGGTTGAGCTCGATGTGCAGACGAGTTTGACTGATTGGAAAGGGTATGTTCTAAAGTGGTCGTCCGTTCGACGCCTTCTAAATTCGAACGACCGAGCCCCGAGTTTAGCGTAGTAGAAGACGTAGGTTTCCCCATAGTCGTCACACTCGCGATTCCTTTCACAGATGACTTGACGACGGGATCATCATTCGTACTTTCTAGAACGAGAAGTTGCATCGGGATTGGCTAGGTTGGTTTTAATGTACATCCTGAAAGAATTGTGACAAACTCACATGTTTTGAAACATCATATGCCACTTTTCGGCCATCGAAATTGAAATCACCTTTGGAAATTGTCTTCGCTAGGATCAGATAGTTATCTAAAAGGATTGCATGTGTCTCTAGCCAGTTAAAGCGGTTAGTGCCAGCTCTTTGAAGATCACCTTCGAAGATAAGTTTGCGTCCAATATGATCTAAATTAAGCTCAACACCATCCATGCCTGGTCTAAGATTAAGTTTAGATCGAAGCTCAAGCATCTCTACCTTTTTAGATTGCTCGTCAACTTTCGCATCGCACTCAAGGGTAACTGCTTTTATTTCTTCAATCGCAATAGCTAGATTTGTTTTCTCTTCAGAATCTTGTGTCATATTGTGAAGGACAGTACCGAGAAGTAGACTATACCTTTGAAGCCGGGTGATAGGTGCTTTAAGGTAAGTGTTCCAATCCAAACGCCCGGAAAGCTTATTGTCCCGTGCCTGATCTAGGAACTGCCGGAATAGTAGGTTCCTCCCAGCTTCTTTACGCACAAGATGAGTTGCTTGCGGAAATCCTGCAGCATATTCAATATAGACAGCCTTTGCTTTCCGAATCCATTCCCTGAAAATATCGCTGAATCCAACGATCCAAGGCCCTTGTTCCTTTTGCCGATACTTAAGCTGTGCTAATAAATAGCTTTCATTGACAGCTTTGATAGCTTGAACTTTACCGAAGACAGCACCTATAAATTTGGGCAATTTTTCTTTCACAATTATAGGAGGTTGCCATGAAGAAAGCTCATCCCGGTATAGGATTCGGAGAATATTGATTTGATCCATATAAAGGTCTTCAGACATTACGATTTCGTGTAAATTATTTTGTCGTTGTATTTCTTTTTTACTGGCTCCCTCTAGCTGCTCTTTTGTTAGCTTAAAGAATGTTATCCAATCTTCCGTCTTTCGGCATGGCTCCAAGGTATGAGCTTGGAGATTGATTTTTTTTAAAGTCCGGGCACAGTGGTGTGAATAACATCGTCCGTGCATCTCATACTCATGTAATTTCGGCGAGTAACAACCTGAACCTGTCAATTGCCATAAGATACCTGATATTTCCCCTTGTCCAAATTTGACCCATTCTTCTTCTCGTACAAGAATACCAGTTTCAAGAAGTGAGTCTGCTACTTTTTGACTAAGTGTCTCTGCGTCTGCTGTGTTCATGGTAGGCATTTTATGTGTAAAAAGAGCGACGATTCCATCCTCGATTACTTTAATGCGAAGATCAGCTTCTCCATCTATGGACCCACCACCAGCTACATCTATTATCCATGTTGCAATGCTACTTAATGCCCAAGGTTCTTTACACTTATTGAAGTCTGCACTAGATAATCGGGTTGGACAAAATTTTTTCTGACGATTCGCGGGTAGCGAAGGAAGATCAAGTGCATGCAGGGACTGAGGGCTTCCGATATCGTACCCATCGAGTTCACCAACTGAGCGCATACTCATCCTGGCTATTCTTTGTCGGGCCTGTCTTTCCTCTGCATCCGTTTTGGAGCGCGCAGGGGGTAGAGTATATGGTGCACTTCCATGGTTAGAAAGCGAGGAGGACCTTGAGAAATATTGGCCGCCCCGAAAGGATGGTATGCTTAGTGCGTCATTTGGCTCCTTCCGCACGGAGGTAGCAGATCCGAGATTTGACGCAAACAAACTGATGTCGTGGCTTGGATCGTGATATATTCCAGCAAGTGGATTGCCTCTATCCTCTTTCGTTTCGGGAACTGGGGGTAAGGGACGCTCGAGCCCCCGTTGCTTCTCAGATGATGATAATGCTATATTTGGATAATAAAAGTACTCAGTAGTATCATCTCGAGAGAGATTTTCACCTTCTAACGCAGCATTTGGCTGAGGATATAGAGCCATTTGCTCATCACCTTCATCAAAACTCATCCTGTGTGGCTTAGTGTTGGACATTTGTAACCCATTTTCCCCGTAAATGTCAACACCGGAGTCATCAAAAGCTGGAAAAGGAGACATTGTGTTGTTTGAAACCTCAGAAATACTTCCACGGCAGGAAGGTGACATACTGATATGGTTTCCGGAGCCTGTTGATGCTTGTTGTATTGGTAGCTGCAAGTTTGGGGTTCCTTTGGTGCAATCAAGGCTAAAAGTATGCCTAGTTAGATCTTTCCCACCGTATGATAAGTGTGCATCATAGCCACCACCTGCTGAACCTAAATCTACCACTTCATTATTTTCGTCGCTGCTGTCGTCTAGCAAAAATTGCTGAGGAGATCGAGGCCGCTCATACTGGCCGAAACTTAGTCCGCCAATGCCGCAGAGCAGATCTTGCTCCTCTGCTAGTCTCATACCTTCAAGTCCAGCTTCCGCCTCGACATCGCTAGCATTATCATCTCTATCGTCTAACACATCGGATTGAGTTTGACAGATATTTTGTGTAAATTTTTCTTCATCGTTTATTGTAGACAAGTCAAATTGCTGAAGGACGTTCATTTCTGCGTCGAAGGGCTCCTCACTCTGCATAGGTGGTCGGATTCTTTGCCTAGATCCAAAAGCCCCCAGAGCATCTCCAATGTCTTCATATAGCTGCTTTTGTGTGACAACTTCCTCAAAACTGCCTTTCATACCCCAGTAATATGTATCATCAACCTCATCAACTGGCGCGTTAGGCAAGGGCCTAGATGTTGGGTGTCTCTGCAATTCTATCCCACCAGCGTGTAGCGGTGCAGAATTATCTGGTGTGCAGCCAGTAGAAGGGGAAGAGTCATTCTTATATGGACTTTGATATGAATTCGCGTGTGACCTGGAGTAGCTATCTTGCTCATATGAGGGAAGCCAGTTGTTTTCTTGGGACTGACAATTAGTTTGCTCATACTGGTTGTCATCTAGACCATAAGGTATAATGAAAGACGGGGTATTTCGAATGTCCTGTCGTCGAGGAGAAATTGGCGTAGATACTGTAGTCGTTGGGTTAAATTCTAAATGATCATTCTGTGACGTCTTCAGAGGTCCTGGATGGCTTGTGTAACATGAAATATTTTGCTGCCAGTGATCAGAAGACATCATTGGGTCTAAAGTAGCGGGATTATTATATTTTTCAGGATATGAATTGTTTGTAAGTTCATTTCTTTGTAGCATGTAGTCTCTGGAGGGGTTGGTTATTTGGTATATTGATGAATTGAAACCTTGATCACTCGTTATGTTGGGATTTAAGGATGATTGAATCATATTTTGGCCCGGTTCATTTTCACTGTAGCAGTGTGGAATGGACGGCATTTTTATATGCGATGGTAACTGATCGTCATTTGAGAAAGGTAGGTACTGTTGTAGCTGCGGCTGCTGGTAATGGGGTGACGCTAGAGGAATGTGACCGGTCTGTCCTAGATCGAGTGAGCCATGGGACGAAGCTATATACGGGCTTTCCATAAATTGATCATGAGAATTTAGGGATCTACCAGTGGCCATATTTGATCCGGTCTCATATCTCCTATCTGTATAGCCTTGTAAGCCCACATCATCATTATTGTCAAAACTCTGTTGTCTTTGCAAGCCAGTTTGCGTGTAGTGCAATTCCGACCCGTTTGTTTGTTCGTATTGTACAGGCGGAACATGTCCATATCGTCGTAAGCTTTTGGAGTTGAGGGACATTTTGACCAGCTATTACCCAACGCACGAATGATTCTGCTTTTCTGAGGAATAAGTTGATATTCGGGCTTAGATTCGATAGACTGACAGATACGCTTTACTAAGTTGTCGAATTGCTTCGACCACAGGACCTAGCTTTAAGGATACCGGGCTAAATCTGTCGCATTGGGGAGTGTCAAGCGCAAGTTAAGCCTGAGAAAGCTCTCACCCCATACTAAGCGGTTTATTGTAGACAATATTCTTGTAAGATAGTTCTGGTTGAAGATGTCGGTACCCACGTAGAGTTTTCTTTACTGCGTGGCTTGTTTGACTCGATGAACCCTTGTAAAGCTCTGTAGTTTGAAGGGAAGTGTGCGGGGGGGGGGGGTACTTCAGTGTAAAGACGACACGCGGAAGATTTTCCTTAGCTGGTTCGGATCCGATGAAAGCTCACACCTTACCTCATTCAAACCGCTAAAACCCCATGCTACAATCAAATACGGTAGAGTAATCATTATATGTATATATATAATCATATATGTATACATGTTTTCTCGTCAAAGGCTTGCGCTAGGTTCAGGACCATCGAGCTGTTGCGCCTTTTTTACTCATTCTCTAAAATCCCTTTCTCGTATAGCACGGCCGGCCCTATAGCTACATGTGGCGGGGTGGGGTCGGACACGATTTAGAAGTGAGGCAATGGCAGTAGCTATGCACTGGTTTCAAGGGGCTAATACCAGACATTCTACTAAACTCACAAGCCGTGGTACCGAACGACAGTTACTTAGGCTCACCCGGCTGCGATGTTTGCATGCATGTTTTCTCTTCAAACTTCAGAGTCTATTAAGCAGTGACGATGATAACACGCAGCAAGGTTCTAGAAATAGTTTATTGATAAATTTTCGAAGCTGCACTCGGGAATTTTTCTTCACTCCATGTATGCTATTTAATTTACGCCTCCCCTCTGACGGAGATCTGTATACCGAATTATCTTTGACCCGGGACATCATCTAATGCTTGACGCCATTAAGAATTTGATGAGATTTAATACGTATCTTGTGGAACATGGTATCGCTAACCGGAAAAACGGAAAAGGGCTATTGGTGATGGCCAAACAACTTCAAACTACCATTTTTCTACAACCAGTGAAGTTGTTTGGATGATCAGTTCGTATCTGTTATGGCCAATGGCAAGTTCCACTTGGGTTAGTGCTCCCTTAAAACAATCAATTTATCTTTGAGGATGGCAAAAATTAAGTTTCGGTCGCAGTGAATTAGCGTACTGAACGAATCAAGAGTCCATATGGAGCTTATGAACATATGTAATCCTTTCTGTCAGCCTCCGGCTTTATGCAGTCTCACAGCAGCAGATATGAGACCGGAAAAACTTTGCCCCGGCACGACCCGATATAATCTGCGGCAGAGAAACGCATAACATGTGACTGACTAGCATGAAGACTTGCATATCGGCAGTGGTTAAAGATGGTTTGTTGATGCTGAACTATCATAGCTTGCACTCATACAAGAATTGTTAATTCCCCTCAATCTGGAAAAGAATACGCTAATCCTTTTGCACCCTAGATCCCGTTTGCTACCACGATCAAAATAACTTCCGGGGATTTAGTATCGAACAGGGATACAAGCCGAACCAATTTCTTCACATGTGTTCGGTTCAGATTGCGTGGATTTTATTGCGCCTTGATTACATCTAGCATGGCATCATGCACGGCAAACCTTGTCATCGAACGATTCACACTAAGCATAATGAACATTTCGACTTAAGCTCTATTTAATCGGATCCAATCACTGGCATAAATCTCCAGAAATGAGCGTAAACCAGATTCAGTACAATTTATGTCCGAGGGAAATTCAAAAAAATGGTTTATTCTAACGCAACAATTGCATGCTCTGTGGCAGGGGATATAGCGAGAGAAGCCAAGAAGTATTAAACTCGTTGTCTTTGGTTAAATCTCTGATCCGAATATGGGCTTTGCGTAACTTGTATGTGCATGCCAAACAGCAAGCCCCGTATACCTTGTCTATTCATGTCATTATTTTGATTTAGAGATCAACTGTGGAAGAGCACCATTATGGCCTACAAGCTACGTATGTCAAAGCAGGTCTAACAGATTCTCTATTTCATCATAAAATCATCTTGTGTTTTTGCAATAGGTGTCCCAACCCAGCCTGACCAGACGTCGTCCAATAAGATAAGATACACCACACTATTGTTTAGTTTGAAGTTCAAAAGTTATTTGTAGGAGAGCGGCTCCCTACAATATTTTGACAAGCTGATATTCGTATTTTGCTAGGTTATTGTGTGAGTGAGATCAAGAGGCCAACTTCTATTCCCAAGGAAATCCTTAGCCTTAGTATTTAAAGTCGCGGTGTGGATTATAGTTAGGTGGATGATAATTAAAGTGATTTCACATGAGCGTCCAATGGTTCCGGCTACTCGAAAATTTAACATGAGTAGAACTTGAGACTGAGGATACGTGATTGCTTACCTGAAATTCTCAATCATCAACCCATCTATTATCTCTCACAAGGTGAACCAGTCAACGGCGTACAATGTGGTTGATTAAATATCCACTAAACTGGGATCTACAAAGAGCTAGCAGTTTATTAAAAAGGATATTTGTAGTTAAGCATAGCCATAGTTCATGCCTTCTAGCTGTCAGCAAAGATGAATTCTCCACCTTCCATTGGTGCCGGCGTAATCGCTCAGTATGCACTGCGTAACTGGGATAGCCAAGAAGGATCGCAACTGAATCGAAGTTGGAAGTGTTATGATTAGTATATGATATGGGAATTTACACTTGCGCTGGAGCAGCTCAGACAATTTATGGAGAGGTATCTTGATTGATATGTAGTAATGAGGTTACAAGGAAAATTCTAGGTTGTAGATTGGGGGAAGCTCGTCCCTTATCCCCTAGTTAATTCGCTTGTGGACCGATCAGGTAACCAGTATGCAGCGCACCACAGTGTGCTCCAAACTAGGCAGATATGCCAACTGTTCTATATTAACATCCGATCTCTCATGTACACGGTGTCCTCTACGAACCTGGGAGTGAAATATTCTCCCAGACCCAAGTCCAGTCAAATTTCGCAATACCAAAAAAACCATCCTACGAGGCAATTATTCAGCATACTCCACTATATTAACCTTTCATTTCCAACGACATCGGTTGCAACCAAGAAATCATTAAGGTTTACAAGTACGACCTACTAAATCATCAGTTCAATGAACACACCTCTCGTTGACTTTCTCCAGCCTCAGCTGGTCGCCAAATACACGCCCACGCCGATATTTACACCCAACGGAGCAAGCAAGGCATGGCGCTCCAATCTGGGAGACAGTGCTTTGGGATGGACGTGAGAAGGATTAGGATAAGTTCCCAAGATGATTCAAATGAAGAATATAACTTCGATGGGCGTGAACTTCAGATTATTGCAAGAGTTTCACTATTTGAGCTTTGCGCGCGCAAAAACTTCGTTGCGAGAGTGCAGCTGACACTATAAACACAAGTCAAAGATGGATGGTGCCGTGGTCTGCCTCCTGGTGGTGTTCTCCGGTATAGCTTGAGTAGCCTAGGCACCTACTCCACTTGGGAAGGAGACGCCTATACCACATTTCGCGTGGAGGAAAGTAAATAGATGATTGAGGCGTGTCTGGATAGCTCGAGGTTTCTGAGACGTTTCCCTTGGTGGGTATTCACAGACGAGGGTTGACTTGGGTTGAAGAAGAAGCTACCATAACTTCGCAGTAGTGCCTGCAAATGAAATCCGAGGCAAAAGTACTCTTCCTTTATGTTGAATCATCTATTACATACTTTTCTTTGATATTGTGTCATAGCTAGATAGCTGCATACGCAATTAAAATCTGATGCAAAAAAACGCCCCGATCTCTCATACTGAATAAAGTACCGCTTGTGATGCTGTTAGGTAGAGAGTAGATACCCTTCATGCGCCATAATTCCATACTACCATAATAACTACCGTTGCATCAGTCATTAGATCTACCATACTACAGAGCTGAGCGTAACGGAAAGCAACCTCGAGCAAAGCTCCGTTTGACGACTTCTCGATAATGCCGCTTTACCATTCCCATCTGAGTCCTCAGCCTTTTTTTAACCACGCCTCATCTCGCCTCAACGATCAATAATGAAGTTACTACAATTACAAACAGGAACTTGACCCATTAATTAACAGCCATCACCTACTATAAATTTACGACGCTTTGTATACCCGCATGGAGGAAATTAAGTCGAAGAATACAGAGACTGGGCCCTGGATTTTAGGGGGCCGTTGCTCTAAGGGGACAAACATCCTGAGTAAGGACAGGTGGCTGAGATGTGGAGCGAGAGTGGGATATTTATCTAAAGACCATGCTGGGACTGAAGTATCCTAGGAATTTTCAACTTTGGAACGTTTGTCGGCGCCAAGATTGAGATTTCGGCTGATTTGCCAGGAGGACTTCTTTTGTCCATGAGTCAACAGTCCTCTCCAGGGCCCTAGACGGCACAAAAGAAGTTGGGCTAAGCTACCATACAGAAATCACGCTCTGTCAAAACTTTTCTGCCACTTCAGCACGACCTTCGGGAATGAGTTTGAAGGAGGCTAGAAAGGCAGAGGGTGAAATCCTCGAGGTACACACAAGTCTGCAGCGCCCAGCTGGCCGGCCTCTTCGAACGCTTCAGAAGGCTCACTATGTCTTCGGATCTAGTCCTAATGTCGGCACTAGGAGAGCTCCGCACCCAGTGGTTTTTGCGATTTTTCCCGGCTGCCATACACCAGCGAATGGCCATCGTTTTGTTGGCTAAAGAGGGGAATGAAGGGCCAAGGGCTACTCTAAGTGTATGATCAAATGAGGGCTTGTGAGGGGCGGCACTGTTCGAGGGGAGCTGTATGGGAGGCATAGGAGTGGATATAATACTGGTATAGGTATACTTGGCCTGTAGGCAGAGAGGACCCTTATGTCTTACATGGTCATACACTCAGACAGGACAATAAAATAAATTCAGTGTAATAATTGGAACAAAAAACGTCACCGTTTCGAAAAACCGACCCCTTTGATTTTTATCCCGTAAAGTCTGAGCCTTGTTATGTCTGAGGTCGCGAGTAATCCTAAAAAGGATGCCCGTCGTAGAAAGCCCCAAACGGACTACAGCAGTGGGAACGAGGCGTCGAAGATACCACTAGAGACCGACGTAAATCCACAAAATTTCAAGGATTAAATTGTCAATCTAATAGTTTCAGTCAGGATGTTTGAGAAAAGATGTTCTTTTGCGTGTCTCTCGAGCTATGTCTTATCTCCATGTACAGTCTCTTATGGGTAGAAAAGTATATGGGTCAAAATGAATGGGGTAAGATCCCTGTAACTATGGGTTTGATTGGTTTGGTCTTCAGGTAGGCCAATGTCTCGTTCATCCACTGGTAATGCGAGGAAGGGTATCAACCAATGATATTCCGTGAAAGTCGAATTTAATGGGGACGGTTTTCAACTTTAAGAAAAAGGTTTACGGGTCTTCTTTAAAAGATAAAAAAATCAATTGATATAGTTTAAAAATCCACATCTATTTCAAACGTAATTGCACTATATTAAAAAGTATACATCGAACCCCCCCATGTGACTCGCAAATGATATGAAAGCAAGCTGCATGTTTTGTATCAATCTGCTCCATTCTAAAACTTTGTAAAACCTCCATCTGCCTTTGTCACTGCTACACATCTTTTGTGCAGGCTACCAACTAATGAATCAGCTCCTCGGAAGGGATACAGTCCCCTGCAGCCTCTAGATATATTCTTAACGTGGCAGAGCCGCATGCCTGACCCCATTTACCTCACGACTATTTACCTGAATATAATTTTTTAAGATGTTCCACAGTGACTCAATCAGGTTCAGGTCCGGAAAGTGAGGTGGCTATCTAATTGGCGTTATTCCATCCTCAGGCAGCGCCTCAATTGTTGAGTATGCTTTGTGACATGCTGCATTGCCGTGCATGTGTAAAATATCTGGATTTTCCAGGTGAAATTGTTTCAAAAGAGGCAAGATCCTTTCACGAATAGATGAGGCCCTCATTAATCCCCAATCCTTTTGTCAGACTAGGAATGAGCCTTTCCGTGATCCATAAAATGATCCCCAAAACATCCAGCTGTTCCCATGAGCATGACGAGCCATAATACAGGCCTCATCAAACTCATCATCAGGCTAAACTCTGGTCTTAGTACAAGGAAGATTATGAAAGGATTTATACGTGCTTTTCTTGTGACACGAGGTTTTGTATGAGAATAACCCGATACCCAGATTTCATCAGTCCATAGTATTCTACTCCATTGTTCCTCGCTCCAATCGAAACGTAATTGGACGAACTCCAATATTTTCTGCTTGTGAACTGCACTTGACGGAGGCTTCTTCCGAGCAATGCATCTGCTGTAGCCTCTTTTTTGAGGGCATTAGAAATTAAATATTCACTGCATCCCCAGTAGCCGAAGGTCCCAATCGCTAGTTCCAAATAGGATATCTGACAATTTTCAGGGGATTCCCGGACAAAAGCCTCGAGCTCATCGACTTATTACGCGCTCAATTTTGGCAAGCGTCCATTGCAAGGTGTAAGATTCTCATCTTGTTGAGTACACACACATGGCACTTGCCTTGTTGTAAAGCTAAGTTCGTTAGTTATATTTGTTGTAATGGAAGTTGTGTAGAGAAGCCTAAACTGTTTGACTTGTGTTTAATTGTAACGGCTGTTAAGCCTAACAACTCCTGTAGCCTACGCTGGCTAGCGCAGGCATTAATACTAAGGGAATCTTCGTGAGGGATCTCAAAACACACGGAGCTTAGAAGATTCCCCATGAACCTTCTGGAAGCATATTGAAAGTCCGTGAGGATGACGGGAGTATCGAGAATATTCTAGGGAGTTGTCGAAGTTTCCAAACAATTCTGGTCATACAGGGAATCTTATAGAAGTGGATTATCTTAGATTATATATATATATTTATGATCTACTTATTTATTTAGTTTATTTTAGTTTAGTTTAAATTTAACGTCGTGCCTGCCTACAGCTCGTGACCTTAGTCACGTGATGGACGGCCCAGTCCCTACAGAATGTAACGGCTAGTGAGCCGGTAATTACCCTGTGGCACATGATGTTAATCACGTGCTTCACAACTTTACGAAACCACTATTCTATCATAGATTAATCTGGACATCACTAGAAATTTCTAGCAACTAGTAGTAAGACTGCGAACCAGCCTCAGGGGAAAATACTAGAAACTGGTATTAGTCAAGAATATTCTAGATAGAGTAGTAAGCGAATAAATAGTTGAAGTTGGACGTACATAGATAGCCATAGAGAAAATAATAAACAACCTTCGTATATTTGATCGCCCCAGCATCTATACCTCGAACCGTGACACAGAACTACCCGACGCTCTAACGCGCATTACAACACCTAGAAATTACAAAAGAGTCCGACCAGCTGTCCGCCACTCTGCTTTCCAATTTGAATGTAGCAAATTTCCCTCTACCAGGAGCTTCACTTTTTTTTTTTTTTTTTTACAAGTAGTTTTAAATTATACCTGCAAAACAAGAAAATAGGAGTACACAGTTACATCTAACAATAACCCCACAACCAATCGTAGAATTTCACTTGGAAATATCTAATGGGCTCTTTGGATTTCGTCGAAGAATTTAGTCACCTCGACCAATTTTCCGAAGGCAAGGGCGCCTTTAGGCGTGCCAAGTACCTATTTGATGCCGGGGCAAGGGTGACGAGATCCACCGCGAAGACGAGCACGGTTTCTTCCTATAGTGCAGAAGAAGAAGTGATCGGGGCTTTTTTCTTCGCCACAGGAGCAAGTCATAAGGGCAACTTCGTGTGCGAAACGTCGATGATAAAGGGCGAAATCTCCGTGTCCGGAACGAGCTGCGATGAGCGCTCCAAATGTCCGCCGATTTAAGCTTTTCAGTTCTTGGGTTATTCCTGAGCTGGGACCAATTCCGAGTTCTTTATATCTAGCCGGAGCCTCTCGTTCCCAGAAGGCGTCGCTGGAGGCCTTACATAGTTGAGCCACCTTCCTTTTTGCCCTTGCTATGGACAGAGGAAGAGATGATGTGGGAATTATACATGCTGACTTGGCTAGAGAGTCTGCTTCTTCGTTTCCGGGGATTCCAGAATATCCGGGGCACCATCGGACACCGACCCTAGTGTAGGATACGCGTTTCCTATCAGATCAGCTGGCTGCGAGTTTCCGAAATTTCATAATTTGACAGGAACTTGTTGCGGTGGGTGGTAACAGGAGAAGCCGTAGAGCCGCTTCTTGGTTGTCTAGGCAGACAGTTACATTAGTCGCATAAAATGCCATGGGATTGCGGATGGCGGCCGCTAGCCCCTCAGTCGCTCCGGCAATATCCGCATCACAAACTTCTGCTGAGGTACCTAGAGGTATAGTTCCACAGGCTATCTCGTGTGACGCGCCACGTCGTATCGAATATCCTGCTCCTGCTCGGTTCTCGATTAAAGCACCATCGGAGAAAACAGTGAGGTCCAACAATGATTGCAGAACGAACCAACCGGAGAAGGCATCGACTTCAGCATTACGACCGACTGCCCCGATCTTTTCCAAAGATGTATCCCGATTAACTTTCCAGGGTGGGGGAATAGTATCTTCTGAGAGTTCTGGGGAAATTCTTTGTCGGATCCACAGCATTCTTGTGGAATTCCATCTTCTACAAAGGGGGTGCCTAGGATCTGCCGAGGCTATGCGTACAGCTAGGCGATCTTGGATACGTTCCAGCCAGGCTCGTGCCGGACCCCAACCTGTCTCCCGAAGAAGTACAGCAACTGGCGTCGTTCGGAATACTGGAAGAGCTGCTCGGGCCGCGTCGTTCATCCTTTGTTGTATTCTAAGAACTAGTCCTTTTGGGGTTCCTTTGGAATACCAAGTCTCGGCCCCGTAGAGCAAGGTTGTAAAAGCTGCTCCTTGGAGTGCCTGTCTCAAGAGAAGAGGGCTTATTCCTCGAGTGGTTCTTGAGAGGCTTTTTATGTGGCTCGTGATGGCCAGGGATCTACCGCATGTTTGTCTTACATGTTCTCTAAATCGAAGGCCACGGTCAAAGATGACCCCGAGCCAGCGTGTGTGGTCGTTTGGAGTGACCTCTACTTCATTAGCGTATACGCTGGGCTCTGTTGGGGATCCATGCTTTCGGTGGAAGTATTGCAGGTCAGTTTTGGACACTTCAAAAGTGATGCCGTTCTCACGCCCCCATGCGAGGGTTGAGTCTAACTGCTTCTGGAGTAGTTCTGAGCATCGAGTGAGAGATGGCGCTGACGCCATGAGTGCCACATCATCTGCATAACCAAAGCGTTTTGGGGAGAGATTGAGGAGGCCCTCAATTGCCAGTAGGAACAGGATTGGGGAGGCGGGAGACCCTTGCGGAAGACCACAGTGGATTTCAAATGTTGGAGATGTAGTTCCATCAACTATAATTGAGGCTTCTCGCTCAGACATAAAAGAAGACACCCACTGTGCCACATTATTGGGCCAGCCTTGACCCCGCAAGCAGTGACAAAGGCGGCATTTTTGGATACCATCAAATGCTCCTTTCACATCTACTGTGACCATGCCAGCCACTTCTTTTTTGGACCACGCATCCTGAATACCGCACGACAATGCTGTGGTGAGGTCTGTGGCAGATCTTCGCGGAACTGCGCTACATTGATCCCGAGAGATAATCTGTAATTTCAGCGCTAGGAATGAGAGGCGGCGGGCCATTAGTCTCTCGTGTCCCTTACCAAGGCATGACAGAAGAGCAATTGGTCGGTATGACTTTGGTAGAGCCCGATTGCGGTTTCCAGACTTTGGAATTATAATAACATTAGCCTTCTTGAAAACACTCGGGTGTAGTCCTTGCTGATCACACCAGCGGAATAAAGCTATTATCCGAGCCCCAATGAGTGGCCAGGCGCGTCTAAATACCGTCGTGGTGATACTGTCCGGTCCAGGAGCAGATATTGAGACGACACAGCATGAGTTATAAACCTCTTCGTCCGTTATCGGAGGCCAGGAAATTGATTTTTTTGCCACTACAGGGGCTGTATAGTCGATATATACTTGATTTAGGTGTCGGCTGAGAAGAGTATCTTTAAAAGGCTGTGCCTTATCTTCTTGACGGAATACTGGGCCAGTCGGGCTCTCTAAAGGTGGGGTGTGGTAGTGAGCCTCTTTCTTATGTCAGCGAACTATCTAATAGGCCTCTTTGAGACTGGAGACTTGTTCTATCTTATTCTGCCAGTATGCCCGCTTGGATTTTCTCATAATTTTACCGAAGGCTCGACGTTCGGTAACTGCCGGAAGACCTATGCGGCGGGCTCGGCAGAAGCTTAAATGAGCTTCAGTGCACTCCTTGGTCCACCAGCCAGCTTTCGCTACCTGTTTACGGGATCTTGGGCAGGCAGCACGAAGGGACCCTGAGATGGCACTCACAATTCCTGACGCCTCCTCTTCAATTGTTTGGGAGGGAGCAACGGCTAGGTGGTTCTCAAGAAGGCCTTCGAATATAGACCAGTTACAGGAGGCTAATTGCAGCTTACCTGGTGCAGGAATTTCGACCTCCCAATTATTTACTTGGCAGAGAAGAGTTCTGTGGTCTGAGCCGGCTTCCAGATCTTGTCGAATTTCGCAAAATGCGTTAACATCATTTCGGACAAAGCAGAGATCGATGGCTGCTCCGGCGTCATGAGTGGGAGCTCTCTCATGGTTGAGAAGTCGCAGTCCCCGGGAGGCTGTCCATGATAGCAGGGAGTCGCCATCCACGCTATCGGTTCGAGATTTCGGGTCCCAGGATGAGTGGTGAATGTTGAAGTCCCCTGCCAATATATCTGGTGACCCTGTGCTGTTAATTATATAATTTAGACCTTCCCCGGAGTCAGTTGCTCCGATTGGGGCGTTGTAGGCGTTCCAGCATGCGAGCGCACGCTTATTCCTGCGCGGAATAACGACTTGTAATAGGTCTCGCGAGTGTAAAGCTGGATGGAATGGGGATAACCCTTGCTCTTTGCAGACGTAAGTCATCACCCGTGGCCGAATATTCCAGTTGGAAAGTGGAGAGAAACATTGGAATCTTGGGTGAGTCTTTGTTAGTCTACGGGAAAGGTCAGTAGAAACCCAAGGTTCTTGGATTAGTACCACATTAGCCCCACATTTTGAGGCCAGTTCTAGGGCGGCGTCGTGCGCAGAGGCACGTCTACCAACGTTGATCTGGAAGAAGCAGAGGCCTGGGGTTTGCTGCTTCCTTCGGTTCCTGTTACGGTCCCTCATAGTGACTCCTCAAGGGAAATCAGGGGAGCAAACCTAGATGCTGAGCCTATTGTTAGAATAGGAGTTGGAATCGTGGTGCACGAGGGTTGTGTGGAAGGCGACCCAGCGGGGGGTTCCGGAGCGGGCGGGGGAGGTTTAAGAGCCAGCCAGGACTTGTGTCCTTCCTGGCGCATTACCCGCATTCTCTCTTTGTCTGGGCGAACAAATACTCCGTTAGCTCGGAAGGGTATCGCGGGGCATCCAGTGGAAGAGGCCACGTGCGGGCCAGCACAATTAAGACACTTTATGGGTGTCGTACAAGGGCCTTTGTGTGAGTCTGACGCACAAAGTCCGCATCGAGCTCTCCGGGTGCAGGCATTGATGTTGTGATATCCATGGCAGCGTTGACAGACCTGGAGGCGTGGGCGATTGTCAGCCGGACGAATTTTGGCGGACCGAGCAAATAGGCGGACGCTGGAGGGGAGTTTATCTGCGGCTGGCTTTGCCACTACTAGTCGTAGAGTACCTTCCCATTCTGGGGATGCCAGAGATACGTGTCCAGCTGATGGAAAAAATCGATTTTGTGTCGATTTTTGCTGCTACGAGCTCTTCTCGAATTTCAGCATCAGAAAGGGCTTCGGGAGATCCAGAAACATTGTATCCATATTTGGGGACTGGGCTGAGGAGGAAATTCTCTCGTTTTTCCTGTCTTTCGATCGGCACAACTCCTGTGGCAGGCTGTAGAGCAAGGGCTGCGTGCATGAGTTTTGGGGCTTGATCAGAAGAGGGGGCCACAAGGGCTAGCCCAGAAGGGACCGACCTGATGTCCTTGATTAGTTCCGGTTTTTCGAGAAAGCTTCTCAGCTTTGTACGGACCAGAAGAGAATCCTGGAATCTCAGAGGGTGGTCGGGCGCTAGA
This sequence comes from Blumeria hordei DH14, assembly GCA_900239735.1. NCBI lineage: Eukaryota > Fungi > Ascomycota > Leotiomycetes > Helotiales > Erysiphaceae > Blumeria > Blumeria hordei. The sequence continues at coordinate 3,762,281 of OENG01000035.1, forward strand.
CGTATCATAACTCTAGAGTCCGGCCTGTTTTTCTTCTTTGGACTTGTAACCCTGGGCGTAGCCTTTGGAAGGTGTGCAGGTACGGACAAGTACTTGATAAAAGTTATGTAGGTGTTGTACAACTGCACTAAGCGTGCGTCAGGCATCATCATGTTCTGGGCAAATAGTGAAGGAAAAAACTGAGCACGTGATATAATCTTAATGTATGTAGTGCTGAGTAGTTTTCTCCATGTAGCAACAAGATATCAATCTGTAATTACCTGAAATACAGTTCCGCCTTTATTCTGACTAAATTGATAATATCGACTAAATGCGTTACCATTTGTCATAATCTAACTGGTTATGAGCCCGGCTGCGTATCATAAGTCGAATCATTAAGTCATTTAACCACAGGCACTATTGAGAAGGTAGCACTTGTTAAAGATTACACAAATTAATTGTTGTAAATAAACAATCTTACAATCAACTCAATCTATACATTAAATACAATGGCTGACGGTTTACCCAATCATATAGAGCAACTTAAGGGACAAAGTTCCTATCGAATTTGGAGTGTCCAGATTAGAAGTGTTCTTCAAACAAAGGGCTTATGGCCATATGTGCTAGGCAAATATTCCGAGCCTCAATTTCCCGAAGAAGGCGAATCAAAAAGAGATTTTAACGAGCGTCTGAAGGAGTACACAATTGATAAAGCCAAAGCTACAGGGATCCTCCAGCAGTCACTCTCTAAAGATATAATTCTTGACGTAGAGTTCATTGATGAACCATACGAGGTATGGAGTTATTTAAAAACTAAATACGAACCAAATGGATTGGCCCATCAGTTTGCAATTTATCAGGAATGGCAATCTGTTCAGTATGACGGCAAGGATCTCGAGGACTTTATTCACAAGTATACCCAAGCCTGTAGCAGATTAAAGGAATCAAAAGTTGATGTCAGCAATACTATTAAACTTTATCAATTCATTACTATAATTTCGCCATGGTTTGATAATTTTAGCGCTGGCATTCGCGATAAGCTCAGAAGCTGTAAGGAAGATAAAGACTTGCCACTGCTTGATGAAATTATATCAAATTTGTTAGATGAAGACAAAGCTCAGAAATACAATCAAGCAGTCAACTTTGCTCGAAAAGACAGATCTAGCCAATCCAACTCAAGGGAAGGCCATATTCAAAAAGTAGAGTTACCGAGAAACGAAATTGACTCTACATGCAGTCATTGCGGTTTTGAGCACAGGGAAAAGGATTGTTGGCATCTTCATCCAGAAAAAGCCCCAAAAAGATTTAAGCCAAAGCGGTGCGATGAAATTGGATGTAAACTTTCTCAGCGATATTCTGATGATGAGTTTAAAGATGGTAAAATAAAGACTAATCCTACTAAACCCAATCGAAACTTCTTTTCTGACATCCCAAGCGACTGTAATTTCATGGCTCAAGTATTCACTGATAATTCACAGCAACCATTGCAATTAACAAAAAACTTATCATCGATCTCCTTGCCGGCTGTTTCAGAGGATGCCATTAAAGCCTTAAAGTCATCCGAATCAATACATAGCTGGATACTTGACTCTGGAGCGTCGACACATTTTACTCATGATTTAGAAAATATGTTTGATTACGAGACTTGCGATGTGCGTGTGGAATTTGGAAAAGGCTCTGCTAAGGCATTAGCTTATGGTTCTGTGCGATTAGAAGTTTTGGGTGATAAAAAGCGTACAGTAACATTCAGTGAGGTTTACTATGTTCCTGATATGCGCGCAAACCTTTTGTCAACAGAGAAGCTTCGTAATAAAGGCTTATTCTACCGCAACGACAAACAAATCCTCTTCACTGAAAATGCTATAATTGCGAAAGTTTACTCACATCAGAAAGTCCCGCATATTCTGCTTGCTAGTAGTCAGATCAACTATGGAAATTTTTTGGCCATGAACAGCAACATCTTGACGGACTCACCAGCAAACACAAGTATTTGGCATGCACGTTTAGGTCATTTACCAGAAGCCAGATTAAAGCAAGCGATGAAAGTAACAAAAGGCATAAAGATTATTGGTGAAGTCAAGCAAAAAAATTGTCATAGCTGTGAGGAAGCTAAGTCGAAAAGAATTATTAGCCGAGTGACATCACCACGATCAAAGGAGCCCTTGACGCATTGGAACATAGACGTCGTCACAGTAACTCCTGAGTCAATCAGTAGAGCAAGATATTTTACACTGATGACTGACGCTGCGACCTTAACACACCGTGTTGGTTTTCATGCAAATAAAAATGGCGCTTACGTACATATCCAAAATCTCGTCGACTATGTTAAAACTAATACTGGTACAGCAGTAAAGGTTATTCATATCGACGGTGGTAGGGAATATGGTGGTATAAAACTCACCGAACTCTGTGCAAGTAATGGAATAGACCTTCATGTTACAACACCTCACAATTCTGAGCAGAATGGTCGTGCAGAGGTCAGTAATCATTATGTTTGCTCAGTCGCCCGTAAATTAATGCTTCACGGCAAAGTATCAAAGGGATTATGGTCAGAGGCCATAGAAGCAGCTGTGTATATAATCAATTTAACACCATCGGCTACTTTGGGTGGAATTACACCCTATCAAGCTCTCGCTGAACATTTTGATTGGGATCCAAAGATACCCTATGTTGGCAATCTTAAAGTTTACGGGTGTAAAGCTTTTGTTCTTGATCATAACATCAAACGAAGTGACAAGTTTGCTAGTAGAGCACTTGTTGGGAAGCTTGTTGGCTTTGAAGCCCATAATATCTATCGGGTGTGGTTACCAAAGGAGCACAAAGTCATCCGGTCTACCAACGTTCGCTTTGATGAGGAATGTGTAGATTTTGAAAACACGAAAGAAAATCCAGATGAGATTCAGCTCGTATTACCAGAAGATGATGTGGAACAGCCCAAACCCAAAGATGATGCCCAACAAGGAGGTGTACAAGTAGACATTTTCCAACAACAGGATCCCTCAGTTGGCGATTCAGGAGGTGAACTATAGGATATAGATGAAGCGCAAACTGATAATGCGTTAGGATCCGGTAACTTTATAAATAGAAATGAGGATTATCAAACAAATCTCCCGTCACTCGGCACCGCCGGCACTCCCATCATCGACAATCCATTAGAACTACGCCGCTCTTCACGGATAAAGAAAAAGAGCTGTTCTGGAGCTGAGCATACTGAATATCAGAATCGTTCGTCAAAAAGATTACTGTTTTCTCATGTTGGGAACCAATCAAGATTTGCTCAACCAAAATCACTGCCCCATCGAGCATTTATTGCACTCACTAACTCTATTGATGCTACTGAAGTCAAGACCCCTAATCACTACAGAGAGGCAATACAGTGCCCTCAAAAAGAGCAATGGATTCAAGCAATGAGAGAAGAAATAGCAAGTCTCAAAGAGAATAAAGTCTGGAAGATGGTACCAAGGTATGCAATAGATAAAAAATCTATCATCAAAGGGCGTTGGGTGTTTAAATTGAAGCTTGGTGCAAACGGAATGCCGGTGAGGTTTAAGGCCCGTTGGGTTGTGAAAGGCTATACACAACAGAAAGGTATTGATTATGATGAAACATATGCTGCTGTTGCTAAAGCCACTACTCTTAAACTATTCATGGCAATGATCGCCCATTATGATCTTGAAGCTAGGCAATACGACATCACTACAGCGTTTCTGTATGCAGCAATTAGAGATCATGAAATATTTGTCGAGCAGCCCCATGGATTTGAAGAAGATGGTGATCATGTTTGCCTATTGCTCAAAGCTTTGTACGGACTCAAGCAATCTCCACTACTCTGGTTTCAGGAACTTACTACATTCTTGGTCAGAGAGGGATACACGCCCCTTAAGCAAGATCCCTGTATATTTCAGCATCATATTCATAAGCTTATTGTTGCTGTGTACGTTGATGATTTAATCACAGCTTCTAAGTCAATCAAAACTATAGAAAATGCGGTTGCCCGGATTAGTGATCGTTTTAAGATGCGTTCACTTGGCGATATTTCGTTCTATCTTGGTTGTCGTATAATTAGAAATCGTGAGCAACGAAAGCTATACTTGGTCCAAGACGCCTATGTCCAGCAACTACTTGATAAGCATCATATGCAAGACGCTAAATCAGCTGTAACTCCGATGGAAGTAAACAACAAGCTGCAGCAAGCAGTTGACGGATATCTAGCTAAGTCTAATCTGGTTCAAGAATATCAGTCTCTTATTGGTGGACTTATGTGGCCTGCTATGCAAACCAGAGCTGATATTGCTTATGCAACAAGTCAGTTGGCTAAATATATGAATAATCCAACACAAGAGCATTTAGACGCCGCTAGAAGAGTTTTCCGGTACCTGAAAGGGACCCCCAACCATGGAATTTTAATGATTGGCACAGAAAGCGATATTCCATATATAGAAGGCTACACAGATTCCTCATATGCTTATGACAGGGATACAGCTAGATCTACCGGTGGTTATCTCTTTACATGTGCTGGAGGCTTAATATCATGGAAGTCTGGTCGGCACCCAACTGTCTCGCAATCTACGGCTGAAGCCGAATATATTTCTGCGGCGCTGGCGGCCAAGGAAGCTGCTTATATCGCGTCACTCGCCGATGAATTCATGTTCTTAAAAGATGTGAGACCTATTGTCATATTTGGAGATAACGAAGCATCTATCAGTTTAGCACATAGGCCTATAGTAGATGGACGCACTAAACACATTAATGTTAAGTACCATTACCTTCGCCAAGAAGTGGAAAATGCTGCCATCAAATTTGTTTGGGTACCCACTAAGGACCAATCAGCCGATGGACTCACTAAGCCACTGCTCAAAGTAGCTCATGAACGATTCTGCAAACTTATTGGACTTGTCAATTGCACTGACGCCATAATAGAAACTGATGGAGATTAGATGAACGCAGCTTTCTTAAGACATTACCCATGCTACTTACAGTACTAAGATTTTTTTTTGTTGAAGGCCTTGAAGTGGTTGTGCAACAAGGAGGTGACTTGATAAAAGTTATGTAGGTGTTGTACAACTGCACTAAGCGTGCGTCAGGCATCATCATGTTCTGGGCAAATAGTGAAGGAAAAAACTGAGCACGTGATATAATCTTAATGTATGTAGTGCTGAGTAGTTTTCTCCATGTAGCAACAAGATATCAATCTGTAATTACCTGAAATACAGTTCCGCCTTTATTCTGACTAAATTGATAATATCGACTAAATGCTTTACCATTTGTCATAATCTAACTCAAGTTTTTCTTCGCAGCATTTACGTAAGTAGAACTTGCGGGCGGTTCTGGTTGTGGGGCTGGTTGTGCGCCAACTTTAACATTTGGAGCAGTTTGAGACTGCTCGAAGACGGGGAGGCCTGCAATGACTCGAGCTGCGCTTCGCGTCACAATAGCCTTGAGGTCCGCCGCGATTGTTGGCGGTAGACCACGTAGATATTGGGCTCCAGCGTTTTGCCAGGCCAACAATGAAGCAGCTATGTTATTTGTCATAGCTGCCGAGAGGTGTTCGATAGTCCGCGCTGTTGTACGCGCGCTAGATCGCGGGAGAGTTGAGAAAGGTTGCTTCTCAGTTGCAACGTTGTCCTTGGTGGACGCGTGGATAGAGCTGGAGAGACCCTGGGTGGAATCTCTTCTCAGGGGTTTTATTTGAGAATGCGATAGGGTCACTGTTACCGATACGGGAGCTGGCGTTGGAGAGAGGGGAAGGTTTTCCGAGGAAGAGTTGGAAGGAAATTCGGTTTCCAATCCGAGGTCCATGAACTCGTCTTCTGAGTCCATGTAGATGGGTTCAGCTGGAAATTGTTGCTTCTCAGCTGCGGCTGCTAGGATAACTTCCTCCTGAACAGTTGGAAGTGGAGGGTGAGGCCTCGCACGTTTGACTGCGCGCGAGACAACTCGAGCAGGGGACACGAGTGTCGTGGGGATTTTACGCCTCCCGGGGGGCATCTTAACGTCTCGAGACGATAAAAAGTCGAATAATAGAGTCACAAGGTGTATCTTAGCTTGGGAAAACAAAGCGTGGATGGTATTGTGTGTTGTTGGTACTTATTTATTTATTTATTTATTTTATTTATAATACTTAACGTCGTGCCCGCGCACAGCACGTGAGCTCCTCACGTGCCGGTTAGCTCAGTCTAAATAAAACTACCCGACGTGTTGGCGCCTACACAAACCCAACATAGCAAATGAAAGCCAGGATCTTATCACCCTGCGCTTGAAGATTAAATTATACATGGTTACCGGTCACCCTTCAACTCTCATGTATTCAGATTGTATTGAATGAAGAATAGATTAAATAAACAATATGGAAGGGGGAACTTGGTTAAATCACATGATTCCCTTTCGGTCAGACTTGTTGTGCTTTTCCAAAGAAATTTGTGACCCGCACCCAGGTATTAAATGCGTGAACTCCCTCCGCGGAAGCGAGAGCCCAAGATATGCTGGGACTAGGATTCTGTGCTCTGTGGAGCTGTGCCTGGTACTGCCCAAGGTGGCAATAGAAAAAGTGGTCGGGGGACTTTTCTTCTCCGCATGAGCAGGTTAGAATGGCGTTTTCGTGCTGAAACCGTCGGTGGTAGTCTGCGAAGTCGCCATGTCCAGATCGTGCAGCTAATAGATATCCTAGTGTTCGTCGCCCTAGACAGGCGAGCTCGGCTGTAATCTTAGTATTAGGACCAATTCCTAATTCTTTATATCTAGATGGAGAATTTTCTGCCCAGTAAAGTGCAACAGAAGCCTCGTACTGGGCTTTGACTTCCCTTCTTGCCCTCGCAATAGAGAATACCGAGTGTAGAGCTGGAGCCGCACAAGCAGCTTTGGCAAGCGCGTCGGCTGCTTCGTTTCCCAGAATACCTGCGTGGCCCGGGCACCATCGGATGGCCACTTCCCCAGGCGTTGTGTTTTGGCCGCGTGACCTTCTTTTCCAGTTTGCTGCAAGCTTGCGAAGGAGAAAGATTTTCGCTGAGCTAGACGCTGTGGGAACATCAGAGAGAAGACGGAGGGCGGCCTCCTGGTTGTCAAGGCAAACAGTGACGTTAGAGGCATAGAAAGCCAGTGGGTTGAGGAGTGCTGCAGCAAGGCCTTCCGTGGCCCCGGCAATTTCAGCATCATAGACCTCTGCCGAGTTTCCGAGCGGGAGTGATCCTCGCCCAATCTCCTGCGTGAGGCCTCGATAGATCACGTACCCCGCGCCTGCTCGGTCTTCTATGAGAGCTCCATCTGAAAATACGAATAAGTCTAGAATGGGTCGAGCAGCCTGCCACTGTTTGAAGGAATTTGATCCCGAGAGTCTACCTACTGCCCCAATTTCGATTAGCTTTTCCTCACGGGGTGCCGACCATGGTGGGGGGATAGTGTCTTCGGAAAGTTCTAATGAAATCCTCCGGCAGATCCAGCGCATGCGGCTAGTGTTCCAACGCCTACGAAGAGGGTGATAGGGGTCAGCTGCAGCGATTCGAACCGCTAGACGGCTGTGAATTCTGTTAAGCCACGTCTGAGCTGGGCCCCAGCCAGCTTCACGTAGAAGTGCTGCTATTGGTGTGGTACGGTAGACTGGGAGAGCTGCCCGTGCCGCGTCGTTCATCCTATGTTGGACTTGCAAGATAATTTTTTGGGAAGTCTGTTTAGAGTACCAGGACTCGGCCCCGTAGAAAAGGGTCGCAAAGGCAGCACCTTGTAGAGCTTGTCTTAGAAAAAGAGGGCTAATTCCTCAAGTGGTTGTGGACAGTCTTTTCATATGGCTCGTGATAGCTAGAGACTTCCGGCAAGCCTGTATAGTATGATATTGGAACCGAAGAGCACGGTCGAAAAATATTCCAAGCCAGCGAGTGTGGTCATTGGGCGTTATAGTTGTCCCTCCAATACTAAGAGTAGGCTCTAGTGGTGAGCCTCGCTTCCGGTGAAAGTATTGCAGCTCAGTCTTAGAAAGTTAGAAACTAATTCCGTTAGTCAGACCCCATGCTAGAGTGCTATCTAGTTTCTCCTGGAGTTTACGTGCACATTCGTCTAAGGAGGACGCAGACGCGAAAATGGCAATGTCATCTGCATAGCCAAAGCGGCCAGTGGAAAGACGTAGTGCCTCTTCCATAGCCAGAAGAAATAGAATTGGCGATACTGGTGAACCCTGTGGGAGACCGCAGTGAGTTTGGAAGGGCGGGGAGGTAGTATCTTCAATAGAGATGATGGATTCTCGCTGCTCCATGAATGATGCTACCCAGCGAACCACGTTTGATGGCCTCCTTGGTTTCGAAGCCTGTAGCAGAGCCGTCCTTTTTGGATACCATCAAACGCCCCTTGGATATCGACAGTCACTATACCAGCTACTTTCTTTTCCATCCATTTTTCCTGGATATCGCAAGCAAGTGCTGTAGTAAGGTCAGAAGCAGAGCGAAGAGGGATGGCGCTGCATTGGTCTTCAGCTAGTACCCGATATTTCAGAGCTATAAATGAAAGTCGCCGTGCTATCAGTCGCTCAAAGCCTTTACCTAGGCATGAAAGGAGGGAGATTGGTCTATAGGACTTCGGGAGGGTGAGATCACGGTTTCCTGATTTCGGAAGAATAACCACTGTAGACTTCTTGAAGGCTATTGGGTGTATTCCTAGCTTCTCGCACTGGCGGAAGAGAGCTGACACTCTCTTACCAATTATTGGCCATGCTTGACGGAGAGAATTTGGGGTTATTTCGTCGGATCCTGGGGTTGTAGATGAGACCTGACAGTATGCGCGGAATATTTCTTCCTCGGTGATTGGGGGCCATGGGAGATCTGTCCTGGCAACACTTGGTGTACTGATAGGGATGTCATCTTGGAGCGAAAATCTATTCAGCAGGGTCTGTCGGAAGGTCTGAGCCTTTGCTTCAGGAGTGTCTATAGATCCATGCGGTCCGACGAGAGGGGGCATAGGGCTGGCTGTTTGTTTCTTGTGCCACCTAGTAATTTTATATGCCTCTGTGAGACTCGCTACTTGGTCAATCTTGTTACGCCAGTAGTCTCGCTTAGCTTTCTTGACAGTTTTGGAAATTCGCGGCGTTCTTTAACAGCATCTAAGCCTTGTCGACGTATTCGACAAAAATTGCGGTGAGCTTCTGCACAAGCCTCATTCCACCAACGATTTCCGCTACCATGTTTTCTGGACCTTGGGCAGGCCGCCCGAAGGGCTCCTGAAATAGCTTCTGCAAGAAAGGTTGCTTCATCGTTGACATCTGATATTAGGGGAGTTCTAAGCCGATCCCTCAAAATGTTGTTGAATGCAGACCAGTCTGCAGCAGCGTATCGGAGTCGGCCAGGGTTAGGGATCTCAGGCCCTCTATCTGTAATTCGGAAAAATATTGTCCTATGATCTGAGCCGACGTCAAGATCATGTCGAACTTTGCAAGAAGCTTTGGAACACTTATTCACGAAGCATAGGTCGAGAACAGAGCCTCCATCGTGAGTAGGCTCTCCGTAATTATTTAATAGTAGGAGCCCCTTTTCGGCTGCCCACTCTAGGAGAGATTCACCACACGCATCGTTTCGTGCTGCGGGATCCCAAAGCGAGTGACGGGTATTGAAATCTCCTGCTAAGATATCTGGTTTCTGGTTAAGGGAAAAAAGATTAGTAAGTCCTGCTCCTGCCTCCACAGAACCAATTGGAGCATTGTAGAGGTTGAAAATATTTACTGCACGTTTGTTCTTCCGTCGAATACAGACTTGAAGCAAATCTCGGGAGTGTATAGCTGGCTGGAAAGGAGATAGACCAACACCTTTTCGGGTGTAGGTCATGACTCGGGTCTGTCTGTCCAGTTGAGAGTTGGGGTAAAAGTAGAAAAACTTGGGTGTGTTTTAGTAGCTTTGCGTGTAAAGTTGGAAAAAATCCATGGTTCCTGGATTAATACGATGTCTGCTCCTGCTTGATAGGCAAGTTCAAGAGCTGTGTCGTGAGCAGGCCCACGTTTTCCAACATTGACCTGCAGTACGCAGAGACCAGCAGATTCCTGCTCTCTGCGTGCACGCCCTCGGGTCATCATAATTGATCTTCCATGGTGATCAAGGGGGCAAATCTGGATCCAGATCCGATAATAGCAGCAGAAGGTGTAGGACTACCTTCGAGCGTGGCTCTAGCTTGCTGGGTTATCTCTACCTCGGTAGGAGGGAGTGGGGGAGGATTGAGAGCGACCCAGGCCCTGTGACCCTCTTGTCGGATAGCCCGGAGCCTATTTTTGTCTGGTCGTATAAAGACACCGTTCGCGCGGAGTGGACGGGCTGGGCAGCCGGGTGATGATGCCTGGTGAGGCCCAGCACAGTTTAGACACTTGACTGGGGTAACACATGGCCCGTTATGAGAATCTGCAGCGCAGATGCCGCAGCGAGCGTGCCTGAAGCTGAGGTCTGTTGTCGAGAGGCTTTAGCCTTGTGGCTCTAGCAAATAAACGGAGGTGTGTTGGAAGCTTCGAGGTGGCGGAGGCCGAAACTACAAGACGGAGAGTCCCATCCCCTTCGGGAGATGCTAAAGATCGACGGGTCCAGTTCATGGAATAAATTTTTGTGGTATCAACGTTTGCAGACTTTAATTCTTGCCGAATTTCTTCATCTGAAAGTGACTCGCGAACCCCGGATGCGTTGTATCCATATTTTGGAACTGGTCCGAGAAGATAGTTAAGCCTTTTTTCCTGTCGCTCTATCTGAGCATTTCCAGTAATTGGCTGTAGGGCTTGAGCGGCCTGTAGCAGCTCTGGAGCTTGGCTCGCCGAGGGGGCTACTAGTGCAATACCGGATGGAACATTCCGAATATCTTTGATGAGCTCTGGTCGGTCCAATAGCCCTCGGAGCCTAGAGCGGACCAGAAGTGTGTCCTGGAGACGTAGAGGGTGGTCGGTAGGGAGACGAACAATCACTCTAGTGTCGATCTTCGGTGTTTTCGCTCGTTTCTTGCCCTTCTTTGGGTGGATTTTTGGTGCGAAACCAGTATCTTAGGCCGGCGCTGGTGGGCCAGATTTTGTTACATTGGCGTACGTTAGCTTTGTGGCGGTTTTAGCTGGTGCTTGGCGGGCTGGTACAGTCATCTGGTGTGAGTAAGTTTGTGGTTGTTGTTCATGGGTCCATTTTCGAAGACCGGAAGACCCGCTATAACCCGAGCGGCGCTACGCGTAACAATAGCTCTGAGGTCTGCTGCGATTGCAGGCGGTAGACTACGGAGATATTCGGATCCAGCATTTTGCCAGGCTAGAAGCGCCGTTGCGAATTCATTTGTCACTGCTGTTGATGGGGAGGTCACAGCACGAACGTATGGGCTTACATTCTCCCTACTATGGGTGGAAGTTCTGTACTCGTGAGAAGGAGATGCGTGCATCGAGTGAGCAAGCCCTAGTCTTGCTTGGTTTATCTTTGGATTCTTTGAGGGGGCACCAATTCTATCTTTTGATGCCTGGATTTGAGAAGGTGAGTTGTGGTCCTGGTCGGACTTCTCGCTTTCGTCGTCGGAGTACGCGGGCATATACTCATCTGCTGAGTCAGTAATCATCTCATCTACTTGATGGATCAGTACGTCTTCCTGGAGAGTCGCTATATTTGATTCTTCACGGATAGTCGGGAGGAGGGAGCGTGTTTTTATGCGTTTAGACACGCGAGTCGCTGCACATGTGGGTGACGGGCGCAGCGATGAGCCGGGTTTTTTCCGCCTCCCGGGCGGCATTTATGCTATGGGTTTCTATGAGGATATGGGTGAGATGTGAAGCGTGGTGTGTAAAAATAAATGTGGCTTATCTTCCTTGTGAAGACCACTTCGAGCCCGTCGGAGGTTTTTGTGGTACTTATTTATTTATTTATAATACTTAACGTCATGCCCGCGCACAGCACGTGAGCTCCTCACGTGCCGGTTAGCCCAGTCTATATACAACTACCCGACGTCACGTCGGGTAGTTTATATAGACTGAGCTGGCCAACACGAGACCTTACGGTTGTTTTGTTTTTGTTTTGTTTATTTTGTCCTAAGCTAAAGCTATGTTTTCCACATTGGGTCAAGGACAGGTGGAGCCGGTGAGGATCACTGTATACAGGCCCAACTCATTCCAACCGCGTGAATCGCTACCAAAAGTGCAGCTGATTAAACATAAACGAAAAATCAAGAAAATCAAAATAACTCCGAAAACCAGAACATTCCTTCATATTTGACCCAAGCAATGCGTTTCTCACACATTCCCTGGTCCGTCACACCTTCCAGATGACAAGTTTGCCCCTTCTCTGCTGAGAGCAAAAGACGGGTTAGCAGGCACCTTTTATCCAGCCGGTATCCTGCTAATAGTTAGTAGATGCCCCGAAACGGGACATCGTCGAGGTCGCTGTGTCCTCAAACTTCTTCTTCAGATCCCAGCATTCCGAAACCTGTTGCCTCGGCCATTGCGACATCTTTCGCCGCGGCGACGATCGCCTCTTCGGCCTTTTTGGCTGCGGCCCTCGCTCTAGCTGCCGCTGTGAACTTCCCTTGCTCGAGGTGGCGAATCCGCGCGAGCTGCTCTTTGTTCACCGGTCCGGACTTTCTGGGTCTGACTTGGCAGTCCCGATAATCCGATCGGTGGGGTCCCCCACAGTTACGACACTTTGTGAGGGCCTTGCACTCGGCTTCCGAGTGCATGTTGGAGCCGCAGTTCCAGCAGGCTGGAGTGCGGGAGCAACCACGGGTGGCGTGGAAGCCCAAACAGCGTTTACACTGTTCAATTTGACGACGAGGCTTGTGAATGGTAGCCATACCAGACTCGTCGAAGATGCGGAAGCCCGCACGAGGGGCGCAGTCCCGGGAAAAGAGGGCATGCCAGTTTTGATACGGTGCCCCAGGTCGACATGTCCCATGAGGTCGGACCTGAATTGGAAGCGCGCCGGTCGTACTGAGAATCTTGGCCGAGACCCACCCAGCATCGACCGTCCTGGGGCCGTGCACTGTAACTATACTTACAGGTACATTCGGTATCTGTAAGGCGACAAGATCCGAAGATGCCTCGAGTTTGACGTTTTCACTCGCCAGCTTCGAAGAGGCATCTAACATCTCTTGTCTTAATGTATCGTTCTTTGCTAGCATAGCAAAGCCGGTTCTCACTCGATGGAGTGAGGATATTTGTTGGTTGAAATAGCTGAATTTGTACTCCAACTTGGTTCTCACGCTACTTGTGGACAGTTGTCGCCACGGGTGGTCCTTTTCAAGGCGAAGAAACAGTCGCTTGTCGACTTTCGCCTTGGGGGTTTCTGTCTTTTGGGCTTTGGCCGCAGGTGCGGCACAGCCTTTGATATAGGGACTGCTTTTTATCGCAGTCCGTTTTGCTACCGTGGCCCAGGTGCTTTTTATTGGCAGCGCTGGGACGGCGGAATTGGTGTGCTCCTGGCGTCGAGAGCCCTTGGGAGAGGGTTGGCCGGGCGAGGAGGGAGGACGGGTGGCGTGGAGGCCGGGCCCGTGGCCATGTATTGTGCGATGGCGGCACGTAGGTAGACTCTCATCGAGTCTACGAATTGTCTGTTTGACCCATTGGTCAAAGGGAGGAGGGTGGCTTCGACGCCAGAAATGGCGGCGGAGCAGAGGGCCAGATTTGCCGCTGTTTCGGCGGCACGTCGTTGCTCGGCTTCGAAAATTGGTCGTAGTTCGGGCGGGCATTCTGCTTTTGTAGCAGCTTTTGGCTGCGACGTTGAATTTGACGCTGATATGGGCGCAGCGTTTTCCGACAGTTTGGGCGCGGTCGGAGGAGATTTTGACGATTCTCCAATCCCGTGGGGACGGAGGGCAGTTGGAGATTTTCTCAATAGTTTCAACTGACCCGATCATGTCAGTATCGGGCTCAGTGACGGCGGGTAGGGCTTTTTCCTTCCCTTTGATTGAGACCTTGCTCATCTCCGCGCATTTCAGAGACTGGGCAAGGCCAGGTAATTGTTCGAGAGCCCTCGGGTGGACTCTCGTGTTGTCCAACTTGGCGTTGGGACGCTTTTTTCGAACAGGTGGCATGATGAAAATGCCAGCGACTCGATTACAATTTATTGATAGAATGCGACGAGCGCGAGAGGAGGGAGAGGGTGAAATGGTGAAGATTCGAAAATTCGAATTTCAAAAATTGCGGTTGTTTTTTTTTTTTTTTTTTTTCTTTTTATTATATTAAAGTCCTAAGCTAAAGCTCTAGGTCCACTATCGGTACAAGACTGGTGGAGCCGGCGGGGATCACTGCTTACAGGCCCAACTCATTCCAACCGCGAGACCTGCTACAGAAAAAGTAGAAGGTAAATTATAACTCAGAAGACACCACCTACTCCGACTCCGAAATCGAGACTCCATCCTTCAACTCTAAATTCAAGTACATAAGAAATTTCCTCAGAGAAACGACAATTCTCGCCTCGTTCCCTTTCGTGTCATGCGTTGTGGCAATGACTAGTTTATCTGATCCCTGCTGAGAGCAGTGGATGAGTTGGCGGGTTGGCTATCAAAACAGCCGGTTTCCTCCGCAAATATTTTGAAGCTTTCGTGGAACTTGGGCCCGAGAAGCTTTTGACAAAGTCAACGTGTGACATTGACTTTCTGAGCCTTCGCGTTTGTTGTGCGTGGCGGCTACAGTGGATGAAGTGGGTTGGAGTAGTTTCCTTCCCGCAAGAGCACTCCATGGGTGCGTATGGGTTGTTGAAACGGCGATGGTATGCCGCGAAATTGCCGTGACCCGTTCGTACTGCAATTAGTGCCCGGAGGAGGTGCCTAGAGAGAGACAGTTCCGGTGGTTTACGTCTCCGCACCTGCAAGTTGAGTTGGCGGTATTTAGGCGGACAGGCCTCTTCCCACCAACTGTCCAGCAATCTCTGCCGTCTGCGATTCATGAGGCCTCGAAGATGTGCCAGAGTACTGGATCCTGGTTGCGTATCCTGGCTGGGCAGTTCTCGAAGTGCTGCACGGGCCATGGAATCTGCCTCTTCATTTCCTTGGATTCCTGCATGCCCTGGAACCCACTTCACTGATATTTCTGCTCTGTTGGATGACGCGCGGAATTTGCGTACATCTTCGAGGCTAGTTGAGGACGAGCCTGTCGTTAGTGCGCTTACAGCCTGCTGACTGTCAAGAAATACGTGTATTCTCCTAAAAAACTCCACCTTTCCTGAACTTCTCATTCTCCAGGAACTCCAGTGCAGCCTCCAGAGAATTCCTTGCTCCCATTATTTCTGCATCCAGCACCTCTCTCCCCCGTGCTTGACGCCACTTCCTTTGCCAATAAGTTTCCCATCCTTCCTCAGAACGAAACCCCAGGCAGAGCGTCCATGTCCTTCCGATGAACCATCCGAGTATGCGCAAATGTCCGTTCCTGGCACGTCGCCAATCCATCGGACGCAATCTTCGCGTTCTGTCGGCTTTGAGACTGATTTCCTAGGGTAAACCACAGGCATCAGACTTTCGGGGGCTTCTGCTTCCGGAAGCTCTCGGTAGGCACGCTGTAACCGTGACATCTGGATCTCTGGTCTGGCTGAGGTCTTGGCGGTCTTTTTGTATTTCCGAGTGCCGACATTCGGGCACACGGAAGCGCGGGTCCTCAAAGGGTGTCGGTCGTCAAGGGTCTTAAGCCTTGCTGAAAGCCGGAGACGGTTTCCCTCAAGTATGACCTTCGCCGGCAGGATTCCTCCTTCTCTGTGAAGGACTACATTTGGTGTTGTCCTCATCACTGGAAGTGCAGCCCGTAATCCCATCAGGTTAGCTCGGTCAATCATGCTGCAGAGGTTGGAGGTAGATGACGTGACCATTCCTCGTATCGTTGGGCGTTTGGACCCTGGCCACCAGACATCAGATCCAAAAGTTGCTAGCGAGACAACGCACATGTCTACTGCCTTAGTCAATGGCCCAGGAGCTGCTCCTCGAAAGGTAGAGTTGAAGCGGCGCATATGCTGGGCAACTTTTACCGCTTTACCGCACCATGTAGTTACATGGTGTTTAAAATTGAGTCGTGGATCCAGATTCACGCCTAGCCAGCGAATGTTTTCTGCAGGCTCGATAAGGGTTCCGTTGACGTGGACACCAACTGCTTCCTCTCGACGTCGTCCCGGAAATTGAATGACTTCGGATTTTTCCGTGTCAAAGTCGACGGCATTATTCCGCACCCATTCGAGAAGATGATCTGTCTCTCCTTGTACAGCAGCGGCAGATTCAGCAATTGTGCGTCCAAACCCTAGAATACCGATGTCGTCGGCGTAGCTAAACCTCAATCCCGGGTACCACTTTTCATTGGCTCTGCCATATACAGAAGGAAAAGTAATGGCGAAATTGGTGATCCCTGTGGGACTCCACAGACCAGCTCTCTCTGGGTGGTGACTCCGCCAGAGAACCGCACTTGTACCTTCCGATGTGTGAGGAATGAAGTCGTCCACCGGAGTATTGAGTCTGGCCATCCCTGGGCTTGCATGCGCCTGACCAAGCGATTGTGGAGCACTGCATCGAACGCTCCTTGGACGTCTAAAGTGACGAATGTCGAGGCCCATCCCTGAGAGCGTGCTTCTTCGACGTCATGGACTACGCATGAAACCAGGTCCGTTGCCGATCGCTTTGGGAGCGCACCGAATTGTTGATGGCCAACCACATCACAGGTGATTGCTAGGTGCGCCATTCGCTTTGCAAGAAGCCTTTCCAACCCTTTACCTATACATGAGAGGAGGGCTATAGGTCTCCAGCCTTTGATCGTGGTTGGGTCCCTATTAGGCTTTTCCAGTAATACCACTTCCGCTAGCTTGAAGCAAGATGGATGAGTGCCCAGTCGTATACAGGCTCTAAAGAGCTGCAAAATACACGGTCCGATCGTCTTCCAGCAAGCTTCGAGGAGCTCGACCGTAACTCCGTCTGCCCCAGGTGCTGTCTTCCCACAGCCGATTGTGCAAGTGCGCACTTCTTCATCTGAGATTTCACCTTCCCAAGGTATTCGATTATCGCTTGGAGTGTTGCATGGCGGAAGGTCGTCCGATTGTTGGTGGCGTGCAAGAAGGGCGTCTCGGAGAATGGTAGCTCGCTCTAACGGGTGGTGATGTAGGATCCGTTGTAGTTGAGCGGTGGAGGAGGTCTAACCTGTCTGTGGTTGGCCGAACGCATCAGCTTGAAGATATCGGACGGTGATGTCATTGCTTCCACTTGGCTTGTCTGGTATTTTTTCTTGGCGGCTGTAATGGTCGCACGGAGCTTCTTCGCGCAAGTGGCCCGCTGTGTCGGTGTCGTTGCGGCTCGGTATTCTGCGTATGCGGATTTGCACATAGGAGTCCACCACGGCGCAGATTTGCCGCTTTCTTTTCTGGCTCGGGTTCCTGTCGCTTTGATGGCCTCCGAGAGATGGAAGCAGATCTCTTGGGCATACTCATCCACTTTCTCTTTTGTACTCAAGTCTAACGGCGGATGTACCCATTTTGCAACGGCACGCGCAAAATTGGGCAGATTTTTCTTGGGCACTCTGATCTTTGGTGGAGCGGGTTCCCGATGAAGGTTGCAGAAGGTATGATTCCACGGATCGGAAGATGGTCGCTGGTCATACATTCCTCCCTATCGACCCAAGCACGGGCTCCAGATATGTTGGTCCAAGCGAGATCAAGAGTGTTGCCAGCTTTATGAGTCGGCTCTCCAATTATCAGACAAGAGAGGTTGTGGTCTTCCGCCCACCTCTCTATCTCATCACCCTGTCCATAAGGCCGAGTTGCTCCAGGTTGCCATGCAGCATGCACTGAGTTGAAGTCCCGGCTGCAATGGACCTCGCAGACGGTTTCCAGTCGACGAGTGTGCGGACTGCAGTCGGGTTGTTAGGGGCCTTATACACGTTGAGAAATGTGATTCCATTGACCAGTACCCAGCAGTAGTCCCCAGTCAGCCTGTTACAAGGGAAAATCTGCTCTGCCGACATCACCTTCTCGTTTTTCCGAGTGTAGGTCACCGCCCTCGGTCTGACATCCACACCTCCGTACGGTGTATGACAGAGGTAACCCGGATGTGACTTGGTTTCGTTCGTTTGCTTGGTCCACAAGGTTCTTGAATCAGCACAACATCCACGCCTAGCTCGTAAGCTCTAGAGAGCGCAATGTTGTGGGTTGCGCCTCCCCTGCCTACGTTTATTGACATAAAACTTAGTGTAGGAGGGGGCGGGAAGGGCCCGTAGGGCGCCCTTCACAAAGCTTCTTCAGGGTTCAAGGCCCCAAAGCCTGAACCCTCAGCCATTGCTGTGTCTGTCGAGGAGGTGTCCTTACCAACAGCTGGAGAAGTTGGTCGGTCGCTCTTGCGGCAGATGCAGCAGCCCTCGGCCTTGGTAGCAGCTTTTGCTCGAGCGACGGCCTGGTACTCGCGTTGGCCAGCTTGGCGGATCGTCACAAGTTGCTCCCTGGTAGCTGGGCCAGACCTGTTGGGACGAGCAAGACAGTCTCGACTGCCAGATTGATGGGGGCCTCCGCAGTTTCGACATTTAGAGGCTGCTTTACACTCGAATGCCGAGTGCATGGTGGATCCGCAGTTCCAGCAGGCTGGCGCGCGAGAACACCCACGGGTGGCGTGGAAACCGAGACATCGCCTACATTGCTGTATGGGAGGGCGGTTTCGTTGGATTGTTGCTATTCCTGAGTCGTCGAAGAGTCGGAATCCAGGCTTTGGGCTAGCGTTCCTGGGAAACAAGGCCGCCCAGGATCTGTAGGGAGCGCCGAGCTTAGTTTTTCCGTGTATCCTTACTCGGTCTGGAGTGCAGCTGGTTACTCTAAGGATTTCGCGCGCCACCATTTCGGCAGTGACTTCGACTCGTCCTTCTAAGCCGAACACGGCGAGTGGAACCGTTGCGATCCGGAGGGAAACTAGATCACTTGGTGGTTCTAGTTTTGCCTCCACTTGTGTGAAGGTGCTGGAGGCCTCCAGCAGTCGAGTTTTTGCATCCGTGTTTTTGGCACGGATGGCAAAGCCAGTGGGAACGCGTTGCACCTGGTCGACATCAGCAGGGTGCAATGTGTTTGTTTGGCGACGGCTTCGCGCGACGCCAGCTGGAGAGAGCTGTCTCCACTCGTGGTTTGCATCCAGACGCAGGAAGATTCGGTCATCTTTCGCTGTTGTTTGTTGATGCTGTCGGCTTCTTCTCTGGTTTCCTGGCAGATGAAGCAGCAGAAACCGAGGTGATGTTTGCAGGAGCCTGTGCGCCTGACTTTTGGTGTCCTGCTCTCGTGACAGTGGCCCAGGTGCTTCTGAGCGGGAGAGGTGCTGTAGCCTTNTTATCGTCTGATAGGCCTGTATTTCACCACGGGCCCATTGTCGTAACTCTGCTTCATACTCGGTCATTCGTCTGGCGTAACTTTCGGAACTTTCGCTCGGCCGTGCTATTGCACCTCAGGCTCTACTTCGGGACGGAAACCTTTTTCATCGTGAAAGACATGGCCAACAAGATCTCGTTTCGCAAGCTTGGCCATGATTAATGTTCTCCACGACTGGAAGGGAACGCGTCGTTCAGCATGATACCTTTTGTTGAGTGCGACATGGTGGAGCGAGATTCCGGTGACGATGTGATTGCGCTTGGAAGAGCCGGGCTCATAACCTGTTATGGTTATGAGCGATGCGGGAGCTATATTGCGGAGTGATGAGGAGGATGATGTGATTGATGTGGGTGACAGTGAATATACTTGTATGATACGATGCTGTAAGGGTATGAACAGAAAGTAAAAGAATAAACCTGTGTCATTTAATTGTGGGTACACCTAAGAGAATATATACACGCTCGCTTAACCATTACACTAGTGTCACCGTCCTGTGGCCTAAGGCCTGCGCAATGCCCTAACCCCGACTACCAAGTTATCGCATATCATAACACGTCGACTTTGACACGGAAAAATCTGAAGTCATTCGATTTCCGGGACGACGTCGAGAGGAAGCAGTTGGTGTCCATGTCAAGGGAACCTTATCGAGCCTGCGGAAAATATTCGCTGGTTGGTCGTGAATTTAGATCCACGACTCAATTTTAAACACCATGGAACTACATGGTGCGGTAAAGCGGTAAAAGATGCCCAGCATATGCGCCGCTTCAACTCTGCCTTTCAAGGAGCAGCTCCCGGGCCGTTAGCTAAGGCAGTAGACATGTGCGTTGTCTCGCTAGCAACTTTTGGATCTGATGTCTGGTTGCCAGGGTCCAAATGCCCAACGATACGAGGAATGGTCACGTCATCTACCTCCAACCTCTGCAGCATGATTGATCGAGTTAACCTGATGGGACTACGGGCTGCACTTACAGTGATGAGGACAACGCCAAACGTAGTCGTTCACAGAGAAGGAGGAATCCCGCCGGCGAAGGTTATACTAGAGGGAAACCGACTCAGACTTTCGGCAAGGCTTAAGACCCTTCACGACCGACACCCGTTTAGAATCCGCGCTTCCGTGTGCCCAAATGTCGGCACTCAGAAATACAAAAAGACCGCCAAGTCCTCAGCCAGACCAGAGATCCAGATGTCACGGTTACAGCGTGCCTACCGAGAGCTCCCGGAAGCAGAAGCCCCTGAGGCTCTGATGCCGGTGGTTTACCCTAGGAAATCAGGCTCAAAGCCGACGGAACGCGAAGATTGCGTCCGATGGATTAGCAACGTGCCAGAGAACGGACATTTGCGCATACTCGGATGGTTCATCGAAGGACATGGACGCTCCGCCTGGGTTTCCGTCTGAGGAAGGATGGGAAACTTATCGGAAAGGAAGTGGTGTCAAGCACGGGGGAGAGGTGCTGGATGCAGAGATAACAGGAGCAAGGAAGAATATTGAAGCTGCACTGGAATATACGGAGGAAGAGCAGTGCAGGAAGGTAGGAGGGTCGCAGCAAATCAATGTGTTTCTAGACAGCCAGCAGGCTGTAAGGGCCCTTGTGATGGGATCAAACTCCACTAGCCAAGAAGATATACGCAAATTCCGTGCATCATCCAACAAGGCAAAATATTAGTGAAGTGGGTTCTAGGGCATGCAGGAATCCAAGGAAATGAAGAGGCAAACTCCATGGCCCGTGTACCACTTCGAGAACTGCCTTGACCGGATACACAACCAGGATCCAGTACTCTGGCACATCTTCGAGCCTCATTTATGAATATCGGCGCGGAAGGTACCTATGGGAGAAGTTTACGGATATTAGTCACGTGGTGTCAGTGAGGCGTTGGGGTTTACTTCCGTTCTGTATTCATGATAGAGATAGATAGATATACGTTTTTTAGATCAATAACTCTGTTACCCACTCTTTGTGCTAGCACATAATCTTGAACCGGTGATAAACCTGTCGTGAGGTTATGGATTGTAGAGGAATGCTGGATTGGAATAGGGTGGTAAGGGATATACGCCGAACAACGAAGCAGTTGAATAGAGCTTAAGAGTGAAGCTTGGTAGGGTGACACGAAGAGGGTATGAATAGACCTTCGGAGATATTCAGTAAATGTAACCAACTGAAGATTTCTGAAGGAGAAGAACACTACATATATATACAGGAATTAGTCCTACTGAGACGAATTTAGAAATGAGCCAGAATATGCGCCCATGTCCCAGTATGGCGACGTTATCATGGTGCAGATATGTCTTGACCACCAGTAGAACCCCAAGCTAGCTGAGTGTAAGACAGAATCATGCATATACCATAATTTCCAACATATCTTGTGTTAAGTGCCAAGACTAATTAATATTACAGAAAATAGATGTGGCGCAGTATTAAATGATACAAATAACGGAAACGAAAACGAGATAGCACATGACTAGTGTAACAGATGCAGGACTGTTAGAATTACAACAAAACCGACACCTCATGAATTGCTGACGGTAGAGATTGGTGGAAAATTGGTGGGAAGAGTCCTGTCCGCCTATATACCGCCAACTCAACTTACAGGTGCGGAGATGCAAACCATCCAAACTGTCTCTCTCTAGGCACCTCCTCCGGGCATTAATTGCAGCACGAACGGGTCACGGCAATTTTGCGGCATACCATCGCCATTTCAACAAACTATGAGCTCCTATGGAGTGCTCTTGCGGAAATGAAACTACTCCAACCAACTTCATCCACTGCTCTCAGCGGGGATCAGACAAACTAGTCATTGCCATAACGCATGACACGAAAGGGAACGAGGCGAGAAGTGTCGTTTCTCTGAGAAAATTTTTATGTCCTTGACTCTAGGGTTGAAGGATGGAGTCTCGATTTCGGAGTCGGAGTAGGTGGTGTTTTCTGAGTAATAATTTAACTTCTTCTTTTTCTGTAACCGGTCTCGCAGTTGGAATGAGTTGGGCCTGTAAGCAGTAATCCCCGCCGGCTCCACCAGTCTTGTACAGATAGTGGACCTAGAGCTTTAGCTTATGACTTTCATATAATAAAACAAATCGAGAAATTCGAAAAATCCCTTTTTCCCATTTTCCACCCCTCTCGATCTCGTCGCATATATCTTCGAAGTGTGATCAAGCCCAGGCATTTTTATCATGCCTCCATTTCGAAAAAGGCGTCTCAACGCCAAGTTGGACAACAAGAGAGTCCACCCGAGGGCTCTCGAAAAACCACCTGGCCTTGTCCAGTCTCCGAAATGCGCGGAAATAGGTTAGGACTCAATGAAAGGGAAGGAAAAAGCCCTCCCCGCCGTCGCTGAGCCCGATACTGATATGATTGGTTCAGTTAAAATTGATGAGGAATTTCCTCGACCATCCTCCGTCCCTAACGGGATTAGGTAATCATCCAAACCTCCTCCGACCGCGTCAAAACCGTCGGAAAACGCTGCGCCAAATGCAGCTTCAAAGAAAGAGTCGCAGCCTCAAGCTGCCATGAGAACAGATTGCCCGCCCGAACTTCAACCAATTGTTGAAGCCAAACAACGACGCGCCGCCATTGCGCAATACATGGCCACGGGCCAGGCCACTATGCCACCCGCCCTTTCTCCTCGCCCGGCGAACCCATTCCCAAGGGCTCCCGACGCCAGGAGCATACCAATTCCCGCCGTCCCAGCGCTGTCTGTAAAAAGCACCTGGGCCACGGTGGCCAAAAATAGACTGCGACAAAATGCAGTTCCTACTGCAAAAGCTGTGCCGCGACCTGCGGCGAAAGCCCAAAAGAAAGAAGCTCCCAATGTGAAAGTCTCTAAGCGCCTGTTCCTTCGCCTTGGAAGCGACCATTCATAGGGGAAACTTTCTCCTCTGGGTGCCAAAGCTGCTGTCAAGGGGCTCATCCGCGACGGCGATCGTATTGACTCAATATAACTAGTCAAGTCGTGTTACAGTTATGGGTTAGGATGTATCACCATGATGCTGACCTTTGACTGTTAGGAGAGCTTTATTGGGAATAAAGTGTGAAAAGATGTTGATTGATCTATACTACAACACGGGGAGTTCCGACCCCTATTTATACTATAGCACCGCATGAATTACAGAATTAAACCCATCAAACACTTCATCATGTAGTGCTAGCATAACACACTTAATGTAAGGTGTGTCATGCAAGGTGAACATGCCAAGGACACAGCAACACACCTAATGTAAGATGTGTCATGCAAGGTGAACATGCCAAGAATACAACAAGTCGGGAGTTGCCTTTCTAACAAATTCCGAAAATAATAGACAGGTTCTTCTAGATATCTCGTCGAAATTGGCGAAACATAACACCAAAATCGAATCACCTTCTGACCTTGTCGCCCTGAGGATCTCCAATGTGCCCGTGAAGGCCAAAATGGAGTGGGGCAATGAGGAGCTTAACGATATATGGGTCGAGAGCGAAATTGAACTAATGACTGGCAAGAAACCAGTCCAAGTCCGACCCCACAGAACATGCCGTCCCGGGGCCCTGCACCACAACTGGCATGCCGTTTTCCACCGGGACTCTGCTCCCCGTGCGGGCTTCTGCCTTTTCGACGTGTCTAGTATTGCTACCATCCATATGCCTCGTCGTAAAACGGGACACTGCACACGCTGTTTGGACCTCCACGCCACTTGTGGTTGCTCCCGCGCTCCAGCTTGCTGGAACTGCGGATCTAATATCCACTCTGAAACAGAGTGCAAGGCCCTCACACTTGTGACGGCTGTTAAGCCGAAAGACTCCTGTAGCCTACGCTGGCTAGCGTAGGCTGTGGCACAAGGGGAAGGTCTCGGAAGCCACAGAACTTCGAATATTCTCAGTGAACTTTCTGGAAACACACTGAAGGTTCATGAGATCCAGGTCTCATTAACCTTTTAATGTTCTGTCTATCTAGATTCAACATGTTATGGCTGCCATACCATAGACTTTGAACTGGATGTCTGTCGCGAACGTACGCCGGGAATAAGCTCGTCCTGTTATATCTATTTACCAGTTTGTATCCCCGTGGTGAGATAAGTTAATTGTCGAATAATAGGACACAAGTTTAATTTGGATGTGTATAAAGCAAGGATACTGGAGTTTGGGCGGTAATGATGATTATGAAGATGTAATAACAAATGGGTAATGATTAGTAATAGCTTTAGAAGCATGTATCATGTGACAAGTGTTCAAGGTCACTAAGGCGCTGGCGCTCTGTCACAAAGAAAGATAGACACAAATAAATGCAATTATCGTTATTGAGATACTACAAATAAAGATTCCATAGGAAATGTTCCGACATTAATATATGTTGTTGGCATGACAGTATGAGATAGCTAAAGGTCCGTCATAGAAGGGCTCAAATTTGTTTCTTCTTTGCCTAACTTTAAGTACGCAGTCTCCTACTGCAAAAGTTCTAATCAAAGCCTTAAATTTTGTAAATACTCACGAGTTTTCGCTCTAGCTACCCTAACACTTCTTACATATGATCAAGTGATTGGTGCTGGGTGCAATTTCACTAGTTCTTGTGACAATTCGGAATGTTCTGCGTTAGTGGTCTCATAAGTATATACTGGATTTAGGATTTCGCTGTCAGGGGCTGCGTGCCAAAAGTAGAAAGAATGGGCTATATCCAGAAAGCGCGATACGTCTGTTGTAGATCGAAACAGCTCGAGGAAGGGTTTCTGTAAGTCGCGAGTCTTGGTTGTCGAGAGTTAGCCGAATCAGAATTGTCAGAGTAGCATGTAGACAGCAAGGAGACCCAGGGGTCAGAGAGGTGGTACTCAGGCTAAAGGGTGCCATCCTACATTATGCATGAGATAGTTGCATAACCACTCGGCCAAAAGGCCAGACCAGAATCATAGAACACTAGATTCTGGTTATCTCCACATATATAGATTATACAGAAGGCAATCCTGACAAGAATGTTTTTTTGAAAGCCATTAGTTTGCTCCACTCTTCTGTTACCTTGTGGACAACTGGATTTCGTGTGGCTGAAAGTGAGGTTGTATCTGCTTGGAATTGTAGAGCCTCTTTTCATGTAAAGCATGCGGCGTTGTCGGGAACTATCTATTTGGGTGTGCCAAATACGTGGATGATGTATTGGAGTAGGTCAACTATATTTGCGAAGTCTGACTTTGGCACAATGCGGGACTCCAGCCAACCTATTGCGTACTCCGCCGCGTTTAGTAATTTTTTCGAGCCAACCAGCGTGTGTTCGATTTCCCACCTTGTGAGTGGTGGTGGTGGTGGTTGGATTGGCTCTAAGTTACCGAACGCGGGGTCAGGCGGTTTAATCAATTGGCACGAACAGCAGCTGCAAATCACCTCAAATGCTGCCAAAATCTTTTCCGGGCGCTAGTATGTATGAGTGCCATTGCAAATGGTGGTGCCAACGGAAGCATGACTTAAATTCTCGTAGGTTTGGTTCCTAAGGGTGTTCGGTATGCCACGACTTCTTCTGGAAGTTGCATCATGAATATAGGCAATGGAGACTTTGTCTGGATGGGAAAGCTTCTGCTTGTGTGCCATTACTGTATATAGAAGTGCCTTGCCAGGATGATTAATGATACCGTCCAGAAGGTCCTGGCCATAATCGCTTTGAACACACTCTCGCTTGTCTTACTTTACCATCGCTTTGAGGCTTCCTGGGAATTGAGTGGGTAGACCTTGATTCCTTTTTTTTCTTTTTTTTCTTTTTTTTAAGCTATATAATGTAACTGTTGCGGTGGCTTTAAAGAAATCTAGAAATTTTTTTTGGTATTGGTATTGGTCGGTCTGTATTGTAGAGCTTGCTTGTATCATGTGAAATTCTTAGAATGAAAAATGAAAATTATAGGGAAAATAACTTATATGCATTTAATCTGTATTTGGTAAGTTTAGAGGAAATAGGAATTAGAATTGTACGGGGATCTTCCGGATTGTAGTCCTGGATAGCAGTATTATTTAAAAGATAGGCGACAACTAGAAAGCATGTTTAGAGGACGTTTTACGTAAAGGTTTGGAAAGTAAATGGATCGCTATAAATTTGCTTATTTTTAACTAAATTCGACATGTTTATTTTGTTGCATCAATGCAGCTTTCTGATTTTTATTCTTTTTTTTTCAAGTAATTATAGGAAGTTGTCCTTGGTTGGTGGTGTCGGGGTAGGATTCTCTAGGGATTTTGAGAAGCTTTCGAACTAGTGATGAATATTTAGGAAAATTTCAGTCGGTAAGCTATCAAGGAAAAATGGTGTATTATCTGTTTTTTTTTGATTAAAGTGACCTTTTAATTTATTTTTTTAAATTAAATTACATTGTTCTTTTTTTAAAATTTGATTTCTTTACGTCAATATTGAGTGAAAGTCTATAAAAATGTTACTAGAGCAATAGCTATGGTGGAAGGTTGGTTTAATAGTGAATGATTAAACTAGTACGAAGATATAATTTTTTTTTAGATTGTTGTGGCTTTCCTGCAGTAGTTATAAGTGGAAGCCCTGTATCTTTTTTATATTATGTTTTTTACAAATAGAGGTCATAGCTGCGGTTTTGTTTCCATATAGCAAAGAAGTTGTTATCTTCTCCTTTCGTAGTGGTAAGGCGAGAGTAGATAGCCCTAGTATTATGAAGGACGTTAATTCGCTGCATATCCTTGGATATAGTTTCGCGAAGAATTAGCCATGTAATAGAAGAGATTCTCTGGCCTCAACACGAGTGCGGGGAATTCTTCTTTTAGATCCAGCCAGCGCGGTTGTGACTGATACCGCTATGAGACTGGAGAATCCGTAAGAGCTGGCTGGAATTCCGCAGTCTTTGGAGGCATGGGAGGATGGGCTTTTCGAGAAAATGTTTTGACAGAATAGTCACTTTGTTTTCAAGACAGGTGCATGCATCATGAGTTATATTGTTGACGTCATTAGGGAAAACTGCCTCTGGCCGAGCTCTTTTTACAAACTTCTCACCTGTAGTGAGATTCTCACCTACGTCGTTCGTCGCAGAGGTGTCTAGTCTCCCCTGTTTGTTTCTTTCAATTGGATCGTTGGCGGGGTTGTCGGGATTTTTGGGAATGGGGGAATCCCGAATCTCTTTCTCTTTTCCCTTGGCTGATTTGAGATCGGTTTCCTTAGCCGAGTCGATAGAGTCTGCACTCCGACATGATCTGTTAAATCCCTCTTTTAATTCTCGTCTGATATCGAGGAGAATTTGTGACATTTCTTGGGACTGCTTCTCAACTCTATCAAAGCGTTGGTTAGTGTTCTCAATACTGACCTCGAGTTTAGTTTCCAACAATTGGAAGCGCTTATCGATAGCTGCAAGGCTATTGTTGAGTTTTTTATTGACACCTAATATTGTGGTGGGCTCGGCGGGTGATGACTGACGGTCAGAAATGTTGGATGATGGTTAGATGTATGTATGAGTTTTACTCTTCAAAAATATATATTTTTGAGGTTCTTAGCTAGAAAAATCTGGTATGGGTCACGGATGATCAAATATATCAATGAACGTTATGTGAATGTCACCGGTGGGTTACGACTGTCCTGTGCTTCACTGTCGGCGATACTGTATGCGCGATAGAAAGCTAAGTAGACTTGTCGATTTTCCTCCCCCTTCTAAACTACTACCTCGTGCTCTATTTGTACCAACTACTGTTGTGAATACCTCGGGTCAGCTCCAATCGAGCCTCATCGGGCTTCCACCATCGCGGCACTCGGACACTCGGCCGCAGTAAGCTAGGTGAGATTAGGGCACTGATAGCACAGCTAAGTACCTAATCACTCTGGCAACATCCTTACGTCCGAGTGTTGCCTGGTGGACCAATGCATTTAGACTGATGTGCTCATCACTCTGATGGCTACCGAGTGGCAACAGCATACAATGTGACGACGGTGTGTAGCTCTGCAATCCCGGAAGTTCCACACTAGCAACCAGTGTCAATAGTATGTTATGACAGGAGATATTGTCAGGGGCTATGGAAGTGGTTACTGTGACAGAAGTAGGAAGCACCTGTGGTGAGTGCGTGATCAGGACTGGGGTACTGAATGTATATATAAGGAAGCAATACTTCCGCAGTTAGATAGAGAATCAACCATCTCACTACTGTCCATTCCAACACATCTTCTCACTACAGCCACATCAATTATATCCGCGCATCCATAATCATCTGCATCCATTTCAGGTATTCATCTGTCCCCTCATGACCTCGTTATTATAACAACTACCCGTACCTGTTCCGTACCCTTCATACGCTGGCGCTCGGTCCTCAGTTTATGTTCGCACCACCTTTACCACTGGCTACCACTATATTTGTTCCCACGTGCCTCTCTCTCTTCAGTAGCCATCTCATGCTTACCTCTGGTATCGTTAGTTATTGTCCGGACTTTTATTCCTCAGCATGGCGCTAGGCGCACAGACTATCCATGGTTTCGGTGCCCGGAACCTCAAGGAGACCGCTGGTTCGAATTCGGCGAAACTGAACCACATTTCTCGCGGTGCTGGTATGCATGGATGAGGAAGGCATGCTTGGATAATCAAAGGTTTTAAATTTCCCTTTGGTGGGTACTTACGGAGGAGGGTCGACTGTTTGTGTAACCAAACATACCTCATAGTGGTATTTACGAATGACATTCAGAGTATGAGTGTCTCTAATGTCAAAAGAGTCATCCTACATGTATAAATAGTACCGTTCATGTGTCATAGCTAGATAGCTGAAAGCCCAATAAATGATTTTTAAAAAAAAAGGATCAATAACTCTTTTGGTGTAACTTGCAGCACTAGAATAATGACAGGGTATCCCAATAATGAGTTGTGTGAATCCTTAGTTGCCTCATACAAGTGGGACCTGATTACGTAGGTTGAGGTGCTTCTGCAGGGCTCCTGCATCCGCATCACGACCATTTCATTGGGACACAAGACATACACAAGTAGCAGTTAAGCCGAGGCGAGTGAAAATGAACCATAGGACTTTTTCAATATCCTTGATACAGCTTTCTTTTTTTTAAATCAGCTCATGTGTGTTCAGCTATAAAGCTATGACACATGAACGGTACTATGTATACATGTAGGATGACTCTTTTGACATTAGAGACACTCATACTCTGAATGTCATTCGTAAATACCACTGTGAGGTATGTTTGGTTACACAAACAGTCGACCCTCCTCCGTAAGTACCCACCAAAGGGAAATTTAAAACCTTTGATTATCCAAGCATGCCTTCATCATCCATGCATACCAGCACCGCGAGAAATGTGGTTCAGTTTTGCCGAATTCGAACCAGCGGTCTCCTGTCTCGGGTGGGATATGTGTCCTAGCTATCCAGACCTTACTTGAGAAACCAGCCAAGATGATGTACCACCGCACCATCCAACCACGGTGATGTTTATAGTGTCGCCCGCACTCTCGCAACCGAAGTCTTGGCGCACGCACAAAGCTCAATTCTAAAACTCGTTGTCAAAATTCTAAAATTCACGTCCGTCGAGATTGTTTCCACCATCTGCAGCACCTTGTGAGCTTGTCCTAATCTCTCTCACGCCCATCCCAAAGAGCTGTCTCCCAGGTTTGTGCGCCACGCTTTGCTTCCTCCGTCGGGTGTAAATATCGGCGTGGGCGTGTACGTGGTGGTCAATTAAGGCCAGAGAAAGTCGACGAGAGGTGTAATCATTGAAATGAGGATGTACTAAGTCGTACCTGCAAACTTGATGGGGTTTTGGTGGTGACTGATCTCTTCAGGTGTGAAAATTTGATTAGGTGGAGAGTCTTGAATCATTGCTTCATGGGCCAACTTGTTCGGTATTGCGATACTTGACTGAACTTGGCTCTAGGAGAATATTTCACTCCCAGGTTCGTAGAAGGCACTGCGTACAGGTGTCAGTCTTGCCCTCCAGTTATTTTTCATTTCTAGTGCCAGGCTTTCACCCTACATCCAGTGGACATGACACGTATGGAGGACATCTAGAATACAAGTTCCTCCATTTTCCAGCAAAGCCCATCCGGTGCCTGACTTTTCCTGCTACGTGCCTCACGCTTGTTACATCAGGTCGAATAGGTAGGAACGCATTCACCATGATCTAAGACCATGCATTGAGGGAAAACCTTCGTGGGAAAACCTCAATAATTCCTCCTGTACTCTTTCACGACGAGCAGCCGTAGTCCCCCCTTAAACCGGCCGTGTAGGAATCCAACCTACCACTTCTAGAAATCACATCTAGCACCCGACCAACTGTGCCAACGGCCTGTTGAAAATCACATATCATTCTTCCCAAATTCTCCCCTGCATTGCGCTCAACCCCCACTTGAGAGGGCTGAAATTCCGATATCGAGAGCTTAAAACCGAGGCATCGGTGCCCTAGCTTTTGTCGTACATTGATCGTTGTCTGCGTGAGGCGTCTTAGTTCGCGCCGTCTTTGGAATGTGTCGAAAAGTTGAGAATGTTGATGTCGCGGTCGAGGTGCCTGTCTTAAATGAGGCCGAGCAAGTGCCCAGTCCTGCACGCAATGTTAGTAAGGTTGAAAGCGAAAGGAATATTACCTTTGATTTTGGGAGGTTTTTGGTGAGTCGTAAAGTCTTCCCAGCCAAACTCAATCGGGAAGTTGTTAGAAGACTAAATAGAAGAGACCCAAACTTTTGATCTATCGTGCCGTGAACGGAACCTAGCCTGTATGTCAACCGAAATCGACTGGGCCACGCTCAGCATGCTGCTGTTGCTTTTGGTGTTGCACGATTTGACTAGGCTCATAACCTTGTAGCCCTCCAGTTATTAATTCTATTATTGTTAAAACTATAAGCATATAAGCGAATTCTGTAATTTGAGCGACAATCCATTCAGATCATGTGACCTTCTCGACAATATAGCCTACAACTCGACGGCAGAGTTTGAGTCCAAGTCACATTATCTCGATATTATTTCCCCATACCACCTACTATCCTCTACAACAGTCTAGTAATTACGCATACTTTCACAAATATTAAGCTAACAATCTAAAAAATGGAGCATTTAACAGAGTTACTTCAAGAAATCTCCCTAAAGCCAATTAATTCAATAGTCAATCGATTCCGGAGCAACATCAAGAATGGCAGTGATCACGAGGCCGGTGAGTTTAACTTGCAAAGTTCAAATATTAAGACTAACAGATAAGCAATATCTACATTTTTAAACGATCTAGTAATTCACTTCAATGTCGTTGAAAATACTTCCACAATAGTGGCTATGAGGGATATTCTCGTCGAAACTTATTCTAAAGTAGCGAAAAGACAAGTCCCTGTCACGGCATTTCAGAATCTAATTGCATCAATCAAGAAACCCGCCAGAAATAAAAAGATTTTGACAATCGTCATTAATATCGTCATTGAACTAAACAAAGAAGATATATCGATTCCTTTGGCGCTTCCTCAGCACTCCTCGGTCACTAAGTTGAAGAAGACTGAAGAAGCCTCAGGATACGATAAGACAACAGCCACTCTTACAGATGCGCTCAAATCCGAAACCTCGGGCAAGATATACAGAAATGTCGATGGATTCTGGGATTTCAATTTTATAAAAAAAAAAACATGGTCTGGGCTAGTGGACCGTATCTGGTACAGCTATCGCGATAATGGGCAATGCGGAAACGAAAACGTTTTCTCATCTAACATGGATGAAGATGCTTTGAGAAGCTGGCTACACGCATTTCGAGATCGTTACCTGATTCAACTAATGAAAGAACAAGATTTCATAGAAAGCAATCAACCTGCCGTGAACAGAAGACGGAACGACCCTCTCGTGCGGGGTAAATTTTGTCATACTACAAAGCCTAGTCAACTTAAGGGTGGCAAAAGCGAACGAAAATTAGACTTTTTCATAGAGAGTTCCGAAATCCCTGATTGTGAGATCCACAACTGGAGAGATGTTAGAGTTGTTGGCGAAATAACATCGTCAGAGAAACAAATAGGCATAAAGTTCAATCAGTTAATGCGATACGTCCGCGAAATATTCTACTCGCAGCCGTTGCGTCGATTTGTGCATGGTTTCTGTTTGCACGAAGACCACATCGAGTTCTGGATTATTGATCGATCAGGCGCATACAGCTCTGGTAACTATGATGTGCTGGAAGACCAGGAAATGCTAGTTCGAGGGTTGTCGTCGTATATGCTCATGAGCGACAAAGAGCTCGGGCTAGACCCAGTAATTAGTTACGATGACGCCGACCGATGTTTCCTCAACTTAACGAGTGACAAAAAACAAACAGAAAAACTTGAGGTGAAAACTACGCCTGTCGCTCGACCGGAGACGATAGTCTCACGAGGAAGCACGTGCTTCAAGACAATAGACGAAAAGTATCTGATCAAATTTTCTTGGGGCACCGGTGCAAAAGAAAACGAAATCAAATTTTTGAAACGTGCCAAAAAAATACCGGGCGTTATCCAGATGATGAGTTCAGGGAACCTCTATAAAATCGAAAGTCACCGCAAAGGTGTTAAATTCTCGGGAGATAAATTATGGATATTTGAAGCCAAAGACCAAGTCCTAGCCCTCGGTAAAAAGGAGACAATCTTGAATGAAGAGTTCTTCGTGAAACGTGAACTGACTTATGCCAAACTTACGCCGTTCGGTCGCCTCCTTCAATCATCGGTGACGGTTCGGGAATTTGTGGGTGGTATACGTGATGCCATTATTGGGCTTCGAAACTTGCATGAAAAAAACATCGTTCACGGAGATATTTCATCAGGAAACATCATTCTGACTGGGCCGGATAAAAAGGGTAAGACGAAAGGAATTCTTATTGATTTGGACATGTCTTCTTTGCGTGAGAATGAAAACGAGAAGAATTTGCCAAGAGCCATTACTGGTACCAGAATGTTTATGGCGTTAGAGTTGTTGGAATCCATTGCCGACAACAAGTTAAGTCTAAAGCAAACCTATCGTCATGATCTTGAATCATGTTTTTACGTCCTCATAGTCGGATGTATGACCTACGGCGCCAAATCTATTCCGGAAATACTTCAACATTGGTATTCAGATAATGCAGATATTTGCTATGCTATGAAGTTAAAAATGATGAACAATTTCAGAAAGAATATCATAGACCGATTCTTGCCTCAGTTTGAAGGTGTCGAGGAACTGGCCTGTGATCTTCATAAAATTCTGTTTGGAAATAAATATATTGGACACGGGTCACCAGTAGATCCGAATATTCTGTATGATCCTATAATTGATGCCTTCAATAAAAATATAATGAAACTTGAAGGTAAGAAAGATTTTCCATGAATCTCAAAGTTCTTCCCAGCTTTTATGCAATATGCTTACTTACGCTTTATTCACATTAGCCTATGTTTCGGATAAGAAAAATAACGATAATATTTGGTAAAAAATAAGGAGGGATTCACCGAGAGAGTATAGATGATCACGCCTAGTTAAAATTGAAGAGTTGATGAAATGCGCTTGACGACGGATTGTAATCTTAATCTTTCAAATAAAAGATGGCCATCATTAAGATTTATCAATTTGAATGGTGCTAATCAGATCAGGATCAGAACCCGACAAGATTTGTATTCCTGAATCATTGTCTCGTGATTCATATGTATTCAATTCTTCTAACATGATCGTAATATTATTGTCAGAATAGCATGCCAAGCCGGTAACTGACATATTTATGTGGTTGCTTCAGGGAGAACCTTAACGTTAAGTAATTTTCAGCTAGAAAACAATGTGCTTCTGTACAACAAACTTGATGTGATATGTTGATTTTATGTTATACTTGTGTCATAGACTATCTAGAACATTGAGCTCCTCTCCAACCCCGGCCACACCTTGCGCAATGATCCTTGCCTTTTAAGTTACTTGAAAGATGATAAATATATTGCCCGTAATGGATGGCCAATCAGCTAAGTATTTACCCAAGAAATTCGGCCGACTTTTTACGGAACCTTCTACCCAAAAAAGATGAAATGGAGACTACGTGCGCGGGAAACATCTTAAAAAACCTGCAGCCCCAGCCAGGCGAGGTCTACATACCGGGAGTACATGAGTTGCGCTAATTTATCTATATCTCACTTCTTTGTAACATTCGAGGCCGACTTGATCCAATCCACCAGCTCCATATCGGGTGCTGGGTACGCTCCGGAAACTAATCGGATGGCTTTTCTCCATGATAAAGAGTTGACGATGAAGAGGGCTTCGAACCTGACATCTGATTGATCGTGGCTAGCTTTATGATTATGGTGATGGGGGATGTGTTGAGAGATAAAGATGATATTGACCATGAAAATATTGGGAATCCTCATGGAAGTGAGGACTTTATCACTCAACTTGGCTCTGCTGACTTTACAGTGATAGCTGGAGGTTTTTAGGGGACACCACTGACAGATGTTGAGCAAAGTCTCCCAGGTGTAATGCTGGAACGGTGTCTGGAGGAGAAGGATTATATTTTGGCTATGATCTGTTTGGATAATATACTGTAACGTAAGGAAGCTATTTCTAGATGTAATCATGATATCATCATCATATGTCAGGTGTTTGATGTGTGTAGATATGTAAGCTGAGAAAAATGAGGAAGAGATTCAGACAGACAGACAATTATATCTTTTTAGTTATTTCAACTGAAAGTTCCTGGACAAGCTTTTCTTCCAGACACCTTAGTGTCAATAGTTAAAGCTTTCGAACCAGCTCAAAAGGTTCTACTGGGCTAAAACTAACTATCTGATGAGAATGGTGTTTAAGCCTCACCGAAGTTTTGTTGATTGAAAACAATCCGTTTGCTATCGTGCGACAGTTTAACCTCTGGCTAGAAATAACTTGATAGCTATAAACAAAATGTCTCTTTAAACAGATGTCTTAGCCACATCTTCGGAGGGTAAGACCGAACACCTGTAAGCGGTGTCCTCTACGAACCTGGGAGTGAAATGTTCCCCCAGAGCCCAGTTCAGTCAAATTTCGCAATATCGAACAATTGGCCGACGAGGTAATGATTCAAAATTCTCCACCATGTCAAATTTTCACCCCAAATAGTTTGACTCCTACCTAAGTCTCACCAAGTTTACAAGTACGACCAAGTACATCCTCGTCTCAATGACCACATCTCTCATCAACTATTCTCTGGCCGCAGCTAGCCGTCGTGTACCCGCTCACGTCGATATTTACACCCGACGGAGGAAGCAAAGCTTGGCGCACGAATGTGGGATACGTTTCTTTGGGATGAACGTGAGAGTGATTATGATAAGTTTATAAGATGATGCAAAGGCGAGATATAATCCTCAACGGGCGTGAAGTTCCGAATATAGAGAGAGAATTTTTATAAATTGAGCTTTGTGCGAGTCAAGGCTACGGTTGCGAGAGTGCAGCGACATTATAAATACCGCCATGGTTTGATGGCGCAGTGGTCGGCCTCCCGGTGATGTTCTATAGTAGAGGTTGAGTAGTCTGGGCACCTACTCCACTTGGGAAGGAGACACATCAGACTACATTTCGCGCGGAGAAAATTCAGTGGATAACTCAGGGTTTTTGAGACGTTTCCCTGGATGGGTATTCACGGCTGAGGGTTGGCTTGGGGTGAAGAAAAATCCGCCATAACTTCGCAGTGGTACTTGCAAATGAAACCCGAGACATGAGTGCTCTTCTTGTAAATTGAGTCATCTTATATGAACATGATTGAATTGAATTGAATTGTATTAGGGTCCTAAGCTATGCTCTATACTCCTAGGAATCAAAGACCGGTGTACACGGCCGAGATCATGCTTTCCGCATGCCCACCTCGGTTTCACCGCGTGAACCACTACACAACCAGTAGCTAGTTAAAAGAAAGAAAAATAGAAACTCCCGTAAACTCCTATAACTAAAGTTCCAAGCCCAGTAATCCAGTATGTGGTTAGAAAAACGACACTTCTCGTCTCATTTTTCTACCTGCCATGCTTCGTGCTATATAAGGAAATAGTTAAACTGTCCTTTGCAGCTATTGATGGTGACATGAATTAAGATGATGATTGTGATTGGGATAGATTTCTATATAGTTTATAATACATGATATGCTCAGGCTCATATACCTCGAGCCAAGCAACCAGATTATTTTCCTCCAGATCTGGATTCATCAGAATAATTACTTACTCAATAAAATTCTCCTAGTCTCAGTTGTATGTTTAGGATCTTGACTAGGTTTCTAGTAACTAGTTAATGATGTTTCTCCTATCACTAAGACATAGTCATGGTTGATACAACAGGTACAAACGATGAATCGTGTCTATACATGACGTTGTGATATAGTCATGATCGTCTGAATAATATCAACTCATGAATGAATCATGTCTCTACATGACATGCTATGACCTAATTTATGTCCTCTCCGCTGAGAGCTGGAGACGGATCCGTAGGTGGGCCCCCGAAGCAGCCGGTTTCCTGCGCAAATTTTGTAAAGTTCTCGAGGCACTTAGGCCCGAGAAGCTTGTGCACAAAGTCGTGATGTGACATTGTCCCTCGCAGTCGACGCGTCTGGCGTGCGTGCAGTCGACAGTGAATGAAATGGAGAGGTGATGTTTCCTCTCCACACGCACACTCCATTGAAGCTGCGAAGTTGTTAAAGCGGCGGTGACATGCCGCGAAGTTTCCGTGGCTGTACGGCTGAGATCAGTTGCGGAGTAGCCGCCGGGAAAGTGCCTGCTCGCGTGGCTTGCGTCGTCGCATGATGAAGACCCAGATTTCGAATACCTAGGTGGACATACTTCTTGCCACCAGTCGTCGAGAAGCGCTGACGTTTCCGGTTCATGAGACGACGAACGTACGCCATTGTGACGGAGCCAGGCTGGCTGTCTTTGCTTGGCAGTTGTCGGAGGCCGGACGTGCAGCTCTGTCTGCATCTTCGTTTCCCTGTATCCCGGAGTGGGCCTGTATCCACTTCACCGAGACTAGAGCCTTTGTTGATAGCGCCCTAAATTGGCGTACATCGTCTAGGCTTGTTGTGGCAATTCCCGTCAACAGTGCTTCACTGCAGACTGACTATCCGTGAATACATTGATTCGCTGCCTGCTGTCCCTTCCCCGTTCTCCATCTCTAACAATCCCAGCGCAGCTTCCAGGCCTTCCTCGCCCCTATAATTTCCGCATCAAGCACTTCACCACCATGCTTGATGCCACATCCTTCAACAGAGTTTTTCCATCCCTCTTCAAGACGAACCCCCATGCTGAGCGACCATGCCCTCCGACGATCCATCTGGGTAGGCGCAAATATCTGATACTGGTACACTATCGATGAACCGAATTGCCTTCTCTTCCTCCTCTAACCTTGAGCCGAAACCCGAAAGATAGCATGGCGGCGGTAAAGGCTCGAATTTTCCGCATCCGGGAGTTGTCGGTAAGCCCGCTGGACTCGTGTCATCTGGAACTCTGGATTTTTATAGATCCGATAATATTTCTTGTACTTCCGTGTTCCATCCCTTGGACACACGGCAGCACGGGTCCGGAGCAGGTGGCGATTGTCTAGTGAATGTAGCCGAGCCGAAAGCCGTAGTCGGTTCCCTTCCAGAATGATCTTCCCTGTTGGGATACCTCCTTCTCGGTGGAGAACAAGATTCGGTGTCGTTCTCATTACTGGGAGGGCAGCGCGCAGTCACGTCAAGATTGCCTTGTCGATCTTCTCACAGAAAATGCTGGTACGAGGGGTGCTGATCCCCTTTTGGGTCAGACGTTTGAGGCCGGGCCACCAAACATCTGCTCCAAAGGTTGCTATGGGGACAATGCACGTGTCCACCGCTCGAACCAGTGCTGCAGGGGCGGCTCCTCGATACGCTGAGTTGAAGCGTCGCATTTGCTGAGCAACCTTCAGAGCTTTGCCGCACCACGTTGTGACGTGGTGTTTGAAGTCCAGTCGCGGGTCTAGGTGTACTCCCAGCCAGCGTATTTGGTCTGATGGCTCGATAACCACGCGTTCACACAAATGCCCACTGGCTTCTCGCGTTTTCGTCCGGGAAACTGGACTAACTCCGACTTGTTAGTATCGAAGGAGACTGCGTTAGTACTTGCCAATCCAGAAGATGGTCCACTTCCTTCTGTACCGAAGCGGCTGACTCGGCAATGCTGCGCCCGAATCCTAGGATCCCGACGTCGTCCGCGTAGCTGAACCTCATTCCTACATTGCCACTTCGCATGGGCTCTGCCATGTAGAGAAGGAAGAGCAGCGGCGATATCGGCGATCCCTGCGGAACCCCACACACCAGCTCTCTTTGTCCGGTTACCCCTCCTGAGTATCGTACTTGCACCTTTCGTTGTGCAAGAAATGATGTTGTCCATCTGAGAATTGAGTCAGGCCACCCCTGCTCTTGCATCCTCCTCACCAAACGATTGTGAAGTACTGCATCGAACGCGCCTTGGACATCCAGAGTCGTGAATGTGGCCGCCCATCCCTGGGTACTTGCTTCTTCAATGTCGTGGACTACGCAGCTGACGAGGTCGTTTGCCGATCTTTTAGGAAGCGCCCCAAATTGTTGGTATCCGACAACGTCGAACGTAACCGCGAGATGGGCCATCCGCTTTGCAAGAGTCGTTCCAGTCCTTACCCAAACATGACAAAAGGCAATCGTCTCCACCCTTAACTGTCGTTGGATCCCGGTTCGTCTTGCGTAGGAGCACCACTTCAGCCAGCTTGAAGCAGGATGGGTGGGTGCCAAGCCTGATGCAGCGCGGAAGAGAGTGCCAAGAAATGGTCCAATCGTCTTCCAACAACTTCGCAGAAGCTCTACAGAGATCCCATCAGCTCCAGGCGCTGTATTGGCGCAGCCTATGGTGCACATGCGGATCTCCTCGTCCGAGACACGGTCGTTCCACGGAATTCGGTTAGTGCTTGGCGCATCGAGTGGCGGTAGGTCGTCAGTCGCTTGGTGACGTGCCAGAAGAGCGTCTCGGAGTACCGCTGACCGCTCGGCTGGGTCAGAGTATATCTTCCCTTCGTGGTTCAGCGGAGGGGGAGTACTTGCTTGCCTTGGCTCGGCCGAGCGCATCAGCTTGAACACATCAGTTGGTGTCGTGATCGCTTCGACTTGACGCGTCCGGTACTCTTTCCTTGCCGCTCTGAGGGTTGAGCGCAGCTTCTTCGAATGTATCCATCGCTGTTCCGGAGTCATTGCTACACGATATTCAGTGTGAGCTAGCTTGCATTCTGGAGTCCACCAAGGCGCACATTTGCCGTGTCTTTTGTTCCTTTGTTTTCCTGTTGCTTTGATAGCGTTAGTAAGGCCGGAACAGAGATCGTTGGCGTATTCGTTCGCCTTGCAAACCGTGTCCAGGGCTGTTGGCGGGTGTGTAAATTGCGTTACAGCAAGGGCGAATCTCGGCAAATTGCTACGCGTTACCCTGAATTGTGAAGGCTCCTGGTCCCTTTTTCCGGATCCAGCGGGGACTCGTCCTCGAATCGGGAGATGGTCGCTGGTTACGCACTCGTTGCGATCCACCCATGCTTGAGCTCCGTTGATATTGGTCCAAGCAAGATCGAGCGTGTTCCCGGCTCGATGCGTTGGCTCGCCACAATCAGACAAGTGAGATTGTGACGTTCCGCCCATCTCTCAATTTCAATTCCTTGTCCGCGTGGGCGGGTAACTTCTGGTTGCCACGCGCAGTATACCGCGTTGAAGTCACCAGCTGCGACGGATCGTGGTGGTGGGTCCCAGCTGAGGAGAGGTCGAATTGCTGTCGGGTCGTTTGGGTCTTTATACACGTTGAGAAACGTGACTCCGTTTACCACGACCCAGCAGTAGTCCGCCGTCTGGGGATCACAAGGAAAGATTTGAGTTGCCGAGTCGATTCTACTGTTTATTAGTGTATAAGTCACTGCCCTGGGTCGAACGTCTACGCCGCCATATGGTGTATGGCAGTCGTAACCAGGGTGTGACTTTGTCTCCTTTGTGGCTTTATTCCACGAAGGCTCTTGTATTAGTACCACATCCACGCCTAGCTCATAAGCTCGGGAAAGCGCGATGTCGTGTGACTGGCCTCCCATACCAACGTTGATCGACATAAAACTTATCGTAGGCGGGAGGCTAGAAGGGACCCATGAGGGGCCCTTCAGGAGGACTCAACAGGATTCGTCGTTCCTGTGGCCGTGGCGTCGGGAGTGACGTCGGTCATCAGAACTTTGAACCTGTTGTTTGGTTTCACTGCTCCAGGTGCGGCTTCCGTCTGCTTGGCGGCCGCTTGAGCTGCTGCCTCAGCGCGACGGACAGCGGCTTTTGCCCTCACTACTGCCGCTAGCTCGCGTTGGCTAGCCATGCGGATGGTGGCCAGTTGCTCTCTGCTTACTGGCCCGGACTTTGTGGGGCGCGCCAGGCAAGCTCGGCTGTCGGATCTGTGCGGTCCTCCGCAGTTGCGGCATTTGGTGTGCGCATGACACTCGTCTGTCGAGTGCATCGTGGAGGTGCAGTTCCAGCAAGCTGGGGCGCGGGAGCAACCACGCGTTCCGTGGAACTGCAGGCAGCGTTTGCATTGCTGCACAGTCTGTCGCGGTTGATGTCGTACCGCGACGCCCGAGTCGTCGAACAGGCGGAATCCTAGTCTTGGTTCCGCTCCCACCTTGAAATGAGCGAGCCATGACTGGTATAGCGCGCCGGGTGATTTTTCCCGTGAGGCCGAACTTTGACTGGAACGGCCTTTGTAACCCTGGTGATCTCCTCGATCACCATCTCCTCCGTCACTGGCACCCTTCCAAGAAGAGTGTGGATGGCGACGGGGACCGTCGAGATCCGGAGCGCCACAATGTCGGAGGCCTCTTCCAGTTTTCCATCGATAGAGAGGAAACATTCCGCCGCGTTCAGTAGGAACTGGCGAGATTCCTGATTCTTCGCTCGAAGTGCGAAACCAGTTGGGACTCGGTAGACATGTTCAATGTCTACTTTTGGCGCGTTGGTGAGCTGCGCCACAGCATCTCTGATACCAGCTGGGGACATCTTTCGCCACTGATGCTTTGAATTCAGCCGGAGGAACAATCGGTTGTCCGACGTGGACGAAGGGACCGTCTTGTCCAATTTCTTGGTCGGCGGGGTCAGCTTTTGTGAAGCACGGCTAACCATCACTGGCGCCGGCTGATTGGGTAGTCTTTTCCCGGCTACAGTTGCCCAGGTTGAAGTTACCTTGGGCACTGCAACGACAGGCCTGGCTAGCCTGGCTGTTGAATTTGGAGAAGGCCCGCTGCTGCTGGCCTGCTGGCCGACGGGGCGGGAGGGGAGGCTTGTCGGCACTGGTGTAGTTCCAGTGCGTAGGAAGTGGGCGAGAGCGCCCCTTAGACATGCATTCATCTCGTCCAAGTATTCCTTGTTATCCGTCGTTTTTAATGACAGTATAACGCTTTCCAATGTATTTATAACTGTTGAACCGATTTCGAGTCTGGCAGAGGCATTTGCAGCCCGCTTTCTTTCGTCTTCCAACAAAGCTTCGATTTCTGGCGGATGTTCTTGTGCCACACTGGTGGGAGCACCACCAGCAGGTTGGTTGTCGCGCACAGCCGTCCCAGGAATCGAGGCCGGGGCTGGCGGAAGTTGTGGGGCATTTGCTGCCTTTGCGTTGTGGGGGTCTTCTGTTCCCCTCGGTGTGCTCGCGGTTGGTGTCCGCTTTGCTATCGGGACCGCAATTTTTCGTGCCGCAACGCGTGCGGATTCTGGCGTTGCTTTCGCCGAGACTACTTTCTCGACGGCAATCGTTGGTGCTGTTGTCGCCTTCTGGGAGCTCTCCGCTCCTGCAGTTGCCCAACGCGAGTCCTTTAGGCCCTTTCGGATCCAAGCATCAATTATGGGAGTGGCATCCTCCATCTCAATGTCGGTTTTGCCGCTTTCTTCCATCTGCGCAATTATTTCGGCTTCCATCCCTTCGAGATCGATGTCGTTCTGCGTCAGTCCATTTGTTTTCGCTTTTTGCATTGCAATGCTTTTTGCTTTGCTCAGCATTTGCTTTTGTGATTCCAGACGCGTCTGGTGGTTGTGCTTTACTACTTTAGTGGTTAACACAATTTTCGCGGGTTTCGCGGATTTTGGGGGTACCGGTGCCATTTTAAGGCTGAGTGGCACGGTACCACGGGAGATTGATTAGTAGGTAGTCGAGAGGTGAATTTAAAGAGTGAAACGGGCTGATAGGGCAAATTTTCATCAAATTCTCTCAAAAAATGATTGATTGATTGATTGATTGATTTATTTTACGGTCCCAGGCACCAGCCCAGCGCCTTATGGCACAGGACTGGTGGGCTCGGTAAGGATCATCCTAAATAGCTATGCCCTACTCGTTCCCACAACACAGTCACCATGTGACTCTGATTACAAGCAACCAAAACCAAAAAG
Organism: Blumeria hordei DH14; assembly: GCA_900239735.1. Taxonomy (NCBI): domain Eukaryota; kingdom Fungi; phylum Ascomycota; class Leotiomycetes; order Helotiales; family Erysiphaceae; genus Blumeria; species Blumeria hordei. Next base: position 3,804,793 of record OENG01000035.1, read on the forward strand.
AAATAACAAACGAAACCAACTGAAACAAAGCAAATTAACATGTAGGAGCGGTGCTAGTATTTCTCATCATATGCCCCCCTCAGTCATTTCTCTCGTCCTGACTAAATAATCACTCCGGCCCTCGCATCCAGCTGAGGGCGGGTCTGCATCCGTGCTCCCAAAGCAGCGGGTTATCCTTACAAATTCTATGAACTTCTCGAGACCTTCCGGTCCAAGGAGTTGGTTGGTATAGTCCTCCACGGTCATGGATCTTCTCAACCTGCGCATTATAGTAGCATTCTTCCGGCACCGGACAAAATGGGTTGGCGATGTCCTTTGTCCACAGACGCATTCCAGTTTCGCGTTTTCGTGGTTCAGGGCGATGATAGTCCGCAAAGTCTCCATGGCCTGATCTTGCTGCCAGGAGCCTATGGAGTAATCTTCGAGGGAGCCCTAGTTCTGGTGGTTTCCGACGTCGCATCTGTAAGTCCAGGTCTTGATATCTGTCCGGACCCGACTTATTCCACCAGTCATCCACCAGTTTCTGTCGACGGTTGTGCATCAAACGACGTATGTATGCCTGCGTTGTCTGCACTGGCTGCGTCTGTCTATCCGGCAGCAGCTGAAGACCGGCTCTGGCTTCTGCGTCCGCTTCTTCGTTGCCACTAATCTTGGAGTGTCCAGGCACCCACCTCACTGTCGCGTTTGCTTCTGAAGCGAACTTGTGAAAGACGCGGCCTTATCTGCAGTGACGATGATGACTTCCCCGTCCGAAGCGCAAGTACAGCTGCCTGATTGTCAAGTAGAACGAAGATTCTCTCACCGTTCTTTCGAGCGCGAATAGCTTCCCGAAGTGCTACTGCTGCTCCTGCGATTTCTGCATCATAAACTTCACCTCCGTGTATACGACCGTGACCTTGTGCGAATGTTTTTCCTCCGCGTTGGAGGACATATCCCCACGAGGATCGTCCATGGCCTTCGGATGACCCATCAGAGTAGGCACATATGTCGGAGGGAGAGATCGTGCTAGCCCAAATTGTAGTGTGCTTTGACCCCCTCTTCTTTCGTTCCAAGATTTGATGTGTACACTGAGCCTGTCAGCCTTTCTGCCTGTTCGGATGTCTCCGGGAGCTGTCGGAAAGCACGCTGTAGGCGCGACATCTGGGTTTCTGGTTGGCGCCTGACTCTATTCCTTAGCTTGTACTTCTGCGAGCCAACGTTAGGGCACTCGCTTGCGCGGTTCCGGAGAGGGTGTCGGTCATCGAGCGACTGGATCCTGGCTGCTAGACGGAGTCGAATTCCTTCGAGGACAATCTTCGCCGGTGGAATGCCCCCTTCCCTGTGAAGAAGGACATTAGGCGAAGTCTTCCAGACCGGTAACGCCGCACGAAGAGCTAGTTGAATGATTTTGTCGATCAGACTACATAGGTGTGTAGTCTGTGGCGTTGAGGTACCTTTCTTCGTTAGCCGTGTTAGTCCGGGCCACCACACATCCGCTCCAAATGTTACTACTGGTACAATGCATGAGTCGATAGCAGTTACCAGGGGACCTGGGGCCGCTCCTCGTTGAAGTGGGTTAAGTCGCCGCATGTGCTGGGAAGCTTTGAGGGTGTTCGGATTAGGTCTTAGTCAACGAGCTCTAGCCTAATCGTGCTAGGTTGCAGGCTATTGTTACAACTATTCATGGGGTCATATTCAGGGTAGTGAAGTAGTTTGGGTTTGGTATGGGTTATAAGGTTGATACCTGAGCGTGTCTCATAGTAGTCAGACACGCGACTCAAGTAGCAAGTACACGGTAAACCTCAACCCCAAAATGATGATACGTATCAAGTTTAATATGCTAGATCCTGTATGGCTAGTATGAATGGGATATGGGGGATTTTACCTGTAGATAGATAAAGACGCTGTAGCCCTCTGATAGTTGGGACAAGTCTTCTACCAAATAATATCGGAATCAATCCTAGCCTCTCATTAAGCAATCTCATGAATTATTTCCGTGTCTGTCATTACAGACCAATAAACAGAATCGACGATCAATATATAGAAAGTCGATAAGAGGGCCTTCCCGCACCAGGTCGCTACATGATGCTTGAAGGTGAGACGCGGATCGAGGTGAATTCCGAGCCAGCGAATATGCTCCGCCGGCTGGAGTAGCCTACCACCAACTTGTATTCCTACTGGTTCGCCCCTATTTCTCCCTTTGAATTGTATCACCTCAGACTTGTCGAGGTCGAACGAAACCGCGTTCTCTTCAGCCCATTTCAGAAGATGGTCAACCTCACCTTGTGCCGCCGTCGCAGACTCGGCTAACGAGCGACCGATGCCGAGAATACCAATGTCGTCCGCATAGCTAAATCGTGCTCTGCAGTTCCCGATTCGCATGGGCTCCGCCATGTATAACAGGAAAAGCAATGGAGAGATCGGTGATCCCTGTGGCACCCCTAGCCTCAAAGATCTCGGGCTAGTCACGCCTCCCGGGTACCGTACCTGTACGCTCCTCCCTTTGAGAAAGGAGGATGTCCATATTATGATAACGAGGTTATGAGAAGTCTAAGAATGGTCGCAATGGATGTAACAGTCAACTTGGGTGGATATAGGATAGCGCTTTAAGTCTAACGTGAAGAAGAAGAAGAAGGATATGTATTGTAGATCTGCTATATTGATGACTATTGAAGATAGGAGTAGAAAAGGTTGACCATGTACAGAGTTCTAGCAGCAAGTATTTATACACAAAAATGGTACACAAACTATACCCTCTATAGCAATAACTCCCAACCATTCAGCCATTCAACAATTATATCATTAGATATACCTGCGTCATATGATCATATTATCATGTATGACTGAGATACTGGTGTTGTCATTTGCTGTATGTTAATGACGTATCATTGACACAGGATTGCCTGTCCTGTCGGTTACACTTGCCTAATACTAGCCATTTCAAGTTATGTGATCTATAAGTGGGCCTGATCACAACAGTCCATCGTAATACCGAGTCTGGCCAGCCTTGTGCCTGCATTCGCCATAGTAGCCGGTTGTGTAGGACAGCGTCGAATGCTCCTTGTACATCCATCGTTACAAAGGTGGATGCCCATCCTTGAGATCGAGCTCTATTATTATTTGATTTGTATTCATTATCCTGATTTGGCGCCCTATGGGCCCATGCAGGTGGCTACAAACCTATCTATATATTTACATAGGAGGAAACCTCTCGGTGAAAAACCCCCAAGCTTTCTGATTTAATTCTTATAGTTTGCAGTTTATCCTTCAGGAAGTACAGTTACACTGTAACGCCGTCGATGTGTACCAATCACGTCCCTTCTATCGATCCCAACCTTCCACATGTTCCCTCTCGTTCCCTGAGCAGCATTTCGACTGCAATTGTCAAGCGGAATTGTTCTATCCAACCATGATTAAGAATCCATCGTGTGATTCTTTTCATATCGCTAGGATTGTTGGTCATTGCTTCAAAGGAGCGATTTCGGGCTTGTCTCCAGATTTCTCCTCTACCAATTGACCACTTAGGGCAGGACATGATCATGTGCTTGGGATTTTGTGTATTATTATTTATTTTTGATTTGATTTCATTTAGCCCGTTCAGGTACCCTATGGACCCATGCAGGAATATCTAGCTATATTATTTACACAGAAGGAAACCAAATTTGGTAAAAACCCCCCACAACTGTCTGTCTCGTGTCTATTTGTTTTCTGAGGTTTCCTACAGGAAGTGCATTTACACTGTTTATACAGTGTGAAGTCCGTCTTATCCTTGTCCACATCGTCTCATCTTTTCGTCCAATGCTATTTCTACTTCTCCTGCAAGCCGGAATTGTTCAAACCAGCCTTTTGCCAGGATCCATTTTGTTATTCTTTCTATGTCATCAGGGCTGTTCATCATTGCCGCAAATGACCTGTCTTTTGCCTTTTGTAGCACCTCTCCTCTTCCCATTGCCCACTGAGGACACGCCAAGACCATATGTTTGACATTTTGAGACGGATATCCACACTGACATTTTGGATTAATCACTCCAGGGACTGTCCTTCGGTACAGATAAGAATTGAGACCAATGTGCTCACTCCTTATCTGAATTGCAATACTGCTTTGGGCCCTACTAAGGTTCCGGTGGATATCTGAGGGTGTGTTTCTGTATGTAATCCTTTTTCTGCCTGTTGTCTCATCTGTAATAATATTTGCCGCTTTCAAATATTATTATTTATTATTATTATTATTTCATTTTATTATCCTGTCTGAGGCTATGACTATGTATGATATGCAGGTCCTCTCTCCTTACAGGCCAAGGATACCTATGCTAGTAGTATATCCCATCCTATACCTCCCATACAGCTCCCCTCAAACAGCACCACCCCTCACAAGCCCTCATTCGATCATACACTGAGAGGAGCCCTTTGCCCTTCATTATCTCTCCTCTCCAGCCAACGAAACGATGGTTATTTGCGAATGTATGGCAGCCGGGAAAAATTGCAAAAACCACTGGGTGCGGAGCTCTCCTAATACCGACATTAGGACTAGATTCGAAGACATAGTGCCCCTTCTGAAGCGTTCGAAGAGGCCGGCCAGCTGGGCGCTGCAGACTTGTGGGTACCTCGGAAATTTCACGCTCTGCCTTTCTAGCCTCCTTCCCGAAGATCGTGCTGAAATGTCAGAAAAGTCTTGAAAGAGCGTGATTGGTGTATAGTAGCTTAGCCCAACTTCTTTTGCGCCGTCCAGGGCCCTGGGAAGTGCCGTTGACTCATCGACAAAAGAAGCTCACTTGGCTAATTAGCCGAAATGTCAATCTTGGCGCCCACAAATGTTCAAAAGTTGAAAACCGCTCGAAAATGTCAGTCCCAGCACGATCTTTAGAGGCCCGTTCCCCCTCTCAGACCACATCTCAGCCGCCTGTCCTTCCTCAAGATGTAGAGCCCTATTAGAGAACCAGTCCCCCATAAACCATGACCCGAGCTTTGTAAATTATGACTTAAATTCCTCCTTGCGGGTATACGTAGTGTCATATATTTGTAGTGATTGATAGCTGGTAATTAATTGGGCAAGCTCCTGTTTGCAGTTGGAGCAACTTCATTATTGGTCGTTGAGGCGAGATGAGGCGTGGTTAGAAAAGGGCTGAGGACTCAAATGGGAATGGTAAGAGCGGCATTTTCGAGAAGTCGTCAAATGGAGATATACTTGAGGTTGCTTTCGACTTTGATTCGGACGCGATCCTTCTTGGCTATCCCAGATATGCAGAGCATACTGAGCGATTACACCCGTACCACTAGAAGGTGAAGAATTCGGCTTTGCTGGCATTCATTTCCGTCGTTAGCGTCAGAATCGAATAGTTTATTGCAATGGCTCGATGTCATTAATGAGTTCTGTAGATCTACAAGGTTAACCCATCATTAAAATTAAATGTTAAAATTGCAATGTCTTTGTGAGCCACCTTTTCTTCTTGGGAAAGTTGCAATCACTTTATTGGGCAAAATATCCAACACTTTTCAGCATGTTTCAACCTACGGAAGCAGCCCAAGACTGATGACACGAGGTGTATGGAACGGTGGATTAATTTAGTGTAATGAGGGGTTCGCTCTTGTTCGTTGTTAAGCACCACCTTATAGTCAGTTTTACGATAAAGGCCTGATCCCTGATCGTCGTCGGGGAATATAATATCCCATTTATCACCGACTACTGAACCTGGGTACCTGAGAAACCGAACTTCGATGTTCCTGGGAATGGTCATCACCCCATCACAAACTTCAGAAAACCAAGCTTCAGAAAAACATTTACATCCAGATTCTCGTGTTTAGCGGGGCTCACAAGCGCCGTAATCCTAAATAAAGATGAATAATCTGATGTTCACATCTGTTACGGCGAATGCGAATTGACGTCTTACAGCTTATAAAGACCTTCAAACTTACTAATAGCACGTTACTAACCTGAGTCGTTTTTGGCAGATGGTATTGTCATCTTCGAAATCCCGAGCCAAATGCGGGAAGACTGTATGTATTGCAACCTCAACCAGTGGTGTTTCTCAATTTATGATCAGGCAATTTACCATAGCTTGGCAACATCTCCGTCATGCTCCACCCATCTAAGCTAGGAAATAAAGGATTTTGCGGCGATGGTAGTAGGAAGAAAATAACGGCAAAAGCAGTGTTTAAGAAGCTTGCACCTTTCGTCCTCATCACGCATTTTCTCATACTCCTTCATTTTCTTCATCTCATCCCTCGTCTGTCGAGGAGGTGCCGTTCAAGTTCTACCTGCTTTCGTCAACAAGGCCACAGCGGCAAAATGCGACTTGTCGAAACTCTCACAGCCGTACCCTTAATCTTCTCGGTCTACGTCTCTGCGGAACATGGGTATATCTGTTCAGATGCTGAGGGAAATGCAAACACAACCTATAATAAAGCATTCGTAGAGGAAAGCTTGTGTTCCAGACAGCGAATTGTCAGCGGCCAAACTTGCGGCAAACGTCGAGGCGAAAAAGTATCCCCAGGTCTGGGTCGACTCGGAAGATTATGGCTTCAACGAGACTGTTTTACTCTGGAAATATCAAGGAAATAGCTCTGAGTCTCTAGGTAATACGTAGCCAAACTTACAGCTCTTTTTGGAGACGCTAAACTCCCCGACAGCCCGTAACTAACCATCATATAGATGAGCCTAATGCCTTTGTTTTTACCAACAAATTCTGTAATATTTTGGGATTATTACAGGTATCTAGTGACCAGTATGCGATATGCAAAAATAACACTGAAAAAAATGACAAGAAAATAAGCCTGGTGATCTTGTCTAAAAAGCCTCGGCCAGGTATTTTCGTTAAAGGAGGGGTGTCAGGAACTGAGGATAGAGGTTACTGGGTCACAATGGTTGCCATGGGTTACAAATTGAGTAATCGAGTAATAGGAGGTGGACCCTATGAGACCTAGGTTGCTCTGGTTACTATGATGTATATATGGAGTGGACAGAGCCGCAGTAGAGGGCCACGTCTTGTCTTCCGTCTTCCACTGGCCTTGTCTACGATCCTAGATTCCCTAGTCCCTCGTCCCTCGTCCTTAGACCTAGTTATAATCACGAATTCATACCTTTGACTCTTGCCTACCTCCTCAGCTGTTACTCAAACCACTTAGTAACCCTCCCGACGCTACCTTTGGCACCCTCGAGTTTGACATTACAAGACGTCACTACCTATCTCTCAGTTTCTATGTCGAGCACATTCAAGTCACCACAGTCACAGTTCTACGATATGGATGACGTATCCTCCTCCCGACCAGAATCTCCAGACGTTGGTATCCAGCTTATACCATCACAATTCTGGAATTCTCAATATTTACTTCAAGTCCCCGGAGCATTGAACGCCGCATCATCCCTAGATCCAGCCCGTGTCGCAGAAGTATTCGCCCAGTCAAATCAACGGACTGAAGCACTGCCCGCGTTCACAACACCTAGCTCAACCGAAATTCCAACTAGGCTCTCGGTCCCTCCTATTGCGCCATATGACGGAAAATCTAGCTCCCTTTGTCTGTTTTGCTCTCAGCTAAATAACCAGATCCAAAGTCACTGTCACCTTTTCCAGTCTGAATTATCGAAAGTTCGCTTCGCTTACCAGTGTCTTGGCCCCGGCGCCCTGATAAAAATGAGATCCTGCTTTCGTTTTCTTGAAGACCCTTCAGCCCCTCCGGAGATAACCACAATGAATGAATTTATGGCAGCTCTTAAACGGCAGTGTCAAGATCCCGGACTAGAGGATAAAGCTACACGAGCTGTGGAAACAATGACCCAGCGAAATATGAGTTTCCAGGATTTCATCACCCAATTTGAAGACAATATCATAGACTCGACATATGGGTGTTCTGAAAAAAGCATTTGGAAGAAGATGCTCGAGCGTAGACTTTCCTATAAGCTAAGGGATATAATACTTTCTTCTTCCGATGCTCCAACCGAATATCATGCCTTTGTGACCTACCTCAGGAAAAAAGACGCCGGAATTCAAGAAATGAGAGCTGCGTTCTCTTCATACCCAAAGACAATGTACGCTCCAAACACGCTGTCTCCAGGGAAAAAATACCCCACAATATTCAAACCTATGAATCAGGGTCAAGCTGTCCCACCCTGGCCTCGTGACCAGGTTGAATTGACAACCTCGCAAGGTGGATCGGCAATGGACCTGGACGCAATTTCAAGGGAAAAGGGTCCGGATGGACGTATTACACCACAGGCAAGAGATGCGCGACGCTCATTAGGTCGATGCTATAGGTGTAACACTAGAGGACACCTTGCAATAAATTGTCCATTACGAAGTGACTCAGGCACACCTATCTTTCTGGAAAATATTACAGAAGCACCAGAATTGTTAAAAGATTAACTCCAGCGCAAAGTCGCCCGTTGGAGTCATTAATGGTAGGACATGCGGGTCTCCCTGAGTGTTCATCTTCCTCTCGTCACATGTACTTAAATGCAAAGATAGGAAATGAAACTATATATTCCCTCGTAGATACCGGCGCTTCTGGTTGTGCATTCATCTCTGAGTCTCTGTCTAAACGCCTTCGCCTCCATTGCAACCTCTTGCCCTCTCCTGTTCTTCTAGTTGGATTTGAAGGAAATAGAGGACCACTGGTCACACATGAGGCTAGTTTAACTCTTAATATTGGAAGGCACAAGGAGAGTCTAAAGGCATATATCACTAATCCTTGCAAGCACGACTTAATCCTTGGGCTCCCTTGGTTAGAAAAGCACAACCCTTACGTCAATTGGGAGGAACACACCATTACTTTTGGTGAAAAATGCTTACAAAATTCATGCTGTCAATTTGAAACCACCGTGCCATACGAGAACTCAGTAGATCCAACGACTGTCAGTAACAGCCCTGGTAACGACATCACCACGCCAAAGTTTTGTTCGGGTATACAAATAAATTCTCTCAGTGAACTAACTGCTCAAGAATTCTCAGTACTTAGCCAGCAAGTTGATCACGAATACTTCGCTCTAAGCCTTCGAGATCTCGACATACTAGTTGATTCGACCATGGAGAGAATGCCAACAATGTTGGTGGGACAAACCAAGACAGTTCTACCGAAAGACGCAGACCCAAAGATTTATTTACCTGCGCAATACCATGACTATCTAGACGTTTTCGACCGTGGACGGGCCAATAAATTACCACCTCATCGACCATGGGACCACGCAATTGATCTTCAACCCGGAAAAATGCCCCCAGCCTCACGACCGTATTCAATGAACCTCCACGAACTCAAATCCTTGAGAGAGTATCTCGAAAAAGAGCTCGCAAAAAGTTTCATACGTGTTTCTAGGTCTCCAGTCGCCGCCCCAGTTCTGTTCGTAAAGAAGCCAAATGGGGACCTCCGTTTCTGTATTGATTATCGAGGATTGAATGCAATTTCCGTAAAGAACCGTCACTCTCTACCTTTAATAACAGAAACGCTCAGTCAACTTTCTCAAGCTAAACTTTACACAAAATTAGACGTTATCTCGGCTTTCAATAAACTTCGGATTAAAGAAGGGGACGAATGGAAGGCAGCATTTACCTGTCGATATGGACTCTTCGAACCCCTAGTTCTCCCGTTCGGTCTCTGTAACGGTCCCGCTTCCTTTCAAGCATATATCAATCATGCTCTCCGCGGACTCTTGGATAATTTCTGCACAGCCTACATGGACGATATCTTGATTTATTCAGAAAATCTTGCTGACCATCGGAAACATGTTAATACGGTCTTGCAACGCCTTCGTGAACATGGTCTACAGGTAGATATCTCGAAATGCGACTTTGAAACAACTCAAGTCACCTATTTGGGCCTTATAGTATCTACTAGAGGTATCTCTATGGACCCAAAGAAGGTAGCGTGCATTCAGGAGTGGCCGACTCCGCGATCTGTACGAGACGTTCAAAGTTTCCTTGGATTTGCGAATTTCTACCGTCGGTTTATTCCAGAGTTTTCACGTCTCGCAGCCCCGCTCACTCATTTGACAAAGAAGGAAGTCATGTTTGAATGGAGTTCCGCTTGTGAGAGTTCTTTCTGTAGTATCAAGCGCGCATTTCGAGATGAAACAATGCTGGCCCACTTTGATCCTAGAAAACAAACTATTCTCGAAACGGATGCCTCTGACTATGTAACTGCAGCTATACTATCACAGTATGATAAGGATGGGACTCTACGTCCGGTAGCTTTCATGTCCAAGAAAATGCTTCCGGCAGAATGTAATTACGAAATCTTCGACAAGGAACTATTAGCAATCGTAAACGCTTTTGAATTATGGACCGCGGAATTAGGATCAGTCGAAGCAAGCACATTGGTTTTATCCGACCATAAGAATTTGGAACATTTCACTACTACCAAGAAACTGAATCGCCGTCAAGCACGGTGGAGCGAACTGCTAGCAAACTACGACTTCAAAATCGTTTTTAGACCTGGTAAGCAGAGCGGAAAACCTGATGCCCTGACGAGAATTAGTAGAGACAAACCATCAGAAGCTGAAGATGAACGTACAAAATACCAGAATCAAGTCTTAATTAAACCATGTCATATACTTCGTCGCATTGATACCAGCAATGCCCAAGACTTATCCCCCGTGGAGGAATCACCTGTGTTCGCGCCATCATTGAACGAATGGAGAAAGCACTGCGAGGAAGACGAATTCTGCCGACGAACTCGAAGAGACATTGAAAATCCAAGCAGTGAACGAAAGGATATTCAGCTGGCCAGTTGCACACTTACTGATTCTTCTTTCAGTCTTAATGGAAAAGAATACGTACCGGAAGTACTTCGTGAGATTATCTTGAATCAGCTGCATGAAAACCCCATGTATGGTCATAGAGGAGCCGCTGCCCTGTACAGTCTGTTGAGCCGAAAATTTTGGTGGCCCGAATGTCATAAAGATTGCACCAAGTACGCCAGAGGCTGCGAAGCATGTCAACGAAATAATCCCTCCGTACAGAAGCCACATGGATTTTTACAACCCCTACCAGCACCTCAAGCTGCATTCCGGCATTTAACTCTTGATTTTGTGGGACCCTTGCCAATATGTAAAGTAAGAGGCTTTGATTATCGATTTATCTTGCAAGTTGTTGATCGACTGACTAAAAGAGTGTGGATTATTGCCCTGGAACGGCCTACGGCAAGAGAAACGGCTGAGGCGTTCCTCGATAATATCGTTCGATTCAGTGGCCTACCAGACTCGTTAGTGTCAGACCAGGGAAGAGCATTTATCGATAAAACATGGAAGGAAATCTGCCATCGACTGAATATCACTCACAAATTATCGACCTCATATCATCCAGAAACTGACGGGCAAACCGAAAGAGCTAACAAGACTTTGGAAGTATACCTCAGGCACTACGTTAATTATCATCAGGATGATTGGGCTAGAAATTTAGCCATTGCAGAATTTTGTTGTAATAATCAGATTAATGCCTCAACAGGAGTGTCGCCGTTCTTTGCGTGCTTTGGTCATCACCCCCGCATGGATTTTAGATCGGAATCAGAAGCTCCGATTCCCCGAAACATCCCGGAGTTTGTAACCAGGATTCAAAGATTAACACAGCTATGCAACGAAAAAATAACCCTCGCCCAGGCCTTTCAAGCCACTTACGCAAATGAAAGAAGACTTCCAGCACCGAGATACAAGACTGGGGATATGGTTTACCTGTCTTTAAAAAACCTCACGCTCTCGAGGCCCACAAAGAAATTAGATCACGTTAGGGCTGGACCTGGCGCATAACTATAATGAAAACGCCTCTTGTAGCTAAACTTGACTTACCACCCCAGCTTAAAATCGATAATAACTTTCACGTTAGCCTTCTTCGCCCAGCTTACACAGGCTATCCATCGCAGCATCAAGAATCGCCACCACCAATCGAAATCGCGCCCTCTGGTCACGAAATTCACGAGGTAGAATCAATTTTAGATTCCAGAATTCGAAGAAATAAGGTACAATACCTAGTACGATGGACGGGCACAAACGATACAACTTGGGAACCTTTCGAACATCTGGACAATTGTAAGGATTCACTGGTAGATTTCCACAAGGCTTATCCAAATGCACCACGCGCAGCGGAGTGCGCGCATTAAAAAAAAAGGGAAGGGGTAATGTCAGGAACTGAGGATAGAGGTTACTGGGTCACAATGGTTGCCATGGGTTACAAATTGAGTAATCGAGTAATAGGAGGTGGACCCTATGAGACCTAGGTTGCTCTGGTTACTATGATGTACATATGGAGTGGACAGAGCCGCAGTAGAGGGCCACGTCTTGTCTTCCGTCTTCCACTGGCCTTGTCTACGATCCTAGATTCCCTAGTCCCTCGTCCCTCGTCCTTAGACCTAGTTATAATCACGAATTCATACCTTTGACTCTTGCCTACCTCCTCAGCTGTTACTCAAACCACTTAGTAACCCTCCCGACGCTACCTTTGGCACCCTCGAGTTTGACAAGGGGATAAACACCGCGCTGATTACTCAACTGCGGGAAAAGCGATATCTATTGACCTTGAACATGCAATTGATTGGCGCAGTAGGCAAGAAAATGATAATTCAAATACTGATGGCAAATTCCTTCAAAAATTTAGAAATACTCACAAACCAATGTTGCCGGTTCTTGGGAGTTCCGTCTCCGGAGAGGGCTATGGACAGTGTAGCAATACAGTAAATATCACACCCAACCCTGAATCAGGGGCTTGGGGGTCATATCTTGCTACGGGGAACAATCATTACCACTACAGACAAGAAAGCGGAGGTTCTGAACACCGTGAACCTTCACCTCCTCAAAGCCGATCTATGCTGTCGTATTTGTATTCGGGAAAATGGAAAAAAAAGGATACTTCTGAGCTTCCTCGATATAATACTCAGAGATCAGGTTCATCTAGACGCTCAAATATGCAGAGACATCATGGAGCTACATTTGATGAATATGGAGACTTGGAACAAGGATAACAAGGGGAACAATATGCTCTATCATATTATAGTTGTTATAGGCAAAAAGATCCGGCCTATGATAATTTTAAAAGTAATTGAAACTAAATGGATACTTCTGGTAACTTATCAGATTTTTTTACAATTTTTCTAGGATCTGATGATACTGTTGTATTCCACAATATTGTGCACTGTGTAAGCAAACGTGGCCGTGGGTAATTAGCATAAACTCTTGTGATGGGCGATCAACAAAACAATATAGGAAATGAATGGTGGCCGATTACTGTCTATTTTCTACATAGATCTCGGAACTGTCCATCGAGGGGAGGCTACTTAAGGTGTCCCAACTCCTAATGCGCTAACGATATTATCTACTCTACTAAACCATATCCTTGATATTCCGAGTAGGCTTGTCATAGCGAATCTGGGTCGTGTTGGTCCATTATTCTACATGAGACTTGCTACAACAATATCCTGTTTACATATTTGTTGCAACCCTCTATTTGGATAGCTGAGTTGGACATCCCTCCACATAGTTAAGCTAATGACGTAATTATGATTAGTGTTTGTGCGACAGTCACTAGGAGATAGGCGCAGCCTGTAACAACTCTTGGGTCAAAAAACTGTTTGTACTAGATAATCATAGATCTATGAATCCAATAACAAATCATATATAGGGTCTTCTTATCAGGAGCAGCTTGCCTATTTCCATCCTGAGAATTGTTACAGATGTTGAAGGGAGTGAGTGAGATTATGAAGATAAGATGAACTAACTGTTGTCTGTCCCTTGTGCATGCTTAAGCTATGGTCTCAATTAGGGGGCTAAGGCTCACAAACACCAGCGGCAACCCTTACAAACCTCAAGCTCTTAGTTCAGAGAAGATAGAGGCAAGGTGGAGTCCAACATTTTAAAGTAGGACTCTATTTTTGACAAACTTCATGGTGCTGACCAGTAACAAATGAGTTAATTTATGACAAATGTTAACGCATTTAGTTGATATTGTAACGGCTGGTGAACCGATAGTAAGCCCTGTAGCCTACATTGGCCAACGCAGGCACCATTTCCACCCGCCAGCAGGTCCCAGCTAATAGAAAACTCACTTCGCGGCTCGGACTACTTACGGCACTTAGACGTGCACGGAGATGGTTGCCTCGGCACGGGGTTCCACATAATGAAAGGACCGTGCAATAGACCGTGTGGTGAAACATCCACTCAGATAGTTAACGGCACTCAGACGGGCACAGGGAGGATTGTTTCGGGCACGGGAGGCACAATGTGGAAGGTAGCCGAGTTACAAATTTCCTGTCCGAAGTGAACAGCATCGTAGAACTCTAAACTTCCTACAGGTACATCTGTCCGCTTTGTAGGAATGAATGTTGGTCACGAATGGGAGGAGAGCGCGGGTATAAATAAGGCTTTCTTGTACATACAAATTCTCTCCTTAGAAGAATCGTAAACTATTGATCGTGCATCTCAAGCCAACTTGAGAATTCCCCCCGACTGTCACATACGATTCTTCTCACCCCCCTTCCCCACAAACGAACGAACGAACGAACGAATTTTTGTAGACGTACGAGCGTCAATATTTCCCTAACTCTGATTGTCATACGAAGATTTGCTATATTCATCATTCTCTAACGTCGTGTTATTTTTCCGCTCAATTTCCATTTTTATTTTTATTTTTATTTTTATTTTTAAAATTGTTTTGGTCTTGGAAAGTGTGATTGATATTTTTATATCTTTATATATAAATTTTTTATTTGTATTATTCTCTTTTTTTCAAGTTTTCATTCTATTTTATTTTGTTCTTAACTTCCAACTAAGTCCTGTCTTTCACTTCTAACCCCTACGTCATACATTGACATGGCTACCTACCATGATCCCATGAGTGAATCGGAAGCGGAGGATGATAGAGTTCAAATGTTGCAGACGCAGATCGACGTACTAAGGGCTGAACTAACACGTCGTCCTATTGCCATCGAAAAACGCGTAATAATTGAAAAAGACCCCGTCCCAGCCGAGGTGTAAGATTTCGCCCGACCAGTTTGCCCGAATATGACGGTAACAGGGCACATTACCCTGCCTGGAGACAAGCTGTCCTCGATATCTTCAGGATGGATTGGAACGCCTTTGGTTACAGCGACACTCGGGCTTTCCTAATAATTTACACGTCGCTGAAGGGCGAGGCCAAGACAAAATCAGGGTCCTTCTTCGAGGTTGGAGGCATTGGTGGAACACGACGCCCAGAAGATTTCATAGCCTTTCTCGATCGGGGGAACCTAGACGATACACGCTCAGACAAAGCCTGCGATGAGTTATACGCAATGAAAATGGGTGAAAATCAGAGATGGTCATCTTTTTTTACGTCCTGGGCAAGCAAGCTAACCGAAGCGGAGGGAGATGCTTGGAGTGATAGGAACAAAATCACGATGCTTCGAAATGCCCTTAACGAGACCATAAGACGTGCTCTGTCCGGAAACCACCTCCTGCCTAGAGACAATTACGCGGAATGGGTTGGAATTGTAGGGCAGGTCTCTCAGCAAGTTGAGGAATTTGCTACCCGCGGACGGCGGGTAGTACAGATGGAAAATTTGGAGAGAGGTGCTAATAATACAAGGAACTTCCAACAACCCATCAGTAGGGACAGGGGTCGATATGTGGGTAGGATAAGTCAAGGAAGGCCCTACGATGGGCAAGGCGATGTCATCATGGGTGGAGTGAACACGGCCCGACCTAGACAGACGTCAGACAACGAGTCTGGCTTGAACCAATACGCACAGCAACAAGCCCCTCCAAATAGGCGATCTCGTTGGAAAACTCCGGATGAAATTAGGCAGCTACGCAACGAGAACCGCTGCTATCGCTGTGAACGAAAGGGATGCAATACTAGGGTATGTCCTGTATTGCCAGCCATCAATCCGGTCGGAAATAATGTGAGGACTAACGCCGTCGCGCTCGATCCCATTGATGAGGGGGTCTACGAGGAACACGAAGGGTATTACACGGCCGGGCAAGCGGAAAACTAGTCACTCCTGGGGAAAGTCGCCCTCAGGAGTCAAAATTGGTCCATAGTTCTGAATTTAAGATGGTTTCTACACCGTTTCTCGTCAATGCATTGTTAAATGATGTGACAATGGTCCAAGCATTAATTGATAACGGATGCTTGTGTACTGGAATTATTAATGAGAAACTTGCCATCAGACTAGGTCTACCGCGCCTTCCAATTGAACCTCGTCCTTTAGAGACAGCGGAGAACTCAACTAAAGATAAACCCATGATTCGATTTATTACCCACGTTTCATTGGACTTGGATGGGTTCGTGACCCCAAAATTACTACTTTACGTAGTGCCGGGTAGCACACACCAGCTCATTCTTGGTAAGAGGTGGCTCGAAGACCAAGACGCCATAATACACTCAAAAGATCAACAGCTTCACCTTCGGAAGCTTGGTGGGTACGTACAGAGCGCCAAACGCTGGCGAAACGACCTAAAGGGCACTCCAAGACCGAAAGCATCAACTGCAAGCGAACTTACAAATATGCTCAAATCGGTACCAGTGTGTAGAGCGTCGCTCGAGGATATCAACAAGGCACTTCGATCAAAGCCTCGACTAACCATTGGAGAAGCTCGCAAACGACTACCAGAACAGGTGAAAGACTTCGCCCACCTATTCGCCGACGACAGTGGAGCAGACGAACTACCCCCACTCCGAGGCTCACTCGATCACGCTATCAATCTCATCACAAAAGACGGCAAACCAGCGCAGCCCTCCTGGGGCCCATTATATAACATGTCTAGGGAAGAATTACTGGTCCTTAGAAAGACGCTAACAGATCTTTCCGCAAAAGGGTGGATACGGTCGAGTAATTCGCCAGCAGCTGCCCCAGTACTATTTGCCAAGAAACCTAATGGAGGGCTCCGTTTTTGTGTGGACTACCGTGGGTTAAACGCTATCACGATACCAGACAGGTATCCGCTTCCCCTCTTCAAAGAAACACTAAGACAATTATCAAAGGCGCGATGGTTTACGAAGCTGGACGTAAAATCAGCTTTCCATCGTATACGTATACGAGAAGGAGATGAATGGGCTACGGCATTCAGATGCCGCCTAGGGTTGTTTGAATGGCTAGTTACTCCTTTCGGACTTGCTAATGCACCTGCAACTTTTCAACGTTATATTAACGAGCAGCTACGGGAACATTTGGATCATGACGCGACAGCCTACATGGACGACGTACTAGCATACACGAGTGGTATCTGTGAAGATCACTGGAAGACAGTACGAAGTATATTAACCCGGCTAGATAAGGCTGGCCTCTACCTAGACATTGATAAATGCGAGTTCCTTTGCCAAGAAGTTAAGTATCTAGGGTTTATTGTACGTGCCGGAAAGGGAATCACGGTTGACCCGGAAAAAGTAAAGGCCATTCAAAGCTGGGAAGCGCCCATATCCGTCAAGGGGGTTCGTTCATTCCTAGGCTTTGCCAATTTTTACAGGTGTTTTGTAGACGGATTTTCTGAGATTGCAGCTCCCCTGACTGATTTGACTAGGAAGTCAGCATTGTGGAAATGGGGACACGAAGAAAATGCGGCGTTCGAAAAACTGAAAGAAATCTTTGCATCGGAGCCCGTACTAGCCCAGTGGGACCCAGAAAGAGAGACCATACTAGAAGCAGATTGCTCTGGGTATGCCCTTGGAGGCTGTCTTTCTCAAAGAGACGAGCAGGGAAGACTCCGGCCAGTAGCCTATTACTCAAAAAGGCTGAACGGGGCTGAAGCTAACTACCCTATCCACGACAAAGAAATGCATTCCATAGTGACATGCCTCCAAGAGTGGCAGGCGGAGTTGACGTCGGTGGCTAAACCATTTGTTATCATGACTGATCACAAGAATCTCAAATTCTTCACTACGAAACGCCTTCTCAATGAACGGCAAGTTCGATATAACGATGTCTTGCAGCGATTTAATTTTGAGTTAAAATGGCGCCCAGGTAAAGCTTGCGAGCGTCCGGACGCTCTCTCACGCCGAGATCAGGATAAACCTACGAGATTTGACGACGAACGTACGACAGGGCGGGTAATGCAGTTACTCCCGAAGATCCCTGTGCACTCAACAAGTGCCAAAAGAAACGACGAAACGACCCAAATCAGGGATACGGCCTCAACGATGAGGATATTTGACGACGACGAACTTCAACGGCTATGGGAACATGGAGTTAACGAGGACAAGCAATGGCGACGTGCACGAGATGCTGTTCAGTCAGGGGAACGCGGGTTCCCACCGGAAATTTCTCACGATATGACAGCAAATATCGCAGAATGTACGGTGGCGGCCGACAACATATTACGAGGACGCGAAAATCGAATTTGGGTACCAAATTATGAGCCATTGCGGACGGCAATAATGCAAAAAACGCACGACAGTTACCTTACGGGTCATCCGGGAAAGGACACCATGGTAGGAATACTGTTACAACGATGGTTCTGGCCTAAGATGAGACATTACGTACGTCAATTTATACGTAACTGTGACGTTTGCGGCCGAACCAACGTTTGGAGGGAGGCTAAAGCAGGATTCCTAAAGCCGCTCCCAGTTCCTGAGAGGTTAGGAAGCGATTTAACAATTGACTTTGTCACTGATTTGCCAGAATCAAATGGGTGTACAAATGTCATGGTTATTACGGATAGACTGGGGAAGGATGTATTCATGTTCGCCGCGCCAACCATGGACGCCGAGAATTGCGCACGTATCTTTATCGACAGATATTATAGATACTACGGATTTCCTAAATTTTTGACGAGCGACAGGGGAAGCGATTGGCTTAGTCATTTCTGGAAATTCTTTTGTAAATCGCTAGGAATATCGCAGCAGCTAACCACAGCTTACCACCCCCAGTCAAATGCTAGTGAACGTGCAAATCAGGAAATGTTCAAATACTTGAGGGCGTTCACCTGCTACGCACAAAGTAACTGGGCAGAACTGCTACCTATGGCCCAGATGGCCTTGAATGCTCGACCAAGCTCGGCAATTGGGGGCATAAGCCCGTTTTTCCTCCGACACGGATATGACGTCAACCCACTTCCAGAGCCCACAAAAGAAAACGACCTATCACGTCACCCAGGTAAAGTTTTAGCAGAAAATTACATTCAACGTCTAAGGAACGCACAAGACTTCGCTCAAGCAGCCATGGCTTCTGCACAGCAACGGTATGAGGAAAATGCCAACAGACTTCGAAGGCAACCGGAAAGATTTAAAGTCGGGGATAAAGTTTGGTTAAATCTGCGAAACATCAGTACCCCGCAACTTTCAAAAAAATTGGCCTGGCTGCACGCCAAATACAGGGTAACGGCTGTACCCGACGCACTAACCGTAGAACTTGATGTCCCAGGTAACCTCCATAAACGTTTCCATGTCGAACTTGTCAAGCGAGCAGGGGACGACCCATTCCCAAGCCAAAAACGCGATGACGCGCAAAACCCGCCTTTGATTGATCAGCTAGAAGAACCAGAATATGAAGTGGAGTCTATACTGAGAGCAAGAACAGTACAACGAGGACGGGGAACTTTCCGTCAAGCACTAGTCAAATGGACAGGCTGGGCTAACCCATCATGGGAGCCAATCGAGCTCATAAAAGACACCATAGCATTGGACAAATACGAAGAAAAATATGGACAAATAGAATCAAACGACGGACCTCCCGAAAACAGTGCAGGTGCATATGTTGGACCAGCAGAACCCCACGCTATGGAGAAACGACGAAGCAGGCGAAAACGGCGGTCATCTTAACCCCACTTCAGCGAGGAAAAGGAGGGGGATTGTAACGGCTGGTGAACCGATAGTAAGCCCTGTAGCCTACATTGGCCAACGCAGGCACCATTTCCACCCGCCAGCAGGTCCCAGCTAATAGAAAACTCACTTCGCGGCTCGGACTACTTACGGCACTTAGACGTGCACGGAGATGGTTGCCTCGGCACGGGGTTCCACATAATGAAAGGACCGTGCAATAGACCGTGTGGTGAAACATCCACTCAGATAGTTAACGGCACTCAGACGGGCACAGGGAGGATTGTTTCGGGCACGGGAGGCACAATGTGGAAGGTAGCCGAGTTACAAATTTCCTGTCCGAAGTGAACAGCATCGTAGAACTCTAAACTTCCTACAGGTACATCTGTCCGCTTTGTAGGAATGAATGTTGGTCACGAATGGGAGGAGAGCGCGGGTATAAATAAGGCTTTCTTGTACATACAAATTCTCTCCTTAGAAGAATCGTAAACTATTGATCGTGCATCTCAAGCCAACTTGAGAATTCCCCCCGACTGTCACAGATATTATCAATTGGAACAGTAGTGTGACGCACGGACCACACAAAGGGTGCACATGCAACATTCCTCACGCAGAAGACATGTAACTGTAGTTAGATAGCTTTACCCAGTGCCAACTGGCCTAAAAAGGCACAATATTAGATCTGTGTATCTAATAGCTATCTTACTATATATGGTAGACTTGTGAACTCACACAGAGCGTCACAAGTAGAAAGACAGAACTGTACTTGAGGTAATTACAAAAAAGTGTCAATGGTGCTAGAGGTGTTCGCATTCCCAGGGTCAAGAGTTCGATAATTCAAGGGTTCGACAGTTCAAAAGTTCGACATTAGATAATATTCAATAATTCTAAAGAGTTCCTAAAAATACAAGACCATAATCTACCAAACAAGAGTTATCCCAAATACCCATTATATACTCCTCTCTATTGTTCTCGAAATTTCCAGTATACTCTGGTACAGAATAGAATGGAGTAGTATAGAAAAGCACGGACAAGTACAGATCGGAACAGAACGAAGTTGAATAGAACAGAAAATAATAGGACAGATTAAGGTAGAATAGAACAGAATAGCACACATATCATCGTACATTGTTCCTATTGATTTAGAATAGGCCCTTGGTCCGTGACAAAAAGATACCTTGTTGCTTCAAAGAGACTACTCACATTAAGATTATGTCAAGTGCTAAATTTTCCCTCAAGTATTTGCCAAGAACATATTGATGCCTGACGCACGCTTTTATTTTTTTGAGTTTATTGTACTACTTGAATCATAGACTATCTAGCACATTGGGCTCCTCTCTAGCCCGGGCCACACCTTCTGCAGTGATCCTTGCCTCTCATTTTGCTTGAAAGATCATTGATATATTCCCTTGATGAACAGTGTAAGGATTCCTCTCCCGATCCTTCCGATTCTTCCTTCGCCATATAATTTTACCCTTCTTCTCATGTTGTTATGACAACAGTATAATCCTTTACACATGGGATCATGTTTATATTAGGTTAATGTCTATGTTATGATGAGCTAGTGGAAGGAAAGCAGGTATATATGATGGCTTAGTCTGTAGCCTCAGATTTCTTCATGCTTAGTTTTCTGTCATACCCAACACCTCCAGATCATCTCCGGTCGCCTTTAGTACCATTAGTCAACACCAGTTTTCGCTCGAACCTTTAGTCTCTCTAGATAATTATACTACCAAATTCAACCCTTTAGTTTCTCTATGTGATCTCGAGTAGACCTTCAGTCATCTCTCGCAGTCTATCTAACCTCTATTCCACTACAATTACGCTTCTGTCCGTGTTGAAACCTAGAATATACAATATTAGTATGAGCTAAATAGCAAATGAGTCATACATTTACCTGGCTGATGGTGTTTACCAGCTAGGTAGAACATTTGTGTGGTGTTAGGTTGAAAGAGACGTCAGTCACGTGATGCTGACCTTCCGGCATTAAACGGGAGGCAGGAAGACAGATCACTCACTTCTATCAGGGTACCAGTAGAGGACACTTGCACCGTCGTTGAAGAACTAGATCACTCGTGGACTACTAATTATGTATATAAGATAGCAATAGTTCGTAATGGTTTTCTTATGCATTTTTACTCTAATTAATAGATCAATAATTATTTCATCTCAACAGTCCGTACGCCTTTTCTCCAATCTGACAAACAGCCATTCAGCTCAGTATTTACCCATGGAATCCAGCCACCTTTTCCACAGAACCTTCTACCAAAAAAAGGAAATGGTAACCACGGCAACTGCGTGCACAGAAAAAAGTCTCAAAAAACCTGTAGCCCTAGCCAAGCAAGGCCTAGACACCGGGACCGCAAAAGTTGCGCATATCTATCTATGGCTCCCTTCCCTGTGTAACGGCTGTTTGTTGTGCTCAGCTAAGGTAGCCCTGGCAGGTAGCGCATGGAGGGTGAGTGTGTCATCAACGTACCTCAGGCATAGACAACTCACATGACATGTTTGGCGCATTTGTTCAGGCAAGGCACACTGCATGAGTAAGCATGGTGGGCATATGATTCGCTGGTAAGCGAGCCCATGGGGTATAAAAGGGGAGTATTTCCCACTGTAAATTAGAATATACATCCATAGAGTCATCTACAATTTACTCACGATAAAACATCATATCCCAGCCGTCAAACGCAAGTGTACGTTCCCCATTTCATATACCAAGTAAAACACTGTTAAGCCTAAGGATTCCTGTAGTCTACGCTAGCTAGCGCAGGCAATGACCCCAAGGGAATCTTTGGAAAGGATCTTGGAATACCTGGAGCTCAGAAGATTCTCAATGAACCTTCTGGAAGCAGTCTGAAGGTTCATGAGGATGACAGGTGTTTTGAGAACCTTATAGAAGAAGAGTATCTCAGAGTGTATATAAATTCGTAGTCTAGCTATAGAAATACTCTCACCAGAAAATTATAATTAATATACTGTACCTACATGATTGCCCATGCATTTTGTACTGAAACTGTGACACCCTGTAACATTATTGGCCAACTTGATTCAATCCGTCATATCCATATCTGATGCTGTTGTGATCAGGCCCACTTATAGATCACACAACTTGAAATGGATAGTATTAGGCAAGTTTAACTGATTGTGGAAACTCGAGGGACAAAAGACAATTGGCAAGTGGTCAAAAGCTGGCGTGGACTCAAATCATAAGATTCTAAACTAAAGAGAAAAGTATCTAGGAGGATATGAATCTGTATATGTACATAGGAGGTTCAACTGTTCAAATAAAGTTGCCAACACGAAACCTCCTGTCCCTCATTGTCTTCAACCCAAGGGTTTTGCATGAAAACCAATATCCATGACAAACCTTTCGTATCGTAATCTGTCACACACAAGACTCGTGTGTGTGAAACTAGTCGTTGGAATTCCTGGATTGACCATGTGTCGGCTTACCAACTATTGGACCGAAGACCACGTGGCCAGTAAAATGTCGGGGCGTCACACTGATAGGGCAAGCAATCCTGTGTCAATGATACATCATCAACACACAGCAATGATAACACCAGTATCTCAGCCATACATAATAATATGATCATATGACACAGGCATACCCAATGACAATATTGTTAAATGGCTGAATGGTTGGGAGTTATTGCTATTGATGGCATATTTTGTGTACTGTCTTTGTGTATAAATATTCGCTGCTAGACCTCTGTACATGATTAACCTTCTCCACTACTATTTTCAATAGTCATCAATATGGCAGATCTACAATAAATATCCGTCTTCTTCACGTTAGACTTAAAGCGCTATCCTATTTCCACCCAAGTTGACTGTTGGTAAAACACGAAGTAATACAAATTGGGTGCCGTCACGAAGTCAGCTGTCCGTCACGAAGTCGGTGAATAATGTCAATTGACTGGTATCTCGAAATACATAAAACGTTGTCTCTCCTCTTCCCTTCTCCCTCTGCCCTTTCTTCCTCTACTCCAAGCGCCTCGCTAATGAGCTAAATCATATCCCTGTCAGCGTCCCAATGACAACCTGAACACCGCAATTACATAGAACAATTCATAACGCCCAAATACAATCCTTTTACCGACATTGACTGTTACATCCATTGCGAAAATTCTTAGACTTCACATAACCTCGTTATCACAATAGGTTATGAGCCCGGGCTCATCAAATAAGGAACAGTACAGAATATATAAGGAAATGGTTAAACTGTCCTTTGCAGCTATTGATGATGACATGAATTAAGATGATGATTGTGATTGAGATAGATTTCTATATAGTTTATAATACATGATATTCTCAGGTTCATATACCTCGAGCCAAGCAACCAGATTATCTTCCTCCAGATCTAGATTCATCAGAATAATTACTTACTCAGTAAAATTCTCCTAGTCTCAGTTGTATGTTTAGGATCTTAACTAGGTTTCTAGTAAATAGTCAATGATGTTTCTCCTATCACTAAGACATAGTCATGGTTGATACAACAGGTACAAACGATGAATCGTGTCTATACATGACGTTGTGATATAGTCATGATCGTCTGAATAATATCAACTCATGAATGAATCATGTCTCTACATGACACATCCCCCCAGGACTTAATCTTTGATTGAGTCTTGCATCTCGGGATTCGACACTAGGTTCAGGAGGTTAACAAACTTGGTGTGTTTCTGCCTGCTTAAAGCTTTGGTCATGCCATCCGCAACCATGTTGTTAGTATTAACCCACGATACCTTAACTTCTTTTCTTTGAACTTTCTCTCTTAACCAATGCTGATAAATGTCGACATGTTTGAGTCTGGTTTTTACAATTGGTTCTTCTTTGTTCAATAAGCGTATAGTTTGTAGGTTATCGTTGTATATTTCAACTTGTTGGTCAGGGTTAAAATTAATACCAGAAAATAGTCTTTGCATCCAGATTAATTCTTTTGTCGCATTTGAAAGTGATAAAAGTTCTGCCTCTGTTGATGACGTCGTTACTGTGGATTGCTTACTAGAATTCCAGTGAATAGGTCCACCGCATAGTTTAAAAACAAAGCCTTGTATACTACGTCTTTCTTCCGTATTGGCAAATGCTGCGTCAGCAGAGCAACTTATTATCTCTGGTAATTTTGACGATCCGGTATATATGATGATTAAATCCCTGGTTTGATAGAGGTAGAAAAGACAGTGGTCAACTGCTTCATGGTGTGTTGTACTAGGATTACTCATGAATTCTGCCAGATGACTTACCGCCCGCGCAATGTCCGGTCTTGTGACTCCTGATGCGTAAATAAGTGAACCGACTTTTTGCTGGTAACGCTTAATTTCATCCGGGGTTGCTTGGTCCCTATTTTTAACCATTTTATCGCTGATCATTGGCGTAGTAATTCGTCTTCTAGTTTCGCAACATGCATACTCTCTACACGTCTTTTCTTCGCTCTTCTGGGAAGATGAAGACTAAATCGTCCACAAAGAAGAAGATTATGATACCTTTAAAATCTGTGAATACGCATGGCTGTCCAGGTACTTGAAACAATCCAATATCTAAGAGTGTTCCTGACAATAATTTAAGCCACAATTTGGGTGATTTCCGAAGACCATATAGTCCTCGAAGAAGACGAAGTATTTTACCTTTATAGCCAAAGCCAGGCGGATTATATACATAAATATCCTCGTCTAGGGGTGAATTACAGAAAGCATTTACAGCATCTACCTGTAAAGTTTCTAGGTCAAAATATGCTACGAGAGCCATGAGTACCCGAAAGACTTGGAAAGCAAGGGTTGACGCATAGTTATTTTCGTCCGTCTTTGGTTGCAGATCGCCTCTTACACAGATTCTTGCTTTAAATTTAAGTAGGTAGCCTGCTTCGTCGAACTTATATGTGAATACCCATCTTAGAGGGATTGGTTGCATTGAGTTAGTTTGTTGAACAGGTTGAATTGTATTTTTTTCTACCAAAGTATTATATTCTATGGTCATAGCCTTCCAAAATTCTTTCGAATATTTGTGGTTTTTAAGTTGATTCCAGGTATCAGGCGGAGGTGGTAATTTGGATTGATGAAGCTTCTGTAAGTGTTGTGAATACCTCGGGTCAGCTCCAATCGAGCCTCATCGGGCTTCCACCATCGCGGCACTCGGACACTCGGCCGCAGTAAGCTAGGTGAGATTAGGGCACTGATAGCACAGCTAAGTACCTAATCACTCTGGCAACATCCTTACGTCCGAGTGTTGCCTGGTGGACCAATGCATTTAGACTGAGGTGCTCATCACTCTGATGGCTACCGAGTGGCAACAGCATACAATGTGACGACGGTGTGTAGCTCTGCAATCCCGGAAGTTCCACACTAGCAACCAGTGTCAATAGTATGTTATGACAGGAGATATTGTCAGGGGCTATGGCAGTGGTTACTGTGACAGAAGTAGGAAGCACCTGTGGTGAGTGCGTGATCAGGACTGGGGTACTGAATGTATATATAAGGAAGCAATACTTCCGCAGTTAGATAGAGAATCAACCATCTCACTACTGTCCATTCCAACACATCTTCTCACTACAGCCACATCAATTATATCCGCGCATCCATAATCATCTGCATCCATTTCAGGTATTCATCTGTCCCCTCATGACCTCGTTATTATAACAGGTTATGAGCCCGGCGCTTTCCTCTGCAAATCAAAGACTAATTCTCACTGAATTGTTGCAGATCAAATAACAAGAATAGACATGAATACCGAAAGCATGATTATCCTCGGAACAGGGGCTAACTTTGTCGAGTGGGAAACCGACCTGCAGACAGAACTTGTCAAACGTGGCCGCCTCGGCCATGTGTTCCACGACATCGACGGAATCCCTCCGGCAATCAGGCCAACAGCCCCTGAGCGGATAAGTGGTATTACAAATGAAGAGTTCCTCAGCAGCCAGGAAGAGTACAACAAATGCTTAAAGCAATGGGCTGAGGGAGAGATTGACGCAAAAGGGGTGATGGTTCGCAGAATGACGGCCGCAATAAGGCCACCAAATATCCGCAAAATCACCGCCAAGCAGCTGTTCGACAGCATAGCCACATCGCGCGAAGAGGGAGCATGCAGCCCTTACGAAGCCGCAGTCAGAGTTTTCCAGCAGACCAAGATGACAGCCACTGCGGATGAGTACTGCAACGAGTTCCTGCGAAATTTGATCTCGGTGAACAACGCAGCAGAATCGATGTTCACGGCAAATCCCAGGAATAGCGACATACCTAACCCGTACACAGTTCAACCTGGTTTGGCCAGCATCTTTTTCGTTCTCGGTACCGATGATGTACCTTGGCTTGACACCTGGAGGCAGACACGAACGACGACGGCAGATAGCTGCTATGTGCCCCTCAACACGATGATGGCCACTATTCGGCAAGTGAAGGAAAGACCTGCCGCAACTGGCAGAGCAATGGTTGCAGCAGACAAGCGACCAAGAATACGTGACAGCATCGCGGTCGGCGATGACGAAGAGAGATGCAAGCTCTGTAAACACAGGCATCTGAATAAGAACTGCTACAAGCAACACCCAGAGCTGGCACCAAGAAAAAAAGGGATTAGTAACTGGAAAGAAGCGGCTCGCATAAGTATGGCCGAAGAAATATCGGATGGAGACAGCGACGGAGATGACCAGGTCGTGTACTTAGGCAGATCTAGTAGAGCACTAGCAGCTTCCAATGCGAACCCTCTACTGTACGATACAGGTGCCTCGCACCATTTTATACGCCGTAAAAGTGATTTTGTTTCAATGAAACGTCTAGCCGTACCTTTTCAATTCGATCAGGCTGTAGGTAGTCACACTCTGTCGTATAAAGGTACCTGCAAATTACGCATCGGAGAAAGCTATGTAACTCTAACAAACTGCCTATACTCGCCTCAGTCATCATGCTCGATAATATCGGCAGCAAGACTGAAATCTGAGCACCGTATAGTTGCAGCTCAAGGAAATGAAACGTTAGTCAAGATCGGAAATTCCCGCCAGCTAACTGTAGCCCGCCTTCTAACAATTAACAACGTTCTTTACATTGATTCGAGCAATGAGCCGCCAAACCAATCCTATTGTGAGCGAACCGCAGCACCAGGCGTTGCAAGAATACCACAAACAACTAGCGCTCAAAGATGGCATGAACGCCTAGGGCACGTCGGCCAAAAAGTCTTAAAACATACGGCACAGAACTCACTTGGGCTGGAAGAACTGGACCTTTCCAAGCTAAGCATCTGCGAGACATGTCACCTAAGCAAAGCACAGCGGTTTATATCTAGAGAACCGAGGCCTATTCCGGGGAAGCCACTTGATGAAATTTCAGTAGATACAGTCGGCAAACTTCCCACATCAATCACTGGATATCAATATGTCGTCATCATTACTGACGCTAAAACCCGGATGAGATGGGCATTGACAACCTGCACTAAGGATGAGATAGCATCGTGCTTAGTTAAATGGATAGAGCTCCAGCAGCACCAATATGGAAAACTAGTCCGAGTGATCTTCCGAGATGGAGGGTCCGAATTCACTCGAACCAAGACTTTCTGCGACGAACATGGTATTCGCACAGACGTATCAGCACCTTACACGCCGGAGCAAAATGGTACAGCAGAATCCTCCAATAAGGTCATTCTAAGAATTGCAAGGTCAATCATGATCGACGCCCACATGCCTCCAATGTTTTGGCCATGGGCTGTAGAGCACGCATGTTTTCTAAGCAACCGCTTATTCTGCCTCCGCACAAAAAAGGTGCCTATAGTCGACTTTCTACAAGGCTTAATTCTACCGCACAACGAGAAGGTCGACTTTAAAACACTACCTCGCTTCGGCTGCCGTGCATACAAATTGTTAGAACCAAAGACCGGCAAGTTCGAAGCAAGAGCAGAAAAAGGGTGGTTTTTTGGGTTCCAAAAGAACACCAGCAAGAATTACCTAATCTATCACCCTCGTTGGTCACAAGCGCAAGGTTATAAATGGATAGAAAGCTTCACCCCGCACGCCACCTTTAACGAGGATGTAATGTTTGGAGACGCCTTTGATTCAATACAACAGCAGAAAACCGCAAGCTACTGGGCCAACGAAACAAATCTAGCCGCAAACACATGGCAGAGCCACACTCCGCCTCGGAGCATTCAACCCGCATCAGGGTTTGAGGGGGAGCTTATGAATAAACCCTCCTCAGCAACTAGGGCACCGCCCGTCTCCAAAAACGAAGCATCAACCCCACTACCAAACATACCAGACATTCCGCAAAAGGCATGGTCACTCAACTCTGCCGACCAGGACGATCTAAATGCTACGCAAATCGAGCTATCCTCGCACATAAGGTCAGATCCAAGAGAAGACACATCGCCGCAGGCACCAGAAGACACGGAGCAGCAGAAATCGCCCCGAGAAGTCCAGCAGCCACAGGAACAGGGGGAGCCCGCAGTCTCAGAGCATACAACTATCACTGATCAGCAAACGGTAACGGTGTCACCTAAATCTGACGATCAGCAGCAATCAGTAGTGGTCCGGCCAAGCGCCCAAGAAACCAAACTTGACAAAATCATGACCGGATGGGACAGCATCCCACAAGTAGCCGGCCATAAACGACAGCATTCTCCAGAACCAACAACATCACAAACTCTGATCAGACACAGTCAGAGAGGAAGACCAGTTAAACGACCAGACTATTACAAACTCCACCATGGTAAAACTACAAGACCCTCCGACGAACCAAAGACATGGTCAGAAGCAATGCAGGGTGCAGAAGGAAATCGCTGGCGACAAGCCGCAATGGACGAAATTCGCTCATTAAAAGAAACAGGGACAATACAGATCATCAGGCGTGAAAAACTGCCCAAGGGTCGCAACATCATGAAAAGCAAGTGGGTTTTTAAGAAGAAATACTTCGCAGATGGCACACTAGAAAAGTACAAAGCCCGCTGTACAGTAAAAGGCTTTACTCAGCGTCTAGGTCTTGACTACAACGAAACATTTGCACCAACGCCACGAGCAGAAACCGGGCGTATAATGCTCGTCCTAGCGCATAGGTTCAGTTGGCATAGACGTCAAGGAGACGTCCCAACGGCTTTCTTAAATCCAGATCTTGACATAGATCTATACATGGAAATGCCTGAAGGATTCGGAATCGAGGGTCGCATACTACTGATCCGAAAGGGGCTCTACGGACTGAAACAAGCGGCAGCCCTTTGGTACGATCACGCAAAAGCAACTCTCGCCGTTTCGGGACTCTTTCCGACAACAACGGACGTATGCCTCTACACTAATAGTCAGAAAGATCTGTTTGTCATCCTGCATGTGGACGATTTCCAGGTCATGGGACCAGATCTCAGCAAGATTGACAAACTGATGCTAGCATTACACAAGAAGTACAAGCTAAAGACAGTAAAGACAGACCTTTTCCTTGGCATACAGATCAGCACCCTAGATAAAGGAACCCTGAAGCTATCCCAAGGACAGTATACCCGCAAACTTCTTGAGAGGCACGGACTGCAAGAATGCAAGACCGCAAATACACCTCTTGAGCGTCTCATGGAATCAAGCGATGCGCAAAGCTCTAAACAGCAGCTGACCGAGTACAATTCGATGATCGGAGGACTACAGTATCTGGTCAACAACACGCGCCCAGATATTGCCCACGCAGTGAATCACCTGGCCAGATTCCTGACCAATCCATCGGAAGAACATTTACAGGCAGCTCGTAGAGTGCTGAGATATGTTGCCAAGGAACCGGACCGTGGAATTGTATTTAAAGCAGAAAGGAAGAAACCGATCCTTGAGGCATACAGCGATGCAGACTTCGCTGGCGACACCACTACCAGTAGGTCAACCTCCGGCTCATTAATTCGACTCGCATCGGGGCCGATAAGCTGGCGCTCAAGACTACAACGAGAGGTCGTTCTATCGACGACAGAGGCAGAGTATCTTGCCGCAACAGAAACCTGCCGCCAACTGCAGTGGGTCAAGTCCCTCCTCGCAGAGCTAGATATATCTGAGCTCATTGAAGGATCACATCGCACGAACCTATATGTGGACAGCCAGTCAGCCATATCCCTAATCAAGAATCACGACAATCACAAACGATCTAAGCATATAGCGCTTCGCAACAACTGCTGTCGACAGTTATACCAGCAGGAATCTATAGCAGTCATATATGTCAATTCCAAACAGCAACTAGCCGATAGTCTCACCAAAGCTAACTCTACAGTACCGATCCAGTAGATCACAGATCCTACGGTCGCATCAAGAAGACTCCTTTCGGAGCCAGGGAGTGTTGTGAATACCTCGGGTCAGCTCCAATCGAGCCTCATCGGGCTTCCACCATCGCGGCACTCGGACACTCGGCCGCAGTAAGCTAGGTGAGATTAGGGCACTGATAGCACAGCTAAGTACCTAATCACTCTGGCAACATCCTTACGTCCGAGTGTTGCCTGGTGGACCAATGCATTTAGACTGAGGTGCTCATCACTCTGATGGCTACCGAGTGGCAACAGCATACAATGTGACGACGGTGTGTAGCTCTGCAATCCCGGAAGTTCCACACTAGCAACCAGTGTCAATAGTATGTTATGACAGGAGATATTGTCAGGGGCTATGGAAGTGGTTACTGTGACAGAAGTAGGAAGCACCTGTGGTGAGTGCGTGATCAGGACTGGGGTACTGAATGTATATATAAGGAAGCAATACTTCCGCAGTTAGATAGAGAATCAACCATCTCACTACTGTCCATTCCAACACATCTTCTCACTACAGCCACATCAATTATATCCGCACATCCATAATCATCTGCATCCATTTCAGGTATTCATCTGTCCCCTCATGACCTCGTTATTATAACAGTAAGGGCTTTGCCATACCTGTTACAAAGATATTATTTACTGTTACCATAGAGCTTGGTTTTAAGTTCCTGGAATATTGTGGATTTGTTTTCCTAGTTCTTTTATTATTCAAGATATTAAGTTCACTTATTTCAGATCGGTCGAATTTCTTAGTGTTTTTACTATTTGTGCACAACTTCCCGTCTCGGATATATCTTTTGATTTCAGAGTCTTCAAAGTTGATTCATATATATCACATTCTTCTGACCGCTTTATTAAATCTAGTGAACCTTTCTCATCGTCATTCGTTTGACTATTTGGTTCGTTGTTCCGAATTGGTGTATCCTCAATATCAAATGATATATCTGGAACTGGTTTAATCATGATAAAATCAACAACTGGTACTGAGTCATCTTCAACTGTAAGTTCCTGTCTATTAGAGGAAAATAATGATTCGTTAAAGACGACATCTCGAGTTCCGATGACAACTTCTTCATCTAGCAGCAAAATCCTATAGATATTGCGAGAGTTGTATCCAACCAAGAATCCAGTTTTCGCCCTGGGCTTCATTTTGTCACTTTTCGCGATCGACTTATCTAGTGCATAAGCCGTACAACCGAACGCTTTCAAGTGGCTATATTCATCTCGATCAGGAATTTTCAATACTTTTCGAAGTGTTGACAGTGGTGATGACCAGCCTAATGAGGAGGTTGGGATTCGATTAATGAGATATGCTGCTGTCATGACAAATTCTGGCCAATATTCTGTGGGAAGTTTCGCACTGTTCCCAAGACAACGAGCTTTTGTCTGAATCACCCCCCCAGAACGTTCAGACTGACCGTTCTGTTCACTTGTCCCAACTGCTGACCATTTGATCACTATTCCTAACTCATTAACCCATTCTTCAAATGCACGACCAAGACCGCTCTCTTGATCACATCGAAAAATTCTAATGTCTTGCTTAAACTGCCGCTTTACATATGCGACGAAGTTTTTGGAGTGTCGAAGCAGATTTGGCCCCGATCTGTTAGTTAAGAGATAAACGAAATTCATTCTTGACATATCATCGCAGAAATGAAGCATGTACTTTGAACCGTCAAATCCAACTGGCGAATACATCACTAAATCAAAATGGACTCGTTCGAAAGGAATAAAAGCACGCTCTGTTGGTCTTCGCGATATGACTTTCGTGGCTTTATTGAGTGCACAGTCTTTACATTCAAAAGTTTTTGGACCTTTTTGGTCGATTTTAACTGAATTTGACCTTATATGCTGCACTGACTCTGGCCCTGGGTGACCAAGTCTTTGATGCCATAATTTTTCCGATCCAACAGATTTTCGAGGATGATGGGAGTTGACCATGGCGGTTATCTCATGATCATTTGTTTCTGGTACGGGTATGTTCGTGAAGACATCATGGTTATGGCGATCTAAGAGCTGGCAAATCTGCTGCCATTAAATGTCATGATGTTAGTATNGTGGGTCAAGTCCCTCCTCGCAGAGCTAGATATATCTGAGCTCATTGAAGGATCACATCGCACGAACCTATATGTGGACAACCAGTCAGCCATATCCCTAATCAAGAATCACGACAATCACAAACAATCTAAGCATATAGCGCTTCGCAACAACTACTGTCGACAGTTATACCAGCAGGAATCTATAGCAGTCATATATGTCAATTCCAAACAGCAACTAGCCGATAGTCTCACCAAAGCTAACTCTACAGTACCGATCCAGTAGATCACATATCCTACGGTCGCATCAAGAAGACTCCTTTCGGAGCCAGAGGGAGTGTTGTGAAACCTCGGGTCAGCTCCAATCGAGCCTCATCGGGCTTCCACCATCGGGCACTCGAACACTCGGCCGCAGTAAGCTAGGTGAGATTAGGGCACTGATAGCACAGCTAAGTACCTAATCACTCTGGCAACATCCTTACGTCGAGTGTTGCCTGGTGGACCAATGCATTTAGACTGAGGTGCTCATCACTCTGATGGCTACCGAGTGGCAACAGCATACAATGTGACGACGGTGTGTAGCTCTGCAATCCCGGAAGTTCCACACTAGCAACCAGTGTCAATAGTATGTTATGACAGGAGATATTGTCAGGGGCTATGGAAGTGGTTACTGTGACAGAAGTAGGAAGCACCTGTGGTGAGTGCGTGATCAGGACTGGGGTACTGAATGTATATATAAGGAAGCAATACTTCCGCAGTTTAGAAAGAATCAACCATCTCACTACTGTCCATTCCAACACATCTTCTCACTACAGCCACATCAATTATATCCGCACATCCATAATCATCTGCATCCATTTCAGGTATTCATCTGTCCCTCATGACCGTCGTTATTATAACAGTAAGGGCTTTGCCATACCTGTTACAAAGATATTATTTACTGTTACCATAGAGCTTGGTTTAAGTTCCTGGAATATTGTGGATTTGTTTTCCTAGTTCTTTTATTATTCAAGATATTAAGTTCACTTATTTCAGATCGGTCGAATTTCTTAGTGTTTTTTACTATTTGTGCACAACTTCCCGTCTCGGATATATCTTTTGATTTCAGAGTCTTCAAAGTTGATTCATATATATCACATTCTTCTGACCGCTTTATTAAATCTAGTGAACCTTTCTCATCGTCATTCGTTTGACTATTTGGTTCGTTGTTCCGAATTGGTGTATCCTCAATATCAAATGATATATCTGGAACTGGTTTAATCATGATAAAACAACAACTGGTACTGAGTCATCTTCAACTGTAAGTTCCTGTCTATTAGAGGAAAATAATGATTCGTTAAAGACGACATCTCGAGTTCCGATGACAACTTCTTCATCTAGCAGCAAAATCCTATAGATATTGCGAGAGTTGTATCCAACCAAGAATCCAGTTTTCGCCTGGGCTTCATTTTGTCACTTTTCGCGATCGACTATCTAGTGCATAAGCCGTACAACAGAACGCTTTCAAGTGGCTATATTCATCTCGATCAGGAATTTTCAATACTTTTCGAAGTGTTGACAGTGGTGATGACCAGCCTAATGAGGAGGTTGGGATTCGATTAATGAGATATGCTGCTGTCATGACAAATTCTGGCCAACTGTGGGAAGTTTCGCACTGTTCCCAAGACAACGAGCTTTTGTCTGAATCACCCCCCCAGAACGTTCAGACTGACCGTTCTGTTCACTTGTCCCAACTGCTGACCATTTGATCACTATTCCTAACTCATTAACACCCATTCTTCAAATGCACGACCAAGACCGCTCTCTTGATCACATCGAAAAATTCTAATGTCTTGCTTAAACTGCCGCTTTACATATGCGACGAAGTTTTTGGAGTGTCGAAGCAGATTTGGCCCCGATCTGTTAGTTAAGAGATAAACGAAATTCATTCTTGACATATCATCGCAGAAATGAAGCATGTACTTTGAACGTCAATCCAACTGGCGAATACATCACTAAAATCAAAATGGACTCGTTCGAAAGGAATAAAAGCACGCTCTGTTGGTCTTCGCGATATGACTTTCGTGGCTTTATTGAGTGCACAGTCTTTACATTCAAAAGTTTTTGGACCTTTTTGGTCGATTTTAACTGAATTTGACCTTATATGCTGCACTGACTCTGGCCTGGGTGACCAAGTCTTTGATGCCATAATTTTTCCGATCCAACAGATTTTCGAGGATGATGGGAGTTGACCATGGCGGTTATCTCATGATCATTTGTTTCTGGTACGGGTATTTCGTGAAGACATCAATGGTTATGGCGATCTAACGATGGCAAATCTGCTGCCCATTAAATGTCATGATGTTAGTAATGTGAATCCCATTTGATTCCTTTTGCTTCAGAACCTTCCATGACACTACTGACGTTAAAAATTCAGGTGCGAATGCAACGTTAGTTAGAGTCATTTTATAGGTTTCTCCGTTACCTAAATTTGCATCAAAAACCATGTTACCATATCCGATGATTGGACATGTTCCTGCCCCTGCCTGAACAAAAGTTGGAGTTTTGTTAGTCTCAACTCAGATGTTGCAAGTGCTAGATTGTTGCAGACATGTCCATCAGCACCATTGTCGAGCAAGATTTCATTTTTTAATGGATGATTCAATCTAGTGGTTAGGCTCGTGGTGTCAATGGAGGTAACAAACGTTCCACTATTCACTTGCTTTGACGACCTATGGTTGGATTCCGAAAATTGTTTATGTGTTGGCCATTTTTCCTCCACAAAATTTTTAAGCCATTCGCGGTCCAGTTAGACTTTTTGACAAACGTTCTAAATTTATGACGTTCGCAAGCATCTTTGAATTTTTAACAATATTTTGGTCCTTTTTGAATCCATTTGGTGCCTTATTTTCAGCGAGATAGTAACACTCCTTCCCATCATGGCTTTTTCCGATAAGCATGACTTTTGTTCGCCAGAATTTATAGTAGGTCGAACATTACAGGTTTTTATCATAAACCTTCTCTTGAGAAGATGAATTTTGATACATATTCTGCAAACTAACAGGAAATGCCGTTGGGTTATATGCCGACTCGAATTCTGTTAATGACCAGAATTGTCGAAATTCGAGCAATATTTCGAGGAATTTTATTGACATTTTATTTGGTGCTTTCAAGATTTCCATTCTCTTACTCGTCACCCATAGGTAGAAGAGTATTCGATGCTGAGAGGAAATCTTGAATCATCTTGTAGTCACTGAAATCTGCAATCTGAAGTCGTTTGATCATTATATCTAACCTTTCCCACTCCATCAGCCATTGCTCAATATTTCTGCTTGATGGAACAGTCCGTGCTCTTGTATAATCGTCCACAATTTTCATCTGCTGGATATCAATAGTCGGCTCGAGTCGATTCTTGATTTGTATTAAAACATCTCGACATGTCATGAAACCGAAAATTAATTTTCGATGATTTGGGTGTAGTGACTCCACGATTTTCGATGTCAGCTCGCCTATAGTCCGACTGTCGTGTTTTATATGACTGGATATCGATTCTATATTGAGCGTTGTCCTCTTTATACATGGACTTTTCGTCATCATCTAAGTCAC
The DNA here is from genome assembly GCA_900239735.1 of Blumeria hordei DH14. Lineage (NCBI taxonomy): Eukaryota > Fungi > Ascomycota > Leotiomycetes > Helotiales > Erysiphaceae > Blumeria > Blumeria hordei. Next base: position 3,841,331 of record OENG01000035.1, read on the forward strand.
CATATTTTGTAGCGCAGTTAATTTGTAGTCCGTAAATAATGGCTTCTTAGGTTCTTTGTGAGTTACCGTTCCGGACGGGTCGACAAATTCCCATATACCACTATCTGTGGCATGGCCTTGAATTAAGTCAAACCATTCCATGTAGGTTTCTTTTGTTAGGGAACCTGCTTTGAAGAATGCCATTTTAGATTACTTAACGATATATATAAATTTTTTTAAAAATTAATTTCTTGATGCAGTTTGTGATGGGTTGAAAGGATCTAAATTGGGGATTCTTATTCACGAGCTTTTAATGGAAATTATTTGAAAATTTTATGGCGTCAATCCGGGCTCATAACTATAAGGAAATTGTCACGGTAGTAGAATGGAAGTTGGCGTGGTTTGAGATTAAGCGATAACTGAGCCTCTAAAGACCTTCGTGTAGCTAGATTGTCTCTTCCCTTCTCATCGCACAACTCATGTGTAATATTTAATTCGTTCTTCGTACCCCCGCCCTGTGACATTTTGTGCGATCTCTTTTTACACCCAGTCGCATATTCCAGCCTGAAGATTTTCGCTTTCAACATAATACAGCGAATTTTCGTGCCCAGACCCGCCCGTTTTGCGACCCGGTGAATATATTTGTTAAGAATATCTGAATCAGTAAAAAGTCACAAAATTTACTCGATACCCAGCTTGCAATCAAAATCTCCAAGTTTGTTTTTCACTTTCTGCCTCTGCTGCTTTACATTAAAAACAAAAAATAACCTCTCCACTGCAAATTTCCAAGATGACTACCACGAATACCGAATTTAGTCAGAGAATGAGCGAATCTTTTACTTCTTGTTTCCCAAATTTATCTGGAGTTCTCACCAAACACGATTTTACTCACACTCTTGCAAACAGGCCATTTTCGCCCTCAAAACTAGCAGAAATCTTGAATGTACTCCCAAATCCCAACTTGGATGACAATGCAAAGGCAATTTTCGCCATGCTTCTTGCGTTCGAACACGGATTTGAGAAGCTTAGCCTGAAAGCAAGTGAAAATGAGGTGGCATACAATGAAGAGCGCTCGAGGAATGTTAGGGCACGTAATGCCCGTGTAACTGCGGAAAATGAAAAAGATGTTCTTCGTGCACAACTTGAAACAGAAAGAGCTACATTATCAAGTACTCGTGCTGAGTTATCGGATTCTCTGGGAAAGAAACTTGCAGCAGAAACTCAGCTCCAACTTGCCTTGCTCCAAAATGCCCAAAGCCGCGCCATAGGAGAAGGAATAGCTGCCCAAGCTCCAACTGCCCGCCGAACTCAGAAAGATCCAAATAAATTCACGGCATCAAGCAATGAGAAAAATCCTGTCCAGCGCCAAGAGAAATACGAGACATTTAAGACCCAAGTACAAGGAATAATCTCTATTGACTTTGCATGTTTCCTCACTGAAGCCTCAAAAATATTGTATATATGTGGCTTAATGGATGACCATGCTTGGGATGCAGTTTGTGATGGCCACAAGTCTATTACTGCTAATTTGAATGATCCCTCGCAATGGCAGTGGCAGAATGAGAATGCGCTCTGGACCGATCTTGATAGCCGATATATCCTGTTTAATTCTGCAACGCTTGCAAGAAATACGCTGGATAATTATTCTCAAGATAGCCCGAGAAACGGCACTATACCATACGGTGAATGGAAAGCTGAGTTTATTAGGCTTTCTAACCGCGCAAAGTTAGGTCCACGAGAAAAAGTCGAAAAATGGCGTAGATTTATTGGTATCGATATCAAAAAGATACTCCGGTCACAGGTAGACAATCCGGGCGATGATGATTTTGTCGGATGGGTCTCTAGATGTGATAATATCGCTCGCAATCAGCTTCAGGAGGCTCACTATGATTCTATAAATCAGTCAAGCGGCAAAAGTAGGAATGAGAAATCCAACGAGCCAGCGCAATATCCACCAGATGTACGAAATGCTGCTTACAGATCTCATCCTCACGATGACCCCATGGACGTTAGCCGGCTGCAGATTTCTGATAGTGAAAGGCAGCGTCGGCGTATCCAGGGGCTTTGTCTAGCCTGTGGTCAGAGCGGCCACATTGCCCGAGACCATCATCGGAAATTTGACCCAATCCCGATGCCAAAACGTGCCAATATCACGTCAGCTTATAATAAGCAAAATTGCCAAGATATAGAGAATCGCTCGAACTCCCGACCTCAGAACATTAATTCACGCAGTCATTTTGTAAATCCTCAGTACTTCACGCAGCCTCCGCAATTTCCTATGTCATACTATCCACCCATGTACCAACAAATAACGCCGCAGCAAACAGCACATTCGCGCTTGCGTGCTGTTGGTGAAAATTCCGGATATGTATCTGATGCCAGTTCTGACCATGTAAGCCCTGATCAAGGCCGAAATACATCTGAAAACTTGAATCAGCTAAAAGGCAAACCTCTGATCTAAGTCGCGATCAGAGGTGTGATTGGTATGGTGGAGAGGATGAATTAATCCGAGCAGTGTTGTTAGATGACTCGCCTCTAGAGCTACGCTCTACTAGCTCTAGAAATTCAATGCTGCTTCAAACTCAACTCTCAGACCCGCGCACTGGTGACCCTTTAATGTTCCATACGTCTAGCTTAGTAGATAGTGGCTGTACAGCCTTCGCATTTGCAGACGCCGAGGCAGTTGTACAGCGCTTTAGTATCTCAACCAAGAAGCTTGTCAAGCCCCGTTATGTTCGTCTAGCTGATGGTAGTACCCAAGCAACCGTTACCGATTATTTCACTATTCGAATGCACCTAGGCCAGCACTCAGAGATAATTGTGCTCTATGTAACAAATCTGGGTGAGAGCAACCCAATAATCCTAGGTATGCCATGGCTTCAACTTCATAATCCCCTTTGTGATTGGAATGCCATGACCGTTAATTTCGGTTCACAATTCTGTCAAAGTCATTGTCTTCCATGGAGGACTTCAACATCTGCCTTATGCCCGCCCCCACAACTCTCTGGATCCCATGAAGCCCCGATAAATATACAGAACGAACCCCCTTCAATTGCACAAAGATTACACCAAGTCACTGTAGAAGATTGCCCCGATCATTATACTAAAGCTGTCAATGATGATGACACAGAAAAGTCTACGCATCTCTTACGAAGAAAAGTAGATCAAGATGATGTAGATAGATTTCTTCAAGATAAGCTGGAACCTTCAATAACTGATATCAAAGATCGTCTCCCTTCAGAATTACACCAATATGTTGAACATTTTTTACCAAAGAATGCAAAGGTTCTGCCACCACATCGTCCTTGGGACCATAAAATTGAGCTCTTACCTGGAAAGCAACCCCCATTCTATAAAAATAGGCCATTCTCGCCCAGTGAACTCCAGTGTATAAAAAAATGGATTGACGAAATGTTAGAGAAGGGATTTATACGCGAATCATCCTCGCCTGCTGCCGCTCCCCTTCTTCTTGTACCCAAATCTAGTGGTGGAGTGCGCATATGCCAAGATTATCGTGGCCTCAATACGGTCACAATTAAAAACAGATACCCACTTCCTTTGATTCGTGAAACCTTAGACTCAATATCTGCCGCTAAATTCTTTACTAAACTTGATGTAATTGCTGCTTTTAATCGCGTTCGAATTGCAGAGGGTCACGAGTGGATGACTGCATTTACTTCTCGTTTCGGACTTTATGAAATGCTCGTCACGCCATTTGGATTGTGCAACGCTCCTGCCACCTTTCAGAATTACATCAATCATGTTCTTCATAATGCTCTTGATGACTACTGTACTGCGTACCTTGATGATGTCCTAATATACTCTAGGACCCGAGAGGAACATACTAAACATGTCAGTGAAATAATTCGGCGGCTTGGTGAAGCTGGATTACAAATTGATATTGATAAATCAGAGTTTTATACCAAAAAGACAAAGTACCTGGGCCTAGTAATCTCCACGGAGGGACTTAGTATGGATCCTGAGAAGATTAAAGCGATAGTCACCTGGAACGCACCCACTACAGTCAAGGAGTTACAGCAATTTTTAGGGTTCGCGAACTTCTATAGACGCTTTATCAGGAATTATTCAGGTGAAGTCGAGCCCCTGACCCGTCTCTTACGAAAAAATGTGCCATGGGTCTGGGAAAAAGATCAATTAGATGCATTCACAAGTCTCAAGAGTTTGTTTACTCAGGCGCCAACAATGGCTCATTTTGATTATGAAAAACGCACTACAGTAGAGACGGACGCTTCTAATTGGGCATCTGGTGCTGTCCTTATCCAGAAAGGAATCGATAATATATCCCATCCTGTAGCTTTTTTCTCCTCTAAGCATAACCCTGCCGAATCTAATTACGACATCTATGATAAAGAGCTGCTTGCTATAGTTAAAGCCCTTGATGAATGGCGCCCTGAATTATCCAGTACGCATGAACCATTCGAGATAATTACAGATCATAAAAACCTACAAACATTCCTGACAGCAAAGCAATTAAACCAACGTCAAGTTCGGTGGTCAGAATTTCTGTCACAGTATAACTTTAAGATTACATATCGCCCTGGATCCAAGGCATTGCTCCCAGATACACTAAGCCGCCTACCAGGTCTCAAGCCAAAAGATGCCTCGGATGAACGACTTCAGAATCGATTTCGCCCGTTAATACCATTAAGTAAAATCAAGGAAAGTGTGGTAAATAATTCGCCCTCAGAGGATAAAATTCCCGAACATAATAATGTAGATTTTATCGCTGCATTAGCTCCTGAACTAACTTTATCTGACTTGATAATTCAAGCGTATAAAACTAACCAGACAGCCCTATCTATGATTAATTCTTTGAAATCTCTATCCAATAGGTCTTGGCCGGCTCCAATTTCCCGCATACTTCGAAAAGATAAGGTTGAGTTTAAATTAGTTGATGGGCTAATTTACTTCCGTAATCGGATTTTTATCCCGGACCATGAAGATACACGTCTTGAGATTGTGTATCGTACTCATTCATCTGGTCCCGCAGGCCACCCTGGTCGCGTTAAAACGCTAGATCTGGTCCAACGCACTTACTGGTGGCCCCGGATGACTCAATTTGTGGCTGATTTTGTGAGAGGATGTGCTCTCTGTTTCAGAACGAAAACTCCCCGCACTTCGCCACCAGGTTTCTTGAAGCCTCTCGAAATCCCTCTTCGTATGTGGGCCGATATTTCTATTGATCATGTAGTAGATCTTCCACCATGTAAGCGAAACGGACGGACATTCCTGCATATTTTAGTAATTGTGGACCGACTTTCAAAAATGCGACATTTCATTCCTGTGACATCTCTGGACGCAAGTGAGCTCGTCGACTGCTTCGTCCAAAATGTATATAAGCTTCATGGCGCGCCGGACTCTATTATTTCTGATCGTGGCTCCGCTTTTGTTTCTGAATTTTGGCGCAGGTTAAATAAACGTCTCTCTGTAGCACTCAAACCTAGCTCGGCATTTCACCCCCAGACTGATGGCCAAACTGAAATCGTAAACTCAGCTATGAATCAATACCTCCGTGCCTTTACAAGCTTTACGCAGGATGATTGGGTCGATTGGCTTCCCCTAGCAGAATTTGCCTCTAACAACCAGACCAGTGATACCACGGGCGTTTCACCATTTTACGCCAATTATGGATATAATCCTCGCCTTGGAATTGAGCCTCCGGATCCTCGGCCCCCAAATTTAACTGAGAGCATCAAAAAGGAATACTTGCGTGCCGATATAATAGCGGAGCGGTTCGACCGTATACTTGGAAAGTTACATGCTCTTACTAGACAATCACGAGACCGTTATGAAAACAATGCAAATACTCGAAGATCAGAATCCCCAATTTATCAACCTGGAGACAAAGTGATGATTAGTTTGAAGAACTTGAAGACTAATCGGCCAAAGAAAAAATGGGACGATAAATGGGACGGACCTTATCGAGTTCTCAAGGTATATAACGGCGCAGTGATTGTCGAGTTACCAGACCACATTCATGTTAATAAAAGTTTTCATACCTCGTTAGTAAGACCATGGACAGAGCCTATACTTGCTGGCCAGTCGATTATTAATAGCCTAGAAAATCGAAATGTTGTAGGTCGGATTGCTGAGAGGGGTGATGATGGAAACATTCTGGATAAATGGGAGTTTGAAAAGATATTGGATGTGCATGCTGATGATATTAAGAAATCAGGTCTAACTTATCTCATAAAATGGAAGTACGACAACAAGGCTACTTGGCAGCCTCAGGCTGATCTAAAGGGTTGCGAAAAAGCTCTCCGAGAATTCCATGTCAAGAATCCGGACAAGCCGGGACCCCCGCACGGATTAGATATGCCATTGATACTTGAAGCTAGAACGAAGCCTTCACTACGCCGTTCCAAACGATTACGACGCCTCAAATTGAGGATTTTGAAATAAATTAAACATATTTGTTTGGAGACCAAACTTTGTGGAGGGGGAAGTACTGTCACGGTAGTAGAATGGAAGTTGGCGTGGTTTGAGATTAAGCGATAACTGAGCCTCTAAAGACCTTCGTGTAGCTAGATTGTCTCTTCCCTTCTCATCGCACAACTCATGTGTAATATTTAATTCGTTCTTCGTACCCCCGCCCTGTGACAGAAATAGTTAAACTGTCCTTTGCAGCTATTGATGGTGACATGAATTAAGATGATGATTGTGATTGAGATAGATTTCTATATAGTTTATAATACATGATATTCTCAGGTTCATATACCTCGAGCCAAGCAACCAGATTATCTTCCTCCAGATCTAGATTCATCAGAATAATTACTTACTCAGTAAAATTCTCCTAGTCTCAGTTGTATGTTTAGGATCTTAACTAGGTTTCTAGTAAATAGTCAATGATGTTTCTCCTATCACTAAGACATAGTCATGGTTGATACAACAGGTACAAACGATGAATCGTGTCTATACATGACGTTGTGATATAGTCATGATCGTCTGAATAATATCAACTCATGAATGAATCATGTCTCTACATGACAGAATAACCATGGGATATATGGACAACAAGATTGTCTTGGCACCAGGCAATTCCTTCGTCAGTTGGGAAAATGACCTACAAGCCAAGCTAGCTCGACGCAAAGCATTAGTGTTGTGATATTGCCACTCGATAACTGGCTCGGCGCTGACAGGTGCATATGCATGTCGTGTACTGACTACAGATGCAACTACAGTGTCTTATGGATTGTTATTTTAAAATTGTCAAAACGGCTGGGATTAGATCCCTGTAAATATTGCCTTCATTGGTATGGTCTTCATGCAGGCCCATGTCTAGTCCATTGACTAGTTCTGCAAGCAAGGGGTACTATCCAATGATATTCCGTGAAAGTCTAAATTATGTGGATGGTTTTCAACTCAAAGTGAATTGTAAAATGGTCCTCATTTAAAATTAAAAATTAAAAAAATCAATTGATATTATCTAAAAGAACACATCTATTTCAAAAATAATTGCTCTGTATTTCAAAAGTATACATCGAAGCCCTCAGTATGGCTCGCAAATAAAATGAAAGCGTACTACATGTTTTGTATTAGTCTGCTCCATCCTAATGCTTTGTGTATCCTCCATTTACCTTTATCACTGCTTCATATCTCTCGCGCTTGTTACGCGCACTTGACGCAGGCTTCTTCCGAGAAATGAATCTTCTGTAACCTCTTTGTTTGAGGGCATTATAAATTAAATGCTCACAGCATCCCCAGTGGCATGTGACAGTCGGGGGGAATTCTCAAGTTGGCTTGAGATGCACGATCAATAGTTTACGATTCTTCTAAGGAGAGAATTTGTATGTACAAGAAAGCCTTATTTATACCCGCGCTCTCCTCCCATTCGTGACCAACATTCATTCCTACAAAGCGGACAGATGTACCTGTAGGAAGTTTAGAGTTCTACGATGCTGTTCACTTCGGACAGGAAATTTGTAACTCGGCTACCTTCCACATTGTGCCTCCCGTGCCCGAAACAATCCTCCCTGTGCCCGTCTGAGTGCCGTTAACTATCTGAGTGGATGTTTCACCACACGGTCTATTGCACGGTCCTTTCATTATGTGGAACCCCGTGCCGAGGCAACCATCTCCGTGCACGTCTAAGTGCCGTAAGTAGTCCGAGCCGCGAAGTGAGTTTTCTATTAGCTGGGACCTGCTGGCGGGTGGAAATGGTGCCTGCGTTGGCCAATGTAGGCTACAGGGCTTACTATCGGTTCACCAGCCGTTACATGGCAGAAGGGTCCCATTGCTAGTTCCAAATAACACATCTGTCGATTGTTAGGAGATTCCCAGACAAAAGCCTCAAGCGCATCAACTTGCTCTGCGCTTGATTTAGGTGAGAACCCTTCGCGAGTTGAAGGATTCTAAGTCTCTCGAGCACACGCATATTGCACTTGCCTTATTGTGAAGCCAAGCTTGTCAGATATCTGTTGTAATGTCAAGCCAAGTCTTCTTAAATATTACGGCCGGCCTCAGGTTGATACTAGAAGGCTCCCTTGAAAGATAGAAGAGTAATTGCTTTGTATGTGGACCTAAAGCTACGCACGATAACTAAAAGAAAAGACAAGGAGAGAAAAAGGCATGCAGCCTTGCTGGGCTGACAACTCTGCCAGATCGCTTCTGGGACCGACGCTTACTCAACCAGACTACACATCACGTGATACCATAAACTTATCACTTGTTGTCAGGAAATGCTGCTTAGTCATCTAGTTGGTCAAGTGCAAGGTGTCCACATCCTTGGTACATAACACATCTTGATCACTACATACTTATAGTACTCACAATATACATTCCTCTGCATATCCCATATTACCGTCTATGTTATCTTACTCTCGTGATAATCCCTTCTTAATATTCCAACACTTGTCTACTCTAGCTGTAACATTAGCATCATCAAGACCACTATCAATTCATCCTCTATTCCATCATCAACCCATCTCTCATATCAGTTCACGTCTCCAATTATCTTTACTAGAATTATAAAGCAGCAGTATGGCTGCGCATAACCAGCCGTCGTCCTCGGCGTAAATTGACCCAGGTGACCACCTCCACCCGAGCCTTCTTGGGATTGCTGCCGCAATGGAGCAATCAGAACGCGACCGAAAGCAGAGAATGAGCCTAGCTCAAGAATTTCTACAGAATATCGACGCCTGGGCGAAATCCAAGGCAGGAACCGAAAGTGCGGGCCTAACTGCGCCTTTCATTGAAAAAATTTCACCTATTGTGACTGAGTTTGCAATAGGCAACGCCAATGCCATTAAACCTACAGGCAAGAAACCAGCCCGCGAAAACATCCAGATAACAACCTCTGTGCCAAGGGCGGCAAAAACAGCTGACAAACCACTCCACGAACTCCCAAGAAAGCCACGGGAAACCGAGTCGCCGTGGGTCACAGTTGCACAAAGAGCGGCAAAGCTTCCCGATCTCCCCGCTCCGCCGAGCATAAGAAGGCCTACAACACAAGCAAAGCCTCACACACAAAGTCCCCCAAAAGAAGACAAGCGGATTTTTCTTAGAATCGGACAAGAACATGAGTGGCGGAAATTATCACCAGTTACAATTAAAAAGATAGTCACCGAGAAAGCCGGGGTTGCACCTTCAGCAGTCCTATCTATGACACAAGTCAGGTCGGGTCTCACTATCGAATGTGTGTCTGAAGCACTTAGAGAGACACTTCTTAGGGTTGGACCTTCACTCCAAACGGAGGAAGTCGCAATAGAGCCTGCGTTAGACTGGACGTCTATCATATTCCCGCATGTACCCCTTCATATCCGAACATTAGAGGGCAGAATTGAAGTCACGAACGACATGGTTAAAACAGAATGCCAGTCAGTTTGTGGGGTGACACCGATTCAGGTGCGACAAAATAACGCCAAAGTAGGGCAATATTCTACTAGTTGGATCATCCACTTCAAGCAGGTACCAACTAACTTAAAATTCGGCTTATTTGACGAGAGTGGACCGGCTTTACCATTCACACGACGTCGTCCGATCGAACAATGTCAACGCTGCTGGGGCTTTCACTCCACGAGAAACTGTGTCAAAGGAAGCCGATGTGGAAGATGCACAGGGGGACATGAGACAACAGATTGTCCGAACAAGATTCCCAAATGCTCAAACTGTGCAGGGCCTCATGAGTCGACCGACCTCAAATGCATGGCTCGACCCAGAAGACAGGACTGTGCAGTCGTGCCGCGCACCCCAGCCGAGCTTCGGGTAATTCGGGAACGAGGACACCGAGATTTTAAAGCAGCGTTACAAAGATCGGAAGAAAAAGGCAAGGCCCCAGAGGTCATTGAGATACTAGACGCAATAATGAACGTCAATGAGTAGTACACCCAACTCTCATCACCACCAACAAATAAATAACACCCTTCTATTTCACCAAGTGAACGTGGGGAAAGGGCGGACCTAGCACAGATATAGCACTACAGCAATCCTGGGACGGAGGGGCACATGTGGTCATGGTACAAGAACCGTGGATTAAGCAAAATTGGGATGATTACATAACAAAAAGTCATCCAGGATATAATATTCACAAACCAATTGGAAAGAGGGGAACTAGGCCTAGGGCAATTACCTTCACACGGAAAGGGCTTCAAGCCACTCATATTTTCCCATCGCCCCCATACCAAACTTCTGACTACTGCTTCGTTCAAGTATCAGGGCTAATGTTCATCAATGTTTATCGTGCACCTGGACCCAGCGGAACCTTAGAGCCTCTACTTCAGTGGACACCCTTAGGACCTACAATTGCGGGGGGTGATTTTAATGCTGTGTCAAGACACTGGCAACCACAGACGCCTCGTCAGTACGGTAACGGAGATCAGATTATGGAGTGGGCCACGGCTCAGGACATGTATCTAGTTACTACAGTTGGGGTACCCACACATCGGGACGGAAATGTTCTTGACTTGGTATGGAGCAATACGATAGCTGAGGCTATGGTATCAAGCAAATACAGTTGCACATCAGATCACAAGACCAAAGTGGGATCCACACTAGTGACAAAAGTCTTAGAAACCTCTGGAATTACACCGTAACTGCGTGTGCGTGATCAAGACCTCGAAAAGTTCTCCCAATATGTCAAATCATGGATGAAGCCAGGTCCGATAATCATTGTTATAGATATAGAAAATCAAGTAACAGGCCTTGTGGAAGTAATCAAAGATGCAGTCAGAGCAGTCGGACGAAAACTAACCAGAACACGTGGAAGAACAGTACCATGGTGGAATGGGGAAATGTAAGAGCAAGTACAATGAGTTCAGATGCGCCAGAAACTCGCCAGAATAAGCAGCAAAGGCTAAGAAAAGTTTTAGGGCAGCAGTCAAAGAAGCAAAGAGACAACATTGGAGGAAGCTGGTAGAAAATTCCACCACCGATGAACAAATTTTCAAGGTAATGCGCTGGGTTAAACCGAAAATGAGCCAAGAGCCTCCTCCCCTGAAGGTTGGAGAAGATCAATGGGTTTCAGGTCCACTAGAAAGAGCGGAGAGTTTACGAGACTCGCTGATGGCTAGGTTTAATACGGCGGATGATCTACAAATGTGGGAGGAAGAACAACCAGAATCAATACCATAGGACCGATCACTCTCGCTAGACGATGTGACTGCTTGCACTATTCTGACAGGAGATAAGGCACCAGGGTCAGACAAGATAACAGTTCGCCTACTCAAGGCATGCTGGACAGTAATCGGAGAACTAGCAAAGGATATCTTTCAAGCCTGTCTGGATCACGGACATTTTCCAACAGCGTTCAGAGGATCTGAAGCCGTCTTTCTCCCCAAACCAGGGCGAGACCTTGCAATCCCAAAGAGATGGCGACCTATCTCGCTACTCTCATGTCTGGGAAAATGATTAGAAAGGATAGTTGCTAAGAGAATGGCTTGGCTGGCGATTAAATATAAAGTAGTCCCCCAGCAGCTTTTTGGTGCTCTCCCTGGACGCTCTGCAGTTGATCTCGTAACTTGTGTTATACACGATGCGGAAGCGACAATACGAAATAACAAGGTCATGGCAATAGTAACTCTAGATGTACAAGGAGCTTTCGATGCAGTACTCCACAAACGCCTACTACGACGGATGCGGGAACAAGGGTGGCCTAAAATATTATGCCGATGGGTCGGGTGTTTCTTGACAGCGCGGATGATACGTGTCAGACATCATGACGGAACGACGCGAGATAAAGTAGTGGAGTGCGGAGTCCCGCAAGGTTCACTCCTGTCACCACTCTTGTTCCTTCTCTATATTGCATTACTAGTTCATGATGGAAACAAGAACAAACGCTTCGGATATGCGGATGACATTGCGGTTCTCGCTGTTGGAAGTATAGAATTGGAGGCAGTAGCCACAGCTCAAGAGGAGGTAAATAAACTTGTCCACCTAGCTAATGAAAATATGATAGACTTTGATCCTTGAAATTCAGAGCTTCTTTTGATAGGTGGAGGACCCAGAAAGAAGCTTGATACATCGGGCCTTTCAATTATTATTAAAGATCATAGTTTAACCCCTTCCCCTTGTGTGAGATGGCTTGGCGTTTGGCTAGATTCTCAGCTCAACTTCAAACAGCATGTCCAAGAATGGTGCGGGAAAGCACAACGCATAGCTCAGTTCATACGTCAAATTAACTCTGTGCAGCGCGGTGCGGCCCCGGGGCTAATGATAAAAGCAGTACGAGCATGTGTTCTTAGTACGGCACTATATGGAGCAGAGGGGTGGTGGCCAGGGCTGACCCGATTCACCTCCCTGCGAAATACGAAAGTGGGCACAAGAGTCGGCTGGCATACGGATCTCCTGAACAAACCATCATGAAGGCAGTTCGAGCGGCACTACCGGTATGGCGAACTACCCCAATCGTGGCTCTACACAGAGAGTCGGGCATTCCACCGGCAGAAATCATCCTTCAGCAAAGGCAATTGAGAGCCGTGGCGCGCATTCAGCGAATGGACACCTGGCACCCACTGTTGAATAGATCTCAAGAGGGACCTAAGGAAACTATAGACCGTCTAGGACTCCGCGCAGGACAGAAAAGCCGTTCGTTTAAGAACCCGGAGCGATACCTCACGCGATTACAGACTAGCCTCGGAAATGTGCCGGGCGCCGCGGAATCTGGAATACTATTCCTCCCAAAAATGGAACAAAAAAGTCAATCAACAAAGCTCGACAAGCAGTCCGAAGCTGCCCAGGCCAAAATGTGGATAGAGAATTTGTCAGCGGACACTGTATGTGCGTATCCTATGGTTCGTCTTGCGGCTTGGCAAGATCTGCATGGGGATACACTCTATTCAGAGGGGGGCAAATGATTGGAAGCGGAGCAGGACCTTTGCTTGGGGCAGAGGCATACGATGCAGAAATTTTAGGGGCCCAGAGAGCACTTAAAACAGCAATACGGGCAGCCGGCAGCAAACCTATCGAGGTGCTCCTAGACAGCTCAGAAGCTATCCAGGCTCTGCGCAGCGGAAGGTCAAGATCCTTCCAAGGGATAGTTGACAAGTTTGTCTCTGACTGTCGAAATCACCAATCAGTAGAGATTCGATGGATCCCGGGACATTCAGGAATTGCAGGGAATAAGAAGGCAGACAAGCTCGCCAAAGCAGCCTTGAGGGATCTTCCGGACGACGGAACCGACACTACGCCTGTCACGGACTGACTGATGTGGAGATGAATCATGGTGTTGAGTTACTTCGATGGCATTCTAAGCTATTCTAGCAATTAGTTTCGGGATGTTTCGGGATGGTATTGTGTACTCTTACCAGTTCACTGAGCTTCGATCAGATTCTAGGTCACTCTCAGGAGTTCGACAGGAATCGGGCTGGAACTAGATTACTGTAGTCTGTAGTAGACAGTGTCGAAGTATAAGTAGCTGAGGTATCTTCATGTCGAAAGCTCTCCAGCTTTCAGTCTTGTACTATTACCTAGATATCCAAGAATCAAGAACTTAGTCTTCTGTTAATATATTGTCTTTATTATCAAGTATCCAAGATTTCCCACCAACCATTTCCAAGTTAAGTAACCAAGTCCCAAGAGAGCCTTGACAACGCCCTATACAGAAATAAATCGAAGGATAAGATTTACATTTGCATCACTCGACAGGTTTGTGAGAGAACGTGCAAGCGAGCTGGTGGCAACATGGTGGCAGGAACATGCGCATTGTTGTATTCTTGGCATGTTCACCTTGCATGACACACCTTACATTAAGTGTGTTATGCTAGCACTACATGATGAAGTGTTTGATGGGTTTAATTCTGTAATCCATGCGGTGCTATAGTATAAATAGGGGTCGGAACTCCCCGTGTTGTAGTATAGATCAATCAACATCTTTCCACACTTTATTCCCAATAAAGCTCTCCTAACAGTCAAAGGTCAGCATCATGGTGATACATCCTAACCCATAACTATAACACGCATCGACACTGTGACAGGAAACCCGAGTTGGTGATGATTATGTCGATTTAATAAACTGTATAAAGAGGAAAGAGAAATCTAGCTACAACTAACGGGTATTTATAACATTCAGCCCCTCAGTGATTGTCTTTACTGATTTCTTCGCCCTTGGCCGAATACTTGCCGCCCAGCCACACATTATCGAGAATCACTACGCTGTGACACTGATCTGGTCCCTTGGCTAGTAGTGCCGTATCTCCCAGTTTCCTCTATCGCTTCCTTTAAGTCTTACAACATGAATCCTCAACAATACGCTTAAGTATCCACATAAGCTCAGATAACGGACAAACCGTAACAGACACTATGTGGATTTCAACCTGAAGGTGACATGCAAGCAACCTCCAGAACTCGCTCTGCCGAGATGGGCGTACCACAGGTTGATTGCGGCTAGGACAGGACACGGTGACTTCGTCAAATATCACGAAAGATTCAAGCATGAAGATGTTATCAGCAAGTGTGAATGCGGACGAGAAAAACGCCCGCGGCACTTTGCAGAATGCCGACCAGCCTTACAGCGTTGGAGAAGTATTAAATGGGAACCCCCCCGAGGGCGAGCGAGATGCTGGCAGAAGATGGATGGGAGAAATTCTTTGAATTCGTGACTATAACTAAATGTTATGGTGCACAAAATATACACCGGGAAGCCTAGGCACTCCCGGGGATCTTAAATGTTTTCCCTTCGGTTAGCTGCTGGGAAAATTAGGACAAGGCGCAGGGCAGATTTGTTCGGACCCCCTTTTTTATTTCATTTTTAGCATCTATCTATTTTTCTATAGATTTTCTGGCAAGAAAAGCCCTTCATGTAGGTAGTAGTTAGTCCGCAAGGATTACACACCCGTACCACGCCCCGTGGGTGTAGGGCGCAAGCCTGATACAACTAGAATTCAAAATCAAATCTAGCTGTAACATATATGCTCTTATTTTAATACATTGATCGCGAGTTAGTTGCCTGCAAACATTGATTTCTGAAGCAGACTTTTTGAGAGACATTGTTTGCCGGAATAGAGGATGAAGGGTTTTGAAGTTGAAAATATCATTGAAAATGTGTTTCTCTAAGCAATTGTTAGTATTGAAGGGTGGTGGTGTATATGGTTGTATACACTTGGTATCTTCAATTGAATGGTTGTGACTACTCAGGGGGCTTAGACTGTACTTGGGTGGTTATGGCAATAATGTGTATTTGGGTGCAAATGGTATCTTATTTGTGTTGATGTTATGTTTTAGATTATTTACATGATGATTAACCAATCCTACATACTTCCAGATAGCCCCTTAACTAGTCTCCTTTAGGAGTGGTCTTCAGGTGAATGTAGCAATTGGGGGTATGTGTTATGATTACGAGGTTATGAGTGACGTCGTGGAGTCTGGACCGTGATATTATATGGGACAGAATATATATTGAGACGTGTATATAATGTCTATATGGAATCTATGTGATGAAGGAGATGGTACACTACTACTGTCTACAATTGCTGGTGAAGTACACATTATACCATGCATGTGCGCTTCGGCTAATCCTACGCTGTGCCCTACTTGTCCCACTTAACTCTGTTCACGTGACACCTCCTGGCTTATACACCCATTAATATTGTACATCACAACACTCCCCCTGTCGGTAACGACCAGTGTGACACGGGATCTTAGTGGATCTGTACTGGGGACTTGACTTTTGTTAAGCTATCGGCCAGTTGGTCTGCAGATTTGACATATGCTACGGAAATCTTTCCTGCCTGATATTGTTCTCGGCAATAACAATTCCTTAGAGCTATATGCTTAGAACGCTTATGGTTGTCGTGATTTTTGATCAGCGAGATAGCTGATTGGTTATCTACGTACAAAGCTGTACGTTCGGCTCCTTCAATCAGATTTGTAATCCTCAATTCTTCAAACAGCGACTTTACCCATTGGAGTTGACGACATGTCTCTGTGGCGGCAAGATACTCGGCCTCGGTGGTAGAGAGGACTACCTCTCGCTGCATGTGTGATTTCCAAGATATTGGTCCAGATACCAATCTAATCAGTGAGCCGGATGTTGATCTACTACTAGATGGATCAGCCGCAAAGTCCGCATCTGAGTAGGCTTCGAGGGTTGGCTTTCCACTTCCTTTGGTGAAAACTATGCCCTTGTCAGGCTTTTGTGCAATGTATCTGAGAATCCTGCGGGCTGCATGAAAATGTTCAAAAGAAGGGTTGACCAGAAACCTTGCAAGATGATTTACCGCAAATGCTATGTCAGGCCGCGTGTTGTTGGCCAGATATTGGAGACCTCCGACAATTGAGTTATACTCTGTTCTCAATTGTGCTGAGCTTTGTGTGTCATTCGGTTCCATGAGTCGTTCCATTGGTGACGTTGCCGGTTTACATTCTGCCAGTCCGTGTCTTTCAAGTAGATTGCGAGCGTATTGACCTTGAGAGAGCTCAAGCGTATTCTTTTCAACCTGTTTGATGTTTATCCGAGGAATTTGCTTGTCTCAATAGACTTCAGCTTGTACTTCTTGTGCAAAGCCTGCATGATGCTATTTATCTTAGCGAGACTTGGTCCCATGATCTGGAAGTCATCGACATGTAGAAGTACAAATAGATCCCTTTGGTCATTTGCATAGAGACACACATCTGAGTGTGTTGGATGTAGGCCCAAAGTTGCCAAGGTGGATTTTACATCGTCATACCATAAGGCGGCTGCTTGCTTTAGCCCATACAGGCCTTTGCGGAGATGTAGGATGCATCCTTCTTTTTCAAATCCTTTAGGCATTTCCATGAACAGGTCTATGGTTAGATCAGGGTTGAGGAACGCTGTTGGTACATCTCCTTGGCGTCTATACCAGCCAAATTGATGAGCTAGTACAAGCATTATTCTTCCTGTCTCTGGTCTAGGGGTTGGTGCGAATGTCTCGTGGTAGTCAATACCAGGCCGCTGCGTGAAACCCTTTGCGGTACATCTCGCTTTCCATTTATCTAGGCTACCATCTGCTAGGAATTTCTTTTTGAAGACCCACTTGCATTTCAACGGTGTGCGGCCATCTGGTAATTTGCTTCGATGAATGATCTTAATGGCTCCAGTTTCTTTCAGAGAGCGAAATTCTTCTTCAGCTGCCTTCCTCCATTGACGAGCCTCAGAGCACTTCATGGCTTCCTCCCACGTTGTGGGATCTCTAACTGGACGGGCTGCCATTCCATGATGGAGCTTATAGTAGTCTACCTTTTTGACTAGCCTTCCACGTTTTGTGCGCACCAACTCGCCGTGATGTTTGACGCTTACTTCCTCGCTCCTTTCTGGTGAATGTAGTCGTTTCTGTCCAGCTATGGGAGCTGGATCCCAGCCAGTCATTATGAAGTCATATTTTTCTTCTGGAACCATTTCAAGAGTTGACTCCCCCTGAACTAATGCTTGATCACTTGGGCTTGCTTGGTTTAAATCTTGATGGTCTGGAATTTGATCAGATTCCCCTATATTTAACTCCCCCTGGTCCAACTCTGGGTTATTCAATTGGACTGGGCTTTTATTTCTGTTCGAAATTTGATCTGGAGGTTGAAATTCTGATCCAGACTGAGATTCTACATCATCATTGGGCAGTGACTTTGGGCTTGTATCTAAATGTGCCCATGTTTCTCTTGATATACATGGCACGTCTGGCGCTTGATTGCTTGTGGGGGTTTCTGGCTCAATTACTGTTTGATCCCCTTGCTTTGTTGACTGTGTATGGTCCTCTGGTCTTGCTGTGTGAACGTCTTGTGTTTGATACAGGGGCTGGTTCACACTGATGTTATTATCGCTCTGATCCTCATTAGGGTGATAGGGGTTTGTAAATATTGAGCGCTCGTTGCCCCAGTAGCTGCTGTTTTTCTGCTGATCTGCTGATGGCAGTCTTTCTCCAAATACTACATCTTCATTGAATGTCGCATGGGGTGTGACGCTTTCGACCCACTTCCACCCTTTAACAGGAGTTTGATGAGGATGAAATATAACATAGTTTTTGCTACTGTTTGGCTGGAAGCCCATAAACCACCCCTTTTCGGCCCTCGGCTCAAACTTACCAGGTTTTGGGCTAATCAACTTGTAGGCTCGACAGCCAAATCGAGGCAGATTAGTGAAGTTAATTTTCTCTGGATGGGGTTGCTCAAGCCCTTTTAAGAAATCGATTATTGGGACCATCTTTGTCCTCAAGCAATATAATCTATTGACCAGAAAGCATGCGTGTTGAATTGCCCACGGCCAGTAACATGGTGGCATATTGGCGTCTATCAGCAAAGATCTTGCAACCCTAAGTACTACTTTATTTGCAGCCTCGGACGCGCCATTCTGTTCAGGTGTGTCTGGGGCCGAGACATCAGTCCGTATACCATGTTCCTCACAATAATCTCTAGTTTTAAGAAACTCTGTTCCTCCATCTCTGAAGATTGTGCGAATCCTTTTTCCGTACTGATGGTGCATAAATTTCACCCACTGTACCAATAGTTGAGCTATCTGATCTTTTGTTTCAGTTGTTAGCACCCATCGCATGCGAGTTTTGGCATCTGTGAGGATCACGGCGTACTGTTTGCCTGTGGTTGATGAGGTTAATTTTCCAACTGTATCAACAAATACTTCATCAAGGGGTTTGTTCGGGGTTAACCTTGGCTCTCGCGAAATGAAGCGTTGGGCTTTGCTTAGATGACAGGTTTCACATGTCCCCAATTCGGAAGCATCAATTCCTTCCAGCCCTTTCGAGCACTCGGCTGTCCGCTTTAGGATTGTTTGTCCAGTATGTCCCAATCTTTCGTGCCATCGCTGTGTGACAGACGTTCTTGGTACTCTTGCAACACCTGGTGCTGCTATTGATACTTCGTTGTCATCATAAAGCGGACGAATGTAAGTTACATCATTCTTTTGATCGAGACGGGCTACAGCTCTATGGGGTTTTCCATTATGGTATTGTATAAGCAGTCCTTTAAACGGATCGGCGTATATATTACCAAATCTCTGCAATTTACCTGCTGAAACAATATTGGATGATGATGTGGGCGAGTAGAGACAATCGCGTAATCGCATCTTCAACTTTCCTATCTTGACATTTGCAGTTCCTTGACTTGTCAGCGACATTTCCCCGACTGCTTGATCAAATTTAAACGGGCTGGCACGTTTGCGCATTGTTTCAAAGATATTTGGGTCACGAAAGAAGTGGTGCGATGCACCAGTGTCATAGAGGTATGGGAATTGATTCTTGCTTCTTCCTGCAGCTGATAACATGGTACCATTGTTTAAACCGCTTTCGTCCTCGCTACTTTCCTCAAATTTAACCTCTGCTTTAGCGACATTTTTCAGTCTGCCTCTCCTATCCACGTTCTTCCCTCTGCCCTGTGGCCAGCCTCTCCCTCTTTCATCATTGCGAAGCTCTGGATGCTGTCTGAAACAGTCTCTGTTCTTATGCTTATGCCGACAGCGGAGGCACATTGCTTCTGGATCAACACTGTCGACAGGCTCTGATGCAGCTAGCATTCTCGGTTGATTCTGTGGTCTGTTTCCTCCAGCTGTGCGAATGGTCGACATCATTGTTTCAAGGGATGTTAGGCGATTATCGGGCCCGATAGCCTTTGTGTCCCGCCAGTTACTTAACCACTCGATGTCCTTTGTGCCAATGAGGAACATCCCAGCTGCGACCTCTTTTGGAATCTTATAATTGTTGATTTTGGGATCGGCTGGTGCTTGGCTATACTCCATCATTGCAGTCGACGAGTTGCATAGACTCTGGTACTGCGTTAAAAATCTGTTACAGTAGTCGTCTACTGTGCTGGCAAATCTGACACTCATGAAAGATTCCAATGCGGCAACGTAAGGCGCAACCGCCGTTGCTTCTCTTGACTGAGCGATATCCTTGTAGAGCTCCGAGGCTGTTAGGTGCTCGTGATTTTCGGGCCAGGTCTCTGCTGGAAGCCTTTCCATGATGATGTCCTTGGCCTCAAATTCGCCCATCTTCCATATCTGAACCTTTTCTCTGTACGTCTTCTCTTTTTCAGCGTACGAGCTTTCAGTGTCCATCTCCAGCCTTATCGGCCGTGCGGGCCTAGTAGCTGGAATTATATCTTCAAGGTCTTGGAACACATGTCCAATGACATTGCGCCTTGATAGTTTCGAGAGCAGGCTTGACTTCCATCTGCTAAACGAAACTCCTGACTCCAGGATCACTTTCTTGTTGCTGGTCGACATATTTTGGATATTGTCGGGATGATTAGAAGAGCCCGGGCTCATAACCTGTTATGATTACGAGGTTATGAGTGACGTCGTGGAGTCTGGACCGTGATATTATATGGGACAGAATATATATTGAGACGTGTATATAATGTCTATATGGAATCTATGTGATGAAGGAGATGGTACACTACTACTGTCTACAATTGCTGGTGAAGTACACATTATACCATGCATGTGCGCTTCGGCTAATCCTACGCTGTGCCCTACTTGTCCCACTTAACTCTGTTCACGTGACACCTCCTGGCTTATACACCCATTAATATTGTACATCACAACAGTATGTAATCTATCAATTATCTAGTTCCATTTCCTTGGCCCTGCATGCTACACTACCTGGATGACAATTTACTACTAATGTGAAAAGCGCATTCATGACAGTTAGAACAAGACAATTGGACCATACTTCATGGCGAGCGGGGTAATGAGGAGAGACATACTAACCTATTATGAGCTAGCCCAGCTGTGCCTACAGGGCTAATCCCTTACACAGCCCAGTTTCAAGATTTACATTTCTGATCCTAGAGGCACTGTATTGTTGCCCCTGAGTTGGAGACTTAAGAGCGCCGAACTGAGTCATCGCAGGGCAATGATTGGGGCAGCGTCGTGATGAGTCTATTGACCACACACGCTAACCATGTGCGGTTAGATATTGCCGGGTAATTACAGGATAGCGCTCAGAGGTATATGCAGACCTTATTAAAGTTCTAGAGGTTTATCTGGAATGATAGAAGTGAACGTTGACCGTCAAGTCAATACTGTACAAATCGTAAGATATTGGGGATTTAAGGATCAGAGATAAAAGGTTAGGATCAGTGAGGTTTTTGGTTTTACTGAACTTGTATTTAGTTAGTTGAAAGTATTTTTCTAATCTACATCTAATTATCTATCTATGTTCTACCTCGCTTAGGTAGAAACATTGTGTTCTGATTACGTGATGGAATAACATTCACACCACTGAGATCATTACCAGCCGAGACCTTACCAAAGCTGGTAGCAATCGAAGATGAGTAGTCTTCGTCTACTCCGCACTACGTGCAGTTCGGGATGATATGTCTAGATTTCAACATCCCTCCTCACTTTGTGCCAAATATACAGGTACATAAGTGTTTGAGTCTCGGTCCAGGAACTCCTTTCGTACAAATGTCTGCAAGATTATTTTCTGATGCAACATGAAGTAGCGTAAGTGAGCCATCTTCTATCTTCTCTCTCGTAAAATGGTAAGCAATATCAATGTGTTTAGAAGCGTCATTTAGCTTTGGATTATGAGCGAGATTGATAGCGGCATTATTATCTGTTGATAGAGCTGCAGGAATATTTTCATTAACAAGTTGATGTAGTCCACGTAAAAGCCAAATGAAGTGTTTAGTCGCAAGAGTTAGCGCCATAAACTCAGCTTCGCAAGTGGAGTGAGCGACAGTAGATAGTAGAACTACCAAGTTGAAAAATATATCCAGAAAAGCTTCTTCGAGTGTCAAGACAATTGCCATACAATGCATCACAAAATCTTTTAAGTACCAAGTTAGAAACAAACCTATAGAGAAGCATTTGTTCTTTTGTTCCTTTAAGATATCGTAAAACGCGCTTTGCTGTATTATAATGAGAAGAAGAGGGATTCGAACTAAATTGCGAGAGGTGTGTTATTGTATATGCAAGGTCAGGTCTAGTCCCAGTGACTAAATATATGATAGATCCAATAATTTGCTGATACAGAGTAGCATTGACCCTAGTGTTGCCAACTATAGCCATAAGCCGGTGGTTTTGCTCAATAGAAGTGGCAACTTGGTTGCAATCTTCCATAGAAAATGGTGTTAGGACTCTTTTAATGTATGAAGATTGAGAAAGAGTGATACCTGCATTTTTGTATTCAATTTGAATTCCAAGGAGCCAATTAAGAAGTCCCATATTGTTAACATGAAACTCTGATTTAAGCTTGTTGACTGTGTTTTCCATCAAATTACCTTGTTCTCCAAAGAGAATTATATCGTCCACATATATTGCAATAATTAAGTCATCTGAGCTGTGGATAAGAACACAGGGATCAAAGAGGGTAGAAGCAAGACCAAAAGGTTGAAGGTATTCGACCAACCTAAAATACCATTCCCGTGGTGATTGCTTCAAGCCGTAAATACATCGGTTTAACTGTGCAACATGGTTATCTATCCTGTACCCTTCAGGAAGTTCCATATATATCTCTTCGTTCAAGATGCCATATAGAAATGCCGTTTTTATATCAAGCTGCCGTGGTTTCCAGCCTTTACAAGCCGAAATAGCCAATAGAAGTCGCAGAGAGTCGTAACAAACGACAGGAGCAAAAGTTTCATCGTAATCGGGTCCATGAGTTTGGAAAATCCTTTGGCAACATATCTTGCCTTGAAACGTTCGAGCTCTCCTTGAGCATTCCCCTTCACTTTACAAACCCATTTACCACCAACAATTTTTCTTCCCTTTGGTCTTGGAACTAGATCCCAGACATTATTTTCTTGGAGCGAGGAAATTTCATCATCAAAAGCTTTCTTCCAATTATCCCAGTGGTCAGATTTTGTAGCTTCTCCATAAGATTCTGGTTCAGTAACTTCAAATATGCTAATCATTGCTTCTTCTGGTTGAAGGTCGTCAGATAAATCTTGAGGTTCAACAAGTTGGTTTGTGGATCTAGCTTTCGCTTTCCACCAGTCCCCTGTTATCATATTGTTGAGTGCCCGAGGTTGTACTTCACGTCCAGAGCGAGTTGTAATGGTTGCATTTTCTTGTGAAAGCCTCGGAGAATTTCTGGGTCTAGATGAAGATGTTAATTCTTGTGAAGGGTTAGGTTGTGGACCTATTAGATTAGAGGGAGGTTGGTTTGGTTGAAGTTCGGCAGTATGATTGGCGTCTGATGGCAGAAGAGAGTTGCGTTCTTCAGATCCATTTTGTTTCGGGTTGATCCAAGCTTTATCCTTTTTAGAGGAAGGTTGAAAGGTGGATTCAGTTCCTGAAAGTTTTAATTCTACAAGTACTGGTTCAGTGTATGTTTTTTCTGTTGGAGGGTTCGAAAATTTGACATCAGCTGAAACCGCAACTTGGTTTTTTTCAGGTATGAAGATACAGTAGTGGTGGTTAACTTTTGTGTATCCGACAAATATGCCCTTCTCAGCTCTTGGGAGAAGTTTGCTTCCAGCAGGGCGTTTAGCCTTGTGGATGTGAACAAAACATTCTCGTCCAAAGGACTGGAGGTGTGAAATGGAAGGTTTTATCCCGTGGAAAGCCTCATAAGGCGTCTACCCTTTAACAGCGCTGTGAGATTGACGGTTTTTGACATAAACATAAGTTTTAACTGCTTCGGCCCATAGTCGTTTGTTTTTAATGTTAGAAAGCATTGCGCGTATTCCTTCGCCTATAGATCGATTCAGACATTCAGCAACACCGTTAGACTCAGGGGAATAGGGGGGGGTTAGGTCATGCTCTATCCCCTTCTGAGCGAAGAATTTAGTAAGTTGGTCCTTCAAGTATTCACCACCATTGTCAGTTCTAAAATGTTTCACATTACAATCATATTGTTTCTCGAAGTTTAATATGTAGTCAATGACAGCTTGAGTTGCTTCCGACTTTTTTTTAGGAGGCAAACAGTTGAATAGCGAGTGGCATCATCTACAAAGCTAATATAATAATGGGAATTACCAAAGGATAAAATTAGGAATGGGCCACAGAGGTCAGAGTGTATTGTTGAGCGGATTGGTTTGCAAAAGCTTGTTGCTGTTAGGCACAGATTTTATCACTTGGTGAATCGAGTGGGAAAATAGAGGAGTCTGTAAATCTGTCGTGGAGAGTTGTTAATTACTCCCACAAGGACACAGAGTGCTATTTAAACTATATTTTGTAATAAAAAAATCTAGTGGCTGGTATTTGCGTCAAAGTGTTAGAAATTGTCAAGGATTTCTAGGAGGAAATATCTCGAAGAACAAGTGTACAATTTCGGACAAGAATATATTGATAGTTGTATAGGATATCGAATTCTCTTCTCAATATGAATTAATAAAATATAGTGTTCCGTTAACTTGGTTTAACATAAACAAATAAGCCAATCCTTAAATACAGATCCCCGAGGTTTTAGTGATCTCGAACTCCCAGTGATCCGGCTTCAACCAGCCACTCAATTACTGCAGGGTAGTATTTCCTAGCCACTGCATTACAAATACTACTGAATCTCGTGTCCCCTAGCTAAGCTTAATCATATGCAATAAAATCAAGTAAATTGATCTTGATGATCAAACTAGAAATCTAAACCTTCATACATACGAAATCTAGATTTCCAACACAAAGCACATTAATACTAACCTCACAATTAATGGGAGATTAGTGACGTGTATTCTACACATCCCTGTCTTTACCATAATTGGAAGCACCAATTTCAACACCCCTTCTCACTTTGTACCAAATATTTTTGTGCATAAGTGGTTAAGTCTCGGTCTTAGTAGGCCTTTTGTACAGATATCCGCAAGATTTTCACTTGAAGGAACGTGTAGTAAAGTTAGCGAACCGTCATCAATTCTTTCTCTGGTGAAATGGTAAGCGATATCAATGTGCTTTGTAGCGTTAATGATTTTATGAGTGTGAGTGTTGGTAAAACACGAAGTACTACAAATTGGGTGCCGTCACAAAGTCAGCTGTCCGTCACGAAGTTGGTGAATAATGTCAATTGACTGGTATCTCGAAATACATAAAACGTTGTCTCTCCTCTTCCCTTCTCCCTCTGCCCTTTCTTCCTCTACTCCAAGCACCTCGCTAATGAGCTAAATCATATCCCTGTCAGCGTCCCAATGACAACCTGAACACCGCAATTACATAGAACAATTCATAACGCCCAAATATAATCCTTTTACCGACACTGGCAACAACCAAATGCCTTCAATATTGTACAACCCTTATAATGTCTCTCTTTGAACCCATCCATTAGGCTCTAGCTCAATCAAGTTATTCTGGGTCAAGTTTCTTAGTGCCTTGCAACATTTGCTCATTTCTTTTGTCATTGCGTCAGCTGGATTTTTATCCCCTGGTATCCACATAATCTCAGTTATTTCTCGACGCTCATATGCTTCGCGCAGACACATAACATCTATCATCAATCTTTTCTCGTGTGTGGTTCCCATTTTGACAATACAATCAAAAAGTGACTGTGAATCAGTACATATGATCATGGGAACTGGGCTAGGATGCCAAGGTTTAAGTATCTTTTCAGTTGTGGCCTTAATAACTGATCCCATATCAAATCCGTGTCCAAGTCCATATAGTTCACCCGCTAGGATACTGCGTGTCACACGACGGCATTTGATGGAAGTCCAGTGCACTAAATTGGCACGATTTTTATCATCAGCAAGCACAATAACAAAACCGATTTGAGACGAATAATCAGTGTTGTTGGCAAAAGCTGAGTCCGTGAAGACAATGTTGGTATGACAAAGGTCATACACTACAAGCCAATAGGTTCACTTGAAGTTATGAGAGTACTGCAGTACGTAATGAGAACAATTGTTCGATTGGGTTCGATTGATTATGTATATCTCTCCCCTAAACTATAGCCACGAAGTTGGTATCTATCCTCGGATAATAGTTTACCCGATATAAAAGAATTACAAAGAGAACTGTTATACATCATGCAGGGACCACCAACTCCAAACCCAAGATAGACTCAACCGAATTAATCGTTCCGACACTGGCAATCTCTTCTTTTGTGGGTTAAGTCATCAGATCAATACCGAGCAGCCAAAAGAAAATCATATCCTCTAAGTCTCCAAACTCCTTTTAACCCACCCTTGGACTCGCATCGTAAGTTTGTTATCGTTGATTAGTGTTTCTAATGCACAGTTTGGGTTTGATTTTGTCATCGCATCAGCCGGGTTATCCGCACCGTGAATCCATCGAATGTCAGAAATTTCATGATTTTCGTACGCCTGGCGAAGGGCCAT
Organism: Blumeria hordei DH14; assembly: GCA_900239735.1. NCBI lineage: Eukaryota > Fungi > Ascomycota > Leotiomycetes > Helotiales > Erysiphaceae > Blumeria > Blumeria hordei. The sequence goes on from OENG01000035.1 coordinate 3,867,932, forward strand.
GATATCAATCATGAGTCTCTTTTCCTTCGTTGACCCGAGCTTGACCAGACATTCATATAACGAGAAGGAATCCGTACAGACAACAACCGGGATTGAAGGTACACCAAGCTGCGCCACAATATTGCAAATCGTCGTATTGATAGCAACAGTGACATCGACACCGTTAGACATTGCATATATTTCTGAGGCGAGAATGCTTCTTGTCACCCTTTTGCATTTTGTTGAAGACCAGTGTAGGATATTACCATTAATTGTGAAAGAGTCGTTTCCTGCTTCTTCATTAGCTAGGACAATGACATAGCCGATTTGTGAGCTTAGATCTCTATTGTTGGCGAAAGATCCGTCGACAAAAACGAAGAGACGCATTGAGTCTATGTCGAGCGGGATATACGTCAGTCCGCGGCTAACATTCTTGATCTGCCAACTAATACGCTTGTTCAACCTGGCAATATCTTCTTTTAGAGGTTCCTTGTATTGAGCTGCCGCAGATAAATCAAAGCTGGCTTCAGGTTGACAAATTGTAGCAAGGTATGCACCCCGAGCGCGTTGTTCAACGTATTCGTGAGTATTCGAGACGAGTTTCAGCTTTTCACCTTGGTTCTTCTGTTTTAGTAAGAGGATATCGTTCGGCTGCCTTGACAGAATACAGCCATTAAACATCAATGGGTTATTCTCATCAAGAAATTGCTTTTCTTTCGCTTTGAAGTTGGCCTTATGAAGTTCATCTTCCTCTTGCTTTGCAAACGCCGCGTCCGTCATACCCAATGTATCATCAGTTTGCATTCCGACAACGCCAAAATATCCAGAACTTTTGGTTGTCATTAACAAGCATGGGTCATATGTTGAAGTTGTCATGTGTAGTTTTTCACAGTGATGCTTAAAATATGTAGCCCACCAATGAGCTCCAGCCTCTGCTATCCCGTAGAGTGGTTTGATGACGACCATAATAGTGTTATCTGGGTAGTAACCACGAATTTGCTCGGGTGGATATGCTAGAATAGTTCTTTGAAGTTTAGTTTGTGATTGCACATATGCTTGTGTGATATCACGAAGCCAAAGGTGCATGCCACGTTTGATCATTGATGGTGCTAGGGCCATAATAATTCGTTGACTAGCCCGCTGTATAGTTGGGCTTTGGGTTAGTACTGTTTTCTTTCCGTCATCATTGTAACCTTGGACTACTAGGCGTGATTTTTCATACGGGGTCTCAGTAAGCTTTCCTTTAATTTCGCGTACTATGCGAGACTTGAAGATTCGTATTTCACGGTGTTTTTGAGGGTCGAATTTTTCAAAGCGAAAGACGCCGCGCCCGATGAGAGATTCAATCTCTAAGCGATCTGACTCTTCAAATGGCTTGCCAGGGGTGGTTATTTTTCCTTCTCGACGTAGCCTGAGTGCCAAGGCTGCATCATGCTTCTCTTTTTCTGACATCCAAGTTGTGTAGGGGGTATTTTCTATGGCTATTTGCTTTGGAATATTCTTCGATCCTCTTGGACGTCCACGCTTACGTTTTTCGGTTTCCTTTTGCAGTGGTTCCTCATAGTCGTCATTGTCAGGCTCGTGACTCTGGGGTTCAGTGATTGGGTCATCGATATTTAGAGGATCAGGGATTATTGTGCTCTCATTGCGGTAGTAAGGTTTCACGGAGACCGTTCTAAAATTAGTTGCCTTGCCATTGACATCGACAGTACAAGTGACGTCATCATTGCTTCGAGCCAAGAGAATGTATGGTCCAGTCCAGCCAATATTTTCGCGCCAAACTTTCACCTCACTTTGTAGCGGGAGCTGTATTGTTTCGAGGATGTTTGGCCCGTTTCGCATCGATAGTCCTTCAGCAACCTGTCGTGTAGCTCTGAGTTTTCTGACTTCTGCCATTGCTTTACGTATGGCATTCGCACGTATCGAAATTGATGGTGACGATGGTGACAATTCTGAAATTCGTGGATAGGTTCCAAAGACCAGGAGGGTGGGCACTAATCCGTTAGGGCCAGCTGTGTCATTCACCGCCTTAACTGCCATCTGAAGTATATGATCCGAGGTCACCGTGGTTTCTAAGTCCGCTGAAATGACTTCATACGCACGTTTTAGGATATGATGATACCGTTCTACCTTACCGATCGAGTTGTGAGCCTCTACAGGGACTTCTTCAACTTTGATTGCCATTGCGTGAGCGTTGGCACGAAATTCCATGGCAGTGAGATTAGTTCCGGCATCTGTGACAACAACATCAGGAGGTCCGACGTACATGTCTACCCACATAGTGCGCAATGTGTCCCACGTAGTTTTAGCTGTCATATTAGTCATGAATCTTGCCGCTTGGAAAGCGGTGGCCTCATCAATGGCATGAAGTACTGGTTTTCTATTAATATACATGATATCAATTATAACGCGATAGTTAAATTCAATATCATCGTGCAGTGTAAATCGGAAACGACCAGGAGCGCTACCGTGCATCTGGCATTGATGACAGTATTTAGTGATCTTTGCGAGTGATTCACGATCCAGATTATCATATCCAGCACATGTTAAAACCTTGTATAGACGTTCAACAGCTGGATGACCAAATCTTCGGTGCAATTGACGTAATTCTAATTCTGTTAAGTGACACCAGGCGACTGATTTTTCACGGTCCTCAAGAAGAAGCCAAGGATGGCCCCACTTGCGTACAATTGGGTACTTCTTGTTATTATGAACTAAAATGTTCTCGATATTATTCAAGTAAACGCCGTAGCGATCCATATCAGATAGGCATAGCAGAAATGGAGTGTTGGTCGGCATTATTGCAAAGTGGATCATGCCAAATGGAGTTTTCACAGTAACAGTGCCGAGAGATACGGTTTCTGGATGATCACCAAAGCGAACAGAGTGCTGGCCTGCAACTGCTGTATTGATTTTGATACCTGGGAGTTTTCGCTGCAATGCTTTTACCTGATTCTCACCAGCAGTCGAAATACCTGCAGCGCCGGTATCGGGCATAATGCCCTGAAATTCTTCGGCATCATATCGGCTCTTGAAGTGAAAAAGGTGAGCTGGTTCGATGGATATTTTGCCAAAGGGGTCTGTTCTAGTTAAGGCATGCATAACCGATTGATTATTGAGCATATTTGTTATGATATACCCATTTATATTACCACACGCCGTGTGGAAGTGCTCAAACTTATCAGAGACAGAGGTCTCACGTGTTTCTGAAAGCCAGGCATGAAAATCTTTATCGTTGGATTCGTCATCTGTATGTTCTTCGGTATCAATTCCTTCGTAGTTAACTAGGAATGTTTCCAAGTCTTCACTAAGTCCCATATCTTGAGCGTAAGCACGCCAATCGCTGCGACGTTGTTTACGTTCTTTGGGAGAATGACGGGTTGACCAACATTTAGGTTTGCCACAAACAAAGCACTTCTTTTGCTGTCTTTCACTTCGGTTGTTATTACCTTGAAAATTACCACGGACATAATTGCCACCTTGATTATTGTTCCAACTACGTGAACGGCCGTTTCCTGAATACCGTCTATCAACGAAGTATTGATTACTTTTGTCGCTATTCTCGTCAAGAGCCATGGCGTTGAAGACTCGAGGTAAATTGTTGTGGGATCTCATCCACATACCGACTGCACTTCGAAGGTCAGAAGCTACACCTTCAAATGTTGCTGCTGGCCGTACCAAGACAATAGAGCATGCCTCGACACCTTGACATGCGCTGATTAATTGACCTGGCAGACTATGACTGTCCTTGTAGTTTTGCACAAGTCCTTGATGGATTTTCTGAAGTTTATCAATTACCATTTCCAGACATTCAGATATATTTCTTTCCGGGTTTGCCTCAATTGTACTTTTTAGCATTGTTGAGCGCCATTCCATGAGGTAGGCTTGGTAATTTTCAGGGGTGTGAAAGTAGGAGCGCGTTTTTTCAATCATTTCATCAAAACTAAGATTTTGACGAGCTAAGTGTTGGTAGTAAAAATTTTGAGCCTTATCCTTTAGCATGGTGGAGTAAGCCGAGCCGTATAAATCAGGTGTAACACCAGCTTTGTCACACATGTCGTAAAATATTCTAAGTTTAGCATCCAGCACATCATAAAAGCTTCCGCCGAACTTATTATCTGAGTCAACGTAAAACTTTCCAAGATCCGTTAGTAATCTCGCTGTGTTGGTTGTCATAGATACTTGGGAATAGTAGTTATTGGGCTGAATGGATTCTGAACGCTGATTTGGTGGATAGTTTATTGTGGGACGGGTTTGCTGA